>OY757018.1:128149212-128749212 GCA_963580285.1 Lucinisca nassula | reverse complement strand
GAAAAACTTTGTCATCGCTCTAGCGCTTACATTTCTTCACCGATTTCAATATAACTTCACACAAATGTTCCCTATGACAATATCTCAAGCCATTTCGACTTTCAAGGTCAGGGTCACAATTGCTATTTTTAGAAAAACTTTGTCATGGCGGTAGCGCTTACATTTCTTCACCGATTTCAGTATAACTTCACACAAATGTTCCTTATGACAATATCTCAAGCTGTTTTGACTTTCAAGGTCAAGGTCACTGTGGCTATTTTTAGCAAAACTTTGTCATGGCTCTAGCGCTTACATTTCTTCACCGATTTCAGTATAACTTCACACAAATGTTCCTTATGACAATATCTCGAGCTGTTTTGACTTTCAAGGTCAAGGTCACTGTGGCTATTTTTAGAAAAACTTTGCCATCGCTCTAGGGCCTACATTTATTGATGGATGTTAATAGAACTTATGATAATATCTCGAGTTGCTTTGACTTTCAAGGTCATGACCTCAAGGTCAAGGTCACACTGGCTATTTTTAGAAAAAATTTGTCATCACTCTACCGCCTACATTTATGATTTTAATATAACTTCACACAAAAGATGTTTTGATAATATCTTGAGCAAGATCTACTTTCGCAGCCATGGCCTCAAGTCAAGGTCCCTATGACTATTTTTAGAGAAATATTCTCATCACTCTAGAACCTACATTTATTGATGGATTTTTAAACAAACTTTACACAAATGTTGCATATGATAATATCTCAAGCAAGTTAGACTTTTGCCATTTCAGTGTTTTCCACACACGAAATTGTCTTGTGCGAGGGGATTTGTATCGCATGCGATGCCTTGTTCTTCTTATTTCTGCTCCAAGACAAAGATTGTGGGTACTCATTAGAACTGCCTCAATGAGGCAGTGCTAACAAGCACCCACAACCTATGTTTGGAGCATTAATAAGAAAAAAAATCAGAAATTTTCAACCATTTTGGAGATATGAAAGAATGCACTTTATCATATGACGTCGCTGATAAGCAGTGGATAAGGTTGTGTAATAAAAATCGTATGACCACATGTGTAATAACACTTTGGCGGGATTAAGCAACACTCTTAATGACGTCCATGTCAACCATGTATTTTTGTGGAAACATTGTCAAATGTAAAGGCGATAAAATCCAATTTAAAGTGGTCATATGATAAACAGAATCTTTCACTCGTGTTCATTTCAAATATGAAATTTATGAAACTCGCCAGAGGCTCGTTTCAAAAATATCATATGAATCATTTCATATATGAAATTTATGAAACTCGCCGAAGGCTCATTTCAAAAATATCACATGAAATGACCACTTGTGTAAGATCCTCTATTTCTTACATGCTTTACAATGAAATATGGATATTTTCAGAGAAATCAAAATCGTCGAAATCGATATTGTCACTGTTTCAATCACTGAAAATACGATTTTTATTTTCACTGTTTGTGAATTCGATGTATCATCGAAAAATAACATATACTTTCTGTTTGTTAGATGTCAATTAGCTAAACCTTATAAATGGGTGTCAGAAATTAAGTCACGCATGTTTTCACGTCATTTGGACGTTGATGACATCACTTTTAGCACCTACCCAGCATAATGCACATGACGCCAGACAAGCTTAGAAACTGTGGATATGATTTAAATTCAAATTTCAAGAGAACCATTTGATAGAGTTACATTCCAAGCTGTTTTTCAGGTGCAAACGTATACAGTTTACACCCAATATTATACCCAGTTAACACGCTAAACACCTCAAAATAAACACGAAATCGACCTGGAAAAAGTTTGTTCTGTGATGATGGCTGATGCTTTGAAATTGAGTTACAAATTACAATTTAAAGCATGAAAGAAGCAGAAAATTTGATTTTTTCAGTGTAAGATCAATTTTTAGCTCACCTGAGCCGAAGGCTCATGTGAGGTATTAGTATACCACGAGCCGGCGTCCGTCGTCCGTCGTCGTCCGTCGTCGTCGTCCGTCGTCCACACTTTCAAAGAAGTATATCTCCGGAACCAGTGGGCCAATCTTGATCAAATTTCATGTGAAGCATTATCAGGTAGGGGGAAAGGCTGCATACTGTTTTCGGGCAGATCGGATTGGAACTCTGGTTGCCATGGCAACAAATAGCTCCCATAGATTTAACATAGGAAAAAGTTTGTCATCACTCTAGCTCCGTCAATTTTTTTCTGATTGTCTTCATTCTTGCAGATAACGAGGACAGGCATGAAATCTCGATCAAGTTCGATTTTGGGCTGAATCGGATTATTCACTCAGGAGTTACGTGCCCTTGAGCGTTAGGAAAAAGCTTGTCATCACTCTAGCTCAGTCAATTTTTTTCTGATCGACTTCATTCTTGCAGATAACGAGGACAGGCATGAAATCTCGATCAAGTTCGATTTTGGGCTGAATCGGATTATTCACTCAGGAGTTACGTGCCCTTGAGCGTTCAAAAAATTGCCTATTGACTTAACATGGGGAGAATGTTGTCATCACTGTAGCTGCTTCAATTATTTTCAGATTGGCTTTATTCTTGCAGATGACCAGCACAGCCATGAAATCTCGGTCAAGTTCGATAACTGGCAGAATCGGATCATTCACTTAGGAGTTACCTGCCCTTGTGTGTTTTTGCATTAGGGTTAATGGGAATTTCAAAAATGTATATCTTAAAGACTACTTGGCCAACTTTGATCAAATTTCATGTGTCGCATTATTGGGCACGTGGAAAGGCTTCATTAGGTTTTCAGGCAGGTCTGAGTGGAACTCTGGTTGCCATGGCAACATCTAGCTCCCATAGACTTCATATAGGAAAAAGCTTGTCATCACTCTAGCTCCGTCAATTTTTTTCTGATCGACTTCATTCTTGCAGATAACCAGTACAGGCACAAAATCTCGGTCAAGTTCGATTTTGGGCCGAATCAGATAATTCACTCAAGAGTTACGTCCCCTTGAGCGCCCGAAAAATTGCCTATCGACTTAACATGGGGAAAATGTTGTCATCACTGTAGCTAGTAACGAGGACAGGCATAAAATCTAGGTTAAGTTCGATTTTGGGCAGAATCGGAATATTGACGTCAGAGTTACGTGACCTTGAGCGACAAAAAATTTGCCCATAGACTTAATATAGGGAAAATGTTGTGACTACGATAGCGACTTGAATTTTTTTCAGATCAGCTTCAAACTTGCAGGTAACGAGGACAGACATAAAATCACGGTTAAGTTCGATTTTGGGCCGAATCGGATTATTTGCCTTGGAGTTACCTGCCCTTGAGCATGAAAAAATACGTTGTGACCACGATAGCAACTTTATGTTTATTCAGATCAGCTTCAAACTTGCAGGTAACGAGGACAGGCATAAAATCCCGGTTAAGTTCGATTTTGGGCCGAATCGGAATATTGACCTCGGAGTTACGTGACCTTGAGCGACAAAAAATTTGCCCATAGACTTAACATAGGGAAAATGTTGTGACTACTATAGCGACTTGAATTTTTTTCAGATCAGCTTCAAACTTGCAGGTAACGAGGACAGACATAAAATCTCGGTTAAGTTAGATTTTGGGCCGAATCGGATTATTTGCCTTGGAGTTACCTGCCCTTGAGCATAAAAAAATACGTTGTGACTACGATAGCAACTTTATTTTTATTCAGATCAGCTTCAAACTTGCAGGTAACGTGGACAGGCATAAAATCTCAGTTAAGTTCGAATCGGAATATTGACCTCGGAGTTACATGACCTTGAGCGACAAAAAAATTGCCCATAGACTTTAAATAGGGAAAATGTTGTGACTACAATAGTGACTTGAATTTTTTTCAGATCAGCTTCAAACTTGCAGGTAACGAGGACAGACATAAAATCTCGGTTAAGTTCGATTTTGGGCCGAATCAGATTATTTGCCTTGGAGTTACCTGTCCTTGAGCATAAAAAAATACGTTGTGACCACGATAGCAACTTTATTTTTATTCATATCAGCTTCAAACTTGCAGGTAAGGAGGACAGGCATAAAATCTCGGTTAAGTTCAATTTTGGGCCGAATCGGAATATTGACCTTGGAGTTATGTGACCTTGAGCGACAAAAAATTTGCCCATAGACTTAATTAGGGAAAATGTTGCGACTACGATAGCGACTTGAATTTTTTTCAGATCAGCTTCAAACTTGCAGGTAACGAGGACAGACATAAAATCTCGGATAAGTTCGATTTTGGGCCGAATCGGAATATTTGCCTTGGAGTTACCTGCCCTTGAGCATAAAAAAATACGTTGTGACCACGATAGCAACTTTATTTTTATTCAGATCAGCTTCAAACTTGCAGGTAACGTGGACAGGCATAAAATCTCAGTTAAGTTCGAATCGGAATATTGACCTCGGAGTTACATGACCTTGAGCGACAAAAAAATTGCCCATAGACTTTACATAGGGAAAATGTTGTGACTACAATAGCGACTTGAATTTTTTTCAGATCAGCTTCAAACTTGCAGGTAACGAGGACAGACATAAAATCTCGGTTAAGTTCGATTTTGGGCCGAATCAGATTATTTGCCTTGGAGTTACCTGTCCTTGAGCATAAAAAAATATGTTGTGACCACGATAGCAACTTTATTTTTATTCATATCAGCTTCAAACTTGCAGGTAACGAGGACAGGCATAAAATCTCGGTTAAGTTCAATTTTGGGCGGAATCGGAATATTGACCTCGGAGTTACGTGACCTTGAGCGACAAAAAATTTGCCCATAGACTTAATTAGGGAAAATGTTGCGACTACGATAGCGACTTGAATTTTTTTCAGATCAGCTTCAAACTTGCAGGTAACGAGGACAGACATAAAATCTCGGTTAAGTTCGATTTTGGGCCAAATCGGAATATTTGCCTTGGAGTTACCTGTCCTTGAGCATAAAAAAATACGTTGTGACCACGATAGCAACTTTATTTTTATTCATATCAGCTGCAAACTTGCAGGTAACGAGGACAGGCATAAAATCTCGGTTAAGTTCGATTTTGGGCCGAATCGGAATATTGACCTCGGAGTTACGTGACCTTGAGAGACAAAAATTTGCCCATAGACTTAACGTAGGGAAAATGTTGTGACAGAAATAGCGACTTGAATTTTTAGCTCACCTGAGCCAAAGGCTCCAGTGAGCCGATATTATACCAAGGCTTCGGAGTCCGTCGTCTGTCGTCCGTCCATCCGTCGTCAACACTTTCAATGAAGCATATCTCAGAAGGCAGTCGACCAATCTTGTTTAAATTTTATGTGTAGCACCATTGGGCAAGGGGAAAGGCTGCATTAGGTTTTGGAGCTAGTCTGGTTCATTTGTTCCTTCATTCTTCTTTCTCTCCATATAGAGATAATAGACCAATGTTAAATTTTTAATCAAAGATTTCTCAGGAACTATAAAAGCTAGAAGCATCAAATTTGGTATTCAATAGAATGATGATGACTTATTTTGTGTAAGAGACATTGGGCTTTCTCAGCTTATTTGTTCATCTGTTCTTTCATTCTTCTTTCTCTCCATTTTGACCAATGTTAAATTTTCGTCAAAGATTTCTCAGGAACTATAGAAGCTAGAAGTCTCAAACTTGGAATGCAATGCAATAATCATGACTTATATCCTGTAAGGGTCAATGGGCTGGATTCTATTAGCAGATTTAGTAGTCAAGTCTGTGAATTGTTAAAACTTAAGTTCCTCAGGTGAGCGGTTTAGGCTCATTGAGCCTCTTGTTATTTCACTCATGAACACCAAAAGAAGTAGTTTCACTCGTGGCTTTGCCACTCGTGAAAATACTTCTTTCGGTGTTCATTCGGTGAAATAATAATCAATCTTATATTGAAAAAATCAAATATCCTCTATATGCACAGTGGCATCTTACTGTAATGAAATGTGTTGCATCATGACAGATATAAAAGGCCCTTTTCCCCTAATGACTCAAAGAAACAAATGTTGTGGACATTTGTTAGAACCACCTCCCGAAATGTTGTGGGCATTTGTATAAATTGCCTTGGCATGGCAATTCTAACAAATGTCGGCAATATTTGTTTCTTGGGAGTTGAATATAATAGTCTTGATAATCTCCATTAAACAGTCTCCTCTTGACCTAAGGTTCTGTTCCATTAATATCGTCCTAATATTGAGATTTGCTGTTATATTGAATGTGGGTATAAAGAGGGTAGACTGCAACACAGTTCTGGATAAAGCTGTTCATTAAAACACGCTTTTGAACATAACACTGTTTAAAGGTGGATCCCAAAAATATACTAAAATATTTCTGTGTGATCTGTGAGTGAGTGAGTGTTTAAGTTTTACGTCTCACTAACAGCTAAGGTAATATGGAGATGGGACCTCAGTTTAAAGACTCATCCGAAAGTCTGGAGAAGCCAGGGATCGATCCTGCGACCCCTAGTTTACAAGGCGAGTAGCGTAACCATTGCGCCACAGAGGCTTCTCTCTGTGTGATCTGTAGATTTTTGTTTTGATATCTAGCATGTTTAACTAATATGGATAGTGCAGACTGTGCTTTCTGCTATGGACCATAACAATAGTGTTATAAAGAGGTTGTGATGTATTTGAATGTTTGACTTCATTGGACACTGATAGTCACGTGACCAGTAGCAATAAAACTCTCCTGTACTGAATATCATCATTAATACATTGTATGCGGGAAACCCCTTAAGGGGTAGCTCAGCAAACAGTGCATCCTAAGATCTGACGCTGCAGAACCCTGCACTATTTGCTAACATAATTTTCCGTCAAAAATAGAATCCCAAGAACTTGTGTTGATAAAATGGCTAAAATAAAAGGGCCATAACTCTAGTAAGAATGAGTCGAGCATGACCTCAGTGACATATGATCATCTTCAGATAATGGGAACAATAACTGGTAAATTTTATCAAAATCTCTTGAAAACTGTAGGAGTTGTGGAGACAAGAACTTCTGTTGATAAAATGGCTAAAACTGACAATAGGCCTTATATTAACTCTGGTCTAAATCAGTCGAGCGTGACCTTGATAAAATATGATCATCTTTAGGTCATGGGAACAATAACTGGAAAGTTTCACCAAAACCCTTTGAAACTATAGGAGGAGTTGCGCAGACAAGAATTTCTGTTGATAAAATGGCTAAAAGTGACAAAGGGCCATAACTGTAGTAAAAAATCAGTCAAGTATGACCTTGATAAAATATGATCAGCTTCAGGCCATGGGAACAATAACTGGAAAGTTTCATCAAAATCCCTTGAAAACTGTCTGAGGAATTACACGGACAAGATTGTGTCTACGGATGGATGGACAGACAGATGGACGAACCCTTTGCTATAATCCCCTTTGACTAACGTCTGGGGACAAATTGCCAATACAGCTGAAAATATACTTTTTTTTTCATCAATGCTCACAGGATTTTACAGGAGCAAAACAGTTGGTGAAGAAATCCAAGATATTCTAAATGACTGTTAATAAACAACATGGCTGATAAAAATGAAGCATGAGGAGGTGACAAAATCGTGATTTTGGCCTTATTTTGCCAATGCTCTTGTGAGGTCAAAATGCATGGAAAAGTTATGAAACACATGTCTAATGGGTCAAAGTTGGCATGTATGAATACAGTGACATTGCATGTTCATGGCTGATGTTTGTGGACTTTGAACTCGGTGGGGTTCGTTTCACTGACCGTTCCAGGGCGGTTCTTCTATCGCGGTTTATTTTTGTTGTGGTTTGTCTTTGAGTGTTTGTGTCGCTTATGTTGTTTTGTTTTGGATAGCCAATTGGCCATTTTGTGGGAAAGTAACTGTCCTTTCGGCTTTCCACTGTTGGTGTTTCCATTGGGGTCTTTTGTTTCATGTTTGTGTTTCTTTCCCTTTGGTGTCTCTGATAGGAGCGGTGGGTTAATTGTATCGATTCCTGATCACTGCCTTCACTTCTATTTTGACACCACCAAAGCATCGTCATTGACCATAGTCAACATCTTTTCAGTCTTGAATGGTGTTATGAATTCTCTGTAGTGAAAAAAAATCATCAGGCTCCATCACCTGGTATGAACCTGCTCATATCAGGTCATCATGTGAACAAGTCTGTGAAATGAAGACTCCCCTGAACCCCACTTTATATAGAGAAACTTGGGGTTTATGGGTGTACACTTCATCTGCCTTATTTTTGCTCAAAAACATAGATTGTGGGTACTCCGCCTCATTTTGGCGGTTCTAAAGAAAGATGTTATCATTTTTTCCTCAAATTTGACATTTCTGACACCATGTTGGACGCCATTATTTCACACGGACATGTTTTCCTAACAGGAAAGTGCTCGCTTGTGTGTGTCTACTTAAGCAATAGTAACCTTAGCTGAGGGCACTATCAAGGTTTTTGGACTGCCTGAGGGGCAGAGCCTGGATTGACAGGTTGATATAGCTTGAGCCACAGGCTATTACTTATTTAAATAAGTTAATTAGTAAAACAAGGATTCAGGGAAAACAAAACTATTGAGTCTCACAAAGACAGACTTAACATGTCAATTTATGGGAAATTTTTCCAAGAGACTCAAGAAAAGTTTGAAACAGCTATGGTAAAATGGTGTATGAATGTCATTTGACGTGTCAGTAGAAACAATTCTGATTTTGAAAAGGCTATCAGTGTTTTGAGTCATCAAATTCAGTGTTTATAGTGTAAAGATTTACCTGTTCTGCCTGGGATAATATGCCTATTGCAGCTTCAAACATATCAGCATGGCCAACAACCAGACAAAACTTCACTGCCTCCACAGTATATCTGTTTTCTAGCATTTTGGAATAAATTACTTCTGTACACTGTAGAAATAAAACAAAATAGGGTTATTTTACTGATACTGTTACCGGACATTGTTCTAGAATCATAATCTTCATCAGTGTGTACCAGCAGGATGCCTTTTTTCTTGAGCTTATGTAAGATTCTCTCTAATCTAACTAGGGATGGCTAATCGGAGCTGAAAAGATAATCGATTATCAGTTCTGTCATTGCGATCGATAATCGATTAGTAATCGCTAAGGTTTTTATGCCCCCACATCATATGATGCCGGGGGAATATAGTTTTTCAGTTTTCCGTATGTGCATACATGTGTACGTCCGTCTGTACGTGTGTGTGTACGTACGTACGTACATACGTGATCCTGTAACCTCAGGTTAAAGTTTTTATAACAGGTAGAGCCTGATTTATGAATGGCATTTGGCGGGGGCATCCGTGTCCTATGGACACTTTTTCTAGTTGTCATAATATTATCTGTCTGGTTTTCTGTCTGAGCAGAACTCTTACCATACGTTGCACTTTACCATATGTATATTTGAACAAGCAGGCCTGAGCAAACAGTGTAGACCCAGATGAGACGCCGCAAGATGCGGCATCTCATCAGGGTCTGCAGTGTTTGCCACAGATCCAGCTATTTTAGGCACAAGTTTGGGTAGTAAATTGCACTTATCAAATAATCGATTACAAGCAAATCAGTACTGATAATCATTTTTGTGGAATTTATCGATCAATTAATCGATTATACGATTAATCGTGTCAGCCTTAAATCTAACCCCTTATTGACTCAAGCTAGGCTACAGGATATCATTCTAGAATCAATAAATTCTTAACCCTTATCTTGCTGTTCACGACAACCCCTATCTTTGCAAACAGTGTAGATCCAGATCAGATGGCTTCTTCAGAAGCCATCTGATCAGGATCTACACTGTTTGGCATTCAGTTTATGAATTTGTAGCAATAAATTACATCAAGTAATTTGATTGGTTGATAGACAGAAATGGGTGTGGCTTAAATTAATATTCAGCAAGATAAGGGTTAAGATGCCCAGAAAACCTGCATCTGAAAATGTTGTCTGCTGCATCTTCATTGGTTTTTGTTTGATTTGAGGTCAAACATCCCCATCAACACTGTATCAGTCATTAACGAGATGTTGCTTCCAATTTTATGGGACTTTTACCCAATACTGAGATGAAATGATATCACAAGCCCTGTCGCCCAATGAAACCAATAGGGTTTATAAGCAAGGACGGATCGACTTGCACCCCTTTGCCTGGGCAGGCTTAAATCCTCTGAGCGGTTTACCAGTACTCGTGTGCGATCGGTTTCAGCTCTGCGTGGAAGCATCATGAAGCCCATCTATTTCTTCAAGCCCCGATGGGCAGGGGAACTGCATCTTCAATGGAGCAGTCTGATCTGGGTCCACACTGTTTGCAACAATAGCATTTAAAGTAACGGGCAGACAACAGAGCAGAAAGCATTTGTTGTGATTGGCATTTTAAGGGTTAAGTTTCTTCAACAACTGCCTAAACCCTTGGGATGAAGCTTTTGTTAACCCTTGACCTGCTGAATATTTATATATGCCACACCCACTACCGATTATCAACCAATCAGATTACTTGATGCAAATTATTGCAACAAATTCATCAGCTGAAAGACAAACAATGTAGATCCTGATCAGATGGCTTCATCAGAAGCCATCTGATCTGGATCTTTATTGTTTGGACAACAAGGCATATCCGGGCTCAGCAGGACAAGGGTTAAATAACTTTTGCAATGGTTCTCGAACCAACACCTTAGTCTTACAGGTTGCAGAGTTTCTATGAACGCTTGCCTTGGCCTCTAAATTTCATGCTGCAGATAAATTACAATCAAATGGGTAATAACCAGATTACCTATAGGCATTATTATAATAAGGATTTGGGCTACACATTCATGTTCTGGAAAACTCAGCAATGTTTCCATGAACAGCTCACCTTGGACCCAAAAATTCATGCAGCAGATAATTGGGTACCTATAGGCATTATTATTGTAAGGCTTTTCTAACTAAGCTGGTACCCACATATGCTTTTTTATTTTTAATTTAAATTTTTTTTTAATTTAAAATTTACAATTACTTTGTTGTAAACAATAAACAAAAAGACTATCCTAGATCAAGGTCACTCGGATATCAAACTTAAAACCTACAGTAGACTCTTGTTATCTCAAACTCTGATATCTTGAACAATGGCTTAGGTCAAACTAAATTTTGTGCACTGTTGTGTTAGTTTTGCTATATGTTCCTTTAACCTTAGCAGCCCCCGCCCATCGGGGCTTGAAGAAATAGATGTGCTGCATGGTGCTTCCACGCAGAGCTGAAACCGTCCGCACAATAGTACTGGTAAACCGCTTAGAGGATCTAAGCCTGTCCTGGAACCACAATGCGAGGCGGACCGTCCATGCTCATAAACCCTATTGGTTTCATTAGGTGACAGGGCTTGAGATGTCATTTCATCTCAATGTGGGGTAAAAGTCCCACAAAATTGGAAGCAACGTCTCCCAAATGACCTATACTGTGTTGACGGGGACGTTAAACCTCAAATCAAACAAACAAAATATGTTCCTTAGATTTCAACTCCTTTTTATCTCAAACTACTGTTATGTCAAACCAAATATTCCAGTACCTTGCAGTTTGAGACAATGAGAGTCAACTGTATTTATTTTTTAATGACAGATTCTATCTGTCTATTCTTGCTGTGCTACACATTTAAAGTAATTGAGGCTTCAGTTCTTCCGGCTTTGACAGCCTTAGAAATATGAGTCCGCACAAAATGTAGTCCAGTTTGGCGCAGTTATCACAATTGTACAAGCGTATTAGTTATCCTGTAAGCGTAATACAAACTTTTGAAGCAGAAGACTTGACGATTTTATCTTATGATTCAGCTGCATCATGCGACGGGTTTGGCGACAACTGTAGTTGAATAAGTTCCATGATAGATCAGACGACACATGTCTTTCGTAAAACGAACAATGAACGTGTTAGTTATCTTAAAAGCGCCATACAACACATGAAGCAGACGAATTTACATTTTATCTTATTTTTCAGTGATTGGATTTCATTTGAATCAGCTGCCTGCAGATGAATCGTAAGAAATATGAAGTTTGTGTCGCAGTTTAACAGAAAAAAAGGGAAAAAAAAGAAGATGAAATGGCCTCTGCTACATTTCAAAATGGCCAGGTTAAGATTTTACCCCTTCCACCCACGAGTTTCTAAAGTTCACTCTTCAGTCACTGAATTTGTACGCGTCCATTCTACACATGTAAATTGGGTGTCTAGTCAATAGTCGTCAACAGCATGTCAAACCATGTAGAACAGAATGCGATGTATCATTATGAGCCATCTCACCAGGTTCTACACTGTTTGCATCTGTAGGTATCTGTACTTCGCTATAAAGGGCTGAAAGGGTACTAACTCATAACACTTACATGACCTAATTAAATGTGAAGTACGTGACGCTAGAAACTTCAACATACGGTAGCAAGCCAGCAATAATATACTGCTAACAGTTATCACTGTCCAATTCTGTTGTAGGTCTGAATAACTGAATATGTAAGCACAATATTGTGATAAATAATTAGTCACATGCCGCAAAACTTCAAACATCGCGCAAAAAGTATTTTCCTTTATTGTAGCGCACGCCATAAGGCAGGTTCTTGACTGAGCCGCGAAACACATCTCAGTCAACAAGTGTAAGCTTTTACAAGAAAGTTGCATCTACGCTTTGTGTTGTCATAAAACTGGCAACTATCCTAGCAGGCACATGACGTAATTGTGACGTCACATCAATGTCCGTGCAACATCATGACGTTGCATCAATGTTGATTTGACGTCGCCCTAGCGACGTGTGCCTGCTGGGTAGTCATTTGCATGTTGTATTACCTATAATGTGCAAGTAAAATGATGATGAAAGTGTATAACAGCTGATTCACCTCTGTTTTGTGAACCAAACTAAAAATCAGCACTCCAGCGCCATTGTCCTTATCTCTATAGAAAGTAAATCTGAATTTTTCACAGAATCTGTCATTTCAGTGCCTTTTGGCGCTTTGATTCAAACCTCTTGAGGAAAGAAAGATGGCATAAACAAATCAGCATTTCTGAGATATGGCACACTTCACATGGTTTTCTATCAGCAATAATATAGGATACAGACTTACATTTTTGGTTAAAGCTGTAGCTGGCAGTGTTTGTACAGTTGCTATGACATCAGCTATGTTACCATGGTGACCACTCGCAATCATAGCCTTGAACACACTCACCCAAGGATTTCTTTCTACTGACCTGTTTCAATGAGAATGGTTGAAGTATAACTTTGGGGATAACTATATTCAAAATTGTCATTTGGGGAGGAAAATCCACATTTTTTTGGCCAGAAATTTCATTTTATGGTGACATGTCAGCAGAGCCGTAAAATGGAATTTGTGATTGTTAAAATGACCATTTACCTCCCCAAATGATAATTTTCAATACATTTTTCCCATTCTAATGCACTAAGTCACTTGCTTTGTTGAAAAAAATTGTTCTACTTCCCCAAAACAACAAGTGCAGTGAGCTGCGTAAAACCAAATAACAACCAATGAAAAGGGAAGTTACATGATGATGTCAGTTTTCTGACAGTATATCACAAAATATACTGTCGCAAATATTTGATGGTATCCAATCAGCTGCCGCATTACATACGCAAGGGTGTTTGAAATTTTAATAACAAACTTGTGTGAGATATAGAGGATCTTACATGAGTGTTTATGTATTATTGAATTTATTAAAAGAGTTGAGGAAAAGGGATAAAATGCGGAGCTTTGCCGAGTATTTTATCCCTTTGCTTTGAGTTTAATAAATTCAATAATACATGAGCAACAATTCAAGATTCTTATTATCATATGACATTTAAAACGCATTTTATTCACTATTGTTTAACAAAAATGTCAATATTCCACCATAAGTCTAGCGAGACATCATTTAAGGACGTCGTACAAGTAACATTAGGGGGCATTTCTAACTAATTTGCATATCTAATAAACTAGTGGATTATAAAATTTATTACATGACATTATAACATTCTCAGACGCAACATCATATGATAAAAATGTATCTCTCATGCATCCAGGAATATTAATTTTTTTAACAGAAAATCTGAAATATTTTTACTAACTCTTTAGACATCAATCACAAATATTGTTGTCCGCTCTGTTGCAATGAAGACTTTGATCAGATGCCTCATTTTGATCTGGATTTTGGCTTTCTACAAATGTCCATTTCACCAACATTTCACCAAAAATTGCCATTCTAAGTTTGAAATTTTTCAGTTCCAGCAAGTGCCAACCCTTTTTTGAACTGAATGGACTCTTCTCCATTATAAATAGCAGGAGTCAATTTAAAAATTTAGGAGTGTCAGGTTGACTCGATTTTAGAAATTTGTCTAAACTTGCCTAAAATATTAGTGTATATGCCATATTTACTGTAAAAATCCTAAAAATTCGGATACCTTGAGGCCTTGCAGTAATTATCCTAAAATATTAACAAAATGGTTTCATGATCCAGCAAGGAGTCCAAATGGTAGAGAGGGAATGGCAAACAGTGAAGACCCTGATCAGACTGCTTCTTCAGGAGCAGTCTGATCTGGCCTGTACTGTTTGCTTAGGCCTATCTGTCACAATACTTAGGATCATTATTGTAATTATCAGTTTCAATGGAATGTTTCCTAACAGGGTACGAGGACTGTCCAAATATGAATGCAAGTAGAACGTTTTCTCATGCACTAATGCGAAAATCACCTGGAAATAAATATCACAGCGTAGAAAAACATTTTACCTATACATTGATACCAAACCTGTTAAAATCCGTCCACTTTAGCCATGTATATCGTTCGATAAACACTGTCCACTCTTGTATACTAATACAAAACATGGTTGGAAGAAGGTCAGAGTACGCCATTGAAATACGGTCCTATATTAAGAATCGTTGTATTCTTGGTATACGTTGCAAAGACATTTTTGATGAAATATGTTCGGTTTATGGGCATAATGAAATGTCTTTTCCGACAGTTTTTCGTTAGTGTAAGAAATTCAGCTGTGGGCTAGGCTCAACAGAGGATGCATCACATGATCATCGGCCGAAAAGAGCAACATCTGCCAAGATGGTTGCTAGAGTGAAAGAAATAGTTGCTACCGATGCACGATACACCACTAGGCAAATAGCTAGTATGGTTGGCATCTCATTAGGAGCAGCTCATACAATTCGGAAACGGGCTTTGAAAATGAGAAAGATCTGTGCTAGATGGATTCCCCATCTGTTGACAGATGAGCAGAAAAAGACACGCGTTCAGTGCGCCAAGAAGTTGCTTAAAAGTTTCCAAATTACAATGCACAGTCATTCCCTAATGTCGTCACAGGTGACGAGACATGGGTTCACTTTTTTGAGCCAAAACGAAAGATTCAGAACAAAATATGGACAACAAAGTATTGCAAAAGACCATGCATTGCAAAGCGGACCATGAGCGTCAAGAAGGTAATGTATGTATGCCATATTCTTTTCAAATCAGGGCCCTGCTATTCAGGTTGCTGTGCCTAAAGGCAACTCTGTAAATGTGAAGTTTTACAAGAATAACGTTCTTTGAAAATTGAAGAAATATTTCAAAGAACGAAGACCCGCAACTGGTTTGGCCAATGTCAGATTGCTACATGACAATGCGTCATCGCACAAGGCGTTCATTGTGCAAGACTATCTGAAGCAGGAAAAGGTTGTTGAACTCCCTCACCCCCTGTATTCCCCTGACCTTGCCCCGTGTGACTTTTTGTTGTTCCTGCGGCTGAAAAATACCTTTCTGGTCGAAAATTTGTACAGCCCAAACACCTCGGTTCTGCAATATTCCAGTGCCTTCATAGTATACCTCGAAAAGACTACCAAAATGCATTCAATGATTGGATCAGAAGAGTGAAAGTTTGTATATCTGTTAAAGGGGAATACTTTGAGGGGACAAAATAAATTTTTCATCGAAACCTATCACGGAATCATTTTTATGTGCTTAGTTGCATTCATATTTGAACAGTCCTCGTACTCAGCCCAGAGCTTACCCTAATATATTTCCAGGAAAAGGTGGCCACAATTGTAGCAATTTGCATATAGCAGAAAACACCTCCTTGTTGTCAGAGTTGTATTCCTTGGAGCTTTTCTCTAGTAAGGTATGGAACAACTTCAAGCGTGAATTGGCAGTCTTGATATCTTTTTCCGAGATCTGTAATTTAACAGTATGCAAGAAACAGAGAAATACTCAACAATGTCTATACAGTCAGCCCTCTTTATACCGACATTCTTTATAACGGCAACTCGTTATAACAGCAATTTCAATGGAATGACTACTTAGCTAAAGGATTAGCCTCAGTTCCGAGCGGTGTGGGCTTCCCTCGGGTTGTAAATGCACAAATCGGGCCCATAGTCATGAAAGATTATTTTAATCTTATACTCCAAGAAACAAATGTTATAGACATTTGTTAGATTCTAACAAATGTCTATAACATTTGTTTCTTGGAGTAATGATGGAAAAAAGGCCTTTTATTACCTATCATACTCCTAACTGGGATTCTTTAAAATGGCAAATTCTTTATAACCGCACAATATTGGGGAACAAATACTGTCGTTATAACGAGGGTCCCCTGTATATACTATTACAACTACTTTAAAAATCCTAAAATTAGGATACCTTGAGAACTTGTTGTAAATCTCCAAAAAGTTTTACAAATTTGTTTCAATATCCAGCAAGGGGTCCAAAATGTGCAGACAGAATGGCAAACAGTGTAGATTTTGATCAGATATCACATTTGGACCTTGGTCTTGGCTATTTGCGAATTTCCTTATTAGGGAAACTCAGGACAAATGGGTTAACCCTTATCCCACTGAATAAATAATTTAGCCACACCCATTTCTGACTTTGAACCAATCAGATTACTTGATGTAATTTATTCCTACAAATTCACAAACTGAATATCAGTGTAGATCCTGATCAGATGGCTTCTTCAGTAGAGCATGAAAACTTTTAAAACCTTGGGGCCAGTTTTTATTTACTGGTTTTGTGCTGTCATTTCTATAACATTGTAGTAGATTTGAACCTAACTTCTTCATTTTCATGGTCACTAAACTATTTAGTTGAAAATAATTATCTGTAAAATCTTGAAGCCTCTATGGTGCAGTGGCTGCAGTCTTGCCTTATAAACTCAAGGTCTCAGGCTCGATTCATGGCTTTTCAAGACTTTCTGATGAATCTTTAAACCATGGTCCCATCTCTATTTGACCTTAGTTGTTGGTAGGACATAAAGTACAAGCATGTATTACCTGTACATCAGCCCAAGCATCAGTGACAACTGCCTGGGTACGATACAATG
Source organism: Lucinisca nassula (assembly GCA_963580285.1). Classification (NCBI taxonomy): domain Eukaryota; kingdom Metazoa; phylum Mollusca; class Bivalvia; order Lucinida; family Lucinidae; genus Lucinisca; species Lucinisca nassula. The sequence goes on along the minus strand of OY757018.1, from coordinate 128,732,024 downwards.
TGAGCAATCGGGAATCCTCCTCAGACAACTTGAAACTCTGAAACAAGGAGAATTATACATAGCTACAAATAAGAGGGGGTATTCACAAATTATAATTTCTTATTTCTGCAAAAAAATGTATGTTGTGGGAACTCATAAGAAGCGCCTCAACGAGGTGCTTCTAATGAGTACTCAAACTTACATTTTTGTGCAGAAACAAGAAAAAGTATCAGTACTTTTCGGATGTAAAAAGTAACTACCTGGATCTATGTTAATATATGAGTTTGGATAGATGACAGTTAATGCAAAAACTATAAATGAAATAGTTAATCTGTAATTACTGACCAAAACTATAGATAAAATAGTTCATCTGTCATTACTGACCAAACCTATAGATAAAATAGTTCATCTGTCATTACTAACCAAAGTTATAGATAAAATAGTTCAAATGTCATTAACAAGCAAAAACTATAGATACATTAGTTCATCTGTCATTACTGACCAAACCTATAGATTAATAGTTAATCTGTCATTACTGACCAAAACTATAGATACAAGAAGGTAGTCTGAGGGACAGCTATATCCCTCACCACAGTTTCATGACCTTCAATTGTGACCTTGACCTTGAATCGTCATGGTGTGGTTATGGCTTCTGCATATTAGCTATATGATGCAAATATTTGACCAAAGTTTAATAATCTTTCAAGGGGTAAAAGAGATACAGAGCATACAAGAAATTCAAGGCTCAAACTCATGCCCTTCAAATATGACCTTCACCTTGAGTCAGCATTGTTGGATTATGGGTTCTGAAATCATCTCACTTAGGCCAATTGACCAAGGTTTAATGAAAATCCTTTGCGGGGTGAGTGAGTGTTAGAGTTTTACATCCCACCAACAGCTAAGGTCATGCAGAGACGGGACCTCGGTTTAAAGACTCATCCAAAAGTCTGGAGAAGCCCGGGATCGATCCTGCGATCCCCGGTTTACAAGGCCAGTAGCGTAACCACTACACCATGGAGGCTTCGGAATCCTTTAAGGGGTAAAGGAATTATGGAATGGATAAAAAATTCAAGGATAACCTCTTGATGATCTTAAGTTGTGACCTTCACCTAGAGTTGGCATGGTAGACCCAAGTTTAATGAAAATCCTTCCAAGGGTAAAGGAGATATGGAATGATAAAAACTTTAAGGTTAAAACTCGTGACTTTCAACTGTGACCTTGACCTTGAGTCTGTATGGTGTAGTTACAGGTTCTGCACATCAGCACAATGAGGCTTAAAGTGTTACAGACACATAGCTAAAAATTGTGTAAGGGGTAAAGGAGTTATGGAATGGATAAAAAATTCAAGAATCAAATGTTGAGTTGCACGGTTGAGTTATGGGTTCTACACATCATCTCACTTAGGCCAACAACTGACCAAAGTTTAATGAAAATCCTTCCAGGGGTAAAGGAGATATGAAATGACAAAAACTTTCAGGTACAAACACGTAACCTTCAACTATGACCTTGACCTTGAGTCTGCATGGTGTAGTTACAGGTTCTGCACATCAGCACACTGAGGCAAATATTTGACCAAAGTTTAATGAAAATCTTTCCAGGGTTAAAAGAGATACAAAGCGGACAAGAAATTCGAGGCTTAAACTTATGAGCTTCAACTGTGACCTTCACCTTGAGTCAACATGGTTAATTTACGGGTTCTGCATATCATTTCACTTAGGCAAACATGAGACCAAAGTTTAATGAAAATCCTTCCAGGGGTAAAGGAGATATGGAATAGACAAAAAATTCAAGGCTCAAACTTGTGACCTTCAACTGTGCCCTTGACTTTAGAGTCGGCATGATTTATTTATAAATTCTGCACATCGGCTCACTGAGGGGAATATTTGACCAAAGTTTAATGAAAATCTATCTATAAAAGGGTTCATGAGATAATGATCAGACAAGAAAGTGTTTTGGGTGGACAGACAGATGGGCAGATGGATGGAAGGACACATGAAGGCAAATCCTATAAGCCCCACTCCGCTTTGCCACGGGTGATTAAAAAAATTTCATCTGTCATTACTGACCAACCGACCCCGATAGCTCAGTTGGTAGAGTGTCCACTCCGGGGAATGGGAGGTCTAGGGTTCGATCCCAGGCCGTGACATACCAAAGTCGTTAAAAATGGTACTAGCTGCTCCTCGCTTGGCACTCAGATTTACGGGGTAGAGCTAGGACTGGTCTACCTGGTGTCAGGATAATGTGACTGGGTGTTGTATCATGTAATGTGTCTGGGACATGATGCTGCAGTGAGACAGCACTATAAAAGTGAGCATTGAGCTCCCTGTCGCAACCAGACACCGTTGTGATATGACTGAAAAATAGCTGAAAGCGATGTAAACCCGAATTCACACACACACACACACAAACACACACACACACATATTACTGACCAAAACAACAACACAAACTCATTATAACACAGCTCATTTTAACACGGTTTGGATATAACACGGTTTCAAGATGGATCCCAGAAATGTATAGATTATATAGAACAAGAATTCTGCCGAAGGCTATGTCACACCTGTGAGGGCACAAAGTCACCGAGCCATGAAATCCAAGCCAAGGTCATACATTGATGATTCCATAAAATTTGCCATTCCTAAATGCAAGCTTGTACCAATTATCATTAATGAAGCTCTAATAGTTCTTGAGAAATGAACTTAAACATCAGGTTGATTCAATAGTTCACTGAGGCAGTGAACCATGAAATTTAGGTCACGGTCTATTATGGATGCTTGCATTATAGTTGTCATCTCTTGATACAAGTATGTACTAAGTATCATTAATAAAACTCTTATAGTTCTTTTGAAATGAACTTAGGGTGAAGGCTAGCGTGGTCGCAATATTTCACGAAGTCAGTGAACCATAAAATGGTTACTTGCTAACAGAGTTTTACATACAATGGGTTAACTGCCTGTTGCATTACAAAACACATCCATGTTGCAATCTTTCATAGCTCCAAAACAGTCATTTTTCTTGTGATAATTTGTAATATACTTTTTATTTTTACTTCAAACATAGGCTGTGCATGCACATTAGAATGATCTCATTCTTGGAGCAGAAATGAAAAGTAACGTCCACCCCTGTAAACCCTGTTTTCTTTTTTTTAAGTCGGGTTTTTGTCTGTTTGAATGGATGTTTTACACCCCCTCAACACTATCTAGGTCATTTTGAAGACTTTGCTTCCAATTTTGTGGGACTTTTACCCGACAATGAGATGAAATGATTCAAGCCCTGCCACCCGAACAAACCAAAAGGGTTTATATGTAGGGACGGTCAGACTCGCACACTTTGCCTTGACAGGCTTAAACCCTCTAAGGGACTTACCAGTACACGTTTGCAGTCGGTTTCAGCTTTGTGTGGAATAACCATGCAGTCCAATCTATTTCTCCAAGTCACGGTGGGCAGGAGCCCCTAAACATAGCTTGTGCGTGCATGTTAGAATCATCTCATTCTTGGAGCAGAAATAAGAAAAATAACGTCCACTCCAGTAAAACCCTGTTTTCTCTATTTATCATATGACGTCGCGTCTGAGAGTGTAATAACGCCATGTAATATTTTCAATAATCCACTAGTGGATTAAATATGCAAATTAGCTAGATACGTCCCTTAACGTTACAAGTACGGCGTCCTTAACAACGTCGCATTTACTAATGGCGGAATATTAACATTTTTGTTGAACAATCGTGAATGTCATATGATAAACAGAATCTTGCATTCATGTATAATTGAATTTATTAAACTCGTTGAGGAAAAGGGATAAAATGCGAGGCTTTTATTGAATTTATTGAACTCCTTGAGGAAAAGGGATAAAATGCTCGGCAGAGCCTCGCATTTTATCCCTTTTCCTAAACTCGTTTAATAAATTCAATAATACATGAGCACTCATGTAAGATCCTCTATGTCTTAGTTTGTGAGTGATTCTCCAGAGTTTACACAACAATAAAATCCACAAAAATGAAACTCATTCCTATAGTACAACACCGTGATACAACGAACAGCATGTATTTTTACCTTTTCTAGTATATGAAGAACATCAAGTCTTGGCTGAACCTCTACGGTAGAATCAGAACAGAAAGGTCGCAACTTGGCAAGGATGTCCTCAGATGTTACTAGATCACCTCTGTGGGGAAATTAAGAAACATTACATTAAAATATTGGAATCTTGGCAAACTTTCATTTGCATTTTTACAGAAGTTACTCTTTATTTAGGATGCTCACTTGTACAACAAATACTCACTTGTACAAAAAACATACAGAGAAATAAAATAAAATTATTTATTCACATTTCCTGATGCAAAATATATAGTTTAATAAAATATTATTTCAATAAAGCTGTCTTGTTGACCTGTTTTACACAGTCTTGTTTTTATTTGGCAGTATTTGGACACCGAGTAGATTCAGATCGAAGAGGGGGGGACGCAGTGACAATGTATGATCCAGCTTGCACGCACGAGGACTGAATTATTAAAATAGTTGCACTCAAAATATTGTGAATTCCAATTTTGTCATTTTGAGTATTCCAAAATGTGCACACTCCAAATGTGTGCTCCAAAATTTTGTAAAATTCCAGAAATTGCGCACCTCCTATAGTACGCTCCAATTTTTTATAAAAACAGTATTCCAAATATTGCGTACATCCTGTTTGTACGCTCCACAATTTTTTAGCATTCTAAATATTGCGCACATCCTATTTGTACGCTCCAAATTTTGTAACACTCCAGAAATTGCGCACCTCCTATAGTACGCTCCAAATTTTTTAAAATAGAGTATTCCAAATATTGCGTACATCCTGTTTGTACGCTCCACAATTTTTAGCATTCTAAATATTGCGCACATCCTGTTTGTACGCTCCAAATTTTTTAACACTCCAAATACTGCGCACATCCTATTTGTACGCTCCACTGTATTCCAAACATTATGCACAGACTATTGTGCACTCAAACTAATCCTGACATTGTGCACTTCGTATAAAATGTGCACACCAAAATGCACTCCATGACACGCATTCCACAACACCTTCCGCATTGTGCAAAGCGTATCATGTAATCCATCCCATATTATATATCCAAACAGCCCCGGCTGCGCGTTCAAACCTGACCTATGACTTGCAATTTAGAAATATTTTAGTATGACCCAGGTGGAAACATACCCTCGGGCTATGGCTAACCACTTCCATGAGGGAGAAGCCACCCAGTTCAAATAGAAAAGTTATTTAGAAATATTTTAGTATGACCCAGGTGGAAACATACCCTCAGGGTATGGCTAACCAGTTCCATGAGGGAGAAGCCACCCAGTTCAAATAGAAAAATTCTGAAATGAACAAACTTAGGCTCAAGGCGTAAAGTTTCATTAGAATCTAACAGCTATCTAAGCAAAGCGTCCCCCCCATCGAATGCTGAATTCCGCTGAATTCCGCCCCCACTTGAGTTTATCATTAGCATGTCTCGGTGAAGAAAGTGCAAGGCAACTCTAAACTTAACACAACTGTCCACAGCGCCCCTTTGAACATCAGTCTTTGGTTTCGTCCATTTCAACTGTTTGCATCAGGATCAAATGATGAACAATCCAATTAGAAACCTGAAATCAAAAGAACTTTCGGCAGTATAATGTAAAAACTTCCTGGACTGCCAACAAGACCACAATGACAGCGGTGGGTGGGTGGGTTTTTTGATTCTCCTTAAAAAATGGCGACTTCCTTTTGCAGGATTTGGAAAAACGGAAAAGGAAGGTTTCCCTGAGCCTGCGCAAGACGTTAAATCACCTTCCAGTTCTACAAGACGCCTGACTACTGAACAACATACAAGGTGCAAGCGCTCAGTGACCTGGACCAACTGTCATGGCCGATACGAGATGGAAAATACGATCAGACTTTGTTTAAACCTAATTATAAGCGAACTACCACCCTGGAGCTGCAATTGTGACCCATAATGACAGTCCATCCAATTCATTCGCACCAAATAAATGGGATTATCATTTAGTTGATAATCCCTATTATTTAGGATGCTCACTTGTACAACAAATACTCACTTGTACAAAAAACATACAGAGAAATAAAATAAAATTATTTATTCACATTTCCTGATGCAAAATATATAGTTTAATAAAATATTATTTCAATAAAGCTGTCTTGTTGACCTGTTTTACACAGTCTTGTTTTTATTTGGCAGTATTTGGACACCGAGTAGATTCAGATCGAAGAGGGGGGGACGCAGTGACAATGTATGATCCAGCTTGCACGCACGAGGACTGAATTATTAAAATAGTTGCACTCAAAATATTGTGAATTCCAATTTTGTCATTTTGAGTATTCCAAAATGTGCACACTCCAAATGTGTGCTCCAAAATTTTGTAAAATTCCAGAAATTGCGCACCTCCTATAGTACGCTCCAATTTTTTATAAAAACAGTATTCCAAATATTGCGTACATCCTGTTTGTACGCTCCACAATTTTTTAGCATTCTAAATATTGCGCACATCCTATTTGTACGCTCCAAATTTTGTAACACTCCAGAAATTGCGCACCTCCTATAGTACGCTCCAAATTTTTTAAAATAGAGTATTCCAAATATTGCGTACATCCTGTTTGTACGCTCCACAATTTTTAGCATTCTAAATATTGCGCACATCCTGTTTGTACGCTCCAAATTTTTTAACACTCCAAATACTGCGCACATCCTATTTGTACGCTCCACTGTATTCCAAACATTATGCACAGACTATTGTGCACTCAAACTAATCCTGACATTGTGCACTTCGTATAAAATGTGCACACCAAAATGCACTCCATGACACGCATTCCACAACACCTTCCGCATTGTGCAAAGCGTATCATGTAATCCATCCCATATTATATATCCAAACAGCCCCGGCTGCGCGTTCAAACCTGACCTATGACTTGCAATTTAGAAATATTTTAGTATGACCCAGGTGGAAACATACCCTCGGGCTATGGCTAACCACTTCCATGAGGGAGAAGCCACCCAGTTCAAATAGAAAAGTTATTTAGAAATATTTTAGTATGACCCAGGTGGAAACATACCCTCAGGGTATGGCTAACCAGTTCCATGAGGGAGAAGCCACCCAGTTCAAATAGAAAAATTCTGAAATGAACAAACTTAGGCTCAAGGCGTAAAGTTTCATTAGAATCTAACAGCTATCTAAGCAAAGCGTCCCCCCCATCGAATGCTGAATTCCGCCACAGCAAATTTATGATGCCCAACATAAATTTGTCCCCCAATTCAGCAATTCCACATGATATATAGATAGCCTTACAAGGCTGATCTTTTTAATCTAACTATTAGGATTATACCTTTGGGTAGAAGGGTCTGTGACAAATAAATTGATTGCTTCCTCAAATGTATTCAAAAATATGGCATTGCCCACTGCAGTGAGATGAACCCCATCAGTCTTAAATAGCCCGGTTGTACTGAAATCGAGCTCATGCTGGATGACTTTGCCTCCTACATTAAAAGCAGCTTGTCTGCCCAATCGGTTGATACGCCACCTTTTTTGATCCAACTTTTTAAGCCTTTCAGGAGTGTTATCCGTTCCCCGCCATGATTGACGAGGGAGAATATCTGACCATACAAGTTGGGCTTCGGGATAAACTGAAGCCATGTATGAAAATTGTCTTTTAAAAGTCTTAAGAAGTTTGCTTTGGGACCACTCAACTAGGTCGTTGCCCCCTAGGTGAATAATTATCATCGCTGGGGTTGAATGAAACAGCATCATGCGTTGAAACACTGTGTCGAAGTGGTCCCAATGCATCCCTCCTTTACCCTGATAAAGGATTCGGCTAACAATCCCTGCATTAGCTGGAGGTCTGAGACCTGGCACACTGTCTTCAAGGTGTGAAACTAGGGAATCACCGATAAGCCATATATCTGTAATGGACAATTTAAAGACGTATGTACCGTGCTACAGCCCCAGTCTTCCATCGACCAAGTAATTTTATGGCTTCACTAGAATACCCTTTAGCTGCCAAATCAGTAGCCCTACCAATTCGAAAGGAATGTGTTGCATAAAGTCGTATAGGAAGTCCTAGCTTTTTGACTGCTTTCACCAAAACACCACTGAACTGACTGCGCTTTAATGGATGGCCATTCTGGTGGCAGAAGAAGTATAGACTACCTTCAGGCCTACACCTCATATACTGTTTGGCAGCAGTAACGCAACATATTGCTGCATTGACTGCAAGTGGGATGCGTAATATTGTTGGGTGGCCAGATTGATTAGTTTTTGAAACCCTAATAGAAATGAACAACACGTTTGCTCCTTCCCCGAGCCACACATCTGTCTTTAATAAAGGCCTGTTAGCCTGCAGTGGATTAGTGAATACAATCTCACCAACCCTCAACAGGCCATAGTAAGCTATAGCAAAGGCCGTTTTAAAAAGGATACATTCATAATTTGAAAAGCAAATTTCCGGCAGCACAGAACATATTCTAGCCAAGATGAGCTCTGTTATTGGCGCTCTAACATCATAACTTGGCCGAATGCGCCTACAACCCTCCATTAGTTTTTTAACCACAAAAGCGGTTGTAGGGTCATGCATATCATAAATTTTATGATGAAAACTTATGGCTGACAAGTAAGTAGTAATAGTTGATGAAGCATACCCCAACTCGAAACAATATGTGATAAAAAGAGACAGATGTGCAACTGGAGCCGGCCATATTATGATCAAATTATAGTGATTTCTAAAGGTGTTAAAAACTTGCAAAGCATTTGTATAAACAGAATGGGATTTGCTAGACATACTGGCTGCCAACAATTTCTGAGAACTTAACAGAAGATGTTCCAAAGGTGGTCGGGAACTGGTGTTGGTGACAGGTCTGCATCTGGTGCGAGTTTGCGGAATCTCTGTAATTGAAAACGACTTAATGCATCGCAGATGTTATTCCGGAAGCCGTCAACATGTTGAGCCTTGGCAACTACGTTCAACCGTAAGCACAGTAATGTGAAAGCCCTAAGAATAGTCATGCATACATGTGATATTTTCTTGGACCCAAATAGGGAGATTTTGATGTTCAGATAGGGAGATTGGGGTCCCAAATCGGGAGATTTTTCCGCGGTAAAAAATGATGTTATTTTTGGTTAAAATTAACCTCTGAAGCACTTTTTCACCCATAACCATGCCAACACGACAATTGTTGTCTGCTTTGTCATCTGCATTAAAAATCTTTTTTGAAAACAGTGTGGGCCCAGATCAGACTGCAAAGCATTCTGATGACGGTCCACACTGTTTGCCTTTCTGCAAAAATATGTTATAAAAGCTTGGAAAAAGAAAGCAGCAGACGACAAACTTCCATTTTGTATTTTAATTGAGAGACAATTTCTCGGAAGAACGATCAAAGAACAAGCACTGACCAATAGATCGGTGTTAAATACCCACCTAGCACCTGGCAGAAAAAAACAACGTTCAGAATCCCCGCATAGCAAAAAATTACTCATACTCTTACACCCCTTCTTTTATCATCCCCAAAACGTGCCTCGGAACTTAGTCGGAACTAATAAGCATGCATGATTTTTATTGATTTAACTTGGGGCATATTTTTTTCATAAAAGATCCATTAAAAACACGGCAAAAATATTTTTTCTCGCAAGCTAAAAATGAAACAGGTTTGAATAGAAAATTTTACCCTGCAAAACTCCGGTTCTATGTTTATTAATAAATGAAAAAATACATACAGATGCTTAGAAAATACCAGCGTCTGCTCTGCTCTGTTTTGGCGGGAAAAATATTTAGCGCGTTCACCTGTCAAAGGCCAAAAAGCATGCACGAATTTTCATTGGTGTCACGTGGGGCATATTTCTTTCTTCCGTTAAAAACGGCAAAAAATATTTTTCTCGGGTTTAAATAGAAAATGTGACTAAGTAATTACCCAGTTCTATGATTAATAAAAGAATAACGGTTTACAGACGCGTAGAAAAAAAAACAACAGCGTCTGCTTTGCTCTGTTTTGGTGGGAATAATATTTAGCGTCTACATGTGTCAATTACAAAGGGATTAAATAAGCTATAACTGGTATATCTTGATTGACTAGTTTTCACACCTTGTCACATTGTTAATTGTCGGCTTATCAATAAGGCCTGCCTCGGGTGTAAACGGTTTAATAGCGTTGGCAACTTGAGCAAATCGGTGATCAGTAATAAATGTATGCAAACATCACATTTCTTCCTTATTGAATTTCTCGCTTTTTATCACATTGTTTGCGGGTTGCATTTTAATAATTGTATTTACCGGTACGTTCTTTTCATATTGCGATATTATACTTGTGCAGGTGTGTATTACAATTTACCTGCATACCGCCTAGCGTAAATACACTGACGGTTAACCGCATAGGTATTTTACAGTGGTTAACACTAAATTGGTCGGTCGGCGGAAAACTACTAAAGGAAAATTGTCGTGTCGGGAGATTAGGGCCGTCGGACGGGAGACCGGGAGATGGGGTTCGAAATCGGGATATCCCGACGAAATCGGGAGATATCACATCTTAGGTCATGACTCTGTCCGATTTTGATGTCATATGATTAACAATGTGTACCACTGCCATATTGTCAACTCGAAAGACTATTTTCTTGTTGCGAAGCTTATCACCCCATATGTGCAAAGAAACAAGGAGCGGAAAAAGCTCAAGAACTGTTATATCTGATGTAATGCCGCCCTCAATCCATGCCCGAGGCCAGGAGCCCTGAGCCCATTTTCCTGCAAAGTAGGCACCAAATCCCAGATCAGACCCCCCTGCACTGTCGGTGTAGAGCTGTAAATCCTCATTTGACACCCAGAACCGATCATGAAAGACGGAAATACCATTAAAATTTTTAAAAAACTGTATCCAAAGTTCTAGGTCCTTCTTCATATCTGCTGTGATACGAAGGTGATGGTGTTGCTTTGTCAAACCGCATGTAGCATTTATAAGGCGTCTACAAAATGGCCTCCCTGGCACCACTGCCCTACATGCGAAATTAAGGGAACCAATCAACGACTGTAATTGTTTCAGCTTGCACTTTTTACGCGGCAAAATCTCCTCAATCTTTGAAATGATTTCATAAATTTTGGTCACCGGAATCCGAATGACCATTTCTTCAGTATCAATTTCAAGGCCAAGAAAACAGATCTTGGTTTTAGGACCTTCTGTTTTCTCAGAAGCTAATGGCACGCCCAACAAAGTCATCTTATCTGTAAAAACAGACATGATATGTGAACAATGATTAGTTCCCTTTCTTCCGCCAAACAAGAAGTCATCAAGATAATGCAAGAGTCGTCCTACAGAAGCTTGCCTAGCTACACAGAATTCTAAAAAAGTAGAGAAAGTCTCAAAGGTCTGGCATGCTATGCTGCACCCAAATGGCATTGCCTTATCAAAATAAAACTTCCCATCAAACTTGAATCCAAGCTGATCAAAGTCTAAAGGAGAGACAGGTAGTAGCCTAAATGCTGATTTTATATCAGATTTTCCCAAAAGACAACCACGGCCTAAATCTTGTACCATGTGTACAGCCTCGTCGAAACTTGTATACTGCACAGAGCACAGCTCAGGATCTATATAATCATTAACTGAGTCTCCGCTTGGGTATGACAGGTGATGTATAAGGCGAAATTGACCTGGGTCGTGTTTCGGTACAAGGCCTAATGGCGATACACGCAGAGTTTGTAGCGGACGATAGTCAAAAGGTCCAGCCACTCTACCTGCTTCAACTTCAGTTTCAATTTTTTGCCTTACAACATCTGGCTTAATGTCGGCAGACTTCAAATTTTTTGAATCAGAAGGTTTGTGGCTGCCCGAGTAGTGGAGGGGGAAACCAGAAGAAAAACCGTTAAAAATCTCAGCAGCCTTAGCAGAATCATAACCCACAAGCTCCTTTTGCAAGTTGTCAAGCCTGATAGGAGTTTTAGCTAGATCAAGGGAAGCAGCTGATATATGAGGCAAGAGAACACAATTTGAGACAGCAAAATCCCTATCGTCGAACAGCTCGTCCACCTCGAAAGGCACTGAATTGTCCCCTACCTGAGCGAAATGTCAAACCGCCCCTGGTAGCTGGTGGAACACTCCTAGTAGCCGGTGGAAGAAGCTTAAAGCAAGTTTGTCTACCATGATTTGTACCACCACAATGAGAGCAAGCATGAAGAAATTTGCACCCTTTAAAATTGCATTTTCCATGGTTGAAATCCAAACATTTAAGCCTATTGAAAGATGACTGCTCAAAGGGAACCGTCGAGTTTGCCGATAGAGTCATTACCCGGAGCCACAAGTCTGTATTGAGTCGCCCCCAATGTTGTAAATTAATGGCCTGTCTGAGACGAAACTGCTCGTCATAATTTCGCCAGGCAAAGTATGCTGAGGACCGAGATGCAGCCTCTCGAATTATACTCATATACTGGAGCAACTCTTGTGTTTTTTCAGGATGTTTCTTCAAATAAATTGAAGAAAAAATCAAAAAGGCATCCGTCCATTTTTCGATTGTGGGTACTGGGTCCTTAAAAACTTGCGGTTTAGATTCCAGAAGACCCTGCTTGTTAAGACGTAGTGCCCCCCCTGCACACAGTTCTTGCAACTCAACAGCCCCCTTTAGCAGCAAATTGATATTTATGTATTGGTTTGACCAGATTTTTTGTGCGATTGCCAGGGGAACATGTGCAGAGAGATCATCACTCCCTAGCCGCAAAGGCTCGTCTCCGAAAGAGAAATTACTCCCATCCGAAACCGCCCAAACGAAACCATCATTCTGTGCCGACGGGCTTACATAGCCAGTCTGAGTGCCTGCATTTTGACCCGTTATTTGCGGATTTGTGTTGGATGAAGGAATGGAACTGCTCTGATCAGTCACGTTTTGACCTTGCATTGTGCCCGAGTCACGCAAGATTGTTTCAAAGTCTATAATGTGCCTGAACATATTTGAGGGTCCTTGTGTTTGTGCTTGATCCCTACCTTGTGGTGTGCCTACCACAGATGAGACTGGGTTTAGACCACCAATCTGCGCCACTTCATCCTGTTGTTGACGCGAACGTTTGTGTCCGCCGGCTCCACGGCTTCCCCTAGTCCTTTTCCGGCCGCCCGGCATCTCTACTTATCCCTCGCACAAGTGTAACCAGCTTTTTTGATTCTCCTTAAAAAATGGCGACTTCCTTTTGCAGGATTTGGAAAAACGGAAAAGGAAGGTTTCCCTGAGCCTGCGCAAGACGTTAAATCACCTTCCAGTTCTACAAGACGCCTGACTACTGAACAACATACAAGGTGCAAGCGCTCAGTGACCTGGACCAACTGTCATGGCCGATACGAGATGGAAAATACGATCAGACTTTGTTTAAACCTAATTATAAGCGAACTACCACCCTGGAGCTGCAATTGTGACCCATAATGACAGTCCATCCAATTCATTCGCACCAAATAAATGGGATTATCATTTAGTTGATAATCCCTATTATTTCAAATTTTCAACCTCTTGGCCTTTATCAAGAAACAACTGTTATAATACAAAACCTTACATCTTCTTCTGCATGGAAAGATATGACAGTGCACCTTGGATGACATGACATCATTTTTCAGAGAGGTCAAAAGTTCGAAATAGAGTGACTATTGTAACAAGAGCTGTCTGATCAGAATTAGCTTGCCTGGGAAAGTGTCTATGAGGCAATGAGCATAGGTGGGGGTATTGCCTAATAAACCTCTGGACCTATATCTATCTTCATACCAAATATCAACCAAATCCATTGCAAACCGGTAGCTATAGGAAAATATAAGCGTTAAAAAACTTTAACATAACAATAAAAGTTCGTGACCTTGACCTTGAGGTCATGAGCATAGGCAGGGAATTGGACCTATACCTTATCATCATACCAAATATGAACCAAGTCGATTGTATGGTTTGGAATATATCAAATTTTCTAAGTCTATGACATTGACCTTGAGGTCATGGGTAAAGGTATTGCTTAATAAAATTGGACCTGTAACTACCATGATTCCAAATATCAGTCAAATCAATCATACAGTTTGGAAAATATGACCTGTTAGAAAACTCTAACGTAAAACTTCTAAGTCCATGACCTTGACCTTGAGGTCATGCATGAGTTGCGGTGTAGATGAATAAAACTATGGACCTATATCTATCATCATATCAAATGTGAACCAAATCCATCGTGTGATTTTGAAAATATGAGCTGTTAAAAACTATAACATAAAAATTTCTAAGTCAGTGACCTTGATCTTCAGGTCATAGGCATGAGCAGGGGTATTAGTTGTCTCCCCTGAAAGTGTATTTGCCTCCCATGTAAGTGTATTTACCTCCCCTGTAAGTGTATTTACCTCCCCTGAATGTGTATAGGTTTCTCTTACAGCAGACCTAGATTTGACTAGATGTGTTTGTTTGTTTTTTAACAAATTGTATACTGGTTTTGTTTGTATTTGAGTTTAATGGCCCAGTCAACACTATTTTAGGTCATTTTTGAGCCAATCAGTTTATCTATCCACACACAGGCTGGCTTATAAGGAAGCGGTTAACCAGTACAGTGCACATTCTTTCGCCAGAAACCGACAACTACTGTTCTTGAATCAGCGGAAGGGATTTGTATACTGGTGGACTCTCTTCCATTGGTATATCTTGGACAAGTCTATTTGTCATTTAAGGGGAGTCCGGTTCTTTTTTTTTTTCATTTTTATTTTTTATTTTTGACAGAAAATCCTGATAGCGAATGGTGAAGACCCAGATAAGACGCCGCAATATGCAGCGTCTGATCAGGGTATGCACTGTTTGCTGATGTCCATTTTACAGGTTTCCAGGTAGGAATAGGTTGAGTCCCATCAACAGCTAAGGTCTCATCAAAATGTCTGGAGAAGCCAGAAATTGGACCCACAACCCCTACCCCTGCTGTATGAGGTGACAAGCTTAACCAATGCAGTACCAGATACCCCTGATGAGGTACCTTGGCAAACAGTGCAGGCCCAGATCAGACGCCACAGAATGCGGCGTCTGATCAGGGCCTACACTGTTTGCAAAAAGTTAAGCTATTTCCCAAATAAATTTTGAAGGAAATAGAACCCGACACCCCTAAATTTTGAAATGGACTCCTGCTATATATAAGGTGGAAGGAAGATTCCATTTGGTACAGAAAGGGTTAATGACTGCCGCACAGAGGCTCCCAATTCCAATAGCTACATGTATATCATACCCTTGTTCAGTATGGGCTTGCACACTTTCAACGATATGTTTCAATGTTGGTAAGGCATCACCATCTGGAACAAGCTCTGCTGTTTCACCACCACTCCTGAAATAAAGAGAGATTTGTTTGTTTGATTTGAGCTTTAACGTCCCCATCAACACTGTAAAGGTCATTTTGGAGACGTTGCTTCCAATTTTGTGGGACTTTTACCCAACATTAAGATGAAATGACATCTCAAGCCCTGCCCCCCAATGAAACCAATAGGGTTTATAAGCATGGACAGTCCGACTCGCACTGCTTTGCCTGGGCAGGTTTAGATCCTCTAAGCGGTTTACTAGTACTCGTTTGCGAGTCGGTTTCAGCTCTGCGTGGGAGCATCATGCAGCCCATCTATTTCTTCAAGCCCCGATGGGCGGGGGCCGGAAATAAAGAAAAAGAATAAGGATAACATGCCTGTGCAAAATGTTAAAATGCAAAAACCATAGAACATCTTATGGAAGAGATATTAAGAACATTATAGATTATGAAGAGGAATTTTTAGTCGTTAAAATATACATTTTTGTTGGAATAAATACATTGTTTTTATGCAGTTTTTAATTTTGTGCTATAATAGTTATCTGTGTTGTGGATGACCAGATGCATTACTGCCTTCAGGCTTCGGTCCCAGAAGAAAGTGCATCTAATCATCCGAAACAGCTCGGGGGAAATATTTCTATTGTCCAAACAGCTTTCATATAATACATTTTCTCTTATACATTGGTACAATATATACATATGTATTACATACATGTGATCATTGCTTGTGCATTTTGATGTGGGCTTTAAGGTCCTTTTATGATATTTCAATTATCAAACCAGTTGTTAACTTGGTCTGCAAAAAAGCCCCCAAGAGTACCTTAGCCTACCTTCCAAACTACATATCTCACGTGATCTGAGTGAGACTCAAACCAGTAGGGGTGTGAGACCTAATGTATATGAGAGTGAGATTTTAACCACTTTGCCTCAGAGCACCATCCACTGAACATTACACTATCAAGTCCATGCTATGAACACCCTAGCAAACCCCACTTTATATATATAGAAAAGTTGGATTTACAAGTGTAAGCATCATTTTCTTTAATTTTGCTGAAAATCTAGATTTAGGGTACTCATTAGAACTGGTGCATGGAGCAGGACAAACAATATGTTTGTAATGAGAAGCATAAATGCCAGTACCATATTAACTATACATATTTGGACGCCAGCCTCGGTAGCTCAGTCGGATGCGCATCTGACTCGTGATCAGGAGGACACGGGTTCGATACCTGCCTTGGTCGGCAACATTCTTTCGTGGAGATTGATCATGAAATCTTTTCTGCGTTCATTCTCTCCCTTCCGCTAATTCAAGAAGGACAGTTGTCAGTTTCTGGCGAAAAAATGTGCACTTTACTGGTGAACCCCTTACGTATAAGCCTGCCCAGAGAAGTGTGGATAGGTAAACTGACCTGCTCAAAAATAACCTAAAATAGTGTTGACTGGGCCGTTAAACTCCAAAACAAACAAACATATTTGGACAGACATGCCTGAGCAAACAGTGTAGAGCAGGGTCTACACTGTTTTCCACTCATCCAGCTATTTTTAGATGCAATATCTGGTACTAAACTGTATTTGTTCAAGTTTTAGAACAAGTATGGTAAGGAGTAGGGTGTCTGAATATTTAGGGTATGAATAATACAGCAGACCCTGGCTATAAGGGTACTCATTAGAACTGGTGCATGGAGCATTACAAACAATATGTTTGTAATAAGAAGCATATATGCCAGTACCATATCAACAAAACATATTCAGAATCAATTAATGTTTGTACAGTGGTGACTCGCTGGATACCCCATTCACTTTGAAACATTGAGATATCACAGTTATAAGTTCGTTCAATGTTCTTATCAAAGTTCTGAAGTGTGGACTGTGTTAACTAGTCATGTTCTCCCAGTCTGTGATTTTGGAGTGTATGTGGGATCTGATGGTATTTTCATAAAGTAAACAAATTCATTTCAGCAGCCATGATACTGTATTGTTCTCTTTTGATGTATTTTGTCTGCAGAATGCGGTGTCAGATCAGGGTCTATACTCTTTGCCACTCATCCAGCTATTTTTAGATGCAATAACTGGTACTAAACTGTATTTGTTCAAGTTTTAGAGCAAGTATGGTAAGGAGTTGGATGTCTGAATATTTAGGGTATGAATAATACAGAGGACCCTCGCTATAATGACAATATTTTTTCCCGACCAATTTGCCACTATAGCCAATTTTCCTACAAAGAATCCCAATAAGGAGGAGAATAACAGGTTATAAAGGACTTTCTCCCTTAATTACTCCAAGAAACAAATGATGTGGACATTTGTTAGAATCGCCTCGGCACTCCAAGAAACAAATGTTGTGGACATTTGTTAGAATCGCCGAGTTTCTTGGAGTATTAAAAAATTATAATATTCTTGAATATCTCCAATAATCCATCTTATTTTGAGCTAAGGATTTGTTCCATTGAAATTGTTGGCAAAACAAGTTTTGTCGTTTTATCGAATATCAGTATATTGATTGATTTGAGGTTTAACGTCCCCGTCAACACTGTATAGGTCATTTTGGAGATGTTGCTTCCAATTTTTTTGGTACTTTTCCCTGACATTCAGATGAAATGACATCTCAAGCCCTGTCGCCCAATGAAACCAATAGGGTTTATAAGCATGGACTCGCACCATTTTGCCTTGGCATGCTTAGATCCTCTAAGCTGTTTACAAGTACTCGTGTGCGGTCAGTTTTAGCTCTGCGTGGAAGCATCATGCAGCCCATGTATTTTTTCAAGCCCCAATGGGCGGGGGCTGACAACATGTTTGTAATGAGAAGCATGAATATCAGTACCATACTTATCATACATATTTAGACAGACAGGCCTGAACAAACAGTGTACACCTTGATGAGACACCGCAGAATGCAGTGTCTAATCAGGGTCTACACTGTTTTCCACTCATCCAGCTATTTTTAGGTGCAATATCTGGTACTAATCTGTAGTTGTTCAAGTTTTAGAACAAGTATGGTAAGGGGTGGGTGTCTGAAAATTTAGGGCATTAATAATACAGAGGAACCTCGCTATAATGACAATATTTGTTCTCTAACAATTTGCCGCTATAGTGAATTTGCCGCTATAAAGAATCATAATAAGGAGTAGAATAACAGGCTATAAAGGACTTTCTCCCTTAATTACTCCAAGAAACGAATGTTGTGGAGATTTTTTAGAATCGCCTCGGCACTCCAAGAAACAAATATTGTGGACATTAGTTAGAATCGCCTCACCGAGGCGATTCTAGCAAATATCCACAACATTTGTTTCTTGGAGTATTCGACGAGGTGATTCTAAAAAATATCCACAACATTTGTTTCTTGGAGTATTTAAAAATATAATAGTCTTGAATATCTCCAATAATCCATCTGATCTTGAGCTAAGGATTTGTTCCATTGAAATTGTCGGCATAACGAGTTTTGTCATTATATCGAATGTTGGTGTGTGTGTGAATTCGGGTTTAAAGTCGCTTTCAACAATTTTTCAGTCATATCACGACGGTGTCTGGTTGCGACAGGGAGCTCAATGCTCACGTTTATAGTGCTGCCTCACTGAAGTATCATGTCCCAGACACAGTACATGATACCACACCCAGTCACATTATCCTGACACTGGATCGACCAGTCCTAGCTCTACCCCGTAAATCTGAGTGCCAAGCGAGGAGCAGCTAGTACCATTTTTAACGACTTTGGTATGTCGCGGCCCGGGATCGAACCCGAGACCTCCCGTTCCCCGGAGCGGACACTCTACCAACTGAGCTATCGGGGCCGGTTATCGAATGTTGGTATAAAGAGGGTTGACTGTATCTCAAATTTCTATCAGAAAAAAATGTAATTTTTACATCTGAAAAAAAAAGAAGGCATTTTCTCAGGGTTAGAATTTCTCTGTTCCAAATGAACAACAATGATGGATTATAGAATATCACGTAACCGTGACGTCAACCTTAACGACAGTAGATATAAGGTCGTATTCAACCAGTGCATATGAAACACGTGAGAACCTTCAATTTTTACCCTGATCTTGGATTAGAACACCATGGTTAGAACAGAATTTCTATCCCAGGCTAAAACCATGGATTTCCTTATCTGTCGTGCAAGCATCTGTTTATCACATATGGGTGTGTTATCTCTTTCCAAATATTGTACCGGTACATGTTCTTACGCTAATTTCTGGAGTAATAAATTGAGTGCTTCTTTTATCACAGTAGGTAGGGTCCATGTCTCACTATCATGAAGAGACAAAAAATCGTGTATAAATTCCAGGCTCTCTTCTCCATCCATCAGAACTTTAATCAATAGAGTATGGATCTAAAAGGAAAGCAAGAAAAGTGATCCTTTGATAGCAAAAAAAACATCATGTGAACAAGTCTGTGAAATGAACACTCCTCTAAACCTACTCTATATGAGCCCCGCCAAGCGAATTTGTGTCTTCGAGCATTCAGTCATGACAAATTTTAACTGCGCATGCCCAGCCATTCAGAGGGGCCAGGGCTATGGCTTTCTGTCAGAAGGGTTCCTCTTGATTCACTGCTTGTATGAGCGAGCAGCGAAGGTTCTGGCAAGACTGCGCGGATGCGCAGGCTAGCCTGAACCTTCGCTGCTCGCATAGGCGATAAGTACCAAAATCGCTTGACGGGGCCCATATAGAAAAGACATAGAGGATATTTACTTTTTTGAGGTGGATACTAAAAATATTTCATCGAGTGTGTTGAAAACATCATAATTTTCACGAGTGCGAAGCACGAGTGAAAATTCGTATGTTTTCAACACACGAGATGAAATACTTTTTGTATCCGCCAAATAAAAGTTAATGTTCTTTTTATTTTATAATTTATTAGGACACTTACGGTAATTGATCGATCTGAGACGGTGACGTCACGATTTTGATCTGGCTACATGACGTCACAACTCAGTTTCAAAGCATAAACAAATCGCCATTTTGGATTCTGCATTTTTAGTTCAAAGAATGTATTTCAAGGTATGTTACAGAATGCGTTGAGCTTATTTGAAGTCCATTTTACTATTGAATAATGGTATCAATCACATGTGAAATGATACGATATCATTTCACTTGTGATTGATAGCATTTTTATTTGTTTCAGATATGCATTGATTTCACTGCTAAGTATAAAATAAAGGGGTTTATTGGAGTATACATTATTTTGCTTATTTCTGCTCTAAGACATAGGTTGTGACTTCTCATTAGAACCTTCTAACAAGCACCCAAAACTTACGTTTGAAGTATAAATAAGAAAAGTATCCCAAATTGTCATTGGAAAAGTAGCCATAGGACATAGGAAAGAATGCACTATGTTACAATACACGGATCTGTTATTGCCACTTCACACAAAATGTTTGGAATGAGCCTAGCCTGTTCACTGGAAATTTATGGAATGAGCCTAGCCACTTCACATGGAATCTCTGTAATGCATTACGATAACACACCCGTGCGACATAGTGCGTTTTTTCACATCTCCAAAATGGCCATTTTTCTGATGAAAATCCGTGATATTTTTCTTATAAATACTGCAAACATAGGTTGTGGGTGCTCGTTAGAACCGCCTCATTGAGGCGGTTCTAACGAGTACCCACAACCTATGTCTTGGAGCAGAAATAAGAAAAATAATGTATACCCCCGTAAACCCCAGTTCCCTCTATATAAAGTGGGGTATAGGGGGGTCTTCATTTCACGGACTTGTTCATGTGATGGAGCCTAGCCACTTCACATGGAATCTCTGTAATAAGCCTAGCCACTTCACAGGAAATGAATGAATAGAGGCTAGCCCTTTCACATGAGGTCTATGAAATGAGCCTAGCCATTTCAAATGAAGTCTATGAAATGAACCTAGCCACTTCACATGAAATTTATAAACTGAGTCTAGCCACATCTAATAAAATTTATAAACTGAGCCCAGCCACTTCTAATAAAATTTATACAAGAGCACCGCATGCGGGTGCCAACGCTCTGTTGCAGTACTTGGGATCTCATATCTGACCAAGGTGGGGCCCAAACCCACAATAGTGAATGACCTAATGTTTAAGAGTCAGGGCTCTTAACAACTAGGTCAGTTGTTAATACAGTTGACTCTCGTTATCTCGACCTCGCTTATCTCGATCCTATCACTTATGTCGAACGGATTTCTAAGTCCCGTATATTTCCCCTATATATTTATTGTATTTCAACTTCGCATGTGTTGAACTACTTTTAAGTCGACACTTCGGCTATCTCGCCCATCATTTTCAGTCCCTGAATATTATTTTCACTGTTTTTACTGCTGTGTATCTCGAACCGGGATTCATGACGTAAAGAAGGAAGGAAATAAAAAAATAAAAAAATAAACAATGTCGCCGGTCTTTCTGGTAAAGAAAATAATAATAGACCTTTACAAAACAGTTCACCAATACTCACAATGTTTTTAATTTTCCAATTTGTCCAGGTGCCTTCATAATTAAAATAAGCGCAAACAATACCTTTACCGCTATTATGAAAATCACGTGCGTGTAATAAAGACTGACACGCAGTGCTAAACCTTTGATCTTAACACCGTCTCATTTCAATGATTTCCGAGATTCCCGTGATAAAAGACGGCTTTAATTTTTATTAATGTACAATTAGGTATGACTTGTTGTTTTACATACTCGTCATTAGTGTCAAAATTGACTACTGCCTCTTGTCCCGAGTTTAGATCCTAAAAAAGATGGCTCACGACCAGCTTACTCGGCAGGACCTAAACTGTTTAAATACGAGGGACTGCCTTATGACGTATACCGAAATGATATAAGCGTTGCATGGTTGCAGTGACAAGCGGGGAACCAGTCCATTTAAGTACATATCTATTTTTAGCTTATTTGGATACCCGAATTTGCAGGAATTTAAAAGGCAACAAATGTGAGAAATCTTTCATAATCATTATACTTCGACAAGCTCCATTACTTTCATAAGTAAATTTTAAAAACTCATTAAGCTGTGAAAGTAACTGCTATTGCTAAAAATTACCAAGAATACCAAGCATATCATGGCAAATAATGTGCCCTGACATCCACGTGACATCATACTATGTTTATCTCGTACTACGGATAACTCAAACTTTTTTATCCGGTCCCGTGAGGTTCGAGATAACGAGTGTCGACTGTACTTATTTTGGATTGGTTTTACAGCCCTTTCAAGAATATTTCACTTTCTTTGAGCCAATCATTAATCAGAGGTGGGAGAAAATCAGAGTGACAGGGGAAAAACCACCATACTGCAAGATTTTTTTTTTTAAATGCTGTCTGAAAATGTGTTTAGTAGTTCTAATCCTGATATTCACGACAACCCATACCTTCGCAAACAGTGTAGATCCAGATGATATGGCTTCGAAAGAAGCCATCTGATCAGGATCTACACTGTTTGTCATACAGTTTGTAAACTGATTGCATAGTGTAGTATGTCATCAATGGGTGTGGCTAAATGTTTTGTTTGTTTGAACTGAGGTTTAACATCCCTGTCAACACTATTAAGGTCATTTTGGAGACGTTGCCTCCAACTTTGTGGGACTTTTACCCAACATTGGGATGAAATGACATCTCAAGCCCTGCCACTATATGAAACCACAAGACATATATGCACTGGACAGTCTGACTCACATCACTTTGCCTGGGCAGGCTAAGTCCTTCCTAGCGGTTTACAGTACTAATGTATGGCCAGTTTCAACTCTGCTTGGATGCAGCATGCAGCCCAATCTATTTCTCCTAGCCCCAATGGGCATGGGCGGGTGTGGCTAAATTAATTTATTGAGCAGGATAAGGGTTAACAGCGAAACCAACCTTGTCAGCTGAGCCTTTTGAAAGATCATACATTTCTAGGTATTCCTGCACCCTGCTGACCTCAGACTCCATCAAAGAAGTAATGAATGGCATTTTCAAGGTATCCAGGTGCTCTCTATAGGCATCAATAATTATCACCGACTCCTCCCATGTCAATGAACCCTCCTTTCTGCAAAGTATATTTTCTAACATTAATTGGTAGAAGTTTGTGAGAAAAATCTGACTGAAACTTGGGCACTGACATGATTGGAAAATTCTTTTGAGAGAATACTTAGAAAAAAGCATTATTGACCTCTTTTTTGTCTATTGTTTTATTTAATCCATTCATCCCAAGTTACTGAAATGTGACATTTCTATCAATGGATTTTGAATACTCCATTGTTTCCAGTAGGGTTTTTTTGTAGATTTGTTTGAAGTTTTACAGCCCAGTCAACACTATTCACATTATATTGAGCATGTTAGGTTACCTAACCATATTATTCCTTGACACAAGTATTTATCCAGTACTGTGCACATTCGCTCGTCAGAAACTGACAACTACCCTGCTTGAATCAGTGGAAGGAAGAGAGTGTTTTTTTCTTTGCATCCCAGTCAACACTATTTAGGTCATTTTGGAGATGATTCTTCTGATTTTGTGGGACTTATACCGAAACAGAGATGAAACTAGACAAAAGTGCCCAGTGGGGCACGTATACCCCCGGCCAGTGCCATCACCTCAGCTGAAACAAGAACTACAAAGGGAAATAACTCTAAAAGGCCTGACCCCTTGGCCCTTATTTTCTTTCCCACAATACAAGTAGTCATACTGATCATGTGTGCAAAATTTCAAGTTTCTATGTGAAGCAGTTCCTGAGATATCTTTGACACAAAATAATTGTTTACGGACACACAGACAGACAGACAGACGGAAAAGACAAAAACTATATACCCCCATTGCATACTTCGTATGCCGGGGGTATAATGACATCTCAAGCCCTACCACTGAAAGAAACAGCTAGGGTTTAAGGAGCGGTTCCACCTGGGCGGGCTTAAGACCTAATAAGCAGTTTACCAGTATTCAAGTTCGGTTGGTTTCAGCTCTGCATGAAAGCACTATGCAGCCCAATCTATTTCTACAAGCCCGATGGTTGGGGTTGTAAGGAAGAGGAAGAGAAAAGATTTCATGATCCTCCATGGCAGGTTTCGAACCTGCACCCTCCTGATCAACAGTCAGACACACATCCAACTGACCTACCGAGGCGCCTGCCCCAATAGGGTTTAGTCAAAACCCTAAAAATGTGTGGCTAAAATTGAAGGTCCTGATGAGACTTCCCTTTACGAGTAGATTACAGTGCAATGCCACAATTAAGATCACCTAAAATTAGAACAAATTCTGATTTGAAAATCTTATTTAGTGTGTTTCAATTATTCTTTCTTTGTGTTTCCTCTGGTCAGAGACCTCCTTTGGGACTGTTCAAAAGTGGTCTTAAAGACCACTTTTTAACAGTCCCAAAGGTGGTCTTAATAGAGGAATTTTACTATATATGGTCATTTATGGTAATTTTTCTTCGTAATCTATTCTTTTTTACTTCCTGCTTTAAACCGAGTTTTATCAAAAACCATTTCATAATGAACAGTGTTATAAGATGGCTGATGAGACCAATCTTAGCTCTAAACTGCCTGTTGCAGATAGATTAAGAGTGGTCTGTTACATCCCTACTGTTTATATGATCCAGTCTCCGTAGCTCAGTCAGATGCGCGTCTGACTGGTGATCAGGAGGACGCAGGTTCGATACCTGCTGGGATAGGCAACATTCATTTGTGGAGATTGATCATGAAATCTTTTCTACGGTCATTCCCTCCCTTCTGCTGATTCAAGAAGGGCAGTTGTCAGTTTCTGGTGAAAGAATGTGCACTGTATTGGCAAACAGCTTACGTATAAGCCTGCCCAGGAAGTGTGGATAGGTAAACTGACCGGCTAAAAAATGACCTAAAATAGTGTTTACTGGGCTGTTAAACTCCAAACCAAACAAACAAAAAAACTGTTTTTATGATTGATTGTTTTGGGTTTAACGACACGTGAACCGTTGTGGTTTAGGTTAAATGACACATCAACTATTGTGGGTCATTTTGTGTCATCTCCCAGAGAAACAGAAGAAACGAAAAAAGTGAATAAGCACTGCAAAAGGTTGCTTAGACAGAAACTGTGGGAGGAGTTCAGTTCACCGTACATGCACATCTGGGTACAGGCCAGAACAATTAGTTAAAAATAACAAAGGGGAATAACTCTCAAAACACTAGCCCCTAGAACCTTATTTTTCTGTAGCATAAGCAGCTCATCAATGTCAATGTTTATGCAAAATATGGTGACATTCCTTAAATTTAAATTCTGGGTACAATACCAAGAATTGCATAAAAATGGCTAAGTTTATAAAGCAATAATTTTGTCAAAAAATAAAATTCCAACATAAAACTTCTTCATGCACATACCCAATACATCTAGAAGGTGTATGCTCAGAATCAAATTCCTTAGACTTAAACTGTGGGAGGAGTTGAGTTCACTGTACATGCATATTCTGGGTACAATACCAAGAATTGCACAAAAATGGCTAAGTTCAAAAAGCAATTTTTTTGTCAAAAAATAAAATTCCAACATAAAACTTCTTCATGCACATACTCAATATATCTAGACTGTGTATGCTAAGAAACAGATTGCTTAGACAGAAACTGTGGGAGGAGTTGAGTTCACCGTACATGCACATCTGGGTACAGGCCAGAACAATTAGTTAAAAATAACAAAGGGGAATAACTCTAAAAACACTAGCCCCTAGAACCTTTCTGTAGCATAAGCAGCTCATCAATGTCAATGTTTATGCAAAAACATACGGTGACATTCCTTAAATTATTATGTAGGCTATGCAGGAAAAATCAAAGTGTTATGGACATACTGACTTTCGGACGGACGGACTTTCGGACGGACGTGAAAACAGTATACCCCCTAAACTTCGTTTGCGGGGGGTATAATAATAACAACACTCACCATCTACCCTTACCTGGTGCAAGGACAGCAGGCCTTGACCAAGTGTAAGCCAATATCAGTTGGACACCCTAGTGACGCAAGATAAGGGTCACCTTTTTCCCACCCAACCACCTCGTTTTTATGAACTGTTGTTTAACCCTTATCTTGCTGAATATTCATTTAAGCCACACCCATTTCTGTCTATCAACCAATCAAATTACTTGATGTAATTTATTGCTACAAATTCATAAACTGAATGCCAAACAGTGTAGACCCTGATCAGATGGCTTCTTCAGAAGCCATCTGATCTGGATCTACACTGTTTGCAAACATAGGGGTTGTCGTGAACAACAAGATAAGGGTTAAAGAAGTTAATAAAGAGAATGCCATCTATTCATACCTGCTGTCATCGGGTTTCCGCTTTTTGTTGGTGTTCTGTCGGCAGTACTTCAGTAGTCTTTTACATATTTCTTGTCTACATTCAATTTCCAACTGAAAACAATACAGAAATACATGTATCTGTGTAGAAACATGTTATCCCTAAAGATGCCGATCACATTAATTGTCATCCGCTTTGTCATTTGCTGGTTTTCTTAAAAGTCAATGTTGCAAACATTGTGACCCAGATGAGACTGCTCTAGGAGCAATCTGATCAAGGCCATTTCAGTTTGCATGTACAGTCCAACCTGTATTAAGTAAGCACCTATGGGATAAACAAAAAATGCTTGCTTAAGACAGGTGCTTGCTTCACACAGGTGAATTTTAAAACATTTTCCTTTTTTGGGAATTGAAAGCCTGCTTGCTTAAGACAGGTTGCTTGCTTAATAGAGGTGGCCACTAAGACAAGTTTTACTGTATGCAAATATGGTCTCATGGTATATGTTGTGATTTTATGGCCCATTCAACAGCTAAGGTCATGTTGGGAGAATCTATTATCTAAGATTTACCAGTACTTAGTGATGCTGAAAGGTTGAGAGAATTTGAAGGTTTTGTCAATTTTTAGTGTATTAAGAGTCCAATAGATCAGCTCGTGCTTGAATTGTTGAGTAATTAATCACAGTTTCTCAGTCGGTTGTTTGTAGACAAATCACTTGCTGATGTGCTCATGTTTTTTTCTAGTTTACAAATGACCTCCACACAGTGATTTATTTTTATTATAAAGTTACTCATTAATTCACAGACACAGCTGATCTTAAATAAAACCAGTGTGACTAGTTGTTCAAAGCATTGTTAGTTAACAAGCTCATAATAGTGGTAAAAATGTTGGAGTTTTTGCTGAAAAAATGTGAGTAGCTTTTGCATATGCAAAAGCTACTCACATTTTTCCAGCAAAAATATTAGCATATTTGCCATATTAAATGATCAAAGTTTTAATGATATGTTAACTAACGATGTTGTTAGTTTTGAACAACTGGTCTCAGTTGTTCAAAGTACTGTTGGTTAACAAGGTCATTAGTGATAAAAGTGTTAACTGTTCTAGTGAGAACAATATCTAAAATTTTAGCATATTACCATATTAAATGATCAAAGATTTAATTAACTAATGATGCTGTTAGTTTTGAAAACTGACCCCAGTTGTTCAAAGTAGTTAGTTAACAAGCTCGTTAGTCATAAAAATGTTAAATGTTCTAGTGAGAACAATATCTAAAATTTTGGAATTTTTGCTAAACAAATGTGAGTAGCTATTGTATATGCAAAAGCTACTCACATTTTTCCAGCAAAAATATTAGCATATTTGCCATATTAAATGATCAAAGTTTTAATGATTTGTTAACTAATGACATCATTAGTTTTGAACACCTGGCCCATGTTAGTTCAAAGCATTGTTAGTTAACAAGCTTGTTAGTGGTAAAAATGTTAACTTTTCAGTAAGTACAGTACTTTATATAATAGTAATATTTTTGCTGAAAAAATGTGAGTAGCAGTTATATTTTTTATTGAATATTAGGTAATTTAATGATGAAAGTTTTAGCAATATGTTAACTAACAATTTTGTTAGTTTTGAACAAATAGACTCAGACCACTCACCTTTTGTCGAGCTCTTTCGGAAAAAGCAACACCATCAGTAAACTTGATTAAATCCCGAGGCAACAACTTCTGGGCATATTCACCACATGCTTCATATCTGTGTAGCCAAGCAGCCTAAATATGGAACATAAATAAAACTTTAAGTTCTAAAACATTACACCTTTGTTAGCCCGTTGGTTATAATAAAATTTTATGCTTGTGCAAGGACAAGTGCTTATTACTAGAAATACCTGTAAATTTATTTTATAGAGAAGATTGAAAAGTATCTCCTTTATGCCCCTTTATGCATCATAAAAAACCTAAAAATTCGGACACCTTGAGGACTTGTTCTAATTCTCCCAAAATTTTAAAAATTTTGTTTCATGATCCAGCAAGGAGTCCAAAAGGTGCAGACAGAATGGCAAACAGTGTACACCCTGATCAGACTGCTCCTTCAGGAGCAGTCTGATCTGAGCCTGCACTGTTTGCTTAGGCCTGTCTGTCCCAATATTTAGGATCAATATGGTAGCTTTATGATTAAAACACAGTAGATGTAAGAACCCATTTCTGAAATAAATTTTCTTATGATTAAAACTCAGACGTATTTGTTTGTTTGATTTGAGGTTTAACTTCCCCATCAACACTGTATAGGTCATTTTGGAGACGTTGCTTCCAATTTTGTGGGACTTTTACATGACATTGAGATGAAATGACATCTCAAGACCTGTCGCCTAATGGAACCAATAAGGTTTATAAGCATGGCCGGTCCGACTTGCACCGCTTTGCCTGGGCAAGCTTAGATCCTCTAAGCGGTTTACCAGTATTCTTGTGTGGTTGGTTTCAGCTCTGCTTGGAAGCATCATGCAGCCCATCTATTTCTTCAAGCCCCGATGAGTGGGGGCCGTAGAAAAAACCAACCCAGATGTAACGAGACTTTTCCGGAATAAATTTTCTTGGTTTCAAAGTTCCAGCCACTGACCTTCAACTAGTATATGGAGAATCTCACACAAGTGGCCATTTCATATGAAATTTATGAAACGAGCTTCTGGCGAGTTTCATAAATTTTGTATGAAATGACCATAAGTATAAAATTCTGTTTATCATAGAACAATTTAAATACAGTTTATAGCTTAAGAATTTCTAGCTAATTCCAATAGAAAACGTAGGGTTTTTGCGGATGACCTCATGGTGTTACCCAGCAGTAACCATGTGTTATTACATGTATTGTCATATGGGCCCTGTCAAGCGATTTTGGTACTTATTGCCTATGCGAGCAGCAAAGGTTCAGGCGAGCCTGCGCATCCGCGCAGTCTCGCCAGAACCTTCGCTGCTCGCTCATACAAGCAGTGAATCAAGAGGAACCTGCAGACAGAAAGCCATATCCCTGGCCCCTCTGAAAGGCTGGGCATGTGCAGTTAAAATTTGTTATGACGGAATGCTCGAAGACACAAATTCACTTGACGGGGCTCATATGATTTTTATGACATGACATTAGCCACTAAACAATAGTGGTGTTTGTTAATTTGTGTTGAGGTTTTGTGTGCCTTTCAACACTATGAATTTTATATTGGTGATGTTGCTTCCGGATTTGTGACACAGACGAACTGACAACTCAAGCCCTACTGCCCAAAGACACCGCTAGAGTTTAAGGTTGGTTGGTTGGTTGATTTGAAGTTTAACGTCCCCGTTAACACTGTAAAGGTCATTTTGGAGACGTTGCTTCCAATTTTGTGGGACTTTTACCCGACATTGAGATGAAATGACATCTCAAGCCCTGTCGCCCAATGAAACCAATAGGGTTTATTAGCATGGACGGTCCGCCTCGCACCGCTAGAGTTTAAGGACCAATTTTCCTGATTTTCCTGTGGGGGCTTATATCTTTTAGTGGTTTACCCATGTTCTCAAGTTTGACCATTTTCAGCTCTGCTTAAAGCAACATGCAGCCCAATCTATTTTTCCAAGCCCTGATGGGTGGGGGTGCACAAAAGTGAAGATTTACCATATTATCTGGTGGCCTTTTGTTATCTCCTTCCCAGAAGAATTTCACCACCCAAACACAGTACACAGTGCTGGCATCCAAGACACCACCGGCCTAAAATAAATAAGAATAAAACACTATTTTTATAACAATCTGCTCAGACAAACAAAATACACAGTGCTAGCTTCAAAGATAGCACCAGACTAAAAAAGACACCTTTTATTTCAACCCTTCTGCTCAGAAATGTTATGAAATTTTAATAATGATAACACATTTGTGACCTAAAATGGCATCTTTCATATTTCTAGAGCAAGCATTTTTAAGCCGATTTTTTTTTTCACTTTTCTGATTTTTATTCGAAACATAGATTGTGGGTGCTCATTAGAACTGCCTCAATTTCTAGCCAGTACCCACAATCTATGTTTTGTGGGTGCTCGTTAGAACATTGAGGCAGTTCTAATGAGTACCCACAATCTATGTTTTTGAGCAATAATAATACAGAATACCCAATAAACCCCATTTTTCTCTATAAAAAGTTGGGTTGAGAGGCGTGTTCATTACACAGTTTTGTTAAACTGGTGGTTTGTATACCACACATTTGTTAGATAAACTCGGATTTTGTTTTGCATACCACTAGTAAGTTATAGCATGTTTACAGTAATCTTATTCTACTATTAAAGAAGTGATACTAACCCCATCTGGTAATTGTTTCGCCAGTTTTGCCGAGTTGTTGACATTACTGGGATTTAGGCAGGGGGATAACTCTGCCATCACATCAGCCCCTTCCCGCATTACTGCCTTGTAGTCCAGATCTGGAAAGTATTCACTGTGATTACAATAATGAACCTAAGTATTAGGACAGATAGGCGTAAGCAAACTGTGCAGACCCAGATCAGACTGCTCCTGAAGGAGCAGTCTGATCAGGGTCTACACTGTTTGCCATTCCATCTGCACATTTTTGGACTCCTTCCTGGATCATGAAACAAATTTGTTAAAATTTTAGGAGAATTATAGCACGTCCTTAAGGTGTCCGAATTTCTAGTATTTTTATGGTAACCTTAATGGGAATGATTCCCATCGGGGCTTGAAGAAATTGATGGGCTGCATGATGCTTCCACGCAGAGCTGAAACCGGCCCCCACACGAGTACTCGTAAACCGCTTACAGGATCTAAGCCTGCCCAGACAAAGCGGTGCGAGTCCGGCCGTCCATGCTTATAAACCCTATTGGTTTCATTGGGCAACAGGGCTTGAGGTGTAATTTCATCTCGGTGTCGGGTAAAAGACCCACAAAATTGGAAGCAACATCTCCAAAATGACCTATACAGTGTTGACTGGGACGTTAAGCCTCAATCAAACAAACAAACTGTACTGATTTTGGACTTTTCCAGCCCAGTCAACATTATAAAGGACATGCTGAGCCAAACAGTTAACTTATACACACTTTTCCCGAACAGGCATACCTTATACATCATTACACAATTACGATAACACACACGTGTGACATAGTGCATTCTTTCATATCTCCAAAATGGCTACTTTTGTGATGAAAATTTGTCATCACAAAAACATGCTTATATAATTCTGACCCCTCGAACTCCACTTTTATATAGTAAAACTGGGGATTTCAGGGGAAAACCTTATTTCTTAAACATAGATTGTCGGTACTAGTTAGAATCGCCTCTGGAAAATGGTGGATACTCGTTTGAACTGTTTGCTGAGATGATTCTAATGAGCAACAACAATTTATGTTTTGTGCAGAAAAAAAAACAACAAAAAATATCAGTATTTTTTATCTGAAATGTTTCATTTATTGTTAGACAAATTTTCAATATCTTTGAATAGTTGTGTTTTCAAACTGGATATTTTTTCTTATTTACAGATCAAACATAGGTTATGGTTGCTCGTTAGAACCACCTCATCAAGGCGGTCTACCGAGCACCCAAAGGAGTAAACAAATGCAACTAATGTATATGCCTTTAAACTTGTTTTTCAATATACAAAGGGGTTTAGAGGGGTGTTACATGAATTTGTTATCATGATTGTGTACTAAAGTAAATCAAAAACCTCTGAGAGTTCAAAGTTCAAGCATGATGAGACTACTGTAAAAATCCTAAAAGCTCGAACACCTTGAGGACTTGCTGTAATCCTCGTAAAGTTTTAACAAATTTATTTCATCATGCTGCTAGGTGTCAAAAATGTACAGCTGGAATGGCAAACAGTGTAGACCCTGATCAGACTGCTCCTTCAGAAGCAGTCTGATCTGGGACTGCACTGTTTGCTTAGGACTGTCTGTCCCAGTACTTAACATCATTACGGTATTCCATTTTTTGTGGGAAGCAAGTTTTGGATACCTTTTGTCACAGAATTTTCAAAATATCAATAATTGTTTTGAATAACTATTATGTTGACTGTCATAACTAGACAGTTTTTGGTTACACAAAGTATAAGATAAAGAACAGAATGTTAACTATCAACCAACGTAAAATACAAAATAAAGGCGACTTTAACAAGAGGACCAAGCTGGTCCTGTATCGCTCACCTGAGCTAACAGATTCAAAGTTTCAGGAAGTGCCAAGTAGAATGTAACTCTATGATAAATAGGCTGACCTCACCAGTTTTAAAACTCATTCAAGCTTTTATTCCTGACTTGCTAAGAAGATCCGATATAAACAGATGGGGTTATGGTGATGACAAGTTAAAAAATAAGCAATTAACTGCTGCAATCAAACGCATGTTACTCTGTGACAAATAGGCAAACCTCACGAGTGTTCAAACTCCTCCGAGCTTTTCTGCCTGACTTATTTGTTTGTAAGTTTCACAAAGATCTGATAAAAACTGAAGGGGGCAGCAGTGCTAACAAGGTCTAAAATAGGCATTTTGAGCAATCAAAGGCATGTAACTCTATGATAAATGTGCCGACTTGACCAGTATTAAATCTCATCCCAGGTTTTATTTCCAGCCACCTTACATATAAGTTTAAGAACGATCCGATCAAAACTGAAGGGGCTACGGTGATGACAAGGTCAAAATTTGGCATTTTTAGCAATCAAAGGGATGTTACTCTAAAATAAATGGGCCGACTTGGCCAGTTTTCAAACTCATCCGAGGTTTTATCCCAAGCCACCTTATATATAAGTTTCAGAAAAATCTGATAAAAACTGAAGGGGCTACGGTGATGACAAAGTCAAAAATCAACATTTTCAGCCATCAAAGGGACATAACTCTATGATAAATGGGCTGACTTGGCCTGTTTTCTAACTCATCTGAGATTTTATCACCAGCCACCTTACATATAAGTTTCAGAAAAATCCGATCAAAACTGAAGGGGCTACGGTGATGACAATGTCAAAAATCAACATTTTCAGCCATCAAAGGGACATAACTCTATGATAAATGGGCTGACTTGGCCGGTATTCGAACTCATCCAAGGTTTTATCCCCAGCCACCTAACATATAAGTTTCACAAAAGATCCGATCAAAACTGAAAGGGCTACGGTGATGACAAGGTAAAAAATTGTCATTTTCAGCAATCAAAGGGACGTTACTCTGTGATAAATGGACCAAATTGGCCGGTTTTCAAACTCATCCAAATTTTTATCCCCAGCCACCTTACATATAAGTTTCAGAAAGATCCGATCAAAACTGAAAGGGCTACGGTGATGACAAGGTCAAAAATCGTCATTTTCAGCAATCAAAGGGACGTTACTCTGTGATAAATGGACCAACTTAGCCGGTTTTCAAACTCATCCAAGTTTTTATCCCCAGCCACCTTACATATAAGTTTCAGAAAGATCCGATCAAAACTGAAGGGGCTATGGTGATGACAAGTTCAAAAATCGGCATTTTCAGCAATCAAAGGGACGTAAATCTATGATAAATGGGGCGATTTTCAGCAATCAAAGGGACATTTCTCTGTGATAAATGGACCAACGTGGCCGGTTTTCGAACTCATCCAAGTTTTTATCCCCAGCCACCTTACATATAAGTTTCAGAAAGATCTGATCAAAACTAAAGGGGCTATGGTGATGACAAGGTCAAAAATCGGCATTTTCAGCAATCAAAGGGACGTAAATCTATGATAAATGGGCCAACTTGGCCGGTATTCGAACTCATCCTAGGTTTTATCCCCAGTCACCTTACATATAAGTTTCAGAAAGATCCAATCAAAACTGAAGGGGCTACGGTGATGACAAGGTCAAAAATCGACATTTTCAGCAATCAAAGGGACCTAACTCTATGATAAATAGGCCATCTTGGCCCGTAATCGAACTCATCCAAGGTTTTATCCTCAGCCACCTTACATATAAGTTTCAGAAAGATCCGATCAAAACTGAAAGGGCTACTGTGATGACAAGGTCAAAAATCGGCATTTTCAGCAATCAAAGGGACGTTTCTCTGTGATAAATGGACAAACTTGGCCGGTTTTCGAACTCATCCGAGATTTTATCCCCAGCCACATTACATATAAGTTTCAGAGAGATTCGATCAAAACTGAAAGGGCTACGGTGATGACAAGGTAAACAAGAGGGCCATGATGGCCCTGGATCGCTCACCTGATCCATAGTGTAACAAGTGGGCCCCAGAGAGGGCCATTATTGGCCCCAGGGCTTTAATGTACATAATGTTGAGGGAGGTCTTAAAGGTGAAGCTTCATACCAAACATCAACAAAGGCTAAAATTTGAACAATCTTGTCAAAGGTCCACTAGATGAAGCTACACATCAAATATCAAAGACCTGGGCCTAGCGGTTTCAGAGAAGAAGATTTTTAAAGATTTTGCCTATATAAGCCTATGTAAAATCAAAGGGCCCCGGGACAGGGGCATTTTTTGCCCCAGCACTATAGTTTGAACAATCTTGGTAGGGGTCCACTAGATGAAGCTTCATACCAAATATCAAAGTTCTGGGCCTTGTGGTTTCAGAGAAGAAGATTTTTAAAGATTTTCCCTATATAAGCCTATGTAAAACCAAAGGGCCCCGTGGCAGGGGGGGATTTTTTGTCCCAGCACTATAATTTGAACAATCTTGGTAGGGGTCCACTAGACGAAGCTTCATACCAAATATCAAAGTCCTGGGCCTTGTGGTTTCAGAGAAGAAGATTTTTAAAGATTTTCCCTATATAAGCCTATGTAAAACCAAAGGGCCCCGGGGCAGGGGCATTTTTGGCCCCAGCACTAAAATTGGAACAATCTTGGTAGGGGTCCACTAGATGAAGCTTCATACCAAATATCAAAGTCCTGGGCCTTGTGGTTTTAGAGAAGAAAATTTTTAAAGATTTTCCCTATATAAGCCTATGTAAAACCAAAGGGCCCCGTGGCGGGGGCATTTTTGGCCCCAGCACTATAATTTGAACAATCTTGGTAGGGGTCCACTAGATGAAGCTTCATACCAAATATATAAGACCTGGGCCTTGTGGTTTCAGAGAAGAAGATTTTTAAAAAATTTCCCTATATAAGCCAATGTAAAAGCAAAGGGCCCCGTGGCGGGGGCATTTTTGTCCCAGCACTAAAATTTGAACAATCTTGGTAGGGGTCCACTAGATGAAGCTTCATACCAAATATCAAAGTCCTGGGCCTTGTGGTTTCAGAAAAGAAAATTTTTAAAGATTTTCCCTATATAAGCCCATGTAAAACCAAAGGGCCCCGTGGCGGGGGCATTTTTTGTCCCAGCACTAAAATTTGAACAATCTTGGTAGGGGTCCACTAGATGAAGCTTCATACCAAATATCAAAGACCTGGGCCTTGTGGTTTCAGAGAAGAAGATTTTTTAAGATTTTCCCTATATAAGCCTATGTAAAACCAAAGGGCCCCGGGGCGGGGGCATTTTTGGCCCCAGCACTGTAATTTGAACAATCTTGGTAGGGGTCAACTAGATGAAGCTTCATACCAAATATCAAAGACCTGGGCCTTGTGGTTTCAGAGAAGAAGATTTTTAAAGATTTTCCCTATATAAGCCAATGTAAAACCAAAGGGCCCCGTGGCGGGGGCATTTTTTGTCCCAGCACTATAATTTGAACAATCTTGGTAGGGGTCCACTAGATGAAGCTTCATACCAAATATCAAAGTCCTGGGCCTTGTGGTTTCAGAGTAGAAGATTTTTGAAGATTTTCCCTATATAAGCCTATGTAAAACCAAAGGGCCCTGGGGCGGGGGCATTTTTGGCCCCAGCACTATAATTTGAACAATCTTGGTAGGGGTCCACTAGATGAAGCTTCATACCAAATATCAAAGACCTGGGCCTTGTGGTTTCAGAGAAGAAGATTTTTAAAGATTTTCCCTATATAAGCCAATGTAAAACCAAAGGGCCCCGTGGCGGGGGCATTTTTCGTCCCAGCACTCAAATTTGAACAATCTTGGTAGGGGTCCACTAGATGAAGCTACATACCAAATATCAAAGTCCTGGGCCTTGTGGTTTCAGAGAAGAAGATTTTTAAAGATTTTCCCTATATAAGCCTATGTAAAACCAAAGGGCCCCCGTGCGGGGGCATTTTTGGCCCCAGCACTATAATTTGAACAATCTTGGTAGGGGTCCACTAGATGAAGCTTCATACCAAATAACAAAGACCTGGGCCTTGTGGTTTCAGAGAAGAAGATTTTTTAAGTTTTTGGTGAAAAAAATCTGTTTTTGGCTCCTGTGACCTAGATGTGCAACGGACCGGAACCATTTGACCCATATTCAAACTTGACCGAGATATTGTCATGATGATCATTCTGAGCAAGTTTGATTAAGATTGGACCAAAATTGTGGCCCCTAGGGTGTTCACAAGGTTTTTATATGATTTGACCCGCTGACCTACTTTTTAACCCGATATGACCCATATTCGAACTGGACTGAAATATTGTCACAATGGTCATTCTGAGCAAGTTTCATGATAATTGGACCAAAACAGTGGCCTTCAGAGTGTTCACAAGGTTTTTCTATGATTTGACCTACTGACCTACTTTTTGACCGGACATGACCCATATTCGAACTTGACCAAGATATTGTCATGATGATCATTCTGAGCAAGTTTGATTATGATTGGACCAAAATTGTGGCCTCTAGGGTGTTCACAAGGTTTTTCTATGATTTGACCCGCTGACCTACTTTTTAAGCCGACATGATCCATATTCAAACTTCACTAAAATATTGTCACAATGATCATTCTGAGCAAGTTTGATGATGATTGGACCAAAATTGTGGCCTCTCGAGTGTTCACAAGGTTTTTCTATGATTTGACCTACTGACCTACTTTTTTACCCGACATGACCCAAATTCGAACTTGACCGAGATATTGTCATGATTATCATTCTGAGCAAGTTTGATGATAATTGGACCAAAACTGTGGCCTCTAGTGTGTTCACAAGAAAAAGTTTACGCACGGACGACGCACGACGGACGACGGACGACGACGCCGGACATCTTACTGTCACAAAAGCTCACCATGACCTTCGGTCACGTGAGCTAAAAATCAGCATTTTCAGCAATCAAAGGGACGTTACTCTAAGATAAATGGGCTGACTTGGCCTGTTTTCGAACTCATCCAAGTTTTTACCCCCAGCCACCTTATATATAAGTTTCAGAAAGATCCGATCAAAACTGAAGGGGCTATGGTGATGACAAAGTAAAAAATCTTCATTTTCAGCAATCAAAGGGATGTAAATCTATGATAAATGGACCAACTTGGCCGGTATTCGAACTCATCCAAGGTTTTATCCCCTGCCATCTTACGTATAAGTTTCAGAAAGATCCGATCAAAACTGAAAGGGCTACGGTGATGACAAGGTCAAAAATCGTCATTTTCAGCAATCAAAGGGACGTTACTCTGTGATAAATGGACCAACTAGGCCGGTTTTCGAACTCATCCAAGTTTTTATCCCATGCCACCTTACATATAAGTTTCGGAAAGATCCGAACAAAACTGAAGGGGCTACGGTGATGACAAGGTCAAATATCTGCATTTTCAGCAATCAAAGGGACGTAACTCTATAATCAATAGGCCGAATTGGCCGGTTTTCGAACTCATCCGAGCTTTTATCCCCAGTAACCTTACATATAAGTTTCAGAAAGATCCGATCAAAACTGAAGGGGCTATTGTGATGACAAGGTCAACAAGAGGCTCAATGAGCCTAAACCGCTCACCTGAGGAACTTAAGTTTTAACAATTCACAGACTTGACTACTAAATCTGCTAATAGAATCCAGCCCATTGACCCTTACAGGATATAAGTCATCATTATTGCATTGCATTCCAAGTTTGAGACTTCTAGCTTCTATAGTTCCTGAGAAATCTTTGACGAAAATTTAACATTGGTCAAAATGGAGAGAAAGAAGAATGAAAGAACAGATGAACAAATAAGCTGAGAAAGCCCAATGTCTTTTACACAAAATAAGTCATCATTATTCTATTGAATACCAAATTTGATGCTTCTAGCTTTTATAGTTCCTGAGAAATCTTTGATTAAAAATTTAACATTGGTCTATTATCTCTATATGGAGAGAAAGAAGAATGAAGGAACAAATGAACCAGACTAGCTCCAAAACCTAATGCAGCCTTTCCCTTTGCCCAATAGTGCTACACATAAAATTTAAACAAGATTGGTCGACTGCCTTCTGAGATATGCTTCATTGAAAGTGTGGACGACGGATGGACGGACGACAGACGACGGACTCCGGAGCCTTGGTATACTATCGGCTCACTGGAGCCTTTGGCTCAGGTGAGCTAAAAATTCAAGTCGCTATTTCTGTCACAACATTTTCCCTACGTTAAGTCTATGGGCAAATTTTTTTGTCTCTCAAGGTCACGTAACTCCGAGGTCAATATTCCGATTCGGCCCAAAATCGAACTTAACCGAGATTTTATGCCTGTCCTCGTTACCTGCAAGTTTGAAGCTGATATGAATAAAAATAAAGTTGCTATCGTGGTCACAACGTATTTTTTTATGCTCAAGGGCAGGTAACTCCAAGGCAAATAATCCGATTCGGCCCAAAATCGAACTTAACCGAGATTTTATGTCTGTCCTCGTTACCTGCAAGTTTGAAGCTGATCTGAAAAAAATTCAAGTCGCTATGGTAGTCGCAACATTTTCCCTAATTAAGTCTATGGGCAAATTTTTTGTCGCTCAAGGTCACGTAACTCTGAGGTCAATATTCCGATTCAGCCCAAAATTGAACTTAACCGAGATTTTATGCCTGTCCTCGTTACCTGCAAGTTTGAAGCTGATATGAATAAAAATAAAGTTGCTATCGTGGTCACAACGTATTTTTTTATGCTCAAGGACAGGTAACTCCAAGGCAAATAATCCGATTCGGCCCAAAATCGAACTTAACCGAGATTTTATGTCTGTCCTCGTTACCTGCAAGTTTGAAGCTGATCTGAAAAAAATTCAAGTCGCTATCGTAGTCACAACATTTTCCCTATGTAAAGTCTATGGGCAAATTTTTTGTCGCTCAAGGTCATGTAACTCCGAGGTCAATATTCCGATTCGAACTTAACTGAGATTTTATGCCTGTCCACGTTACCTGCAAGTTTGAAGCTGATCTGAATAAAAATAAAGTTGCTATCGTGGTCACAACGTATTTTTTTATGCTCAAGGGCAGGTAACTCCAAGGCAAATAATCCGATTCGGCCCAAAATCTAACTTAACCGAGATTTTATGTCTGTCCTCGTTACCTGCAAGTTTGAAGCTGATCTGAAAAAAATTCAAGTCGCTATCGTAGTCACAACATTTTCCCTATGTTAAGTCTCTATGGGCAAATTTTTTGTCGCTCAAGGTCACGTAACTCCGAGGTCAATATTCCGATTCGGCCCAAAATCAAACTTAAACGGGATTTTATGCCTGTCCTCGTTACCTGCAAGTTTGAAGCTGATCTGAATAAAAATAAAGTTGCTATCGTGGTCACAACGTATTTTTTCATGCTCAAGGGCAGGTAACTCCAAGGCAAATAATCTGATTCGGCCCAAAATCGAACTTAACCGTGATTTTATGTCTGTCCTCGTTACCTGCAAGTTTGAAGCTGATCTGAAAAAAATTCAGGTCGCTATCGTAGTCACAACATTTTCCCTATGTTAAGTCTATGGGCAAATTTTTTGTCGCTCAAGGTCACGTAACTCCGAGGTCAATATTCCGATTCTGCCCAAAATCGAACTTAACCGAGATTTTATGCCTGTCCTCGTTAAAAGCTACAGTGATGACAACATTTTCCCCATGTTAAGTCGATAGGCAATTTTTCGGGTGCTCAAGGGGACGTAACTCTTGAGTGAATTATCTGATTCGGCCCAAAATCGAACTTGACCGAGATTTTATGCCTGTTCTGGTTATCTGCAAGAATGAAGTCGATCAGAAAAAAATTGACGGAGCTAGAGTGATGACAAGCTTATTCCTATGTGAAGTCTATGGGAGCTAGATGTTGCCATGGCAATCAGAGTTCCACTCAGATCTGCCTGAAAACCTAATGAAGCCTTTCTACTTGCCCAATAATGCGACACATGAAATTTGATCAAAGTTGGCCAAGTAGTCTTTAAGATATACATTTTTGAAATTCCCATTAACCCTAATGCAAAAACACACAAGGGCAGGTAACTCTTAAGTGAATGATCCGATTCTGCCAGTTATTGAACTTGACCGAGATTTCATGGCTGTGCTGGTTATCTGCAAGAATAAAGCCAATCTGAAAATAATTGAAGCAGCTACGGTGATGACAACATTCTCCCCATGTTAAGTCAATAGGCAATTTTTTCAACGCTCAAGGGCACGTAACTCCTGAGTGAATAATCCGATTCAGCCCAAAATCGAACTTGATCGAGATTTCATGCCTGTCCTCGTTATCTGCAAGAATGAAGTCGATCAGAAAAAAATTGACGGAGCTAGAGTGATGACAAGCTTTTTCCTAACGCTCAAGGGCACGTAACTCCTGAGTGAATAATCCGATTCAGCCCAAAATCGAACTTGATCGAGATTTCATGCCTGTCCTCGTTATCTGCAAGAATGAAGACAATCAGAAAAAAATTGACGGAGCTAGAGTGATGACAAACTTTTTCCTATGTTAAGTCTATGGGAGCTATTTGTTGCCATGGCAACCAGAGTTCCAATCCGATCTGCCCGAAAACAGTATGCAGCCTTTCCCCCTACCTGATAATGCTTCACATGAAATTTGATCAAGATTGGCCCACTGGTTCCGGAGATATACTTCTTTGAAAGTGTGGACGACGGACGACGGACGCCGGCTCGTGGTATACTAATACCTCACATGAGCCTTCGGCTCAGGTGAGCTAAAAATGGGCATTTTCAGCAATCAAAGGGACGTAACTCTATCATTAATGGGCCGACTTGGCCAGTTTTCGAACTCATCCGAGCTTTTATCATCAGCCACCTTACATATAAGTTTCAGAAAGATCCGATCAAAACTGAAGGTGCTACGGTGATGACAAGCATTTTCCATTGTAAGTCTATGGGAAATTGGAATTGCCATAGCAACCAAAGTTTTCAATCAATTTTGATAAAAAGCTAAATTCTTCGTTGCCCCACCCAAGGCATGCTACAGATAAGAAATGATTGAGATCAGCCTGCAGGCTGCAGAGATATAACTGGTCAAAGGTGGTGACGGACAGACGACGGACGGCGGACGGCGGATGACCAGTTATACTAAAAGCTCCCCTGGAGCCTTCGGCCCAGGTGAGCTAATAAAACACTGTCAAGTCCAAAATTAAAAGTGCAGTCATGTCTCAATGCATTTTGAAAGGCTATAAAATGTGCAGTCAGTATTATAAAATATAACAATTATGCATAAAAAAATTCTTCTCACCTGGCAAAACAGTTTTCACTCTTTTCAACAATTTAACATGAGCGTCAGCCATTAAGCCTCCTTCCAATGGCACATCACAGCCAGTCAGAATGGTGTAGTAATACAGGAGTCGTGCATGGTCACGCCCCTCCAGGGTGGGGTAGATGTACGTTTGTAGCCGATTACAGAATTCCAGTGGCTGGGACTTTAGTGTTGGCAATATGTCCAGACTGGAGACTCTGGTCTCTAGTTCTTCAGTTGATAGCCTGAAGGATATGTACAACATAAGCCTGGTTACCATAGCAACAGATAAGGTAGGTATTTGGTCATAAATTAACCTTTTTTGTACCAAATGGAATCTTCAACCTTATATATGGTAAGAGTCCATTTCGAAATTTAGGGGTGACAGGTTGTGATTTCTTCAAAATTTATTCGAAAAATGGCTAAACTTTTTGCAAACAGTGTAGGCCCTGATCAGACCCCACAGAACTGCGGCATCTGATCTGGGCCTACACTGTTTGCCAAGGAACCCCTTTAGGGGTTTCTGGTAATGAATGGGTTAAGGATAAATCTACTTACCGTAAAAACTAGAATTTGTTTTTCTACAAAAACACAGATGTCTCCCCCGTTTTTGACCTCTAAGTATAACCTTGACATTGGAGGTATTGAGCCGGGTCTTGTGTGCAACACATCATCTAATGAAGATAAACATTTCTGCAAAGTAACTTTAAAAATGTTCAAAAAATTTCAAAGGGCAATAACTCTTGAAAGGGGCATAATCCGGATGAGAAAAAAATATGGGTCAGCTTATTTTCCATTAGGAATGCATATATGAAATTTCAAAACCATAGCATACACAGTTCTAAAGTTATGCTATGCATCCCTTTTAGCATTCATTACAATGGGAACAAATTACCAAAATGACAAAGGGCCATAACTCATAAAGTATTTTTCGGAATTTTGTCAAAAGTTAATCAGTTCATATACTCATCACCATCAATATACTCAACAACTATCAAGGCTCTAGCTCCAATAGTGTTTGAGAAATTTTGCTGACAAGATTTTATTGAAAAAATTTCAAAGGGCAATAACTCTTGAAAGGGGCATAATCCGGACGAGAAAAAAAATACGCGTCAGCTAATTTTCCATGAGGAATCCATATATGAAATTTCAAAACCCTAGCATACACGGTTCTAAAGTCATGCTATGCATCACTTTTAGCATACATTACAATGGGCACAAATTACCAAAATGACAAAGGGCCATAACTCACAAAGTATTTTTCAGAATTTTGTCAAAAGTTAAACAGTTCATCTACTCATCACCACCAATATATTCATCAATTTTCAAGGCTCTAGCTCCAATAGTTTTTGAGATATCTTGCTGACAAGATTTTATTAAAAAAAATTCAAAGGGCATTAACTCTTGAAAGGGGCACAATCCGGACGAGAAAAAAAATACGCGTCAGCTAATTTTCCATGAGAAATCCATATATGAAATTTCAAAACCCTAGCATACACGGTTCTAAAGTTATGCTATGCATCACTTTTAGCATACATTACAATGGGCACAAATTACCAAAATGACAAAGGGCCATACTCACAAAGTATTTTTCGGATTTTTGTCAAAAGTTAATCAGTTCATCTACTCATCACCACCAATATATTCACCAACTTTCAAGGCTCTAGCTCCAATAGTTTTTGAGATATCTTGCTGACAAGATT
Source organism: Lucinisca nassula (assembly GCA_963580285.1). NCBI lineage: Eukaryota > Metazoa > Mollusca > Bivalvia > Lucinida > Lucinidae > Lucinisca > Lucinisca nassula. The sequence continues at coordinate 128,688,472 of OY757018.1, read as the reverse complement.
TTATTTGAAAAAATTTCAAAGGGCAATAACTCTTGAAGGGGGCATAATCCAGACGAGAAAAAAAAATACGCGTCAGCTAATTTTCCATGAGGAATCCATATATGAAATTTCAAAACCCTAGCATACAAGGTTCTTTAGTTATGCTATGCATTTAAAGCGTAACGGACAGACGAATGGACAAACGAACCAGAACCAATATGTCCCTCCAACTTTTTCAAAGTTGGAGGCATAAAAAGGCCCCTTTTTGTTCTTTTACCTCTTAGTACGACCTTGACATTTGAGGTACCAACTTGGGTCATGCACGCAACACATTGTCTTATGGTGGTTAACATTTCTGCCAAGTAATTTCAAAATCCATCTAAAAATAAGAAAGTTATTGACAGAACACAAAAAAGGCCCCTTTTTTTACCTTTAACCTCTATGTATGACCTTGACCTTTCAGGTACCAAACTGGGTCATGCGTCCAACACATCATCTCATGGTGTTTAACATTTCTGCCAAGCAATTTCAAAATCCATCTAAAAATAAGAAAGTTATTGACCAAACACCAAAAAAAAGGCCCCTTTTTTGCCTTTTGACCTCTATGTATGACCTTGACACTTGAGGTATCAAACTGAATCATGCATGCAACACATCGTCTCATGAAAGTTAACATTTTTGCCAAGTAACTTCAAATTCTATCTAAAAATAAGCAAGTTATTGACAAAACCGGAAAAAAGGCCCCTTTTTTACCTTTGACCTCTAAGTATGACCTTGACCTTTGAGGTACCAACCTGGGTCATGCACGTAACACATCGTCTTAAATTGGTTAACATTTCTGCCAAGTGATTTCACAATCCATCTCAAAATAAGAAAGTTATTGACAAAACACGAAAAAAAGGCCCCTTTTTTTACCTTTGACCTCTAAGTATGACCTTGACCTTCGAGGTACTGACCTGCCTGATGCACACCACACATCGTCTCATGGTGGTTAATATTTCTGCCAAGTAGTTTTAAAATTCATCTTAAAATAAGAAAGTTATTGACAAAACACGAAAAAAAGGCCCCTTTTTTGACCTTTGACCTCTAAGTATGACCTTGACCTTCGAGGTACTGACCTGCCTGATGCACACCACACATCGTCTCATGGTGGTTAATATTTCTGCCAAGTAATTTTAAAATTCATCTCAAAATAAGAAAGTTATTGACCAAATACAAAAAAAAGGCCCCTTTTTTGACCTTTGACCTCTAAGTATGACCTTGACCTTTGAGGTACCGACCTGATTCATGAGCACCACACATCGTCTTATGGTTGTTAATATTTCTGCCAAGGAATTTTAAAATCCATCTGAAAATAAGAAAGTTATTGACCGGACAAGATTTGCCCATACATATATACATACCAACAAACTTCCAAGGGAGATAATTCAAAAAGTATAAATGCGAGAGTTATAGTTCTTGCGCACTGCACGTCGTCTAATGCTGATTTATATTTATACTAAGTTTCGTGACGATAGCTCCAACGGTTTTCAAGTTATAGAGCGGACACGAATATGTGACAGACAGACAGACGGACAGACGGACAGACGGACAGACAGACAGACGGACAGACGGACAGACAGACAGACAGACGCCCGGGGGAAAAACAATATGTCTCTCCGAAAAAAAATTTTTCGGGGGAGACATAATTCGGCTATAAGGCGATTCGGCTATAAGACGGGACCCCTTTTTCAGTTCTTCTAATGTGGGATTTTGCTTATACTCTTTTATAAGACGGGTCAAATTTTTGCCATAACTGTCGGGGCCTATCTGCTACCGCTAGATGCCGTTTAGATGTGAGAAATCGGCCTTTTTTTCGCCAGAAAACCCCTCTACTTACCCCTCACATGGCTTTGTTTATGTCTGTTGACATAGTGTCTTCGTTTGTGAGAGTTACAAAGAGAGACAACTCTTACTGAATCTGAATTGGTAGGTCTATTAAGCATCGGGAAAAGGGGGAAACGTCGGGCCCATACGTCGTATCGCTGTCGGCCCGAAGTTGGCCCGGTACATGCTTTGCTGGCTAAGCCTTGACAGCTTCACAGACTTCTATTTAATGGACGACAGGGCTGACAAATCCATTTCCCGGCTGCCCGAGACAAGACCGAAATCGCGCCGGGCAGGTGCACTTTGACCTTATGAAGCCCGGTCGGGCAAGTGCAAAAAAATCGTCTACAACTGTCAGTCTTTCTGAGTCCTTAAATCCGGTAAAACTAGACCAGTAAGTAAATCGCAATAATTAATGCAGACAAACCATCTGTGTATTTATTGTGGTTCAAGTATGACACTATTGTTAATCCCCGTCTTATAATTGCCACCCTGCGGTGCGTGTCGATAAGGTGTGAAAATATGGTCAAGTTATGTCTCGTATTTGCGTTTATCCTCCAATCATAAAATTTAATCCACAATCAATGTGAAAATTTAATCGCTCCTCAAACAATTAGCTACATCTAACGGTAGAAGTTTGCATTGCAAAAATGCACTATTCTACGATCTCGTGAATGGTTATGTTTTGGCGCCAAATAGCAGACGCTGGGCGAGAAAAACCGAACGCTGTTGTTGGTTATTGACACAGAGCTTCTGGGGATAATTTGGGAGCTGTGCAAAGCACTGGTTTTCTATCCACCTCTATTCACAACCGTTTAGCTATCGAGAAAATATTTTTTTCCGGTTCCTAACGGGGTTTTTTTATGAACGAGATACACACAAGGACATTAAACACGTGTTGGGGTGCTGGCGTCCGATGACGTCATTTACCGATCGCGTGCAGAAAAATGGTTGCGTCGGTTTGTGGGCGGCGATTTATATCAATTCAAAAATCATCGATCGGCATTTTCCGTATGTCTGGTCTTCACCGGACATTGCCGGAAAAAAGCATGCAGTCCATGACCTCGGCTATAAGACGGGGTCAATTTTTCAGGCTCATTTTTGAGGGAAAAATCCTCGTCTTATAGCCGAATTTTTACGGTATTTCTCAGTATAAAACCTATGTAGTGGATATTCATTAGAACTGCCTATTTTTGGCACAAAATTCTGATGTCCAGTCTCTGTGAAAAGGTGACCTTGAAAATGAGGTCAAGGTTTCAGGAATCCAATCAAGTCTTGAGTAGGCCACAGTTTTGTTTGTTTGATTTGAGGTTTAACGTCCCCGTCAACACTGCAAAGGTCATTTTGGAGACGTTGCTTCCAATTTTGTGGGACTTTTACCCGACATTGAGATGAAATGACATCTCAAGCCCTGTCGCCCAATGAAACCAATAGGGTTTATTAGCATGGACGGTCCGCCTCGCACCGCTGTTCCTGGACAGGCTTAGATCCTCTAAGCGGTCTACCAGTACTAGTGTGCGGGCCGGATTCAGCTCTGCGTGGAAGCATCATGCAGTCCATATAGAGTAGGCCACAGTGATATATTGTTCTAAGTTTGACCAGAATTAACTTCTTCAGGAAACAGGGTGCAGAAAATTTAGTTTTGGCCCAAATTTGGCAGTTTTTGGGAGACAGTGACCTTGTAAATGAGGTCTAGGTCACCCAAATCTAATAAAGTCTAATAAAATGCAGTGACAAACTGAACCAAGTTTGACCAAAGTCATCCACTCCTTCAGGTGATGGGAAGCTGAAAGCTTATTTGGGACCAGCTTTGACAGGATATTTGGGCCTGTGACCTTAAAAATAAGGCAAGGCCACCAAAACCTAATCAGCGTTTCTCCCATTCTAGTGAAGTAACTATGCATATTTGTCAAGAATCCATCCATCAATTTGGAAAATACAGTGCTTCAAAGTGCCACAGCTGTTGTAAAATCCCAGCTCCATTGCAAATGGGATCCACACCAAAAAGAGAAAAAAAAATGTCCCTCTCCCCTTAGGTAGGTTGACATAAATATATGGGCCTGTCAAGAGATAAGTATACTTTTCAAGGTAATGTAATGTGATCAAGCTGGCTCTCAAGTCTGGGGCCAGTTGTTCAAAACTAACGACGTCGTTAGTTAACGTATCGTTAAAACTTTGATCATTAAATATGGCAAATATGCTGAAATTTTTGCTGAAAAAATGTGAGCAGCTTTTGCTGACGCAAAAGCTGCGCCCATTTTTCCAGCAAAAATACCAAAATTTACGATATTGTACTTGCTAGAAGAGTTAACAATTTGACCACTAACGAGCTCGTTAAGCTAACGATGCTTTGAACAACTGGCCCCAGGCATTTTGCAGACTGGGTTTTGGCATCCAGGGGCCAGTTGTTCAAAGCCTTGTTAGCTTAACGAGCTCGTTAGTGGTCATAATGTTAACTGTTCTAGCAAGTACATTAACGAAAATTTTGGTATGTTTGCTGAAAATATGTGAGCAGCTTTTGCATTGGCAAAAGCTGCTCACATTTTTTTCAGCAAAAATATTAGCATATTAGCCATATTTAATGATCAAAGTTTTAACGATACGTTAACAAATGACGTCGTTAGTTTTGAACAACTGGCCCCAGCATTTTGTGTTTGTAGAATTCCATATACATATAATGCTTTTACTGGGGGTCCAAAGCAGAAACTGAGTTACTGAAATAACTTTATTATATCGAAACAAAAATGTACAGATTATATGAGCCCCGCCAAGCGAATTTGGGTCTTCGAGCATTCCGTCATGACAAATTTTAACTGCGCATGCCCAGCCATTCAGAGGGGCCAGGGATATGGCTTTCTGTCTGAAGGTTCCTCTTGATTCACTGCTTGTATGAGCGAGCAGCGAAGGTTCTGGCGAGACTGCGCGAATGCGCAGGCTCGCCTGAACCTTCACGCTCGCATAGGCGATAAGTACCAAAATCGCTTGACGGGGCCCATATTGAAAAATGACAATAAAGGGTCTTTTTTTTCCTATATAATCTATACAATGTATAAAACAAGATGTGTTTGTGATGTCACCAGGCAAGGTCAATATTTTCTTCAAAGTTGGTCACAGGTCAAGGTCAATATTTTTTTTTGATTGAGTGGGAAGCCCTTGTCACAAGGAACCTACATGCTTAATATGAAGGCTCTATCTCACATGTATCAAAAGTTATGATCAATGTTAAGTTTTTCTTTTAAAAGTCAAAGGTCAAGGCCAAAGGTCAAAATTTTTTGTATCAGCCTGAAGCCCTTGTCAAAGGAACCTACAGGCCAAATATGAAGGTTCTATATCAAACAGTGCAAAAGTTATGACCGATGTTAAGTTTTTCTTTTAAGTAGGTCAAAGTCAAGGTCACAGGTTAAAATTTTTTCATGTCACAAGAAACCTACATGCAAAATATGAAGGCTCTATCTCAAACCATTTAAAAGTTATGACCAACGTTATTTTTTCTTTAATGTAGGCCACAGGTCCAGGTCAAGGTCACAGGTAAAAAGTTTTGTATGAATGTGAAGCTCTTGTCACAAGGAACCTACAAGCCAAATATGTAGGCTGTATTTCAAACAGTTCAAAAGGTAGTTTTCCAACAAACAAACAAACAGACAGGGCAAAAACAATATGTCCCCGCTATCCCTACTGTAAACATAAAAATGACCAAAAATGTTCATTTTACATTTTTCCTATCTTTTAAACTATGTTATATCCAAAACTATGTTATATCCAAAATTATATTTTATCATATGACTTCAGGTCTGAGAGTGTAATAACGCCATACGATATTTTCGATAATCCACTAGTGGATTAAATATGCAAATTAGGTAGATGCGTCCCATAACGTTACATGTACGACGTCCTTAACGACGTCACATTTCATAATGGCGGAATATTGACATTTTATTAAACAATCGTAAATAAAATGCGTTTTAAATGTCATATGATAAATAGAATCTTGCATTTGTGCTCATGTATTATTGAATTTATTAAACTCGAGGAAAAGGGACAAAATGCTCGGCAGAGCCTTGCATTTTATCCCTTTTCCTCAGCTCGTTTAATAAATTCAATAATACATAAACACTCATGTAAGATCCTCTATATCATTAACAAGAGGCCCAAGAGGGCCTGCCGCTCCACTGGCTAACTTCAGACAATTGTCATATTTATTACATTAACCAATTGTATACTAGTGGACTCTCCTATTGCTATATGCTGGACCAATCCATTTGTCATATAAGGGGTGCCAGGCTTATTTTTTCTATTTTTTTATGGAAAATTCTGTTAGCAAATAGTGCAGGCCCTGATCAGACATGGTGTTCTGCAGGGTTTGATCTAGGCCAGCACTGTTTGCCAAGGTATCCGTTTAGGGTTTTCCGGCATGCAATGGGTAAAAAAAAACAAACAAATGATCCACCCAAGGAATGTCCATTCTATATTTTTGGGCCCCAGAGCCATGGTTGGCAGGATTTATGTGAGTGACCATTTGGCATTGCACCGTTCAAAATATCTAAAGCTCTGGGCCTTATGGTTTCAGAGAAGAAGACTTTTTAAGTTTTTCCTATTATAAGTCTATGGGAACTAATAAGCCTCTGGGCGTGGCCAATTTTTTACCCCAGGGACATTGTTGGCAGGATTTATGTGAGTGACCACTTGACGTTGCTGCATACTAAATATCTAAGCTCTGGGCACTGATGGTTTCAAAGAAGATTTTTGTCAGTTTTTCCCAGTATAAGTCTTTGGGAGCTTATGGGCCTCAGGGTGTGGCCAATTTGGACCCCAGGGGCATGGTTGGCAGGATTTATGAAGTTGAATACTTCAAGTTGCTACATACTAAGCTCTTGGCCTTATGGTCTCAGAGGAGAAAAGTTTCAAGATTTTTTCATTATTAGTCTATGGGAGCTACTAAGCACCGGGGCGTTGCAAGTTTGGACTCCAGAGGCATAGTTTGCATGACTTAGTAGGTGACCACATAACTTTGCTACATACTAAATGTCTTAGCTTTAGACCTTATGGTTTCAGAGAAGAAGATTGTTGAAGTTTTTCCCTTTATTGGTCTATGGAAGCTAATGAGCCAAAGGTGGTGGCCATGGCGGCCATGTTTTTTGTCTGATCAAAATTTCTTCAATGAATCTGACAATGGTCCACACAAGGAACATTCATGAAAATTAAGAACTAAATCCATTTAGTGGTTTTGGAGGAGATTTAAAAACCAGAGGACCAGTGGTCCTGAACCGCTCACCTGTCTGGTGACAATTTTCCTACTTAGATCAGCAGAAAATGTCATTTACCCTGCTCATAAATTTTAAAATGCCATCTCAATATTTGTTGGCATTTTAAAACTTATGAGCAGGGTAAATTTCATGCTGAAGTGAGTTGAGTGTGAAAAAAGTTTTATAACCTCAGTGCCTGGCTCACAGAAAGGGAAAATATGAGGAACTGTCCATTGGACATAAATGGTATACTGTATACAGAAGCAAATGAAACAAAAAGAAAACTTGTTCCAATTTTCACTTTGCCCCATGCAAAAGCCTAAGTCGGCAAATTTGACATTGCTGTAAAATAGGTCAAGGTCAACCCAGGGTCACCATTTGTACAAACCATGATGGGCCTGAGTACCATATGCTACATGCCAAGTTTCAAGGCCACTGGCCTTATGGTTCTGGAGAAGAAGATTTTTGAAGGCTTTTTACCATATATGGGCATGGTGGCCATCTTGGTCATGTGATCCAGACCCCGCGAACAAACTTTCGTTCCCCAACCCACTGAGGCTCCATATGAAATTTGGCTTTGATTGGCCCTGCAGTATAGAAGAAGAAGATCTTTGAAAATGGTGGACGGACGGACGGACGACGGACCATGGCTATACTATAAGCTCACCTATGAGCCTAAAGGCTCAGGTGAGCTAAAAATCCATTATTTTCACTTTTTCCTATGCAAAAGCCTAAGTCAGCATATTTGACATTACTGTAAATAGGGCAAGTTCAACCCAGGGTCACCATTTGAACAAATTATGATAGGCCCGAGTACCATATGCTACATGCCAAGTTTCAAGGCCATTGGCCTTACGGTTCTTGAGAAGAAGAATTTCGAAATGTTTTTACCATATATGGGCGTGGTGGCCATCTTGGTTATGTGATCTAGACCATATTGGCAGCTTTTCATTTGTTCAACTCCCAAAGGCTCCATATTGAATTTCACTTCAATTGGCTCAGTAGTTTCTGAGAAAAAATGTTTGAAATATGGAACCTGCGTGACCTTGGTCTAAGGTCAATTAATGACCTTGACCTTTCTTACACATAGATCTTCATGTATTCAGCTAATTTACCTTATCAACTAATTTTGGTGACAGTGTCTTCAATGGTTTCCTAAAAATCCATTATTTTCACTTTTTCCCATGCAAAATCCTAAGTCGGCAAATTTGACATTGCTGTAAAATAGGTCAAGGTCAACTCTGGGTCACCATTTGTACAAACTATGATGGGCCTGAGTACCATATGCTACATGCCAAGTTTCAAGGCCATTGGCCTTAGGGTTCTGGAGGAGAAGAATTTTTAAGGCTTTTTACCATATATGGGCGTGACGGCCATTTTGGTCATGTGATCTAGACCGTATTGGCATTTTTTCATTTGTTCAACTCACAAAGGCTCCATATTAAATTTTACTTAAATTGGCTCAGCAGTTTTGGAGAAAAAAATGTTTGAAATATGGATCCTGAATGACCTTGGTCTAAGGCCAATGAATGACCTTGACCTTTCTGACCCATAGATCTTCATGTATTCAATTACTTTACCTGATCTACAAATTTTGTTGACACTGTCTTCAATGGTTTCCTATAAATCCATTACACCTCAACCTCGTTATAACACGGATCTCCGGGTCCAACCAACGGACCGTGTTAGTTAACCGAATCGTGTTATAACGCCGACCGTATTTGTCACAGATCAACCATTGACACAATGGTGAACAATAGTTTCACAAACATCATGATGTGCGGTCCGGTTAATGACCGTATTTCCCGACTAAAATGCGTTTAGAACTTATCAATGGCAGTAAATACCATGGCCCATCAAGACTAACAAGTCACTTTAATCGAAACCAGCTGATAAACCATGTTTTATATCCAGAAATCGTCCGATCTGACAGCGAGTATGACGCCATTTTGATAGCTGGTTCCCGGCTAACTTTGTTGTAACTGAGCGTCCGGAACCGTACCAAACTACAGTACCGTTAATACATTTCAATGGTGAAATTACCGGGTGAGGGTTCGGAACAGGACAATGATCAACGCTTACAAGAAATTTGAATTACTTCCCTTGAAATGTCTTACCCTTAATATTTTAGCCATTTGAAACGTTTTTTAATGGCGCACGTGGGCTTTGAATGATTTTTTTACCGCGAAAATCGATCTTGAATATGTTTTATCATTTTCTTTTAAGCTGGAATAAATTTGACTTTCTTTTACATGCGGCTCCAGAAAATGAGTTTTATTGCAGTTGACCGATCACATCGTCTGCATCGATGTTTAAAATTTCTGCTGAGCAGTGATCCTTAACAGAGCGTGATAAATATTTTTTTCCGGTTGCGTAACTGAATTCTTTAATCTCTTTATCTCACTTAGCCAACACTTTTGATTGTGCCGATGGCAGTTCATGTTTATCATGCGTGTCAAGCTAAACAAGTTAAGATACTGTATATTCAACTCTGCGGGAGGCCTGCAATAAATATCAAAAAGTACCGTTATAAACCGTGTTAGCTACCATGTTAGCTACCGTATTACCGCAGTCAAAAGTGAGAGGAAAATAAAGTTGTTGTGTTTAAAACCTGATACAATCCATGGATAATATTTATAAATGTTGGTTGGGGAAAATTTGGGGTCCAAACCAAAACCGTGTTATATCGGAATTCGTGCTGTAACGAATCGTGCTATAACGAGGTCCGGGTGTATTTTCACTTTGCCCCATGCAAATGCCTAAGTGGGAAAATTTGACATTGCTGTAAAATAGGTCAAGGTCAACCCAGGGTCACCATTTGTACAAACCATAATGGGCCCGAGTACCATATGGTACATGCCAAGTTTCAAAGCCACTGGCCTTATGGTTCTGGAGAAGAAGATTTTTGAAGGCTTTTTACCATATAGGGGCATGGCGGCCATCTTGGTCATGTGATCCAGACCCGCGAACAAGGCCAATGAATGACCTTGACCTTTCTGATCCATATACATTCATGTATTCAGTTACTTTACCTGATCTACAAATTTTGGTGACACTGTCTTCAATGGTTTCCTATAAATCAATTATTTTCACTTTGCCCCATGCAAAAGCCTAAGTCGACAAATTTGGCATTGCTGTAAAATAGGTCAAGGTCAACCCAGGGTCACCATTTGTACAAACCATGATGGGCCCGAGTACCATATGCTACATGCCAAGTTTCAAGGCCACTGGCCTTATGGTTCTGGAGAAGAAGATTTTTGAAGGCTTTTTACCATATATGGGCATGGTGGCCATCTTGGTCATGTGATCCAGACCCCGCGAACAAACTTTCGTTCCCCCATCCCACTGAGGCTCCATATGAAATTTGGCTTTGATTGGCCCTGCAGTATAGGAGAAGAAGATCTTTGAAAATGGTGGACGGACGGACGGACGACGGACCATGGCTATACTATAAGCTCACCTATGAGCCTAAAGGCTCAGGTGAGCTAAAAAAAAAAAAAAAGATCCCTTTATAAGTCTATGGAAGCTAATTAGCCAATGGGCGTGTCCATGGCGGCCATGTTTTTTGTCTGATCAAAATTGCTTCAAGGAATCTTACAAAGGTCCACCCAAGGAACATTCATGCAAAGTAAGAATGAAATCCATTGAGCTGAGCAGTTTTGGAGGAGAAGGTTTATAAAACTTTTCCCCTTACAAGTCTTTGAAAGCTAATGAGCCAAGGGGCATGGCCATGGTGGTCATGTGGGGCATGGCCATGGCAGCCATGTTTTTTGTCTGATCCAAATTACAATGAAATCCCACAAGTACTTTTGCAGAAGAAGACTTTTTAGCATTAAACTATATGTTAAATAGTGAAAATAAGCCCCGCCCATGGCGGCCATGTTTTTTGTCGGATCAAAATTTCTTCAAGGAATCTAAAAGAGGTCCATCCAAGGAACATTCACGCAAAATAAAAATGAAATCCAACAGGTGGTTTTGGAGGAGAAGATTTTTAAAGATTTTTAAATTTTTGTGTGGTTTTGTTGCCATGGCAACCAGAGTTCTGGGTGTAACAAAATTCTTTGAAGGAATTTAGAAGAGGATTAAGTAAGGAACATTCCTGTGACGTTTGGTTACAATTGGCCCAGTAGTTTAGGAGGAGAAGATGTTTTAGCATTACACTTTATGTTAAATAGTGAAAATAAGCCCCGCCCATGGTGGCCATGTTTTTTGTCTGATCAAAATTTCTTCAAGGAATTTGAAAGAGGTCCACCCAAGGAACATTCATTCAAAATAAAAATGAAATCCAACAGGTGTTTTTGGAGGAGAAGATTTTTAAAGGATTTCAATTTTTGTGTGGTTTTGTTGCCATGGCAACCAGAGTTCTGGGTGTAACAAAATTCTTTTAAGGAATTTAGAAGAGGACTAAGTAAGGAACATTCCTGTTAAGTTTGGTTACAATTGGCCCAGTAGTTTAGGAGGAGATGTTTTAGCATTACACTATATGTTAAATAGTGAAAATAAGCCCCGCCCATGGTGACCATTTTTTTGTCGGATTAAAATTTCTTTAAGGAATCTGAAAAAGCTCCACCCAAAGAACATTCATGCAAAATAAAAATGAAATCCAACAGGTGGTTTTGGAGGAGAAGATTTTTAAAGATTTTTAATTTTTTGTGTGGTTTTGTTGCCATGGCAACCAGAGTTCTGGGTGTAACAAAATTCTTTGAAGGAATTTAGAAGAGGACTAAGTAAGGAACATTCCTGTGAAGTTTGGTTACAATTGGCCCAGTAGTTTAGGAGGTGATGTTTTAGCATTACACTATATGTTAAATAGTGAAAATAAGCCCCGCCCATGGCGGCCATGTTTTTTGTCTGATAAAAATTTCTTCAAGGAATCTGAAAGTGGTCCACCCATGGAACATTCATGCAAAATAAAAATGAAATCCAACAGGTGGTTTTGGAGGAGGAGATTTTTAAAGATTTTTAATTTTTTGGGTGGTTTTGTTGCCATGGCAACCAGTTCTGGGTGTAACAAAATTCTTTGAAGGAATTTAGAAGAGGACTATCTAAGGAATATTCCTGTGAAGTTTGGTTACAATATGCCCAGTAGTTTAGGAGGAGAAGATGTTTAAAGAAAAAAGTTACCCCACGGACCACTGGACGCACAACGGACACAGGGCCATGACAATAGGCCTGCTGGCCTTCAGCCAGTGGAGCTAAAATTGTTTGGATGGTTCTGGAATTCCTCATGCAGATTAGAATCTGGGATCATTCATGAGGAATTCATTGGAGTCCTCATCCACACATTTTGACAGTCAGCATCCATATGCAAGTACACCTCAACCCCGTTATAGCACGGTTCTCGGGGTCCAATCAGAAGACCGTGTTAGTTAACCGAACCGTGCTATAACGATCGTCATTGACCTGGTCAATGACCCTGAAAAAGTTCGTCTGCCACAGTTTGTTTACCTTTGTTTTGTGTTATTGCAATGTTTTTCAGGCTATTTTATCGTTTGTTCTTTTGTTTGTTTTGCTTTTAGATGTTGCATTTATTGCTTTAAATTCGTTGTATGATTGTTTAATTAAAATAAATTTGTGTAAAACAGCGATTCATACGTTTGTGTTTGATTTCTATTCCAATATGTCCATGTGTAATCCCGGTGTGTATTTTTAGATGGGCCGTGGTTCCCGGTGACTGGTTCCCATTTGCATAAGCTATTGCAATGCACAAGGGAAAAAACTCTATCTGACTATATTTTTCCCTTCCACAGTTAACTTTCTTACTGCAATTGAATAAGTTAACGGGCACCCCCGCCTATCGGGCCTTGGAGAAATAGATTGGGAACGGTCCGCAAATGAGTACTGGTAAACTGCTTAGGTCTAACCCTGCCCAGGCAAGTGATGCCAGAAAATCTTCCCAGTGCAAGGATAGCATGAGACGCCTGAGCAAGGCCGCACAAAAGTCGGTGCAACGTTAATTCGTTGTAAACATCGATGTTAAAATGACGTTGCATACGAGAGCAAATTCTTTCCTTTCTGTGTTTTTTTTTTTTTTTTTCTGCAGATACGGTAGACTATGCAAACGGGAAAGGTTTTGCACTGAGGTTTGCTGCGTCGGCGCTTTGCTGCGTCGGGGCAGATTCTTTTCCAACGTTAATGCGTTACATCGGTGTTAAAACGATGTTGCATACGGGAGCAAATTCTTTCCTTTCATGGGTCAATAATCTATGTTTTTTTTCTCTCTTCTTTTTCTTCCGCAGATAGACTATGCAAACGGGAAAGGTTTTGCACTGAGGTTTGCTGCGTTGGTGCAGATTCTTTTCCAACACAATTTCTTTTCACGGGAGCAAATTCTTCCTCAAATAAGAAATCCCCTAGCGCATGGAGGGCACATGATGTCTCAGCAAGATCGCACCAACGTCGATGCAATGTCAAATCGTAGCATCAGCGTTGATTTGACCTTGTGTGTATACACCTCGCCCAGGGATGCAATGTTCTTCCTATGAAAGTAGACCCCTCTAGCGGGCACATTGGGGTGCAAATTGTAGTGATTGCTTTATCAGTTCTTTCCTTTGCAATGTCGCATCAACGTCGATGAAAATCACCATGTTTCATCCACCTTAATATGGCATTGCATACACAGTGAGTATGTGCCCGTTTGGTTAGACAGGGTATAGATGTGATCTAATGGGCATTTTTTCATCCTTCTTGTACTTTACCAAGCATGAGCATAGCGTTGTCCCTATTGAAGTGTTAACCCTTAAAGTGCCAATCACAACAATTGTTGGTTGCTCTTGTCGTCTGCTGGTTAATTTAAAAATCATTGTTGCACAGTGCGGATCCATATCAGACTACCTGCCTGATCTGGGCCCACCCTGTTCGCCACAAAAAATTTCTTTGAAATGTTTGCAGGGTTTTGTTTACTTAATTAAATTATCGATGTGCATGAGCAAATGACCAAAATTTGATGAGCAGCCTCCAGCTAGCAGAAGTGTTTACCCTTTGATCTTTCAGCTGGATATTAGCCACGAGTTTTCACAGGTGTTTTCACACGTCATTAGTAAAATTTACAGACCGTGTGAAGAAGTTGTTTATTGCATGTTTACTGATATACAATAACGGTGTTAAATTGGATAATTGACAAGTGATTAAGTCGACATTAAGATTTAACGCTAACTACCGTGTTAACACGCCTGGATTTCTTCCAACTACCGTGTTAACTCACTAGGATTTCTTTTTTTGCCGAAGCAAAAAAGGAAGGTTGGAGAAAATTTGGGGTCCAAACAACAACCGTGTTATATCCGAATTCGTGTTGTAACCAACCGTGCTATAACGGGGCTGAGGTGTATCTCTGGGAGGAATATCAGAGGATGTATCATTGCAATACATTGGATTTTGTATTGTGTCCATTCAATGGGCGTTCTTTGGTGTTCATCCTGTAGATTGCAAACATGGTTCCGTAATCTAAGACTTATTGCCCAATATATTGGTATGTAGTCTTTGATGTAAGCAGATGGATGCAATCAATGTCATAGTGGGGTAATGGGGTACTTCTGTGAATAGTAGAATACCTAGACTTGTGTTGGTCATATGGATTTAGTGGTTTAACAGGCTTTGCTTGCCATGAAGATGTACTGATATATGGTTTGGTTGCAATGGAAACTGGTGAATAAAAAGTATAGCCTTTGTAGCTAATTTTAATCAGTGTGGCTTTTGTTGCCAATTTAATAGTAAGGCTTTTGGTTGGCCTAAAATTCAGAAAAAGGTCTGGAGTTAGTTTGATGGAATATGGGAGTATTCCGAAATGGAATAAGGGGTTTTCTGGATTGATGTTTTCCGCCAACAACAACCAGGAAACTGTGACTGTGTCCATATCCACCAGAACAGAACATGCAAATATAGCTATGTTTATAATATCATGCATTGAAGATAGTTATAGAATAATAAAAATAAAATAAAGTTCAAGTTAGTAATTATTGATTCGTTTCTTTAATTAACAGTGTATAAATAAGTTTTGTTTTCTTACCCGCTATCAGAGAAGAGGAACTCCAAATGAGCAGCGTAGACTTGCCACAGAGGAATGTCGTATCTTTCTGCTAGAGTCACCGAGATACTGTAGATATTGTCTTCTAGGGTCCTGTAAGCAAAATTAATTATGTCTGTCAACCATCACAAAAACAAGTTCACCTGATAAACACCCTAAAAAATCTAGTTGTAGTTGTAAATGGACCAAAATATAGTTGTATAGTTGTCAAGATTGTTTATACTTACCAAATGTATTCAAACATATAGGTCTAAGCAAATAGTGTAAACCCAGATGAGATGCCACAGAATGTGGCATCTCATTAGTGTCTACACTGTTTGCCACCCATCCATTTAGTTTTAGACACAATGTCAGGTAGTGAATTGTACTTTTAGAACAAATATGTGATAAGGAGTTGAGATGTCCCACGACGATAACACTTGTGCATTTTTCACATCACCAAAATGGCTACGAGGACTGTTCAAATATGAATGCAAGTAGAACGTTTTCTCATGCACTAATGCGAAAATCACCTGGAAATAAATATCACAGCCTAGAAAAACATTTTACCTATACATTGATACCAAAACTTTAGCCATGTATATTGTACGATAAACACTGTCTACTCTTGTATACTAATACAAAACATGGTTGGAAGAAGGTCAGAGTACGCCGTTGAAATACGGTCCTATATTAAGAATCGTTGTATTCTTGGTATACGGTGCAAAGACATTTTTGATGAAATATGTTCGGTTCATGGGCATAATGAAATGTCTATTCCGACAGTTTTTCGTTGATGTAAGAAATTCAGCTGTGGGCTAGGCTCATCAGAAGATGCACCACATGATCGTTGCCGAAAAGAGCAACATCTGCCAAGATGGTTGCTAGAGTGAAAGAAATAGTTGCTACCGATGCATGATACACCACTAGGCAAATAGCTAGTATGGTTGGCATCTCATTAGGAGCAGCTCATACAATTCTGAAACGGGATTTGAAAATAAGAAAGATCTGTGCTAGATGGATTCCCCATCTGTTGACAGATGAGCAGAAAAAGACACGTGTTCAGTGCGCCAAGAAGTTGCTTAAAAAGTTTCCAAATTACAATGCAGGGTCTTTCGCTAATGTCGTCACAGGTGATGAGACATGGGTCCACTTTTTTGAGCCAAAATGAAAGATTCAGAACAAAATATGGGCAACAAAGTATTGCAAAAGACCATGCATTGCAAAGCGGACCATGAGCGTCAAGAAGGTAATGTATGCCATATTCTTTTCAAATTAGGGCCCTGCTATTCAGGTTGCTGTGCCTAAAGGCAAATCTGTAAATGCTAAGTTTTACAAGAATAAAGTTCTTCGAAAATTGAAGAAATATTTCAAAGAACGAAGACCCGCAACTGGTTTGGCCAATGTCAGATTGCTACATGACAATGCGTCATCGCACAAGGCGTTCATTGTGCAAGACTATCTGAAGCAGGAAAGAAAAGGTTGTTGAACTCCCTCACCCCCCGTATTCCCCTGACCTTGCCCCATGTGACTTTTTTTGTTCCCGCGGCTGAAAAAATACCTTTCTGGTCGAAAATTTGTACAGCACAAACACCTCGGTTCTGCAATATTCCAGTGCCTTCATAGTATACCTCGAAAAGACTACCAAAATGCATTCAATGATTGGATCAGAAGACTGAAAGTTTGTATATCTGTTAAATGGGAATACTTTGAGGGGACAAAATAAAATTTTCATCGAAATCTATCACGGAATCATTTTTATGTGCTTAGTTGCATTCATATTTGAACAGTCCTCGTACATTTCTGAAATATGTGATATTTTCCTTATTTATACTCAAAACATAGGTTGTGGGTGTTCGTTAGAAACATCTTATTGAGGGGGTTCTAACCAGTACCCACAACTTTTGGCTTGGAGCAGAAATAACCAAAATAATGTATACCCCTGTAAACCCCAGTTTTCTCTATATAAAGTGGGGTTTAGGGGTGGTGGTATTCATTTCACGGACTTGTTCACCTGATTCCTCTGAATCTGTCGTTATAACAAGATTTGCCGTTATATCAAATGATGGTACAGTATAACTTCCACTAAGCAGCCACACAAAGAAAACTTGTCTGCTTTGCCGTCTGCCAGTTACCTTTAAAGTATTTTTTTGCAAACAGTGTGGACCCTGCAAACCGTGTGGACCCAGATCAGACTGCAGTCTGATCTGGGCCCATACTGTTTGCCTGTATGCAAAAATATTGTTAAACAAGAGGGCCCAGAGGGCACTGGTTCGCTCACCTGATCCAATGTATAATAAGTGGGCCCCGGGCGGGGTCAATTTTGGCCCCAGGGCTATAATTTGAACAATCTTGGTAAAGGTCCACACAATGAAGCTTCATATCGAATATGAAAGACCTGGGCTTTGTGGTTTCAGAGAAGAAGATTTAAAGGTTTACCCTGCATAAAGAAGTCTATGTAAAACTAGAGCTGCCGCCTAACGGGGGCCAATTATACCCCTGCATGCGTTGTCAGATAGTAACTCCAAGTAAGAGTCACAGAGATATAAGTTTTTTGATAGTCTGAGCCACACAATGACATAATAATAGTTTCTGATAACACAAATGATTTAACATAAATAATAGCAAGGAATGACAAACAAAAACTCAGTCAAAGTCAGGTTTGTGTATATCAATCCTAAGTTCTAGTGGCAAGGTGTGTGGTGTGTGAATATTAAAGAAATCGGTTAAAGAATGAGGAAGTTATGTGCAATGTTAAAGTTTTTTGGCACGGACCGACAACAAATTTTTACAAGTATTTGACCTTGAGGAAGGTCAACGTGAAGGTCAAGGTCAGGTTTGTGTATATCAATCTTAAGTACTAGTGGCAAGGTGTGTGGTGTGTGAATATTAAAGAAATCGGTCAAAGAATGAGGAAGTTATGTGCAATGTTAAAGTTTTTTGTACCGACAAATTTTTACAAGTATTTGACCTTGAGGAAGGTCAACGTAAAGGTCAAGGTCAGGTTTGTGTATATCAATCTTAAGTACTAGTGGCAAGGTGTGTGGTGTGTGAATATTAAAGAAATCAGTCAAAGAATAAGGAAGTTATGAGCAATGTTAAAGTTTTTTGTAACGGACCGACGACGACAGACGACGACAGACGACAAGCTGACTCCTATATACCCCCTTCAAACTTCGTTTGCGGGGGTATAACAAGATTTTCCCTAAAAAAGTCTATGTAAAACAAAAGGGCCACATGGCGGGGGCATTTTTGGCCCCAGGGCTATAATTTGAACAATCTTAGTAGAGGTCCACTAGCTGAAGCTTCATAACAAATATCAAAGACCTAAGCCTTGTGGTTTCAGAGAAGAAGATTTTTCAAGATTTTCCCTAAATAGGTCTATGTAAAACCAAAGGGCCCCGAAGCGGGGGCATTTTTGGCCCCAGGGCTATAATTTGAACAATCTTGGTAGAGGTCCACAAGACGAAGCTTCATATCAAATATCAAAGAGCTGGGCCTTGCAGTTTCAGAAAAGAAGATTTTTAAAGATTTTCCCTATACATGTATAAGCTTATGTAAAACCAAAGGGCCCTGGGGCGGGGGCATTTTTGGCCCCAGCACTATAATTTGAACAATCTTGGTAGGGGTCCACTAGATGAAGTTTCATACCAAATAGCAAAGACCTGGGCCTTGCAGTTTCAGAGAAGAAGATTTTTAAAGATTTTCCCTATATAAGCCCATGTAAAACAAAAGGGCCCCCGGGCAGGGGCATTTTTGGCCCCAGCACTATAATTTGAACAATCTTGGTAGGGGTCCACTAGATGAAGCTTCATACCAAATACCAAAGACCTGGGCCTTGTGGTTTCAGAGAAGAAGATTTTTAAAGATTTTCCCTATATAAGCCCATGTAAAACCAAAGGGCCCCAGTGCGGGGGCATTTTTAGCTCGAGCACTATAATTTGCACAATCTTGGTAGGGGTCCACTAGATGAAGCTTCATACCAAATATCAAAGACCTGGGCCTTGCGGTTTCAGAGAAGAAGATTTTTAAAGATTTTCCCTATATAAGCCCATGTAAAACCAAAGGGCCCCCGTGCGGGGGCATTTTTGGCCCCAGCACTATAATTTGAACAATCTTGGTAGGGGTCCACTAGATGAAGCTTCATACCAAATATCAAAGACCTGGGCCTTGCGGTTTCAGAGAAGATTTTTAAAGATTTTCCCTATATAAGCCCATGTAAAACCAAAGGGCCCCGGTGCGGGGGCATTTTTGGCCCCAGCACTATAATTTGAACAATCTTGGTAGGGGTCCACCAGATGAAGCTTCATACCAAATATCAATGTCCTGGGCCTTGCGGTTTCAGAGAAGAAGATTTTTTTTAAGTTTTCGATGAAATAATCTATTTTTGGCTCCTGTGACCTATATGTGCAATGGACCGGAACCATTTGAACAACTTTGAAAGGGGACCACCTGAGGATCATTCCTGTGAAGTTTGGTCAAAATCTGATCAGTGGTTTATGAGGAGAAGTCGTTTGAAGAAAAAGTTTACGGACGCACGCACGGACGCACGACAGACAAAAAGTGATCCCAAAAGCTCACCTTGTCACTACGTGACAGGTGAGCTAAAAAATTGCAAAAAAATTCAGCAGACAACATAAGCAGACAACATTTTCAGATGTAGTTTTTCTCGGCGTTTTAAGGGTTAAAGGAGGTGGTTGTTAGAGGGAAATGTCTTAATATGATGTTTGTTGTCATATAGACAGAAAAATGAGTGAAAAATGAAAACAGCTAAGATATATGAAAACTAGAGAAAGTGACCAGTGGGTCACGTATACCCCCGGCCAGCGTCACCCTCTGATATATCTTTCGAGCTTGTATGTAATATGAATGAAATCAAGAAGCTATAAGAATCTATAAATGTGCTTGTAAAAGCTAAACCAAACATAAAATTTCTAAATGGACCAAGGGAGTGAGGGCATCAAATAGAACATACAGGCATCTATAAACTTTGACATAAAACTTTAACCAAATGTAAAATTTCTAAGTCCGTGACCTTGAGGTCAAGGTCACCATGGGTGGGGGAAGGGACGTGCATCATGAAATCATTTATCAAACATGAAGAGAATCTAACATGTGGTTACAGAGATATCAGCCATGAAAAAGGTTGAACACAAAACTTTGACGTACAAGTTGATGAACAGACAGACAGACAGCCCACCCAGGGGCTTGACCCAGAGGCTTAGATATTCCATATGAAAGGTAATGCTATAGAGATATCCTTTACCAAACATGAAGAGATTCTAACATGTGGTTACAGAGCTATCAGCAATGAAAAAGGTTTAACACTAAACTTTGACATAAAATTAGATGAACAGACAGACAGACAGCCCACCCAGGGGCTTGACCCAGGGGCTTAGATATTCCATATGAAAGGTAATGCTATAGAGATATCCTTTACCAAACATGAAGAGAATCTAACATGTGGTTACAGAGATATCAGCAATGAAAAGGTTTAACACAAAACTTTGACGAAAAAGTAGATGAACAGACAGACGGACAGACAGACAACCCACCCAGGGGCTTGACCCAGGGGCTTAGATATTCCATATGAAAGGTAATGCTTTTGAGATATCCTGTACCAAATATGAAGAGAATCCAACCTGTGGTTACAGAGATATGAGCAATCAAAAAGGTTTAACACAAAACTTTGACGTAAAGGTTGACGAACGACCCAATGAACGTACGAATGAACGAACGTACGAACGAACGAACATACGAACGAACCAACGAATGGACGGAAAGACGAAAACTATATACCCCCTGACATACTTAGTATGCCGGGGGTATAATAAATGTAAATGATGTAGAGATCAGACACCTATCTGACCTCTCTCCAATACTTATTTTGCTTTTCTTTCTGTTTGAAAATAATAACAAAATGGTAATTTTAAGCAAAATGAACACACATAAAATAGTCTTCCACATTTTGGCAGAGGTTTATAGTTTAATAGTATTTTATTGCATACAAACAAAGCAAAGGGGTTGGGTCACGAGTTCTACCAACATCAGTTACGACCCTTCCCCTACAATATCACAACTAAAATTTAAATTCACGTGACAGTGGCAAACAATGCATCATTCTAAAAAGATGACCTGTAACAAACGTATGTGTGTATGTATGTGTGTGTGTGTGTGTGTGTGTGTGTGTGTGTGTGTGTGTGGTGTGTGTGTGTGTGTGTGTGTGTGTGTAAATAAATTTGGTTTGCAAGGTGCCTCAGCATGAAGGTAAAGCTCTAAAGGCATATTCCTTGCAAAATGATTGTATACCTTAACTTTCAGTTTGGGGAAAATCGGCAGTGAATCTTCTGGTTGATTTGATGTAATTCTGAACAGCTATAAAAAAACAGGGGTTCTCATTATTTGACAAGTTTGGATTGCCATAAATAAGTTTATTAGCATTAAGTGGATGGAACCGTCATGTTGCCTGAAATAAGACAATGCGCTTTTCTTGGTAAAATTGGCATTTAAAGAAGAAATGATCGGCGTCCTCAGTTCCTCGATTGCAGTCACATATAGGTGTGGGGCAGAGATGATTGTTAAATAAATCATTTTTGAGATTACTGCACTTATTTCGTATTCTGGCATGCATAACGGAATTATATCTCCGGTGAGATAGAAATGCGGTACTACATCATTGGTATTTGGTTGAAGGTGTTTTAGGTGGCTTTTAAATTGTGATAAGCTGCTTGCAGACCGGATGTTTTCATCTAAGGAGTTCCAGAGGGAAGCTGAAGATCGGATGCAGGATTTACGCGAAATTTCAGTGCGAGTAAAGGGAACAGCTAGGTTGTTTTGGTTTCTTAAAGGATAGTTTGTTGTTTCTCTGACAAAGGACAGTATTAGTTCGGAAATATAATCTGGGGTATGACCATTGGCCGTTTTGTACATAAATGACTTTGTCGTCTCAATCTAAGGGGAACCCAGCCGCACTCATGGTAAAGGTTTTCTAAGGAGACTGATCTTGTCAAGCTTGTTACTATCCTAGCAGCTTTATTCTGAAGTTTTTCTAGGGTGTTAGCTTCAAGAACTGTACAGCTATCCCATACTACAGAGGAGTATTCTAAGATTGGAAGAACATAAGCCATATAAATTTGATTAAGAGCTGGCCTATGGAACGAAAACTATGTTTTCTATGTGTGTGTGCCATTTTCCAGTGTTGTTAAACATTAAACCAAGGTGTTTGTGATCTGTTACAAAGCTAATTTGTATTCCATCGAAAACAATTTGTGGAAGGTTGTATGGGGTAACTCTGGCTGTTCTACAGAGAAAATTTATATTAATGGGGGTGGGAACACATGGCACATTTTTCTGCCATTTTATAAAGGGAGACGACTTTCAGGACTCCCTGTTTACTTTTCTATAAGCCCTGTCCCACTGAAAAAGGGGTCTACTCTTAAAGGAAATAATGTACTCCTCAGGAGCAAATTTTTTCCTTTAAGAGTTGATCCCTTTTGACATGGGCGACAAAAATACTTTTGCAGGAGTTGCCTCCCCTGAAAGTGTTCCCATTCCCCTTAAGTAATGTGGCTGCTGACTGGAGGAGAGTGATAGCTGCTGAGCAGAAATTTATAGCCAAATGTCTTGGGGGGATTATTGTGGCTGCTTAAGACAGGTGGCTGCTAAACAGAGGTGATTGTTGCTAGAGGTTTAACTGTATAAAGAGGGCTATCTGTACTTACATGGCCAGCCCAAGGATAGTTTCTTCTTTGTATTCAAAATCCTCTGCAAACCTCTCCACATCTATACCTGGAAATAAAGTCAACTGTCAATGGCTTGAAACCTTTGGGACCATGAACATTTGTTGTTCCAGACAGAGGTAGTTTGAGCCACCTAGGTTAAACATGATAGCTCAGTGGAGCATGATAGCTCAGTGCTTAGTGCACTTGCCTCTGATGCTAGAGGCCACAGTTTGATCCTTGGCAGGGGTCATAAAATTTCAGCCCAAATTTACAAGGACCATAACTCATGAAGAATTTTTCAGAATTTATTCCAAACATAATCAGGTCATCTATTAGTAACTATTAATCCATTCATCAACTTTCAAGGCTCCAGCTTTAATAGTTTTTGACAAATTTTGCTGATAAGATTTCATTGATATTTTTTCAGAAGAACATAACTCAGGAAAGGGGTATACATTACGATAACACACCCATGCGACATAGTGTATTTTCTCACATCTCCAAAATGGCTACTTTTCTGATGAAAATCTGTGATATTTTTCTTATTTATACCTAAAACATAGGTTGTGGGTGCTCGTTAGAACCGCCTCAATGAGGCGGTTCTAACGAGTACCCACAACCTATGTATAGGAGCAAAAATAAGAAAAATAATGTATACCACCGTAAACCCCAGTTTTCTCTATATAAACTGGGGTTTAGGGGGGTGTTCATTTCACGGACTTGTTCACGTGATGAATCCTGACAGGAAATAAAATATGTGTCAGCTACTTTTTCATGATGAATGCATGTATAAAATTTCAAAACCCTAGCATCCACGATTCAGAAGTTATGTTATGCATCAAAAAGCACATCACGTGAACGAGTCCGTGAAGTGAACACCCCACTAAACCCCACTTTATATAGAGAAAACTGGGGTTTATGGGGTTATAAATTATTTTTCTTATTTCTGTTGCAATACATAGGTTGTGGGTACTTGTTATAACCGCCTCAATGAGGTGGTTCTAATGAGCACCCACAACCTATGTTTGAATTACAAGTAAGAAAAATCTCATAGATTTTCAACAGAAAAGTAGCCATTTTGGAGATGTGAAAAAATGCACTATGTCACATGGATGTGTTATCGTAATGATAACATGGATGCATGCAGGCACAGATGGATGGACTCACACACTAACTTCCCAGATGCAGTATGCCTCAAACAAAGTTGGGGGTAAAATAAAGAACAAATTATCCCATATAATCAGAAATATATTGAAATGAGTTATGTTAGCAACAAAATTGGCACTTTTCAATACACCACAACCTCTTTATAACACTATTAATGGGATCCAAAGTAGAAACCGTGTTAGTAAAACAACCGTGTTATATCCAAACAAAAATGTATAGCTTATATAGAAAAATAGCCATCGGAAGAGATGGCAAATCCCCCGACCAAAAGCCAATATGGCCTTCAGAAGATTGTTCACCAATAGAAAGTGCACCAGAATTAAATCAGCAATATATCACAAAAGTATTGCAATTATGGCCATCACAAGATTATACTGTCAGGGGAGATAACTAAACAAGAGGCCCATGGGCCACGATGCTCACCAGAGCTCAGGCGGGCACTGCCCACTGGCAGCCATGTATGGTTTTAATTTATTGATTATAAAGTCTCCCAAATGAACCCCTATTCCATGTGGACTCTGTATCTGAAATATGAGGCCTTTTATGAAGTGGAGGGGTGGGAGATGACCCAACAGAGCCCAATTTGATATCATTGAATGCATCTTATCATAAGGAACAAGAAAATATATGGTTTATGGGTGGGGGTCTCAACGGTTTCTGAGATTATGAAGTGGAGGGGGTGGGGAATGGCCCGGGCACATCCAAAGAGACCCCCAATTTTGTGTCTCTGAATGCGTTTTATCATAAGAAACAAGAATATATATGGTTTAGGGGTGGGCATCTGATAGGTTTCTGAGATTTATCGCCTTTTATGAAGTGGCAGGGTGGGCATGGCCCCGGCACACCCCTGAAGACCCCTAGGTTGGAATCACTGAATGGGTCTTATCATAAGAACAAGAATATATATGGATAAGGGGTGGGGATCTGAACAGTTTCTGAGAATTTGGGCCTTTTATGGAATGGTAGGGGGGGGACAGGGCCCGGGCACATCCAAGGGGACCCCCAGGTTGGTGTCACTGAAGGTGTCTTATCACCAGAAACAATAATATATATGGCTTAGGGGTGGGGATCTGAACGGTTTCTGAGAAATTGGGTCTTTTTTGAAGTGGAGAGGGTGGGGCTTTGCCCGGGCACTTCCCAGGGGACCCCCAGGTTGGTGTCACTGAATGCGTCTTATCATAAGAAACAAGAATATATATGGTTTTGGGGTGGGGATCTGAATGGTTTCTGAGATATATGGCCTTTTTTGAAGTGGAGGGGGTGGGGCAGGGCCCTGGTCCATCCCAGGGGGCCCCCAGGTTGGTGTCATTGATTGTGTCTTATCATAAGGAACAATAATATATATGGTTTAGGGGTGGGGATCTGTAAGGTTTCCGAGATATTGGGCCTTTTATGAAGTCGAGGGGATGGGGCAACGCCCTGGCACATCCCGCGGGCCCATAGGTTGGTGTCAATTAATGCATCTTATCATAAAGAACAAGAATATATATGGTTTAGGGGTGGGGGTCTAAACAGTTTCTGAGTTATATGACCTTTTATGTAGTGGAGGGGGTGGGGCATGGCCCCGGCGCATCCCGGGGCCCTCAGGTTAGTGTAACTGAATGTGTCTTATCATAAGGAACAAGAATATATATGGTTTAGGGGTGGGGATCTGTAAGGTTTCCGAGATATTGGGCCTTTTATGAAGTGGAGGGGGTGGGGCAAGGCCCCAGCGCATCCGGGGGGCCCCCAGGTTGGTGTCAATGAATGTGTCTTATCAAAAGGAACAATAATATATATGGTTTAGGGGTGGGGATCTGTAAGGTTTTGGAGTTATGGCCATCACAAGGTTATATTGTCAGGGGAGATAATTAAAAAACCAGGGCACCCAGAGTCGTGTTTCTTGAACGTGATGCACCTACTTAACCTCATGTACAACTGTACCAAGTACCATCAATATATCTCAAAGAGTGTTGGAGATGTGGCCATCACAAGGCAGTGATTCTATAATATTGGAAGGGGAGATAACTAAAAAACATGGCACCCAGAGTTGTGGTTCTTGTGCATGACACACCGACAACTGTGCCAGGTATCATCAATATATTTTAAAGGGTATTGGAGTTATGGCCATCACAAGGTAGTCACTCAATTTTATTGGAAGGGGAGATAACTCAAAAACCATGACAACCAGAGTTGTGGTTCTTGTGCATGACACGCTGTCTCACCCTTGTGAACAACTGTGCCAGGTACCATCAACATATCTCAAAGGGTATTGGAGTTATGGCCATCACAAAGTAGTCATTCAATTTTATTAATAGGGGGAGATAACCAAAAAAGTATGGCATCCAGAGTTCTGGTTCTTGTGCATGACACGCCGTCTCAGCCTTGTGAACAATTGTGCCAAGAACCATCAATGAATCTCAAAGGGTATAGGAGTTATGGCCATCACAAGGTTGCATCTACGGACGGACGCACGCACGGACAGATGGACGGACAGACAGATGGACGCCAGGCTGATTGCTATATCCCCTGAACCTATTCGGTCGGGGGAAAAAAATGACCATTTATGGTAATTTTTCTATATAATCTATACATTTTTGGGATCCATCTTGAATCTGTGTAATATCCATAACCGTGTTATAACAAACCGTACAGAAGTTGCGGTGTATATGATAAAATGATATCATCATATTTGATAAAACTAGAGCTGTCAGTGAAACTGACTAGGGCCCCGGCAGCGCTATCAGAGGAGTAGGAAAATGTTGATGTTAAAAAAGACGTTTTTTTTCCTTTCACCTCTAAGTATGACCTTGACCTTTGAGGTACTGACCTGGGTCTTGCGCGTGACACACTGTCACATTATGGTTAATATTTCTGCTAAGTAATATTTAAATCCATCCAGGTATAAGAAAGTTATAGATTGGACACAATGAAAAAGACGCTTTTTTGACCTTTTATCTCTAAGTATGACCTTGACCTTTGAGGTACGGCTGTGGGTCTTGCGTGTGACGTTGATGTTAAAAAAGACGTTTTTTTTCCTTTCACCTCTAAGTATGACCTTGACCTTTGAGGTACGGACCTGGGTCTTGCGCGTGACACACTGTCACATTATGGTTAATATTTCTGCTAAGTAATATTTAAATCCATCCAGGTATAAGAAAGTTATAGATTGGACACAATGAAAAAGACGCTTTTTTGACCTTTTATCTCTAAGTATGACCTTGACCTTTGAGGTACGGCTGTGGGTCTTGCGTGTGACACTTCGTCACATTATGGTTAACGTTATGGTTAACATTTCTGCCAAGTAATATTTAAATCCATCCAGGAATAATAACAAAGTTATTAATTGGACACAGGAAAGACCCTTTTTTGACCTTTAACCTCTAAGTATGACCTTGACCTTTGAGGTACGGACCTGAGTCTTGCGCGCAACACTCCATCACATTATGGTTAACATTTCTGCCAAGTAATATTTAAATCCATCCAGGAATAAGAAAGTTATGGAGGATAAAAAAATTTGTGGACGGACAGACGGACAGACAGACGCACGGACAGAATGATGCCAAGTAATATTTAAATCCATCCAGGAATAATAAAAAGTTATGGAGGCTAAAAAAATTTGTGGACGGACAGACGGACGGACAGAGTGATTACTATAGGGCACCCACACTTTCAGTGCGGGGCCCTAATAATCAGAGGCCTTTTTTATTGGAGGTATGTTAAAATGTAGAGAACTCGGCATGTTCGCCAGTTCAATGCAAACGTTCAACGCTTATGTGAATCATCTCCTGTTTTGGGTTGGTCAGAGAAAGTATTTTTAACCACCATAGCCCCAGAAAAGAGGGGGTATCCACGTATTATTTTTCTTATTTCCGCACAAAAACGCATTTGTAGGTAATCATTAGGGCATGTCACTGAGGGTCTTCCAACAAGTTTCCATAACATACTTTTTATGCAGAAATAAGATCATGTTCATAAGTCTGTGAAATGAACATCTATCTGAACCCGGTATACATTATTTTACTTATTTCTGCACCAAGACCAAGGTTGTGGGTACTCGTTAGAACTGCCTCAATCGGCACCCACGACCTATGTTCTGAGTATGAATAAGAAAAATATAAAAGTTTTCAATGGAAAAGTAGCCATTTTGGAGAAATTAAGGATGTGCTATGACACATGGGTGTGTTTTGTTTATGAAAAAATCAGTGCTTTTGCATAAGATTAAAATAACTATTACAGCCTATCTATCCTTTTTTGAACCCCCATCCCCAACTTTACCTTTTTTTTTTTTAATAAATGTATCAACCACCCCATAGCCAGCTCACCCCAAAGAGCCGTCTCTGTATTTTTTTGTTTTTTTTTATAAATAAGATTTGTTTGATTAGAGGTATAACATCCCCATCAACACTATTTAGGACATTTTGGAGATATTGCTTCCAGTTTGGTGGGACTTTTACCCAACACTGAGGTGCAATGACATCTGACGCGCATGGTCATTGTACAGCGTCTGGTCTGGGTCTGTGCTATCGCATGTGCTGTCTACAACCCTGTAGACCCTGATCAGACGCCTTATAATATTTGTCTGGGCTCTGATCCCGATCTGCACTGTTTGCACCTTTGTGTTCTGTCTATTGTCATACAGACTAACGGGTGGATGACGTCAGGTTGATAGCTACTGGTCTAATTCTGTGCCGTCTACAATCCTGTAGACCCTGATCGGACGCCTTATAATAATTTTCTGGGCTCTGATCCCGAACTGCGCTGTTTGCACCTTTGTGTTCTGTCTATAGTTATACACACAGACGGGTGGATGATGCCAGGCTGATCGCTATATCCCCCGAACATGTTCAGACTAGGGATAAAAAACACCACCGTCGGCAATGAGTCCCTGATCAGACGCCGCATTACCTTTGTGCAGCGTCTTGTCCGGGTCTGCGCCGACCCATATGCCGTCTACAAACCTGTAGACCCTCATCAGACGCCGTTTAATAATTTTTAAAGTCTGATTCGAATCTGCATTGCTTGCATCTGTCTGTTGTGTCTACGGACGGACGGACATGTGAACGGACGCCAGACTCAATTTTGTTTGCGGACGGACGGACGCCAGGCTGATTGTTATATCCCCGAACCTATTTGGTCAGGGGATAAAAAATAAAACGCACCGGCGGCGGTCAGACCATGATCAGACGTCGCATGGTCTGTGTCGTCGCATATGCCATCTTCAAACCTGTAGACCCTATCCAGACGCCTTATAATCATTGTATGGCGTCTGATTCAAATCTGCACTGTTTGCACCTTTGTGTTCTGTCTATTGTTATACAGACGGTTGAGTGGATGACGCCAGGCTGATAACTATATCCCCCGAACATGTTCAGACTAGGGATAAAAACACCACCGTCGGCAATTAGTCCCTGATCAGACGCCGCATTATCGTTGTGTAGCGTCTTGTCCAGGTCTGCGCCGATCCATATGCCGTCTACAAACCTGTAGACCCCCATCAGACGCCGTTTAATAATTGTACAGGTCTGATTCTTATCTGCATTGCTTGCATCTGTCTGTTGTGTCTACGGACGAACGGACGGACATGTGAACGGACGCCAGACTCATAATTTTGTTTGCGGACGGACGGACGGACGAACGCCAGGCTGATAGTTATATCCCCGAACCTATTTGGTCAGGGGATAAAAATAAAACGCACCGGCGGGGGTCAGACCATGATCAGACGCCGCATGATCATTGTACAGCGTCTGATCTGGGTCTGTGCCGTCGTATATTCCGTCTACAAACTTGTAGACCCTATCCAGACGCCGTATAATAATTGTATGGCGTCCGATTCAAATCTGCACTGTTTGCACCTTTGTGTCCTGTCTTTTGTTATACAGACGGTTGGGTGAATGACGCCACGCTGATCGCTATATCCCCCGAACCTGTTCAGACTAGGGTTAAAAAAAAACACCACCGTTGGCGATAAGACCCTGATCAGACGCCGCGTCGTTGCGCAACGTCTTGTCCGGGTCTGTACATCTGATCCGGATCTGCATTTTTTTCATATGTCTATTGCGTCTACGGACGGACGTTTGAACGGACGCCAGGCTCCGAACCTGTTCAGACTACGGATAAAAAACACCACCGTCGCCGATAAGACCCTGATCAGACGCCGCATAACCGTTGCGCAGCGTCTTGTCACTCATAATTTTGTGTCTACGAACGGGCGAATGAACGGACGCCAGGCTCCGAACCTGTTTAGACTAGGGATAAAAAAACACCACCGTCGCCGATAAGACCCTGATCAGACGCCGCATAACCGTTGCGCAGCGTCTTGTCCGGGTCCGCGCCGTCTCAGATGCCTTCTACAAACATGCTGACCCTCATCAGACGCCGTTCAATAATAGTACGGCGTCTGATCCGAGTCTGCATTGTATGCATCTGTCTGTTGTGTCTACGGACGGACGGACATTTGGACGGTCGCTATATCCTCCAAACCTATTCGGTCGCGGAAAATAAAATAAAATGAACCGCCGCGGTTGGAGCTGAATCAGACGTCGCGGCAATAATTGTGGAGGGTCTGATCCGGGTGCCGTAGCATTATAAGGTCCAAAAACCTGAAGACCCTGATCAGGTGCCGCTTAATAATTGCATCTGTTTGTCTGTTAACGTGTCGGCGGTGAGACCCTGATCAGACGTCGCATATTTTTTTTTTTTTGGAAATTAATATTCATTAAAGGGGCTGAAACTATTGACCAATGAAAGGCCTTCTACCCATCTGTGGGTTTTATTGCCCTTCCGATGAACACCTGGGTACACTTTTGGGTACTGTTACGTAATTTATTGCGGCTCAAAGCTCGGCACGCTCCGGGAGGCATCCGCTGTATAAACATTCCTAGGGTATCATAATCCCCAATTAACTAATTATCTTGAACCATAAATCCCTTGAATCTAACTGATTATACAGCGCTAATTGTCTTTACCTAAATCATGCAAATCATGCGCGACCGACACACAAATATTGCGTCATTCAGTAACTCAACCCAGTAATTTTCCATTCCGGTCAGGCAAGGTCATCGTGATTCAGTAGAAGAAACCCCTGGTGTGTTTGGTTGTAAATTACACAAAAACTTTGTATAGAAACATATTTGTTTTTTTCGCAAATATTGTTGGCAAAAGACCAAACTTAACATTAATAAACATCCGGCGTTTTTATATTTAGGAAAAAGGTAAAAATAACGCGATTGATTTTGAGACACGGGCAAACACGTATTTGTTCAAATGGCGACACACGGGGATATACGTATCTGTACGTTAATCGATAAAGTCTTAAATATACGGGTCTGAGTGGTAATGGATCGAGTCGGGAATATACGTATCTGAGTGGTAAAGGGTTAAGGGGAATAGGAACACCTTCAGGGGAGGCAACTCCTGCAAAAGTGTTTTTGTCTCCCATGTCAATAGGGGTCAACTCTTAATGGAAAGAATTTGCTCCTAAGGAGCAAATTCTTTCCTTTAAGAGAAGACCCCTTTTTCAGTGGGACAGGGCTTATAGAAAAGCGAACAGGAAGTCCCGAAAGTTGTCTCCCTTTGAAAAATGGCGGAAAAATCTGGCAGGTGTTCCCATTCCCCTTAATAGAGATATTAAAGACTACAACATATAGTACTCCAAGAAATATCTGTTGTGGATCTTTGTTAGAATCGCCTCAATAAGGGAAATCTAATGAATGTCCACTAAATTTGGTTCATGGAATATTAAAGGGAGAACTACTACAACTTGCTACTCCTGTTTTGGAATCATTATAAAGGCAAATTGTTTATTTATAACAACAAAAAGTCAGGGGCCAGTTGTTCAAAGCATCATTAGCTTAACGAGCTTGTTATTGGTCAAACTGTTAACTGTTTTAGCAAGTATAATATATAGAATTCTGGGTATTTTTGCTGAAACAATGTGAGCAGCTTTTGCAAAAGCTGCTCACATTTTTTCGGCAAATATATTAGCATATTTGCCATATTAAATGATCAAAATTTTAACGATATGCTAACTAACGCCACTGGCCCTTGCCAATTGGGGCTTGGGCTACATGATGCTTCCACGCAGAGCTGAAACTGCGGTACATGAGTACTGGTTAAACCGCTTAGAAGGTATAGCCTGCCCAGGCAAAGTGGTGTGCATATAAACCCTATTAGCTTCATTGGGCAGCAGGGTTTGAGAAGTAATTTCACCTCAATGTGGGGTAAAGGTCCCACAAAACTGGAAGCAACGTCTCCAAAAATGATCTAAATAGTGTTGACAGGGCTGTTAAACCTCAAATCAAACAAAAAAAAAACTAATGACATTGTTAGTTTTGAACAACTGGCCCTCGACTTGGTAAGGTTAAAATGTGGGTGCTCTATTTTTTCACTCACCTCGGCCCAGTTTCTTTAAAACTTTAGCTTGTCGGTAGTCTTCAAGCATCTCATTATACTGCTTTATTTTCACAACCAACTCTTTCACTTCTTCCGGCCAATCAAAATCAGTCTTCTGTGTCACCAAGGTGACAACCTTCTGCATGACCTTGACAGGCGAGTGAGTGTAGAGTGAGTAGAGATCAGGGACACTACAGGGTCTGACAGATGAGTAGATTTGAAGGGCGTAGTAATATATGGCAAGCTGGAGGGAAATGTCAGTTAATGGATGCTCTTCAAAACACCTGTCTGCATCTGTCGGCTGAAACAAAATGAGCCGGCGCATGACGAAATCTACAATAAGACATGTGCACCCATTGAAGACTCAGATCAGCCTGCACATCCATATAGTCTAACCAGATACTTCTCTTGCTGCATCGAGGAGCGTTGGGCCCTTAGCTATCCTTAGAGGGTACAACGAAGACTCTGATCAGACTGCGCAGATGCGCAGGCTGATCTGAGTCTTCATTGGGCGCACATCTTATTGTAGGTTTTGTCATGCGCTGGCTCATATTATAGAGGATCTTACATGAGTGTTCATGTACAAATGAATTTATTAAACAAGTTGAGAAAAAGGGATAAAATGCGAGGCTTGCCGAGCATTTTATTCCTTTTCCGAAACGAGTATAAATGCAAGATTCTAGTAAACCTGACATCGTTAAGGATGTCGTACATGTAACGTTATGGAGCATATCTAACTTATTTGCAAATTTAATCCACGAGTGGATTATCAATTTTATTACATGGCGTTAATACATCGTCAGACACGACGTCATATGATAAACTAGACTATCAAGTGAGCATATGCTCACTAATACCCCCGGCCAAAGCCATCGGTAACTTTCTGGCAATTCAAAGCCATCAAGTTTGACAAAATACAAAGTATTTTTCGGAATGTTGTCAAAAGTTAATCAGTTCATCTACTCATCACCACCAATCTATTCACCAACTTTCAAGGCTCTAGCTCCAATAATTTTCGAGATATCTTGCTGACCACCAATCTATTCACCAACTTTCAAGGCTCTAGCTCCAATAATTTTCGAGATATCTTGCTGACAAGATTTTATTAAAAAAATTTCAAAGGGCAATAACTCTTGAAAGGGGCATAATCCGGAGGAGAAAAAAAATACGCGTCAGCTAATTTTCCATGAGGAATCCATATATGAAATTTCAAAACCCTAGCATACACGGTTCTAAAATTATGCTATGCATCACTTTTACCATACAGATCAATGGCACAAATTACCAAAATGACAAAGGGCCATAACTCACAAAGTATTTTTCGTAATATTGTCAAAAGTTAATCAGTTCATCTACTCATCACCACCAATCTATTCACCAACTTTCAAGGCTCTAGCTCCAATAGTTTTTGAGATATCTTGCTGACAAGATTTTATTAAAAAAATTTCAAAGGGCAATAACTCTTGAAAGGAGCATAATCCGGACGAGAAAAAAAATACGTGTCGGCTAATTTTCCATGAGGAATCCATATATGAAATTTCAAAACCCTAGCATACACGGTTCTAAAG
This sequence comes from Lucinisca nassula, assembly GCA_963580285.1. Taxonomy (NCBI): domain Eukaryota; kingdom Metazoa; phylum Mollusca; class Bivalvia; order Lucinida; family Lucinidae; genus Lucinisca; species Lucinisca nassula. Next base: position 128,654,553 of record OY757018.1, on the reverse strand, counting down.
TTATGCTATGCATCACTTTTACCATACAGTACAATGGCACAAATTACCAAAATGACAAAGGGCCATAACTCACAAAGTATTTTTCGTAATATTGTCAAAAGTTAATCAGTTCATCTACTCATCACCACCAATCTATTCACCAACTTTCAAGGCTCTAGCTCCAATAGTTTTTGAGATATCTTGCTGACAAAATTTTATAAAAAAAATATAACAAAGGGGAATAACTCTAAAGAACCTGGCCCCACAGCCCCAATTTTCTTTCCCACAATACAACTAGTTATGCATGTTGTTTGTACCAAATTTCAAGTTTCTAGGTACAGTAGTTCCTGAGAAATCTTTGACACAAAATTTAAGGTAACTCACAAAATACACATCTCAGTAGCAAATATAACAAAGGGGAATAACTCTAAAGAACCTGGCCCCACAGCCCCAATTCTCTTTCCCACAATACAACTAGTTATGCATGTTGCTTGTACCAAATTTCAAGTTTCTAGGTACAGTAGATCTTGAGAAATCTTTGACACAAAATTTAAGGTAAGTCACAAAATGCACATCTCAGTAGCAAATATAACAAAGGGGAATAACTCTAAAGAACCTGGCCCCACAGCCCCAATTTTCTTTCCCACAATACAACTAGTTATGCATGTTGTTTGTACCAAATTTCAAGTTTCTAGGTACAGTAGATCTTGAGAAATCTTTGACACAAAATTTAAGGTAAGTCACAAAATGCACATCTCAGTAGCAAATATAACAAAGGGGAATAACTCTAAAGAACCTGGCCCCACAGCCCCAATTTTCTTTCCCACAATACAACTAGTTATGCATGTTGTTTGTACCAAATTTCAAGTTTCTAGGTATAGTAGTTCCTGAGAAATCTTTGACACAAAAAAAAGTTTACACACACACACACAGAAAAGACGAAAACTATATACCCCCATGGCATACTCCGTATGCCGGGGGTATAATAAGGATCTTACATGGGTGTGAGTGGTGGATAGAAAAATCCATTTCGAGGGTCACAGTCTGGCGTTACAAGGCTTGCCGAGTGATACCGGACAGTAATCCCGAATGAGGGATTTTCTACATCCTCCCATCACACCCATGAAGATACTTTTTCTTGCATACCATTCATTTCTGAGCATGGGTGTTTTTAATAATGCAGTCACATAGGTTGCGTCGGCCATATTGTGATGACAATGGTGTGACGTTAAGAGATGTCAACCTTAACAATGGCACACATTAAGTTGTATTCAACAAGAGCATATCAAGCTCATGAGAAAAATCCGTTTTTACCTTGCCCCTGAGTAGGATAGCCTGGGTAGGGCAGTAATTAAAATCCAGGATGTCCTTATCTGGAGTGCAATCATAAAATGTTCGTCATTGGGTACATGTTCAGCGAAACTTAGAAAACTTAAAAATAACATGGATGGCTCGTTACCATGGTTAACCATTAAGACGCTGAGAAAAAATACATCTGAAAATGTCGTCTGCTTATGCTGTCTGCTGATTTTTTTTTTTTGCAAACTTTTTAAAAATATCTTTGCATACAGGCAAATGGTGTGGGCCCAGATCAGACTGCTCCTACAGGAGCAGTCTGATCTGGGTCCACACTGTTTGCAAAAAATTACTTTTAAGGTGCGCGGCAGACGGCAAAGCAGACGGCAATTGTCAAGATTGGCATTTTATGGGTTAATTTGAACTTGTTCTTGAGTCCCAAGAGAATTCGCCCAATACCTCCAGATTTCCATATATTTGGATATTTTAGGGACAAGTTCCTGATTTAAACTTGAAAAGGTATGTTGTGTGTACTCATGAGGGGATTCTAATAAGCACACACAACATATTCAGTCACTTATTTGGCAAAGCTGTACTGGAAATGAAAACGCTTTTAAGTTTTTTTATCATATTTGGGCATGGAAGCCATCTTGGTCATGTGACTTTGACCATTCTAACAAATTTTCAAACTGCCACAATTTTATTTATGAAATATGACTGAAATCTGTCCAGTTCTTTGAAAATGTTGAGGGGCCTAGCAGGAGGATGATGACAGAGGCCTACCATCCTATATTCTCTCCCAGAGCCTTTCACTCAGGGGAGCTAAAAATGCTTGGTTCTTTCTTCTGCAGAATCGCTAAGAAATACTTACTTTCTGCAGAGCCAGCAGGTATGCCAAACTCAGGGTGTTATCAGTTGGAAAAGCTTCTCCAGCTAACTGTAGTAAAACTGAAACATATGGTAAAACCTGTCATAGTAGCCACCTCTCTTAACAAGCAATCTGTCATAAACAAGCCTAAATGCAGTTCCAGAAAAAAAAACGGTTACAAAGCATTAATACTTACTTGCATTAATCCCGGCCCCTGCCCATCGGGGCTTGGAAGAAATATATGGGCTACATGATGCTTCCACGCAGAGCTGAAACCGACTCCCACACGAGTACTGGTAAACCGCTTAGAGGATCTAAGCCTGCCCAGGCAAAGCGGTACGAGTCGGCCTGTCCATGCTTATAAACCCTATTGGTTTCGTTGGGTGGCAGGGCTTGAGATGTCATTTCATCTCAATGTCAGGTAAAAGTCCCACAATATTGGAAGCAACCTCTCCAAAAGGACCTTTACAGTGTTGACGAGGACGTTAAACCTCAACAAAACTTGCATTAATCAAAGCACTGACAACACTGTTGGGATGATTGTTTATTACCTGGAAAAATGGTTCTAAACGAAGAATTGCGCTGTTGTGTCTAACTTGCAAATGACCAGGGGACAGTTGTTCAAAGCATCGTTAGCTTAACAAGCTTGTTAGTGGTCATATTGTTAACTGTTCTAGCAAGTTTAATATTTAAAATTTTGGTATTTTTGCCGAAAAAATGTGAGCAGCTTTTGCAAATGAATGCAAAAGCTGCTCATATTTTTTCGGCAAAAATATTAGCATATTTGCCATAATAAATGATCAAAGTTTTAACAATATGTTAACTAACCACATTGTTAGTTTTGAAGCACTGGCCCCAGTACTTTAAGCAAACAGTTTAGACCCTGATCAGATGCCGCAATCTGCGGCATCTGATCTGGGTCCAAACTGTTCGCCGATGTCCCGGCACATGGGTCGAGTCAATGTTTAGACAAAAAGCTTTCTTTTAAACAGAACTCTGATGTCACAACGATAAGAATAGTGCTACTATTTTGTATAAATAACCGTTACCTGGATTTCTAATAAATCAATGGTAGTTTCATGGATATCATTAGCACTGAAGAGCTTCTTTGCTTAGTGACTTTGAGTTGATTGACAAAAATCAACCTTAAAAAGCATCAGTTGCTGAAAATAACACTAACTTGTCTTAAGAAAGCACCTGTTTCAAGCAACCACGTTTCAATTACCTCTTAGGAGCTTGCTTATTACAGGTTAGTCTGTACATACACCAGAATTTTCTTTTTACAATACTACTGCTGGAGTACAAAATCAGAAACCATGTTAGTCAAACAACCATGTATTCTTGTATAAATATGTATGCACATGGCTGTTTGAAACATTGTCAAATGGACTGAAAGCCGTGCTCAAACAACAAAAACCAAGTTCAAATCATGAAATTTGTGTGCTGTTTGAACATGGATTCTGAACTTTTTATCTCACAAGATGGGCCTTACTTTGTTTATTTGTTTGATTTGAGGTTTAACGTCCCCGTCAACACTGTATTTCATTTTCGAGATGTTGCTTCCAATTTTGTGGGACTTTTACCCGACACTGAGATGAAATGACATCTCATGCCCTTTTGCCCAATGAAACCAATAGGGTTTATATGCATGGATGGTCTGACTCACACCTCTTTACCTGGGCAGGCTTAGATCCTCTAAGCGTTTTACCAGTACTCTTGTGTGGTCAGTATCAGCTCTGCGTGGAACCATCATGCATGCAGCCCATTAACTTCTTCAAGTCTCAATGGGCGGGGGCTGGCCTTACTTTGTTTATGTTACACTGAGTGATGCAATGTTATCACCCAGAACTTAGCGTTTTAGAGTTCTGTGATGACATCAGAGGGTTACTGCATAACAAAGTCACTGTAAACAACATTCTGAAGTAGCCACCATGTTGGTTTGCCAGTCACATTTTTGAAGAGTTTATATGGAGTTCATATAGAGCTTTTGAGTATTACCATAAAAACTGGCCATGGGAATTTTAAGTTATGCAAGAACAATGATCATCCATGGTTATTTAATAGAATGGGGGTGATTGGATGAGGCAAAGATGATGTGTATCTTGTGTCACTGGGGCATCCAACTGATATTGGCTTTAGGGCTGGCTAATCGAAGCTGAAAAGATAATCGATTATCAGTCCTGTCATTGCGATTGATAAGCGATTAGTAAAAGGTTTCTGTCATTATTTTACCTGTCTGGATTTCTGTCTGAGCATGACTCTTTCCATATGTTGCACTTTACCATATGTATATTTGAACAGACAGGCCTGAGCAAACAGTGTAGACCCAGATGAGACGCCGCATAATGCGGCGTCTCATCAGGGTCTGCACTGTTTGCCATTCATCCAGCTATTTTAGGCATAACTTTGGCAAGTAAATTGTGCCTATCAAGTAATCGATTAAAAGCAAATCAGAAATGATAATCATTTTTGTGGAATTTATCGATCGATTAATCGATTATACAATTAATCGTGGCAGCCTTAATTGGCTTATAGTTGGACAAGGCCTGCTGTCCTCGCAGCCGGTAAAGGTAGAGGGTGAGTGTTGTTATTTTTCTGTTTCTACACTTCCATTCCTTTTTATCTTTCTCCTCTGTCCCTCACTTACATCTCCTCTACTATCTCTTTTATCTCTTTTCTCCCTTTCTCTGGGAGATGACACAAAATGACCCACAAGAAAAAATAGAAAAAAATATAAGCATATTTGCCATATTAAATGATCAAAACTTTAACGATTTGTTAACTAATGACATCCTTAGTTTTGAACAACTGGCATCTGATGTGTTTAGAATTACTGATTGAACAGTTCACTTCATAACAGAAGGGGTGTAAGTGTAATTCACTGATATTACCTTCACTAGTTGACTGTGACCTTTCACCCTGGGTCAATATTTCTTCTAGCTGTGCTGTTCTGAGAACCTTTTCACTCATCTGAACATCATGGTCTACACTAATCTCCCCTTGAACAAAGTCCGCTTCATCCTGAAATATCACCTAAGCTATGTAAACAAGCTTTCCAGACCAACAGGGACTTGTTTGTTTGTTAATTTTGAGTTTTATGGCCCAGTCAAAACTGTTTAGGTAATATCGGGTCGGTCAGTTTACCTATCCACACTTTTCCTGGACATGCTTATATATAAGCAAGTTAATCAGTACAGGACACATTCTTTCACCAGAAACTGACAATTGCCCTTCTTGAATTAGTTGAAGAGAGAGAATGACCAGGCTTCAAGAATGAATCTACGAGTGTACATGTACTCTATAGTTTAAGTTATATGAGGGAGGCTTGTAGCATTTTTATGGTTACAGAAGTAGAGGTCAGAGGACTAGCTACTGATTGCCAGTTTCATTTTTGTGTGTACTGTGAATATATTTGATATATAATGTCACTGTTATTTAAAGGATAACATTAAAAGAAAGTCATAAAAATTGTATGTCCACATGAGAAATTATATATGGTTACTGGCACGTAACATCATGAGGCAGTTATCTAAGCTCTGGGCCCTGTGGTTTCAGAGAAGAAGATTTTTGAAGCTTTTTTCCATTATGAGTCTAGGGGAGCTAAGGGGCCCTGGGGCGTGGCCCATTTGGACCCCAGGGGCATGATTGGCAGGATTTATGTAGCTGACCACTTGCCATTGCCACATGCTAATTATCTAAGCTCTGGGCCCTGTGGTTTCAGAGAAAAAGATTTTTGAAGCATTTTTTCCATAATGAGTCTATAGGAGCTAAGGGGCCCCAGGGCGTGGCTCGTTTTGACCACAGGGGCATGATTGGCATGAATTATGTAGGTGACCACTTGCTGTTGCTACATGCTAAATATCTAAGCTCTGGGCCCTGTGGTTTCAGAGAAGAAGATTTTTGAACCTTTTTTTTCCATTATGAGTATATAGGAGCTAAGGGGCCCAGGGGTGTGGCCAATTTGGACCCCAGGGGCATGATTGGCAGTAATTATATAGGTTACCACTTGCCATTGCTACATGCTAAATATCTAAGCTCTGGGCCCTGTGGTTTCAGAGAAGAAGATTTTTGATGCTTTTTTTCCATTATGAGTCTATGGGAGCAAAGGGGCCCCGGGGCGTGGACCATTTGGAACCCAGGCGCATGATTGGCAGGAATTATGTAGTTGACCACTTGCCCTTCCTACATGCTAAATATCTAAGCTCTGGGCCCTATGGTTTCAGAGAAGAAGATTTTTGAAGCTTTTTTCCATTATGAGTCTATAGGAGCTAATGGTCCCCGGGGCGTGGTCTGTTTCGACACCAGGGGCATGATTGGCAGGAATTATGTAGGTGACCACTTGCCGTTACTACATGCTAAATATATAAGCTCTTTGCCCTGTGGTTTCAGAGAAGAAGATTTTTTAAGCTTTTTTTCCATTCTGAGTCTATGGGAGCGAAGGGGCCCCGAGGTGTGGCCCATTTGGAACTCAGGGGCATGATTGGCAGGAATTATGTAGATGACCACCTGCCATTGCTACATGCTAAATATATAAGCTCTGGGCCCTGTGGTTTCAGAGAAGAAGATTTTTGAAGCTTTTTTTCCATTATGAGTCTATCTGAGCGAAGGGGCCCCGGGGCGTGGCCCATTTGGAACCTAGGGGCATGATTTGCAGGAATTATGTAGGTGACCACCTGCCATTGCTACATGCTAAATATATAAGCTCTGGGCCCTGTGGTTTCAGAGAAGAAGATTTTTGAAGCTTTTTTTCCATTATGAGTCTATGGGAGCGAAGGGGCCCTGGGGCGTGGCCCTTTTTGAACCCAGGGGCATGATTGGCAGGAGTTATGTAGGTGACCACTTGCCATTGCTACACGCTAAATATCTAAGCTCTGGGCCCTGTGGTTTCAGAGAAGAAGATTTTTGAAGCTTTTTTTTCCCATTATTAGTCTATCGGAGGGAAGGGGCCCTAGGGCGTGGCCCATTTGGCACCGAGGGGCATGATTGGCAGGAATTATGTAGTTGACCACTTGCCCTTGCTACATGCTTAATATCTAAGCTCTGGGCCCTGTGGTTTCAGAGAAGAAGATTTTAAAATGTTTTCCCATTATAAGTCTATGGGAGCTATATGTTGCCATGGCAACCAGAATTCCAATCTGATCAGCCCAAAAACCTTATGCAGCCTTTCCCCCTACCTGATGATGATTCACATGAAATTTGATCAAGATTGGCCATGGGGTATTGGAGATATACTTATTTGAAATTGTTTACGGACGCACGCACGACGGACGACGGACAAAAAGTGATCCCAAAAGCTCACCTTGTCTATTTGAAATTGTTTACGGACGCACGCACGACGGACGACGGACAAAAAGTGATCCCAAAAGCTCACCTTGTCACTACGTGACAGGTGAGCTAAAAATGGAAAAATTACATGAAACAAAAATATCATAGGCAAATATGGTCAGCTGATACTAAATATATCGACCGCCAGAATGCTGGGACGCACTGAGAGCCATCAATAACTGATCGTAAATTGCTAATTAACGAGTGTACAAGGGGATAAACTGATTAATAGAATACCAGATTCGTATCATTTGATATCAAGAATGCATGTAAAATTGCTCGGCAAGCCTCGCGATTCTACAAGCGTTCTCGAAGCCTTGCCTGATAAACTTGATATCAAAAGACACTCATCTGGTATTCTCTATTTCTTTACCTACTGTAAAAATACTAAAAATTCGGCTAACTTGAGGACTTCTCCTAAAATTTTAACTGGTTTGTTTTGCAATCTAGCCAGAAAGTGGAGACGGAATTGCAAACAGTGTAGACCCTGATCAGACTGCTCCTTTAGAAGCAGTCTGATCTGGGTCTACACTGTTTGCTTAGGCCTGTCTGTCCCAATACTTCAGATCATTAAGGTAGTTCCTGTCAAAAGTTACTGCTGACTCTGCTAGATAGGATACAAGCAGAGTACTAATATCTTATTCCGGGGAACGGGAGGTCACGGGCTCGATCCTGGGCCGTGACATACCAAAGTCTTTAAGACTGATACTAGCTGATCCTCGCTTGACACTCAGATTTACGGGGTAGAGCTAGGACTGGTCGACCCAGTGTCAGGATAATGTGACTGGGTGTGGTATCATGTAATGTGTCTAGGACATGATAATTCAGTGAGGCAGCACCATAAAAGTGAGCATTGAGCTCCATGTCGCAACCAGACACCGTCATGATATGACTGAAAAATTGTTGAAAGAGACGTTAAACCCGAATTCACACACACACACTAATATCTTAAGTTCCAGAATAGTACAGGCCAAACAAATCGTGTCTTCAAAAACTCACAATGTCTGGGTAACAATGCTCGATGAGCACCTCGTAAAAAGGGTGACAACTCTGTAGTTCCAGCTTTTTATTTCTGTCTGTGAAATCTTGTGATGTCTGACGTTTCGTTGGCTGTTTCAGCTTCTGGATGGTTCCCTGCCACCATTTTGTGTCTGTGACAGTCGACAATACTGCTTTTGTGGTGTCTTTGGTTGACCTGAGAATGTCCTGTGTCTGCTGAAAAGCCGCACGGGCTGAGAAAGGGCTGGAACGGGATGATCTTTCCTCCATACTGTCAACATCTGCAGTCAGTCCCTCGTATAACACCTGCATAGAATTTAACCCATTTGTATACTAGCTGACTCTTCCATTGCTATATGTTGGAAAGTCCATTTGTCATATAATAATAATAATAATAATCGACCTTATCTATAGTGGGTAACACATTTAGTACTAGTACTAATCTTCCATGTGGCCCTCTTTTCCTGGGTAGGAACCAGTACTAAGCAATGTGGATAAAGTTTCTTGCTCAAGGAAACAACAGGTGGCGCTTGCGAGGATCGAACCGGATACCTCTCGATCTCAAATCCAATGCTTTATCACTGCACCACAGTGCTCCACTGTGGTATAAGGGATGGTGGGCCTATTTTTTCATTTTTATTCTATTTTTTTTTCTGTCACATTTATGGAGTTTGCCGACCGAGGTGTTCGATAATTTCTGTGTTTTGATGCCAATTTATTGTCAGTTAGGCATACAGAGGATATATACATGTACTTCTTTGAGATGGATACCAAGAATATTTCAAGTGTGTTGAAAACACCCGAATTTGGATGTTTTCAACACACGAGATGAAATACTTTTGGTATTCTTTTTATTGTATAATTAGGACACTTACAGTAATTAATCAATCAGGTGATCAATTGTCGTTTGGTTGCCGTCTTTTATTATTACAGACACTAATCATGCACTCAGTTTACACCACAATCGAAAAAATATTCTTGTCTGAAACCAAATTTTGCTAAAAAAGACTGCCAGCAGAGAAGCAGGTTAAACGACATTCAGTGCCATGGCAAGCACATGTAGCATAATGTGACGTCAAATAGTGTAATGTTTCTGACATCACCACATAGACGTCAAAAACAACATAGTCGCTCGAATAAAATTTCTTGACACGTTACATTCTGTCTGAAAAGATGCATATAAATAGTGTATTTTAGCTTTAGAAATTATTTTCACGGCTTAGACGCAATCACAGTAGCAGTGTGCAATTATTCTAACCAGGAAAGCCCGAGAAGGTAAGAACCTTGTAGAAATTTCTGAAAATTCATTTTAACAATTGCAGCAAAGACAATGATTTGCAATTTGGTTGTCTTCCCATGTATAAAGGGTTGCATGTTATTGTTTACACTTGCAAATTAGGTAACTGAAAAGTACGTACGGTCTATAAATGGCCACTAGCGGTATAAATGCTATCAGTCACTAATATAATGTTACATTATCATTGCACTAGTGATTGATATCTTTTTTATTTGTTTCAGATATGCATTGATTTTACTGCGAAGTATAAAATCAAATGATTTCCACACTCAATGGCATTTGCTCCAGTTATTTCATAGCCATCACGAAAACACGCCTATATCCTTTTTACACCCTTGAACCCCACTTTTGTGTAGCAAAACTTGAGTTTACAGGGATAACCTTATTTTTCATATTCATTACGCAAACACGCCTATACAAATACATTGCCACCTTTATCGCCGAAAAAATGAAAATTTTAAGATGAAAAATTGTTATATTTTTCTTATTTCTGCTCTAAAATATAGATTGTGGGCACTCCTTAGAACCGCCTCATCGAGGCGGTTCTAACTAGTACCCACAATCAATATTTTAGAGCAGAAATAAGAAAAATAAGGTATACCCCCAGAAACCCCAGTTTTACTATATAAAAGTGGGGTTCAAGGGGGTCAAAATTATAAAGGCGTGTTTTCGTGATGTCTGCTCAAAAATATAGATTGTGGGTACTCGTTAGACATGCCTTGAAAATGGAGTGCTTGGAGAAAAAATACCTGACCTTCCATTGCAGAACATGGTGTCTCACATGTGACCCGAGCGGGCTCGAACCACAGTGGTGAGAGACCTATTGATTCAGAGTCTGTGCTCTTATCAAGCAGGCCATGGAGTCCTTTGCATGAAATACTGAAATGTATACTTAACACTAAAATATGCATTTATTCCCTGTTAACCCTTTTTGTACCAAATGGAATCGTCCTCCTTATATATAGCAGTTCATTTCAAAATTTAGGGGTGTCAGGCTGTGTTTTCATCAAAATTTATTTGGAAAATGCCTGAACTTTTAGCAAACAGTGGAGGCCCTGATCAGATGCCACATTCTGCGGCGTCTGATCGGGGCCTGCACTGTTTGCCAGGGTACCCGTTTAGGGGTTTCTGGTACTAAATGGGATAGTATAGTGAAGTATAGGGTTTTACCAGGCTAAATACAATATCAGATTCTTTTTTTTTTTTAATTGTTTTAACTTATTTGACAATTCTTCTGGTGTGAGATCTGCCATGCATGCAGCAAGCCAGCTACCTGGAAGGGGGCCCATTTATGTGGATGTTGCCCCTGTCCCTGCATGTTAATCAAAACTCTAATGATGATAATCATGATGATGATCTTCAAGCCATCACGAAACCACGCCTATATACTTTTGACCCACTTGAACCCCACTTTTATATATTAAAACTGGGGTTTACAGGGGCAAACCTTATTTTTCTTATTTCTGCTCTAAAAACTAGATGGTGGGTACTCATTAGAACTGCCTTGATGAGGTGGTTTTAATGTGCATCCACAATCTATAGTTTGAGCAGAAATAAGAAAAATATCACAACTTTTCATCTTAAAATTTTTGTTGTTTTTTTCAGCTGTAAAATTTACCATGCATTTGTATGGGTATGTTTTCCCTAATGATTGGGTAATGTAATGTTTGTTTGATTTGTGGTTTAATGTCCCTGTCAACACTGTATAGGTCATTTTGGAGACATTGCTTCCAATTTTGTGGGACTTTTACCCGACATTGAGATGAAATGACATCTCAAGCCTATCATCAAATGAAACTAATAGGGTTTATAAGCATGGACAGTCCAACTCCCACTGCTTTGCCTGGGCAGGCTTAGATCCTCCACCCAGTTTACCAGTACTCATGTGCAGTCTGTTTCAGCTCTGCGTGAAAGCATCATACAGACCATCTACTTCTTCAAGCCCCGATGGGCGGGGACCGGGTAATGCTTGTAATGTAATTTTGTCTTTTACCTGTGTTTCAAGCAATGTCCGAGCCTGAAGTACTGGTTCTATCATATCAACAGAGCAATATGTCACCGCAAAGGACAGCAACTCTACTCTGAAAAACAGTCACATAAAATCTGCCTTTTCAGGTGATGCAGAAATTCAGGAGTAGAAAGCAATCTCAAATTTTTTATCATTTTTCAGCGAAAATAAAGCTTGACATTTCATGTGAATTGTCTGCCAGACAGACAATTCACATGTAATGTCAAGCCTTATTTTTGCTGAAAAATCAGGGAAAATATTCTTAAAATTAAGTCTGCTACATGTGCTTAGCTATTGAAGGGTTAAGGTTATGTTGCTTAACGCTCTGCATGCTGAGTATTTGCAGCAGAAGACACTTTGAAATATTTTTCTTATTTAACCAGGAAACAGGATTTGACATTTCATGCAAATCCTATGGAGATAATTTGCATGAGGTGTCAAGTACTGTTTGGCAACCTCGAAAGCTCATTGGTAAGTGCATTCGACTTAGATTATGATCAACAGGTTGGAGGTTTGAATCTAGTCACTGGAGCCGAGGTGTGTCCTTGGGCAAGACACGTAATGTAATACCACTGCCCAACTCCATCCAGGTGTAAATGGGTAGCAGTGTTGTAAAAGTCACTGCCTTTCTAGCTCGAGCGTGATAACATCTGGATTGAGTGTTCGAGAGTGATTCAAATGATTTGTTTTGTTTGATTTGAGGTTTAACGTCCCCGTCAACACTGTATAGGTCATTTTGGAGACGTTGCTTCCAATTTTGTGGGACTTGTACCTGACATTGAGATGAAATGACATCTCAAGCCCTGTTGCCCAATGAAACCTACAGGGTTTATAAGCACGGATGGTCTGACTCACACCGCCTTGCTTGGGCAGGCTAACATCCTCTAAGCGGTTTACCAGTACTTGTGTGTGGTCGGTTTCAGCTCTGTGTGGAAGCATCATGCAGCCCATCTATTTCTTCAAGCGCGATGGGCAGGGCCGGTGATTCAAATAAGCTGAAGCTTTCATGGCAATCAAACTAAAATAAATTAGTATAAACTAAGTACTGTTTTCTGGGAAAAATCAGAAAAAATATCAACAATTTGTTGTCTGCTGAATTAGCCCAGAAAATGGAAAAAGCTTAAAAGGTATACATTTACTGAAATACAACCACTCTTGTCATCTCTCGATCCTATTTTGTTTGTTTGTTTGATTTGAGGTTTAAAGTCCCCGTCAACACTGTAAAGGTCATTTTGGAGACTTTGATTCCAATTTTGTGCGACTTTTACCCAACACTGAGATGAAATGACTTCTCAAGCCCTGTTGCCCAATGAAATCAGCAGGGTTTATAAGCATGGCCGGGCCGACTCGCAACGCTTTGCCTGGGCAGGCTTAGATCCTCTAAGCGGTTTACCAGTACTCGTGTGCGATTTGGTTTCAGCTCTGCCTGGAAGCATCATGCAGCCCATATATTTCTTCAAGCCCATATGGGCGGGGACCGCTCTCGATCCTATAATTTGGCAAAACTTACCACGGCTGGTAAAAGAATGCCTCCTACAAATTAACACCATCCTGAATGTGGCGATATTGTCAATCGTTTTTTCATTCATTTATTATAATTAATACATCTGTGTGACTGGCTTGATTACAAGAAATATATAGGATATTTTCATGATATTTACCGATTTAATTTATACTTGTAACATGACAGGATGGTAATTCTATAATCAACAAGCGCCAATTTAATTACCATGCATGACTTATTTATTCAAAGCATGTTATGCTTAACGATCTCATTAGTGCATCATGTCAAGAAGCTTATGTAATAACCGAAATCTATATTGAGAAAAGTGGGGTTTACAGAGGATCTTACATGAGTGTTTATGTATTATTGAATTTATTAAATGAGTTGAGGAAAAGGGATAAAATGCGAGGCTTTGCCAAGCATTTTATCCCTTTTCCTCAACGAGTTTAATAAATTCAATAATACATGAGCACGAATGCAAGATTCATTTTATCCCTTTTCCTCAATGAGTTTAATAAATTCAATTAAACTCATTGAGGAAAAGGGATAAAATGCGAGGCTTTGCCTCGCATTTTATCCCTTTTCCTCAATGAGTTTAATAAATTCAATAATACATGGAAAAGGGATAAAATGCGAGGCTTTGCCGAGCATTTTATCCCTTTTCCTCAACAAGTTTAATAAATTCAATTGAACGAGTTGAGGAAAAGGGATAAAATGCGAGGCTTTGCCGAGCATTTTATCCCTTTTCCTCAACGAGTTTAATAAATTCAATAATACATGAGCACGAATGCAAGATTCTATTAGCATATGACATTTAAAACGCATTCATTCACGATTGTTTATAAAAATGCCAATATCCCGCCTTTAGTAAACGTGACGTCGTTAAGAAAGTCGTACATGTAACGTTACGGGACATATCTAACTAATTTGCATACTTAATCCACTAGTGGATTATCGAAAATATTACATGGTGTTATTACACTCTCAGACGCGACGTCATATAATAAATTGGGATATTCCTTATTTTCCTAGGGACAGGAGAGTCAAAATATTTACACAGGGGAGTGTAATTGTAATGGATCAAAATGAAATATTAACCCGTCCAACATGTACAAATTCTAATTATCTACTACTGGCCAGTTGTTCAAAACTAATGATGTTGTGAACAAATTATTAAAACTTTGATAATTCAGTATAGCAAATATACTGATATTTTTTGCAGAAAAAAATGTGAGCAGCTTTTGCAGATGCAAAAGCTGCTCACATTTGTTTCAGCAAAAATACCACTGTATTAGATATTGTACTTACTAGAACAGTTAACAACTTGACTACTAACGAGCTTGTTAAGCTTTTGTTTTGTTTGTTTGTTTTGGAGTTTAACGGCCCAGTCAACATTATTTCAGTTCATTTTGGAGCCAGTTAGTTTACCTATCCACACTATTCCTGGGCAGGCTTATACGTAAGCAGTTAACCAGTACATTCTTTCGCCAGAAACTGACAACTGCCCTTCTTGAATCAGCAGAAGGGAGAAAATGACGGTAGAAAAGATTTCATGATCAGTCTCTATGAAAGAATGTTGCTGACCCCAGCAGGTATCGAACCCGGGTCCTCCTGATCACCAGTGACGCGCATCCGACTGAGCTACCGAGGCCAAGCTTGTTAAGCTAACAATACTTTGAACAACTAGCCCCTGGTATTTTTTGCTGAAAAAAATGTGAACAAAAATATAAGCATTTTAGCTATAATAACTAATCAAAGGTTAAAGACAGGTTAATAAATGACACTGTTGGTTTCAACCACTGGGCCCAGACCTAAAACATCTCCAGGACACCAGTCTAACCACTGCTATTTTTAGAAACAGCAGCCATATTGATTAACATCTAAAAATAGAAAATGAATTATCAATAATACTTACTTGGCTTTCAGGTTATGGAATCCCTCAGCCTCAGCGAGATCTACACATACATCCCAAGCATCACCATGACACCAGTCTATCAGCTGCTCACATATTTCAAAGCAGAACATATAGTCCTTGTTCTGAAATAATATAACAACAGTCAAATTATGTATGCATAAAAAACATCAAATACATAGAGGATCTTACATGGGTGTTCATGTATTTCTAAAGATATTATTATACAAGTTGCTGAGAAGAGAAAAATATGCCAGGCTTCATCGAGCAATTTATCCCTTCTCCTCAACAAGTTCAATAAATTTAATAATACACGAACATGAATGCAAGGTTCTAATTATCATATGACAATTAAAACACATTTTATTCACAATTTGTAACAAAAATGTCAATATTCTGCCATTAGTAAATGCGAGGTCGTTAAGGACACAGTACATGTATGTGTTATGTTATTGGGCAGATCCAACAACAGTGAAACTTCGATAACTCAAACATGAATAGTTCATTTGCTAATTCAAACTAGTTCTGAAGTCCCTTGAGAATAATTACCAAAGCTCAAGATATCCTTATATTCAGGATATAGAGGATCTTACATGAGTGCTCATGTATTATTTAATTTATTAAACGAGTTGAGGAAAAGGGATAAAATGCGAGGCTTGCCGAGCATTTTATCCCTTTTCCTCAACGAGTTTAATAAATTCAATAATACATGAGCACGAATGCAAGATTCTGTTTATCTTATGACATTTAAAACGCATTTTATTCACGATTGTTTCACAAAAATGTCAATATTCCGCCATTAGTAAACGCGACGTCGTTAAGGACCTCGTACATGTAACGTTATGGAGCGTATCTAACTAATTTGCATATTTAATCCACTAGTGGATTATCAAATTTATTACATGGCGTTATTACACTCTCAGACGCGACGTCATATGATAATACATTTTATTTTTTTCTGATTTTATCTTGAAAAGCTATGATGTGTATACTCATTAGAATCTTTTTAATGAGGTGCTTCTAATGAGCACACACAACGTAACTTTATTTTAGAGAACATCACAAAGATACCTTAGTGATCCACACTATGCCTCACCTGGCACTATAAGTAAACCTCAGTAATTAGAACTACCCCTATCTGGAACAAATTTTCATGGTCCTCGAGGGGCTCAAATTATTGAAGTTTGACTGTAATTTGCATATTTAATGTACTACTGGATTACCGAATTTATTACATGGCATTATTACATTCTCAGATGTTATGTCATATCATAAACAAAAAACAAAGAAGGAGCCATATGAGGAAGGGATACAATTTCAGAGGACAGAACTCTTTTATAAGATAGTCTTTGTTCAAGTGGGCCCAAAATTGCTCACCTGGATGAGGCTGATCATGACATTTTACCTTGTGCCAAGGTGACTACCGTAATGATCCTAAGTATTGGGACAGACCATCCTAAGCAAACAGTGAAGACCCAGATCAGACTGCTCCTGAAGGAGCAGTCTGATCAGGGTCTACACTGTTTGTCATTCCATCTGCACCCACAACCTATGGCTTGGAGCATAAATAAGAAAAATGTTTACCCCTGAAAACCTAATTTTCTTTATATAAAGCAGGGTTAATGGGAGTGCTCATTTCACAGACTTAAAGCGACGTATATTTCACAAAAATTCAGTTATTTTGCATCTGTATGGAGTTGAGTTGTCACAAATGTTGGTGGCTTGACAAACTGAGCAACTGACGGAAAACCTATATGTTTAAGGCATTCTCTATATAATATGCAGTTGGGTTTAGGGGTATTCATCACACAGATTTGTAAACGTGATGTGTGTCCTTGATATACTTTTCTGCAAATCCTTCAGTTGGCACTTATACGAGTAGGAGCATGTGCGGTAATAAAATCCAATGTTAGCGGTAGTTCAAAGGTGTTCCAAGACAAAGATAAAGAAAATTTGATCGTACTTTACAGATATCTGGAAATATAAGGCTCTCTGTACATCATCATAGTGCAGATTATATTTTCTGGTCCTTTGGGATCATTGAGTTCATTTTGAATCATTTTGAAAATAGAGTTCTGCCTATGTCGGTGCTATAGGGCATGGTCGGTGTTGCACATCTCAGTACTGGTCAGGAACAGACTCAATAAAACTGACTCTGCTATTTTCCTTAGTTTGGTGTATTCTTTGCTTTCAAAGGACCTAACTATTCAGAACTTATTTACCTTAAGAGCAGCCTGAGCAACAAGATGAAGAACTTTCCCCTCTCTCTCTGTACGCTCATCTGCAACTCGTAGCAAGTGTCCAAGTCGAACAAACTGAAAACCAATGAAATATCCTTCTTTTATATGAGACACAATTCAGGTAAATGAATTTGAGCCAGTACATGACAAAACCTACAATAAGACCCGTGCTATGGTCGAAGATTCAGTTCAGCCGTCCCGTCAGGTCAGCCTGGTCCGAGCATTTTCTTGTTGCCCTATGTATAGCCAAGAGGCCATAGAAGGCTCATGCGAACAGCAGACTCTGATCAGACTGAGTGGATACCCAATCTGATCTGAGTCTTAGTTGGTCGCATAGGTCTTATTGTAGATTTTGTCATGCACCGGCTCATTTTATACTGATTTTTGTTTTTTGTTTGTTTGATTTGAGGTTTAACATCCCCTGCCATCCACACATTTTGGAGACGTTGCTTCCTATTTTGTGGGACTCTTAGCTGTCACTGTCATGAAATGACATCTCAATCCCTGCCACCCAATGAAACCAATAGGGTTAATATGCATGGAGACAATTTGCATGTCAAATCCTTTTATGGGGGAATGTTAAGAAAATATTTCAAAATGTTGTCTGCTGCGAAAAAAAAAAAAAACCCAGCCTGCAGAGCGTTAACGTGCCAATCAAGAAATTTGCAGTCATCATTTTCAAATATTCCAGTTTTACTTAATCATAGAATAGGTCCTTTGGGATCATTGAGTTCATTTTGAATCATTTTGAAAATAGAGTTCTGCTTAAGCCGGTGCTAAAGGGGGTGGTCGTGTGGCACATTTCAGTACTGGTCTTGAACAGACATGAAAATAAGGTATGACATTACGTATGAATCGTCTGCTGTGCAGATGTTTCGCATGAACTGTCAAATCTTATTTTTCAGAAAATGATTAAACAAAATGATCAAACTTCGGTGAAGATGATGTCACATGTGCACCCTATCTCCCCCCAACCTCCATGCCCAAAGAAGTTTCAGGTAGAAGAAATAACTGAAAGCACATGCATATTCTCATATGTTGCATACAAATTCTGCAAACAAGAGGTACCGACTCTAAATATCTGAGATCAGAAAATGACTAAGTTCATAATGTGGAAAAAGAAAAGAAAAAAGGAAAAGAAATCGTCTAACAATTATATCCAAAACACATGAAAACCCTCATGCCATGAAGAAAACACAAGCAACGTTTCAACACTATTGGTAGAAAACAGCAAGAGGAGTTGTGCTCACAAGAGGTACCCAAGGCCTATATACAGAGGGTGAAAAATGACTATTTTCAGAATGAATGAAACCAAAAATTATATCCAACAAGATGTGTTTGTGAAACACTGATGCCCCCGGACAGCGCCAATGTTAATGTTTTAAAAATTTTTGAAAAAAATAGGTCAAAGGTCAAGTTCAAGGTCACGAGATCAAAAATTATGGTACCACTGGAAAGGTCTTGTGATAAGGTATACACATGTGAAATATGAAAGCTCTATCTATTACCATTCAAAAGTTATGCCCAATGTTAAAGTTTTTGCAGACGGACAAACGGACAAACAGACATTCTTAGTAGAGGTACCTTGTGGGGTTACTAATGTAAAGTCTACGGAGACTTTAACCCCATAACGCACCACTGTACAGAGTTTTAACCCCACATACGAAATTTTTAACCCCACTAACTGAAAAGTTACTGTGCCTTACGGAATAAACCTCATTAAGTTGAATTGGGCAGAATCCTAACCCCACTAGGTACCTCTAGTCTGCCCAGACAAACAGACAAACGGACAAACAGACGGACAGACCAAAAACTATATGCCCCCGAATCTCTTAGATTCCGGGGGCATAAAAAACACGCACATCCTCATAACATGCAGAAAACACATGCAAAATCCAAAATTATTGGTACAAAACTCTTAAGAGGAGTTGCACTCACAAGACACACAGGGTAAAGTGTTGATGGATGGGTGGATGTATGGACGGACAAACGAAGGGGCAATTATGTGGCTAAGCTTGTGCATAATAACTACATTAGCTGCAAAAACTCTAAAGTGGCAAGCCACTTTTCACTTAAATATCATTTTTATGGAATAAATCACATTTTGACTACTTAAGTGTCAAATGGTCCAAATTTCTTGTCCCCCTCCCCCACCACCCCCAAATGTCAGTTCATACATATGGACAGACCAATGGACAAAAACTTGCACTTGAAAGTCTTCCTGCTTAAAGCAGATGCGAAAAAATGAAGTCTGCTCGTATAATTTGTGAGGTGCTTTCAGGTTTGTTAATGGGTACATAATTATCATAATTACCATATTCCCATTAACCCTTTTTGTACCAAATGGAATCTTCCTCATATATACCGGGAGTCCATTCCAAAATTATGGGGTGTCAGGTTGTGTTTTCTTCAAAATATACTTGGAAAATGTCTTAACTTTTTTCAAACAGTGTAGACCCTGATCAGACCCCACATTCTGCGGCATCTGATCTGGGCCTGCACTGTTTGCCACTTACCCCTTTTGGGGTTTCCAGTACCAAATGGGTTACCTCTTATCCTGCTGTTCACGACAACCCCTATCTACGGAAACAGTGTAGATCCAGATCAGATGACTTCTGAAGAAGCCATCTGATCAGGATCTAGACTGTTTGACATGTAGTTTATGGATTTTTAAGAATAAATTACATGAAGTAATCTGATTGGTTCAAAGTCAGAAATGGGTGCGGCTAAACTGAATATTCAGCAAGAGAAGGGTTAATAAACTGTCTTACCTTCTGTTTCTGTTTGTATGCTCCAGGTCTACTCTGTATAGCTTGGCTTACAAGTTCCAGATGGTCCTTAGAAAGTCGAACTAAAAACAAAACGAAACAAAAACAATAGGGCCCAGTTGTTCAAAGCACTGTTAGCTTAACGAGCTCGTTAGTTGTCAAAAATGTTACCTCTTCTAGAAAGTACAAAAATAGTGGTAATTTTGCGGAATAAAATGTGAGCAGCTTTTGCATTTGCAAAAGCTTCTCATATTTTTTCAGCAAACATTTTAATATGTTTGCCATAGTAAGTGATCAAAGTTTTAAAGACATGTTAACTGACGACATCATTAGTTTTAAACAAACTAGCCACAGGCTAACAAGTCTGTTTAATGAGCACCCCTCTAAACCCCAATTTATATATATAGGAAAGTGGGTTTATGGGGATATTCATTAGTTTCCTTATTTTAGCTCAAAGACAGATTATGGATACGTCTTAAAAGTGCCTTACTGAACTAGAAATAAGAAAAATATCAAACAGTTTTATCTGAAATTTTTTCTTCAAAGTTGGTCACAGGTCAAGGTAACAGGTCAAGATTTTTTGTTTGAGTGGGAAGCCCTTGTCACAAGGAACCTATATACTAAACATGAAACATATATCTCAAACAGTTCAAAAGTTATGACCAATGATACTTTTTTCTTTAAAGGTATGTCAAGGTCAAGGTCACAGGTCAAAATGTTTTGTTTGAGTGGAAAGCCCTTGGCACAAGGAACCTACATGCCAAATATGAAGGCCATGTCTGGAATGGTTCAAAAGTAATGACCAATGTTAAGTTTTTTGCTTAAGTAGGTCACTGGTCAAGGTTAAGGTCACAGGTCCAATTTTTTATATGGGCTTGAAGTTCTTGTCACAAGGAACCTACAGGCCAAATAGGAAGGATCTATCTCAAATGGTTCAAAAGTTACGACCAATGTTATTTTTTTCTTTTAAGTACATCACAGGTCAAAGTCAAGGCACGGGCCAAAACGTCTTGTATGAATGTGAAGCTCTTGTCACAAGAAACCTACAGGCCAAATATGAAGGTTCTATTTCAAATGATTCGAAAGTTATGACCAATGTTAAGTGTTCCTTTAAAGAAGGTCAAAGGTCAAATTTTTTTGTATGGGCTTAAAGTCCTTGTCAAAAGGGTCAAGTTATCACCAATGTTTAAGTTGTCCAACAAACTAACAGACAGGGCAAAAACAATATGTCCCCGCTATCGATACCGGGGACATAAAAATAATACTGGAAGCTAAGAGAAGAATAGGGTAGTTAGCTGGTTGACGTTTAATTGGCCAGTCACTATTACTTAGGTAATATTAAACCAATCAGTTCTAGTCACCATTACAATAGGTTATATTAATTTTAAACCAATCAGTTTAACTAAGCATTCTTCAACTGAACAGGCATTCTTTTGATAGAAACTATCAAAAACTCTTCTTCAATAAGCGAAAAGGAGAAGAGAATAAACACAGAAAATAATTTGTCATCAATCTGAGGCTGGAAAATTCATACAAAAATTCTACTTTTCCTACATGATTATGGCCATGCCAATTTTGTTAAATTTCAAGGGGACAGAGCAATGTTTTTACCCTTCCTGGAGCAAGAGGCAGGTGCAATGGCCAGTGGGTGAGTGAATTTTTTCAGCCCTGAATCTCCATGAAAGTTATGCATTTGACCGAGTCACCATTAGGCTTATATACCCAAACAAGGTAGTGCTTCTTTCATTTGTCCAAAAACATTTTTCTGTTGTTTTTTTTTTGTTTCTTTTTTGGTTTGTTTTTTAATACATTCTGCTGCAAAGATAGGTGATGGGTGCTTGTTAGAACTGTCTCAATGGATTCATACTACATATAACATAAGGAACAATATAATGGCATGACATATACAGTAAAATTCCTAAATTAATACCACCTTTGGGACTGTTTAAAAGTGGTCTTTAAGACCACTTTTGAACATCCAAAAGGTGGTCTCTTATTAGGAGACACTGTGTTTAGAAAATATAAAGAAAGAATAACTGAAACCTCAATGAACTTTTAACCCATTGCATTCTGGTGGACTCTTCCATTGCTATATGTTGGCCAAGTCCATTTGTCATATAAGGAGTGGCAGGCCTATTTTTCGTTTTTATTCCATTTTGATGGAAAATTCTGTTAGCAAATAGTGCAGGCCCTGATCAGACCCCGCGTTCTGCGGCATCAGATCAGGGCCTATACTGTTTGCCAAGGTACCCCTTTAGGGGTTTCCCACATGCAATGGGATAATAGCAGAATTTTACTGTACACTATATCACAGCCTCTATACAACACTCTTCAGTATAAGACAGTTTTGGGGATACAACACAATATGATAACAGAAACCACCAAAAATGTATGGATCATGTAGAAAAATGACTATAAATGGTCATTTTTCTTTAAATCTATACATTATGTATTAAAATACTATGGTTGTTTACACAGTATTTGCTCTGGACCCTAAAAATATTATCTGATCCTGAAATGAAGATTTTCAAATCATTTTACCATATATGGCCATGGTAGCCATCTTGGTCATTTCACCCAGAGGTTGTGGTGTAATTTAACTGCAGTCTGGGGCCAGTTGTTCAAAGCATCATTAGCTTAACGAGCTCATTAGGGGTCATAATTTTAACTGTTCTAGCAAGTTTAATATTTAAAATATTGGTATTTTTGCTGAACAAATGTGAGCAGCTGCTCACATTTTTTCAGCAAAAATATTAGCATATTTGCCATATTTAATGATCAAAGTTTTAACAATATGTTAACTAATGACGTCGTTAGTTTTGAACAACTGACCCCTGGACAGCTTGAGAAAAGGCCACAATCATTAGGTGAAGAATCCTACAAGGACAAACTTACCCTGCTTGCCCCCACCCACTGGGGCTTGAAGAAATAAATGGGCCGCATGATGCTTCCACGCAGAGCTGAAACCAACCGCAAATGAGTACTGGTAAACTGCTTAGAGGATCTAAGTCTGCCCAGGCAAAGCAGTGCAAGTTGGCCCTTCCATGCTTATAAACCCTATTGGTTTCACTGGGCAACAGGGCTTGAGATGTCATTTAATCTCAACGCCGGGTAAAAGTCCCACAAAATTGGAAGCAACATCTCCAAAATGACCTATACAGTGTTGACAGGATCAATAAACCTCAAATCAAACAAACAAACTTACCCTGCAGAGGTAGAATTTTCACTTCAAACTCTTCTAGTAAAGACAGAGATGCTATCAAATCATTTTCTTCCTGGATCTTAGCTGGACTGTCTTGTATCAAATTTAAACAGGATCTGAAATCCAAATTACCAGAACATCATTTGGATCAGCTTTATACAGTCAGCCCTCTTTATACCCACATTCGTTATAACGGCAAAACGCGTTATAACGGCATTTTTAATGGAATGACTATTTAGCTAAAGGCTTAGCGGCGTGGACTTCCCTTGGGTTGAAAATGCACAAATCGAGTCCATAGCATGAAAGGGTCTTGTAATCTAATACTCCAAGAAAGAAATGTTATAGATATTTGTTAGAATCGCCTCACCGAGGCGATTCTAACAAATGTCTATAACATTTGTTTCTTGGAGTAATAATGGGGAAAAGAGCCTTTTTTCTAACATACTCCTAACTGGGATCCTTTATAACTGCAAATTCTTTATAACAGCACAATAATAGGAAACAAATACTGTCGTCATAACGTTGGTCCTCTGTATGAGAAAAGGTATCTTTCTGCATCGATGACCAACAAAAGCTCCAGTAAAACAGCCCCGAAGCACAATCATTCCAAAGCGTTTTCTGCCTGTAGACTGCAGACATGAACAGAGAACCCTTGATATAACACAGTATTTGTTCCTTAACTTTTATCTTGATGTTCACGACAACCCCTATCTTTGCAAACAGTGTAGATCCAGATCAGACGGCTTCTGATCAGGATCTACACTGTTTGGCATTCAGTTTATGAATTTGTGGCAATAAATTACATCAAGTAATTTGATTGGTTGAGAGACAGAAATGGGTGTGGCTTAAATGAATATTCAGCAAGATAAGGGTTAACATTTTGCCATAATATAAAATTTGCTGCTGTAAACAATCCCAATAAGGGGTAGTTTAATACTTGAGCTAGTGCACAACAAAACCTGCGTAAAGATGTGTCAGCTTTAAGTACCCGGATCAGTCTGCTCATTTACTCACTAAGACAAGAGATGCTGTGTAGGTCTCTTTGAATCGCCCGCAGGCTATAGAAGGTACTTGCAATCAGCAAAGGCTCTGATCACACTGCACAAATGTGCAGGCTGATCTGAGTCTTCGGTGGCTGCAAGTGTGTGTGTGTGTGTTAATTCGGGTTTAACGTCGCTTTCAACAATTTTTCAGTCATATCACGACGGTGTCTGGTTGCGACCGGTAGCTCAATGCTCACTTTTATAGTGCTGCCTCACTGAAGTATCATGTCCCAGACACATTACATGATACCACACCCAGTCACATTATCCTGACACTCGGTTGACCAGTCCTAGCTCTAGCCCGTAAATCTGAGTGCCAAGCGAGGTGCAGCTTGTACCATTCTTAACGACTTTGATATGTCGCGGCCCGGGATCAAACCCGTGACCTCCCATTCCCCGGAGCGGACACTCTACCAACTGAGCTATCGGGGCCGGTCGCTGGCTGCAAGAGCCTTAATGTAGGTTTTGTTATGTGCTAGCTCACATATTATGGCTTGGAAAAAAAGAATGGGCTGCATGGTGCAGAATTTCCTTCCATTGCAGAACTTGGTGTTTCACATGTGACCAGAGCAAGGAGTTAACTGCAGCAGTGATAGACCTAATGATTAAGAGTCAAACGCCTTACCCATTATGCTATGGAGGCCCGTTATGTTAAACCGTGTTAAATAAAAGCTATGACATTGTGTTCCAAAAAGTTATGACACAGTATTACAAACAGGCTGGGACACTGTGTTCCAAAGAGGCTGTGACACAATATTTCAAAGAGGTTATAACACAGTGTTCTTAAGAGGCTGTGACCCTATATTTCAAAGAGGTTATAACACAGTGTTACAAAGAGGCTGTGACACTATATTTCAAAGAGGTTATAACTCAGTGTTACAAAGAGGCTGTGACACAATATTTCAAAGAGATTATAACAGTGTTACAAAGGGGCTGTGTCAATATATTTCAAAGAGGTTATAACACAGTGTTCCAAAGAGGCTGTGACACCATGTGAAGGAGTGGCTGTGTCAATGTGTTACAAAGAGGTTGTGACACTATATTTCAAAGAGGTTATAACACAGAGTTACAAAGAGGCTGTGACACTATATTTCAAAGAGGTTATAACACAGTGTTCCAAAGAGGTTGTGACACTGTGTTCCAAAGAGGCTGTGACACTGAGTTACAAAGTGGCTGTGACAATGTGTTACTAAGAGGCTGTGACACTGTGTTCCAAAGAGGCTGTGACACTATGTTCCAAAAAGGTTGCGACAATGTGAGAGGCTCTCTGAGATTGTGCTCCAAAGAGGTTGAGAAACTGTATTACAAAGGGGCTGTGACATTGTGTTCAAAAGTGGTTTTGACATTGTGTTCCTAAGAGGTTGTGACACTGTGTTACAAACATGCTGTGACACCATGTGACAGATGGCTGTGACAATGTGTTACAAAGAGGCTGTGACAATGTGTTACAAAGAGTCTGTGAGACTGTGTTACAAAGTAGCTATTACAATATGATACAAAGTGGCTGTGACAATGTGTTACAAAGAGGCTGCAACACTGTGTTTTAAAGAGGTTGTGAGACTGTGTTACGTAGTAGCTGTTACAATATGATACAAAGCAACTTTGACAATGTGTTACAAAGTGGCTATGACATTGTGTTCTAAAGAGTTGTGATACTGTGTTAAAAGAGCTTGTGACACTATGTTTAAACTGGCTGTTACTATGTAACACAAAGTGTCTATGAAACCATGTTACATAGTGGCTGTGACAATGTGTTACAAAGTGGTTGTGGCACCATGTTACAGAGTGGCTGTGACACGATGTTATAAAGTGGCTGGGATGCCATGTTACAAACTGGCTGTGACAATGTGTTACAAAGCGACTGATACCATGTTACAAAGTGGCTGTGATGCCATATTACAAAGTGGTTGTGACACCATGTTACAAAGTGGCTGTGACAGCATGTTACAAAGTGGCTGTGACACCATGTTATAAAGTGATGTGATGCCATATTACAAAGTGGCTGTGACAAGGTGTTACAATTAGACTGTGACAATGTGTTACAAATGGGTTGTGACATACCTCGCTAACACCATACACTGGTCTGTAAGGTTTGCTGCCGAGTTGAAGTATTCCTGTGAAGCAGCCAGTACAAGTTCTACTGCCCTGTCATATGGCACACGAGTCTGCATGTTATACTGCCGCGGTGTGGGTTTATGGGACTCCTCCTCAGTTCGTTCAACAAGTTTACCAGCAAGATAAATATTGTTCATGTCGTTGGAGCATAGTAGACTTTCAACAAATATCTAAAAAGAAATGAGACATGTGAGAACCTCGGGATCTTATTTCAGTCATTCGTACAATACATCAAAACCTGTTTGCAACACATTTCATTACAACACAGTTTTTGACAAAAAACAAAGCTCCAGATAAGGCTCATTTTTCATCAGAATACTGATATTTTTCATCAGAATACTGATATTTTTCATCAGAATACTGATATTTTTCTTATTTCTGCATGAAAACCTATGTTGTGGGTACTCATTAGAAGTGTCTCAGTGAGGCACTTCTGATAGGTACCCAAAACATATGTTTCTTTTGTGCAGAAAAAGAAAATAAATATTTGGATACCCCTTCTTATCTGGGGCTATGGAAATGGTTTAACTGACTAACACCATGTCAACCATCACAAAAACACGTCTATATAATTTTCACCCCCTTAAACCCTAGTAAATCTGGGGTTTACAGGGTAACACCTTATTTTTCTTATTTCTGCTCTAAAATATAGATTGAGGGTACTCGTTAGAACCGCCTCGATGAGGCAGTCCAAAGAGTACCCACAATCTATATTTTGAGCAGAAATACTGTAAGTACAAAAAAAAGAAAATTTTAAGATAAAAAATTGCGATATTTTTCTTATTTCTGCTCAAAATATAGGTTGTGGGTACTCGTTAGAACCGCCTCAATGATATTTTAGAGCAGAAATAAGAAAAATATCGCGATTTTTCAACTTAAAATTTTCATTTTTTTGGCAGTAAAGTTTACAATGTACACCTCAACCTCGTTATAACACGGAACTCCGGGTCCAACAAACGGACCGTGTTAGTTAACCGAATCGTGTTATAAACGCCGACCGTATTTGCCTCAGATCAACCATTGACACAATGGTGATCAATACTTTCCCAAACATGATGATGTGCGGTCCGGTTATTGACTGTATTTCCCGACTAAAATGTGTTTAGAACTAATCAATGGCAGTTAATACCATTGCCCATCAAGTCAAACAAGTCACTTAAATCAAAACCAGCTGATAAACCATGTTTTATATCAAGAAATCGTCTGATCTGACAGCGAGTATGACGCCATTTTGATAGCTGGTTCCCGGCTAACTTCGTTGTAACTGAGCGTCCGGAACCGTACCGAACTACAGTACCGTTAATACATTTCGATGGTGAAATTACTGGGTTAGGGTTCGGAACAGGACAATGATCAACGCTTACAAGAAATTTGAATTACTTCCCTTGAAATGTCTTACCCTTAATATTTTAGCCATTTGAAACAATTTTTAATGGCGCACATGTCTTTGAATGATTTTTTTTACCGCGAAAATCAATCTTGAATATGTTTTATCATTTGCTTTTAAGCTGGAATAAATTTGACTTTCTTTTACATGCGGCTCTAGAAAATGAGCTTTATTGCAGTTGACCGATCACATCGTCTGAGCAGTGATCCTTAACAGAGCGTGATAAATATTTTTTTCCGGTTGCGTAACTGAATTCTTTAATCTCTTTATCTCACTAAGCCAACACTTTTGATTGTGCCGATGGCAGCTCATGTTTATCATGCGTGTCAAGCTAAACAAGTTTATATACTGTATATTCAACTCTGCGGGAGGCCTGCAATAAATATCAAAAAGTACCGTTATAAACCGTGTTAGCAACCGCGTTAGCTACCGTATTACCGCAGTCAAAAGTGAGAGGAAAATAAAGTTGTTGTGCTTAAAACCTGATACAATCCATGAATAATATTTATAAATGTTGGTTGGGGAAAATTTGGGGTCCAAACCAAAACCGTGTTATATCCGAATTCGTGCTGTAACGAATCGTGCTATAACGAGGTCCAGGTGTATTTGTATATGCATGTTTTCGTAATGCCTGGAGGGTCATTTTGTGCCATCTCTCACAGATTGGAAGAGATGGCAGAGATGAAACAGAAAGACAAGGGAGAATGAGGAAAATTGTTTATTTGTTTGTATTGGAGTTTAACGGCCCAGTCAACACTATTTTAGGTCAATTTTTGAGCCGATCAGTTTACCTAGCCACACTTTTCCTGAGCAAACTTATATGTAACAGTTAAACAGTACAGTGCACATTCTTTCGCCAGAAACTGACAACTGCCCTTCTTGAATCAGCGGAAGGGAGAGAATGAGCGTAGAAAAGATTTCATGATCAATCGTCGGCCCCAGCAGATATTGAACCTGCGTCCTCCTGATCGCCAGTCAGACACGCATCCGACTGAGCTACCAAGGCCAGTGAATGAGGAAAATGAATGGAAGTGGAAGTGGACAGCCCCTCAAAACTTACCATCTGCAAGGATAGCAGGCTTTTCTCAACTTAAAACCAATATCAGCACTCCCATCCCCGCCCGCCCCCCCCCCCCCCTCCCCTTCCCTTAAGCTTGTTAATTGTCAAAACCTTACAGTTCTGTTCAGCAAAATACCTGATACAGTGGTATTTTTGCTGAAAAAAATGTAAAGCTCACATATTTTCTGCAAAAATTTGCCATATTAAATGATCAATATTTTAACAATACATTAACAGCTTTGTTAATTTTGATTTAATAATTATCTGAGCCCAGGATGCTCCTAAGGAGTTGCCTCCCAAGATTTTGTTTAATTTGTTTGATTTGAGGTTAACGTCCCCTTCAACATTGTAAAGGTCATTTTGGAGACGTTGCTTCCAATTTTGTGGGACTTTTACCCGACATTGAGCTGAAATGACATCTCAAGCCCTGTCGCCCAATTAAACCAATAGGGTTTATAAGCATGGGTGGTCCGACTCGTGCGCACCGCTTTGCCTGGGCAGGCTTAGATCCTCTAAGCGGTTTACCAGTACTCTTGTGCGGGTCGGATTCAGCTCTGCATGGAAGCATCATGCAGTCCATATATTTCTTCAAGCCCTGATGGGCGGGGGCCGTTGCCTCCCATGAAGATGCAAATATCCCCATTGATTACATTAGTGAGTGTAAATCATGATTACCTCATGGCACAGCCCCTGTGAGATACACCTGTAAACTTTATCTTGAAGCTCAATTATGTCACCATGGAGTTTGCTCCACTGGGCTTCACCCAATGCAGGATCCCTACAAGAAAAAGAAAAGTAACCAGTGCTTCAGCTGAAGTGCACGACCCGCCGGGTGCTTTTAGCTTTATGAGTGTTACCATATATGGGTATGGCGGCCATTTTGGACATGTGACCTGGACCTAAAACGGTTCCCCCAATAAATGCGCCTTATCGTAAGGAGCAAAAATATATCTTATACTTTAGTACTGTATTCTGAATCGTTTGCAGGATAAAATGCATTCTCATTTTTCCAATACAAAAGCATATGTGTCAAAGTTTGACCTAGGCACAAAGAAGGTCAAAGTCAACCCAGGGTCACCATTTTAGCAATTTATGATGGGCCTACGTCCCAGATGCTATTTATCAAGTTTCGTGGAAATCTGCCCAGTGGTTCTGGAGAAGACTATTTTTGAAGGGTTTTTACCATATATGGCTTGGCGGCCATTTTGGTCATGTGACCTGGACCCCATGGGCAAATTTTGGTTTTAACCGTCCCATAGAGGCTCCATATGAAATTTGACATCAATCGGCCCAACGGTTTCTGAGGAGAAGCAGTTCGAAAATTTTCACATTTTTCGCCTCGGCGAGGCTATACTAAATGGAATGTAATATTTCGCAAGTTCATTGGTTAGATCTCATTGATATCTATCAGTATGCCAAAAATTGTTTAAATATTCTAAGCGGTTAAGTCACTATCACCAATTTTCACAAACGGGTTACGGACGGACAGACAGACAGACCATATATGGCTTGGCGGCCATTTTGGTCATGTGACCTGGACCCCATGAGCAAATTTTGGTTTCCCCCATCATATAGAGGCTCCATATGAAATTTGACTTCAATCGGCCCAACGGTTTCCGAGGAGAAGCAGTTCGAAAATTTTCACATTTTTCGCCTGGGCGAGGCTTTACTAAATGGAATGTAATATTTCGCAAGTCCATTGGTTAGATCTCATTGATATCTATCAGTATGCCAAAAATTGTTTAAATATTCCAAGCGGTTAAGTCACTATCACTAATTTTCACAAACGGGTTACGGACGGACAGACAGACTGACAGAATGACAGACTGACAGAATGACACTGTGATTTTAGGGCACTCTCAGAAAATCAACCGACTTCAGTCGGTTGCTTTTTCTGCGGGTCGTGCAATTTCAATAATCATAAATACACCCAAAACTTTTTTTATAACATTATCTTTGGGATTAACTCTTATCATGCTGTTCACTACAACCCCTATCTTTGGAAACAGTGTAGATCCAGATCAGATGGCTTCTGAAGAAGCCATCTGATCAGGATCTACACTGTTTAGGCATTCAGTTTATGAATTTGTAGCAACAAATTGCATCAAGTAATTTGATTGGATGATAGACAGAAATGGGTGTGGCTTAAATGAATATTCAGCAAGAGAAGGGTTAAAATCTGAAAATGGGTAAACGATCATGTTTTTATATTCAAATGACAATGTATAGATTATATGGAAAAAATTATGGTAATTTTTCTTTATAATCTATTCATTGTTGCGATCCATCTTAAACCATTGCATGCGGGAAACACCTAAAGGGGTACTTTGGCAAACAGTGCTGGCCCAGATCAGCCACCGCAGAATGCGGCATCTGATCAGGGACTGCATTATTTGCTAACAGAATTTTCCATCAAAAAATGGAATAAGAACGAAAAATAGGTCTGACATCCCTTATATGACAAATGGACTTGTCCAACATATAGCAATGGTCCACTGGTATACATAGAGGATCTTACATGAGTGTTCATGTATTACTGAATTTATTAAACGAGTTGAGGAAAAGGGATAAAATGCGAGGCTTTGCCGAGCATTTTATCCCTTTTCCTCAACGAATTTAATAAATTTAATAATACATGGACACGAAAGCAAGATTCTATTTATCATATGACATTTAAAACGCATTTTATTGACGATTGTTTACAAAAATGTAAATATTCCGCCATTAGTAAAAGCGACGTCGTTAAGGACGTCGTACATGTAACGTTACGGAACGTATCTAGCTAATTTGCATATTTAATCCACTAGTGGATTATCGAAAATAATACATGGCTTTATTACACTCTCAGACGCGACGTCATATGATAAAATGGGTTAAAGTGTTGTATCCAAAACTGTGGAATAATGAACAATGTTAAAAAGAAGTTAAAATATATATATTGCAGCATTTTTTTTTTATTTAGCCCTCACCCATTGAGGCTTGAAGAAAAAAAAAGTGGGCTGCATGATGCTTCCACGCATAGCTGAAACCGACCCATACACGAGTGCTGGTAAACCACATAGAGGATCTATGCCTGCCCAGGTAAAGCGGTGTGAGTCGGCCTTTCCATGCTTATAAATCCTATTGATTTCATAGGGCGACAAGGCTTGAGATGTCTTTCATCTCAATGTCAGGTAAAAGCCCCACAAAATTGGAAGCAACGTCTCCAAAATGATCTTTACAGTGTTGACGGGGACATTAAACCTCAAATCAAACAAACAATTGCAGCATTTTGGAAAGTATTTCTTTTATGTGAAGAATTCAAATACATCATATATATGCCCTCTGAAATGTATTGCTACACTTAAGGCAAGCGTTTTTCTTTTTTATTTTTCATTTCACAACCCACGCAGCCATCATCATCATCATCATCATCATCATCATCATCATCATGATTAGCATGCAGGTACAGGGGCAACATCCACATAAATGGACCCCCTTCCAGGTAGCTGGCTTGCTGCACGCATGGCAGATCTCACACCAGATCTCCAGGTTTGTCTATCATGAGGGTCCATAGCATAGAGAGCTTCCACTCTCTGCGATCTCTGTCTGTCAGCTGCTTCTAGGTCATCTTGGGCCTCCCAGGCCCATGCCTTTCATCTATATGTATGTCACTGGCAGTCTTGACTGCACCGTTGGAGCGTTTCACATGTTCAAACCAGCGGGGCCTTCTTTCTTTCGGGATGAGGTTTTGGTTTGATTTGAGGTTTAACGTCTGTGTCAACATTGTAAAGGTCATTTCGGAGACATTGCTTCCAATTTTGTGGGACTTTTACCCGACACTGAGATGAAACGACTTCTCAAGCCCTGCTGCCCAATGAAACCAATACGGTTTATGAGCACGGACGGTCCGACACTTGCACCGGTTTGCCTGGGCAGGCTTTCAGGGTGAGGTCCAGGTCCTAAATGCCAAGCCGTGCAAGTACCTCACTGGACCTGATGGTGACAGTGTCCTGTGGCTTGACACTGAAGATCTGTCTGATCATTGCCCTGTCATTCCGCTGCAGATGCTGGAGGTTTGGCTTTGTCAATGGCCAAGTCTCACTGGCATGAAGCACTCCGTTCCGCACACAAGCCCTGTACACAAGGGCATGTGTCTTGAACCAGAGGTGGCGGGAAGAGAGAACTGGTAGCAGCTCCTCGTCCACTCCAAGTTTTCTCAGTGGCACTTGATCAAATGCCTTCTCCAGGTCTACAAAAGCCATGTAGAGTCTCTTGTTGACCAACCCATACTTCTCTTGCAGCTGCCTTACAACAAAGATTGCATCTGTTGTGCCTAATCCTGGGACCAAACCAAACTGGGAGTCGTCAATCGACACCAACTGTCTAATGAGACCATCCACACAACTGTCTAATGAGGCCATCCACAATCTTCTCCAGGACTTTCATGACCTGTTCTGTCAGCTTGAGACCACAGTAGTTGCCCCAGTCCCGTGCATCGCCCTTGCCCTTGTAGAGAAAGATAATGAAATTTCCAAGTCAGAGGATATCTTGCCATCACGGATGATTGAAGCTGCAAGGTCGCGGATCATTGAGGCACCCGCATCACTTGCTGCTATTATTATCTCCACCACTATGGCATCTGAAAGATAGCCTTCTTAACCATGCCAATAGTGATAGGGATGGGCCCTTCCATTTTTCTGATTTAAAAAAAAAAAGGAAACAAAAAATAATAATTACAAAAAATAATAATTTTTTAAGATTTTATTTTATTTTTTTGCGCCCGATTTTTCCATAATCTGATTTTAGTTAATTTAATTGTAGTATTTTTATATTTGTATTTTACCTTCTGCCAGCCACTCTTGTCATCTTGATTATCAACTGCTCTGCCTCATCAGGGGACCTCTGTGGATAGAAAACTGAATATAGCCAAACTTAAGGGCAATGGGAACACTGGGCAGATTTTTCTGCCATTTTTCAAAGGGCAACAACTTTCATGACTTCCTGTTCGCTTTTCTGTAAGACCTGTCCCACTGCAAAAGGGGTCTACTCTTAAAGGAAAGAATTTGCTCCTCTGGAGCATATTCTTTCCTTTATGAGTTGACCCCTATTGACATGGGACACATAAAATACTTTTGCAGGAGTTTCCTCCCCTGAAGGTGTATCCATTCCTCTTAAAGGCATTTATTCTTGATTATTGAGGTCTATCATTTCATTACACAATATTATGTAGCCCTCAGTGCTGACTGAAGAGAAGTCCTCTGTCTTCAACAGGTAAGGGGCTTCCTTGGGGAAATCAATACTTTACTAAATGTTTACTAGAGTATACATTATTGATTTTTCCCTTAAGTGTCTCAGTCCGGGGATTCAACAAGAGCTAACTAGAATTTGTTTTTCTACAAAAACACAGATGTCTCCCCCGTTTTTGACCTCTAAGTATAACCTTGACATTGGAGGTATTGAGCTGGGTCTTGTGTGCAACACATCATCTAATGAAAATGAACATTTCTGCATAGTAACTTTAAAAATGTTCATAGAAAAATAAAAAAGTTATTGGCCGTAAACAAAAAAAGCACTTTTTTACCTTTGACCTCTAAGTATGGCCTTGACCTTTGCGGTACAACACATCGTCTCAAGATGGTTAACATTTCTGCCAAGTAATTTCATAATCCATCAAAGAATAAGGAAGTTATTGACTGTCCTTTTTTTACCTTTGACCTCTAGGTATGACCTTGACATTGGAGGTATGGACCTTGGTCTTGCACATGACTCATGGTCCAACTTTCAAGCCTCTAGCTCCAACAGTTTTTGAGATATCTTGCTGACAAGATTTTATTAAAAAAAATTCAAAGGGCAATAACTCTTGAAAGGGCATAATCCGGATGAGAAAAAAATACGTGTCAGCTTATTTTCCATTAGGAATGCATATATGAAATTTCAAAACCATAGCATACACAGTTCTAAAGTTATGCTATGCATCACTTTTAGGATTCATTACAATGGGCACAAATTACCAAATTACAATGGGCACAAATTACCAAAATGACAAAGGGCCATAACTTGCAAAGTATTTTTCGGAATTTTGTCAAAAGTTAATCAGTTCATATACTCATCACCACCAATATACTCAACAACTTTCAAGGCTCTAGCTCCAATAGTGTTTGAGATATTTTGCTGACAAGATTTTATTAAAAAAATTTCAAAGGGCAATAACTCTTGAAAGGGGCATAATCAGGACGAGAAAAAAAATACGTGTTAGCTAATTTTTCATGAGGAACCCATATATGAAATTTCAAAACCCTAGCATATACGGTTCTAAAGTAATGCTATGCATCACTTTTAGCATACATTACAATGGGCACAAATTACCAAAATGACAAAGGGCCATAACTCACAAAGTATTTTTCGGAATTTCGTCAAAAGTTAATCAGTTCATCTACTTATCACCACCAATATATTCACCAACTTTCAAGCCTCTAGCTCCAATATTTTTTGAGATATCTTGCTGACAAGATTTTATTAAAAAAAATTCAAAGGGCAATAACTCTTGAAAGGGGCATAATCCTGACGAGAAAAAAAATACGCATCAGCTTATTTTCCATCAGAAATGCATATATGAAATTTCAAAATTATAGCATACACCGTTCTAAAGTTATGCTATGCATCACTTTTAGCATACATTACAATGGGCACAAATTACCAAAATGACAAAGGGCCATAACTCACAAAGTATTTTTCGGAATTTTGTCATAAGTTAATCAGTTCATCTACTTATCACCAACAATCTATTCACCAACTTTCAAGGCTCTAGCTCCAATAGTTTTTGAGATATCTTGCTGACAAGATTTTATTAAAAGAATTTCAAAGGGCAATAACTCTTGAAAGGGGCATATTCCGGACGAGAAAAAAAATAAGCGTCAGCTAATTTTCCATGAGGAATCCATATATGAAATTTCAAAACCCTAGCATACATGGTTCTAAAGTTATGCTATGCATCACTTTTAGCATACATTACAATGGGCACAAATTACCAAAATGACAAAGGGCCATAACTCACAAAGTATTTTTCGGAATTTTGTCAAAGTTAATCAGTTCATCTACTCATCACCATCAATATAATCACCAACTTTCAAGGCTCTAGCTCCAATAGTTTTTTGGAATATCTTGCTGACAAGATTTTATTAAAAAAAAAAAATTCAAAGGGCAATAACTCTTGAAGGGGGCATAATCGGGAAGAGAAAAAAAATACGCGTCAGCTAATTTTCCACGAGGAATCCATATATGAAATTTCAAAACCCTAGCATACACGGTTCTTTAGTTATGCTATGCATCAAAAGCGTAATGGACGGACGAACGGACGAACGAATCAGAACCAATATGCCCCTCAAACTTTTTCAAAGTTGGGGGCATAATAAGACAGTTATTGACAGAACACAAAAAAGGCCCTTTTTTACCTTTAACCTCTATGTATGACCTTGACCTTTCAGGTATTAAACTGGGTCATGCGTGCAACACATCATCTCATGGTGGTTAACATTTCTGCCTAGCAATTTCAAAATCCATCTAAAAAAAAGAAAGTTATTGACCAAACACGAAAAAAGGCCCCTTTTTTACCTTTGACCTCTATGTATGACCTTGACATTTTAGGTACCAAACTGAATCATGCATGCAACACATCGTCCCATGATAGTTAACATGTTTGCCAAGTAACTTCAAATTCTATTTAAAAATAGGCAAGTTATTGACAAAACCCGAAAAAAGGCCCCTTTTTTTACCTTTGACCTCTAAGTATGACCTTGACCTTTGAGGTACCAACCTGGGTCATGCGCGCAACACATCGCCTTATATTGGTTCACATTTCTGCCATGTGATTTCAAAATCCATCTCAAAATAAGAAAGTTATTGACCAAATACGAAAAAAAGGCCCACTTTTTGACCTTTGACCTCTAAGTATGACCTTGACCTTTGAGGTACCGACCTGCCTCATGTGCACCACACATCGTCTCATGATTGTTAATAATTATGCCAAGTAATTTTAAAATCCATCTCAAAATTAGAAAGTTATTGACCAAATACGAAAAAAAGGCCCCTCTTTTTACCTTTGACCTCTAAGTATGACCTTGACCTTTGAGGAACCGACCTGCCTCATGCGCACCACACATCGTCTTATGGTTGTTAATAATTATGCCAAGTAATTTTAAAATCCATCTTAAAATTAGAAAGTTATTGACCAAATACGAAAAAAAGGCCCCTTTTTTTGACCTTTGACCTCTAAGTATGACCTTGACCTTTGAGGTACCGACCTGCCTCATGCGCACCACACATCGTCTTATGGTTGTTAATATTTCTGCCGAGTAATTTTAAAATCCATCAAAAAATAAGAAAGTTATTGACCGGACACGATTTGCCCATACATATATACATACCAACAAACTTCCAAGGGAGATAATTCAAAAAGTATAAATGCGAGAGTTATGGTTCTTGCGCACTGCATGTCGTCTAATGCTGATTAATATTTATACGAAGTTTCGTGACGATAGCTCTAACGGTTTTCAAGTTACAGAGCGGACACGAAAGTGTGACAGACGGACAGACGGACAGACGGACGCCCGGGGGAAAAACAATATGTCTCTCCGAAAAAAATTTTTTCGGGGGAGACATAATAATCACCCATATAAAGGCCGCCTTTGATCTGCTATAGACAGTATATCACAGGGGCAATAAAAACGATTATGAACACATGGTGTGTCCTACTGTTACAAGAATAAATACCTTTAACCCTTACCATGCTGAATGTTTCAGTTTACTACATTCCTCCCCAATTTTCAGCAACTTGTGTTGCTTGATTTCAATTTTTACCAAGGATTCAGAAGCAGAATGAAAAAACAGTACAGATCCTGATCATCTGGCTCCCAAGCAGCCAGATGATCTGGATCTATACTGTTTACAAAAAGGATATATCCATATTCAGCATGATGAGGGTTTAGGGGAATGGATACACCTTCAGGGGAGTCAATTCCTGCAAAAGTAATTTTGTCTCCCATGTCAATAGGGGTCAACTCTTAAAGTAAAGAATTCGCTCCTGAGGAGCAAATTCTTTCCTTTAAGAGTAGACCCCTTTTTCAGCGGTACAGAGCTTAAAGAAAAGTAAACAGGAAGTCTAGAAAGTTGTCACCCTTTGAAAAATGGCAGAAAATCTGCAAGGTATTCCCATTCCCATTAAATGGCTAAAACTACTTTAAGACTATGGAGATTTTTTTTAAGGTGGGTAGTTTGAGACATTGAGAGTCAATCACAGTGCAAGGAAAAGAGGCATAATGGGGGTTATTTAGGGATATCATCCCTTGTTCTGCTGAATGTGGAAATGCTATACATTTGCCAACAGTGTAGATCTAGATCAGGTTCATCCCCTTTGTTTCATTTGAGTTGAGGTTTAACATCCTGTCAACGCTGTTAAGGTCATTTTTGAGACGTTGCTTCCAATTTTGTGGGACTTTTACCCGACGCTGAGATGAAATGACATCTCAAGCCCTATCACCCAATAGAACCAATAGGGTTTATAAGCATGGACGGTCCAACTCTCACCACTTTGACTGGGTAGGCTTAGATCCTCTAAGAGGTTTTCCAGAACTAGTGTGTGGTTGGATTTCAGCTCTGTGTGGAAGCATCATGCAGCCCATAATTATCCACACCCAGCATGATGAGGGCTAAAGAGAATGGCTACACCTTCAGGGGAGGCAACTCCTGCAGAAGTATTTTTGTCTCCCATGTCAATAGGGGTCAACTCTTAAAGTAAAGAATTTTCTCCTCAGCAGCAAATTCTTTACTTTAAGAGTAGACCCCTTTTTCAGCGGTACAGGGCTTATGGAAAAGTGAACAGGGGTGTGTGAGTGCTTGAGTTTTATGTCCGACCAACAGCTAAGGTCATACGGAGACGGGACCCCGGTTTAAAGACGCATCCGAAAGTCTAGAGAAGCTTGGAATCGATCCTGCGACCCCTGGTCTACAAGGTGAGTAGCATAACCACTACACCATGGATGCTTCTAAAAGTGAACAGAAAGTCCCAAAAGTTGTCTCCCTTTGAAAAATGGCAGAAAATCTGCAAGGTATTCCCATTCCCATTAAATGGCTAAAACTACTCTAAGACTATGAAGATTTTTTTTTAAGAAGGGTAGTTTGAGTCATTGAGAGTCCATCATAGTGCATGGAAAAGAGGCATAATGGGGGTTATTTAGGGATATCCTCCCTTGTCCTGCTGAATCTGGAAATGCTATACCTTTGCAAACAGTGTAGATCTAGATCAGATGGCTTCTTCACTGTTTGTCCCCTCTGCAGAAGCCATCTGATCAGGACCTTCAATGTCTGTCCCCTCTGCAAACAGTGAAGATATCATCTGCTGTATCTTCTTGCAAACTTATAAAACATATTTTTTCATACAGGCAAACAGTGTGGACCCTGATCAGACTGCTCCTCTAGGGAGCAGTCTGATTTGAGTCCATACTGTTTGCAAAATTGACTTTTAAAGTTACCTGCAGAAGACAAAGCAGGTGACAGTTGTTGTGATTGGCATCTTATGGGTTAATAACTTAAACAGTGCAATATTGTAATGCATTTACAATGTAGGATAGAGAAGGTATGTCCCTCCCTTGTCAAAGTTTCCCTATGGGACAGATACTAGGCCTCAATGTTATAAACTTTTTTTTCATGCTAAAGTCATCTAAATATGAAATTTATCCTACTCAGAAATTCAAAATGTGAACAATTGTTTGCATCTCACTAACCTGAACAGAAGAACTGAATTATTTGTCTGTGTGTGCGTGTTATTTGGGTTTAACGCCGCTTTCAACAATTTTTCAGTCATATCACGATGGTGTCTGGTTATGACAGGAAGCTCAGTGCTCACTTTTATAGTGCTGCCTCACTGAAGTATCATGTCCCAGACACATTACATGATACCACACCCAGTCACATTATCCTGACACTGGGTCTACCAATCCTAGCTCTACCCCGTAAATCTGAGTGCCAAGCGAGGAGCAGCTAGTAACATTCTTAACGACTTTGGTATGTCGTGGCCCGGGATCGAACCAGTGACCTCCCGTTCCCCGGAGCGGACTCTCTAAAAACTGAGCTATCGGGACCGGTGAATTATTTGTTTGTATATAAAATTAATAGAAATGCATTTAACTCGTTTCAGCTGAGCATGAAAAAGTTTTATGACCACAATAGGAATGTGTTTGTGTTTATGATTAAGTTCCATGAGCTTTCTGCGTAAATGAAAATAAATATGTTTAAAGTTGTCTTTTTAACCCATAAAACACTATGTAAATTTTCAGAGCAGATGGCAATTTAAGTTTTTGAGTTACATTACGAAAACACACCTATACAAATACATTGCCAATTTTTTGGCCAAAAATTTGAAATTTTAAGGCGAAAAAATTGCGATATTTTTCTTATTTCTGCTCAAAACATAGATTGAGGGGTACTCGATAGAACCGCCTCGTCGAGGCGGTTCTATCGAGTACCCACAATCTATGAGTCAAAACATAGATTGCGGGGACTCGATAGAACCGCCTCGATGAGGCAGTTCTATCGAGTATCCACAATCTATGTTTTTGAGCAGAAATAAGAAAAATAATGTATAACCCCTTAAACCCCAGTTTTACTATATAAAAGTGGGGCATGAGGGGGTCAAAATTATATAGGCTTGTTTTCGTGATGTTTTTATGGCCAAAAAAAAGGCTTGATATTTTATGTTTATTTTATGCCCAGCAGCCAATTCACATGCCAAGCATTATTTTTTCTGGAAAAGTGAAAAAATGAAAATGATGTCTGGAAATGTCCCAATTGGCAGTTTAAGGGTTAACAAACAGTGATATTTTTTGAGGGTTTTTTTCACTTCAACACATTTGTTTTCAGCAACAAAATGCTAAAATATTTTAACTTAATACCTCAGTATTTTTGATGAAGTAAAGTGGCTTCTTGATTCCATTTTCTTCAAGGATTCTTGAAGCACTGAAATAGCAAAGAGGTTGACATTACCCTAACTCACCCGTGCAACAAAGTGCATTTTTCACATCACCAAAATGGCTGCTTTTCTGATGAAAATCCGTGATATTTTTCTTACAAATGCTCAAAACATAGGTTGAGAGCAGGCTGTTCTAATGAGTACCCACAACCTATGTACATGTAATGTTACAGGACATATCCAACTAATTTGCATATTTAATCCACTAGTGGATTATCAAATTTATTACATGGCGTTATTACATTCTCAGATGGGACGTCATATGATAAAGAGATTTAAAGTACATAGACACTAATATTACTGTCATACACTACTTGGCGCATAGCAGTCCCTACTAAACTCTGAGCCAGCAACAACTTATTTCATACAGCTGCGGCCCCCACCCATCCGGGCTTGAAGAAATAGATGGGCTGCATGATGCTTCCACGCAGAGCTGAAACCGACACGCACACCAGTACTGGTAAACCGCTTAAAGGATCTAAGCCTGCCCAGGCAAAGCGGTGCGAGTCGGACCGTCCATGCTTATAAACCCTATTGGTTTCTTTGGGAGACAGGGCTTGAGATGTCATTTCATCTCAATGTCGGGTAAAAGTCCCACAAAATTGGAGGTAGCGTCTCCGGGATGGCCTTTATTGTGTTGACGGGGACGTTAAACCTCAAATCAAACAAACAAACAATTTCATAGAGCTTTAAAAAGAGAGGGTTTAAAACCAGCTCATTATCTCAAACACTGATATCTCAGACTACTACTTAAGTCCATTACGATAACACGCCCGTATGACATAGTGGATTTTTTCACATCTCCAAAATGACTGGTTTTCTGATGAAAATCTATTATATTGTTCTTATAAATACTACAAACATAGGTTGTGGGTGCTCGTTAGAACCGCCTCATTGAGGCGGTTCTAACGAGTACCCACAACCTATGTCTTGGAGTAAAAATA
This sequence comes from Lucinisca nassula, assembly GCA_963580285.1. Classification (NCBI taxonomy): domain Eukaryota; kingdom Metazoa; phylum Mollusca; class Bivalvia; order Lucinida; family Lucinidae; genus Lucinisca; species Lucinisca nassula. The sequence continues at coordinate 128,612,602 of OY757018.1, read as the reverse complement.
AGAAAAATAATGTTTACCCCCTTAAACCCCAGTTTTCTCTATATAAAGTGGGGTTTAGGGGGGTGTTCATTTCACGGACTTGTTCACGTGATGTCAAACTAAATTTTGGGCAATGTTGTTAAGTTCATTAGATTTCAACTCCTTTTTTTCAAACTACTGTTATCTCAAATCAAAATTCCCAGTCGCTTGGAGGAGATAATGAGAGTTAGGGCTGGGTACCGCCTTTGGAAATTGTACCACGGTATACACCCATGTACAGCTGTACATACCGTGGTATACCACAGGTTTCAAACACCAGGTGTTTGTACTTCGTAAAATAAAACAGACAAATAAACAGAGAATCATTAAGCGTTTTCTAGGTGTTTACGGTCGCAAAAAATGTGACATTGGCAATAATATTGTCTTTGCAGTTTATCTGGATACGATCTTTACTGATTGCTATTAATCTGTCCATGGCCTATCACTAATCTTATCCCAATTAATTAGTTAATCCTATTAACAAATAAGACACAATGTTTTTTTTTCCAAATTGCCATGTGATAATGAGCGTAAAGTCAGCCAAGTTTGCAAGTCATTCTTTTCATGTGTCCTGCTGGTTCAGGACACGACCACACCTGATGTTCAACCCGCCGATATAGCGGTTCTTTTGATATTGCGTGAATGGCTTTAGTTGGCTAAGTATTGAGCATATTTTATAATTATTGACAACATTAACAGGATTAAAGACGTCGGGTCTTCAGAAGACGCCACATGCCATCTCCCTGCATTATCCATTTGAAAGTTCTCTGGGGAATTCGTGATAAAATTATTTATTCACAGTTCAACACAGCGCAATAAAATGGTATATATATCGTCAGCATAATGATTTTATACAAGGGAACAGTAAAATTTATTCATCTTTTAAAACATTTTTATCCAGAAACAAACTAAATGTATAAGTAAAGAAAAGTGTTGATACTATGTGCCCGACGTATTTTTACTCCAGACATTTAAGTTAATACAAAGATGACATTGCAAGACAGCATGTTGCGTGTTGATCAGTCTGTGCAGCAATGAAGAGGAAGAAACGGTTCCATTTGCAATAATATAACAGAGGCCCATGGGCCACTACGCTCACCAGAGGTATACAGGCATGGTGACCATCTTGGTCATGTGACAGCAAAAGGCCACCATGTAATCAGTAAAATCCACTGTTTTGCCTTTTTCCCATACAATTGTCTATGTGACCAAATTTGACCGTAACGTATAAACAAGTCAAACTCAACCAAAGGTCATCATTTGAAGAAAATTGGTAGGGTCCGAGCCCCCCATGCTGCATACCAAGTTTCAAGGTCATCGGCCATTTGGTTCCTTTAAAGGTTTTTACCATATATGGGCATGGCAGCAATATTGGTCATGTGACCCAGTCCTTACGAACAAACTTTCATTCCCCCTTCAAATAGAAGTTCCACATGTAATTAGGTTTCAATCAACCTAGCAGTTTGAGTAGAGAAGAAGATTAAAATACTGAATCTGAGCCATCCAGGACAAAGGTTGGCAAATGGCCTTGACCTTTGGAGTTGAAAAACTTCATTCAGCTGATTGCAAATATCATTTCTGATGCCATAGGTTACCATGCAATCAGAAAAATCCACTGTTTTGCCCTTTTTCCATACATATGTCTCAGTGACCATATTTGACCGTGACGTAAAAAAGGTCAAGGTCAATCAAAGGTCATCATTTGAACAAACTTGGCAGGGCCTGAGGCACTGATGCTGCTTACCAAGTTTCAAGGTCATCGGCCATTTGGTTCCTGAGAAAAAGATTTTTAAAGGTTTTTACCATATATGGGCATGGCGGCCAAATTGGTCATGTGACCCAGTCCTTACAAACAAACTTTCGTTCCCCCTTCCAATAGAGGCTCCACATGTAATTTGGATTCAATCGACCCAGCAGTTTAAGTTGAGAAGAAGATAAAAATACTCAATCTGAGCCTTCCCGGACAAAGGTCAGTAAATGACCTTGAGCTTCGGAACTGACAAAATTTCATTCAGCTGAGTGCAAATATCATTTCTGATGCCACTAGCTACCATGCAATCAGAAAAATCCACTGTTTTGCCTTTTTTCCATACAAATGTCTAAGTGACCATATTTGACCTTGACATAAAACAGGTCAGGTAAACCAAAGGTCATCATTAGAACAAACTTGGTAAGGACCGAGTCCCCGATGCTGCATACCAAGTTTCAAGAACATCGGACTTTCAGTTCTTGAGAAGAAGATTTTTAAAGGTTTTTACCATATATGGGCACGGCGGCCATATTGGTCATGTGACCCATCTTCATCATCAATGGATTTTTTATTAACGTGCAGGTACAGGGGCAACGTCCACATAAGTGGGCCCCCTTCCAGGTAGCTGGCTTGCTGCACGCATGGCAGATCTTACACCAGATCCCCAGGCTTGTCTATCATGAGGATCGATAGCAGAGAGCTTCCATTCTCTACAATCTCTTTCTGTTAGCTGCTTCCAGGTCATCTTGGGCCTTCCTGGCCCCCGCTTTCCACCTACCTGTATGTCACAGGCAGACTTGACTGCACCGTTGGAGCATTCCACATGTCCATACCAGCGGAGCCTTCTCTCTTTCAGGATGAGGTCCAGGTCCTCAATGCCAAGACGCTCAAGCAACTCACTGGACCTAATGGTGACAGTGTCCTGTGGCTTGACATTGCAGATCTGTCTGGCCATTGCCCTGTCATTTCGATGTATATGTTGGAGGTTTGGCTTTGTCAATGGCCATGTCTCACTGGCATGGCGCATTGTGCTCCGCACACAAGAGCTATACATACGGCCACGTGTCTTGAACGAGAGGTGGCGGGAAGAGAGAACTGGTAGCAACTCCTTGAATTTCTTCCAGGCTGTTTTCACATGTGTAGTTGAAAGGTCGCAACCACCCGCTGCAGAGAGCATATCACCTAGGTAGCAAAAGGAAGCTACAACCTCCAGCTTGTCAGATCCGACTTGGACTTCCCTCTGTGGTCTGCCATCTAAAGGGCGTGCAGTTCCTTGGCACCGTGTACACCTGTAATCAGGGTCCTCTATCAAGCATTTGAGCCCACTGCATTTCTTGTGCACCCAGAACTTGCAGCCATTACAAAAGATACTGTTGCTGCCAACTCCAGTGAGACATACAGCGCATGGTAACTGGTCTGTACTGTGCAAGAGGTCCAGACCTGTACCACAGATCATGATCTTTGTCTTTCTTGCATTCACTCTTAGCCCTTTCCCCTCCATTGCGTCTTTCCAAGTTAAGAGCCTCCTGACACATTCCTCAAGGGATTCAGCTATGATGACAAGGTCATCAGCATACAGGTCCTCCCAGGGGACTCTAGAGCGGAACTCGCATGACAAGGCTTCAAGCACAATGCTGAAACACCCACCTTCACCTCAAATTCTTCACTGTAACGATCACCAACGCGAACAAGGCTCCATTAGCATACATCCCTTGGACCAGTTTGACCAGTCGGCACAAACAAACTTTCGTTCGTAAACTTTCGTTCCCCCTTCCCACAGAGGCTCCACATGCAATTTGGTTTCAACCAACCCAGCAGTTTAAGTTGAGAAGAAGATAAAATTACTGAATCTGAGCCTTTCAGGACAAAGGTCAGTAAATGACCTTGACCTTTGGAATTGATAAACTTCCATTCAGCTGATTACAAATATCATTTCTGATGCCACAGGTTACTATGCAATCAGAAAAATACACTGTTTTGCCCTTTTTACATACGAATGTCTGAGTGACCAAATTTGACCTTGACGTAAAACAGGCCAAGGTCAACCAAAGGTCATCATTTGAACAAACTTGGTAGGGCCCGAGTCCCCGTTGCCGCAGACCAAGTTTCAAGGTCTGTCGCCGTTTGGTTCCTGAGAAGAAGATTTTTTAAGGTTTTTACCATATATGGACATGGTGGCCATCTTGGTCATGTGACCAAGATCATATGAACAAACTTTCATTCCCCCAACCCATAGAGAACCCACAGGTAATTTGGTTTCAATTGGCCCAGCAGTTTCTGAGGAGAAGTCATTTGAAAATGTTGACGCAGACATGACGTGGACATGGCCGATTGACGGCAGATCACTGCCTATACTATAAGCTCCTTCGGCTCTGGTGAGCTAAAAATGACATGTAGTTCGTTTGCAATAATATAAAAATGACATGCAGTTAAGAATTACATGTCATTTTTATATTATTGCAAACAGAACTGTTTCTTCCTCTCCATTGCTGCACAGACTGATCAACACACAACTGTCCTGCATTGTCATCTTTGTCAGTCGTGTTCCGACAAGCAGTGCATATATATGTTCACGCAAGATTACTTTGAGCCCCAATTAGCAGGATTTAGACTGTTACGTTTGGGTTATAAATTTATTACCTATTTATCTATGTTAATCCGAAGTGGTTGGCATGCGAAGCATGCTCTATTAGTTATTACCACTATTCATCTCAAGTATCCAATAATTTTCGCGCCCTATCGGTCGGGTCGGCGTCTTTGAACTTAACAGTGCTCAGCATGACTAGCGGCGCATTATAAAAGATACTTTGCATCCCTGCGAGGTATTTTTTCGCGGCCGACGCTAGTGAAATTGTTTTGTAAACATATTTTTGTAAACGGAACCGTTTTTTTCCTCTCCATTGCTGTACAGACATGTCATCTTTGTTAGTCGTGTTCTGACAAGCCATGCATATATATGTTACAAAGTTTTCACGCAAGATTACTTTGTGTCCCAATTAGCAGGATTAAACTGTTACACTTTGGTAATAAATTTATTACCTATTTATCTATGTTAATACGAAGTGGCCTGCATGCCGAGCATGCTCAATTAGTTATTACCCCTATTCATCTCAAGTATCCGATAATATTAGCACCATATCAGTCGCATCAAGTCTTTGAACTTAATAGTGCTCAGCATGACTAGCGGCGCATTATAAAAGATACTTTGCGTCCCTGCAAGGTTTTTTTTCGCGGCGACGCTATTGAAATCGTTTCGCAAACATATTTTTGTTCTTACCCAAACATTGAATTAAATTATATAAAATTTCAGATAAAATCCTGTACTTGCCCAAAGTACCGATACGGCCAAAAAGTACCGCGGTACGTACCGCCGGAAGAAAATACTGCGGTTTACCGTTGCACCTATTTTACGGCACACCCCTAATGAGAGTCAACGGTACTTCAAAACAAAAACCGTGTTACTTTGTACATTTGATCAGTCCTGTCAAATTCAACTCAGACGAATTTGAGTTTTTTTACTTGACAAGACTGTTCATGTAGACCTAGATAATCAAAATAGATTGCCTGGCATAGAAATCTGAATATAAAATCAGATAATATATCTATTAGTGGTTTGAAATGGAAAATAATGCAGGTCATTACGTGACTTCCTACACATTAAAAAAAACATGATCAATGGCGCCAATGTGAAGATGCCCTTAACGTTGTTGGATGTGACGTCATTATTAACATTGACATTTCCAAATGCAGGATGCCATTTTTTTCCGAAGTGTCCGTAGAGAACGGGACATTTTCTGGGTAATATATAATAATGATCTATACATTTTTATTTTGATATAACAGGACTGTTTGACTAACAAGTTTTAATTGGGACCCCAGTAATAGTGTCATAAAGGGGTTGTGAGTTACATCCCACCAACAGCTAAGGTCATACGGAGACGGGACCTCGGTTTAAAGACTCATCCGAAAGTCTGGAGAAGCCCGGGATCGATCCTGCGACCCCTGGTTTACAGGGCGAGTAGCGTAACCACTACACCACGGAGGCTTCCATATAAAGAGGTTGTGGCATATTATTTGGATCACTTACTTGAGATGATGTTCCAGCTGATCCACCTGTTCATGTAGTTTCTTCACCTCTCTGCTATCAGTCCTAGATATATAATAGATATATTATAACCTCCCTTAACCCTTATCTTGCTGAATATTCATTTAAGCCACACCCATTTCTGTCTATCAACCAATCAAATTACTTGATGTAATTTATTGCTACAAATTCATAAACTGAATGCCAAACAGTGTAGATCCTGATCAGATGGTTTCTTCAGAAGCCATCTGATCTGGATCTACACTGTTTGCAAAGATAGGGGTTGTCGTGAACAGGAGGATAAGGGTTAAGTTACAACTCAGGAAAACTCCAAAACTGGCTGCCAGAATGAGGATGCTGTTCAGTAAATGGTTTTGTTTGTTTGTTTGTTTGATTTGAGGTTTAACATCCCTGTCAACACTGTATAGGTCATTTTGGAGATGTTGTTTCCAATTTTGTGGCACTTTTACCCGACATTGAGATGAAATGACATCTCAAGCCCTGTCGCCCAATGAAACCAATAGGGTTTATAAGCATGGATGGTCCGACTCGCATCGCTTTGTGTGGGTAGGCTTAGATCCTCTAAGTAGTTTACCAGAACTTGTGTGCGGTCGGTTTCAGCTCTGCGTGGAAGCATCATGCAGACCATCTATTTCTTCAAGCCCCGATGGTTAGGGGCTGATCATTAAAGGGTAATTTCTATGCTGATGTATGGAATGACAGAGACGGACTGAAATGAGTGATAACTGAAGCTTGAAAAGATAAATATGCGTCCAGAAAAATCCGTCCCATGGGTCACTGTCCGGCATCACAAGGCTTGCCCGGTGATGCCGGACAGTGATCCCGAGGGACGGATTTTTCTACCCACCCCTCACACCCATGTAGGATTCTTTTTCTTGCATACCTTCCATTTCTGAGTGTGGGATTTTAATACTGCAGTCCCTTCGGATGCCGACGTCCACCATATTGTGATGAAACCCGAGTGATGTTAAGTGATGTCACATAACATGCTGTGACGTCAACCTTAACCACGGCGCATATGAGGTCGTATTTAACCAGTGCATTTATCAAACAAGCGAGAATATTTGATTTTGGGTAAGAACACCAGGGTTAGAACAGAATTTCTGTTTGTCAAGGTACCCCTTTAGGGATTTCCCACATGCAATGGGGCTTAGGCTGTTTTGTTTAGCCCTTAAATTCCTCCACTCTAAGCAAACCGTGTAGACCCTGATCAGAAGCCATAATCTGCAGCATCTGATCTGTATCTACACTGTTTGCCAAACCCAACTCGTGATTCCAGTCTAAATACCATAGATAACTATCTTACGGCACACTCTTGACTTCACAGCAGTAAGAAATTCATAGCTATTTTCTATAAATTCAGTAGAACGTCAATGGCTCGAACAACGATGGCTCGTTTACCATGGCTGAGTCGAACCCTTTCTTGCGCCCCTAAGGTAATCCTCTACATAAGAAATAGTGAGGATAATTAGGAGATTTAAGGCTTTTATTTTAAAAATCTATGCTGTGTATATTCATTAGAATCGCCTCGATGAGGCGATTCTAATGAATAACACAACATACATTTTCACAAAAGAACACCGAAAAGATGTCCAAAAGTATCTCGTTATGCCTCCTGGCAGTAATCTCAGTGACTCGAACTACCCGTCTCGAACAAATTTCCATGGTCCAAAAGGGGTTCGAGCAATCGAAGTTCGACTGTAATTATTACATGGAATTCATACAAATCAGTGAGTCACATGGACATCAACAACATAAAACTTCTGTGCTTGAATAAAAAGAAAACTTTGTATTCACATGATGATAATATTATTCAATTATTAATTGACTATCCTGTATTGAACGGAGGTCATCCGTATTAACACCAGGTCAACCAATATTAATTGAGGTCAAGTGAGGTAAAAAAAATAAAAAATCATGGTTTTTTAATTGCGTCAATTAATAAAATTGTCATTGATCAAGTGATTTCACATTGACCCAGTTACAGGTCCTCCGTTAGCTGCATTAGCCCTCAGCCTTCGGTCTCGGGCCAATGCAGCAGACCTCGGACCTGTACCTGGGCCAATACGAAATTACTTGATTAATAACATTATATTATTGCCCTTGTTTGAAGGGAATATGATAATTTTTTCATGCCAGCAGGTAATATTGCCCGAGGGAGAAGCCCGACTTCTGACTTCAAGAGGTTCTTTCAACGCATGTACTTGTACTTTTGTGCAGTGATGTCGGAAGGGATAATTGCAGGGGAATACAATAATTTATTGCCCTGCGCGTGACTTTTAGAGATTGCACGACCCGCAGAAAAAGCGACCGACTGAAAATCACCGTGTCATTCTGTCTGTCTGTCCGTCCGTAACCCGTTTGGGAAAATTGGTGATAGTGACTTAACCGCTTGGAATATTTAAACAATTTTTGGCATACTGATAGATATCAATGAGATCTTACCAATGAACTTGCGAAATATTACATTCCATTTAGTATAGCCTCACCGAGGCGAAAAATGTGAAAATTTTCGAACTGCTTCTCCTCGGAAACCGTTGGGCCGATTGAAGTCAAATTTCATATTGAGCCTCTATGGGATGGGGGAAACCAAAATTTGCTCATGGGGTCCAGGTCACATGACCAAAATGGCGGCCAAGCCATATATGGTAAAAACCCTTCAAAAATAGTCTTCTCCAGAACCACTGGGCAGATTTCCACGAAACTTGATAAATAGCATCTGGGACGTAGGCCCATCATAAATTGCTAAAACGGTGACCCTGGGTTGACCTTGACCTTCTTTGAGCCTAGGTCACACTTTGACACATATGCTTTTGTTGGAATATTTAAACAATGTTTTGCATACTGATAGATATCAATGAGATCTAACCAATGAACTTGCGAAATATTACATTCCATTTAGTATAGCCTCCCTGAGGCGAAAAATGTGAAAATTTTCGAACTGCTTCTCCTCGGAAACCGATAGGCTGATTGAAGTCAAATTTCATATGGAGCCTTATGGGATGGGGGAAACCAAAATTTGCTCATGGGGTCCAGGTCACATGACCAAATGGCCGCCAAGCCATATATGATAAAAACCCTTCAAAATAGTATTCTCAAGAACCACTGGGCAGATTTCAACGAAACTTGATAAATAGCATCTGGGACGTAGGCCCATCATAAATTGCTAAAATGGTGACCCTGGGTTGACCTTGACTTTCTTTGTGCCTAGGTCAAACTTTGACACATATGCTTTTGTATTGGAAAAGTGAGAATGCATTTTATCCTGCAAACGATTCAGAGTACAGTACTAAAGTATAAGATATATTTTTGCTCCTTACGATAAGGCGCATTTATTGGGGGGACCGTTTTAGGTCCAGGTCACATGACCAAAATGGCCGCCATACCCATATATGGTAACACTCATAAAGCTAAAAGCATCCGGCGGGTCGTGCACTTCAGCTGAAGCACTGGTTCTTTCAGTGAATGCACTTATACTTCTGAGCAGCAATGTCAGAGGGGAATATTGCAGGGGAATACAATAATTTATTAATTGATTATCCTATATTACACAAGGTCAGCCAATATTCAAAAATCATAAATTATGTTTTTAATTGCGTCAATTAATAAAATTATCATTAATCAAGTAATTTCGTATTGGCCCAGTTACAGGTCCTTGGTCAGCTGTATTGGCCTCGGCCTTTGGCCTCGTGCCAATACAGCAGACCTCGCACCTGTAATTGGGCCAATACGAAATTATTTGATTAATAACATTATATTATTGCCCTGCGCGTGACTTTTAGAGATTCTTTCAGTGAATGCACTTGTACTTTTGAGCAGTGACGTCAGAGGGGAATATTGAAGGGGAATATGATAATTTATTGCCCTAAGCTTGACTTCTAGAGATTCTTTCAGTGAATGCACTTGTACTTTTGAGCAGTGACGTCAGAGGGGAATATTGAAGGGGAATATGATAATTTATTGCCCTAAGCTTGACTTCTAGAGATTCTTTCAGTGAATGCACTTGTACTTTTGAGCAGTGACGTCAGAGGGGAATATTGAAGGGGAATATGATAATTTATTGCCCTAAGCTTGACTTCTAGAGATTCTTTCAGTGAATGCACTTGTACTTTTAAGCAGTGATGTCAGATGGGAATATTACAGGGGAATATGATAATTTATGGCCCCGCACATGGCATGCTCTCGATCAATCAGAATTCTAGAATAGCTCATGAATATTAATGAGGTTGATAAAAAATTTTTTATACAACATTGCGGTCATCTAGTGGATAATGTCATGTCATGAAAATAGTATGACGACACATGTAATGTCATATGGTTACTGGCACGTTATGTCTTGATGCCATCTGTGACAACCCTTATGTTATTCAGCAGAGGCTTGTTTCATACATTTTACATTACGATAACACTCCTGTGCGACATAGTGCATTTTTTCACATGACCAAAGTAGCTACTTTTCTAGAGAAAATCTGTTATATTTTTCTTATTTATACTGCAAACAAAGGTTGTGAGTGCTCGTTAGAACCGCCTCAACGAGGGAGTTCTAACGAGTACCCACAACCTATGTCTTGGAGCAGAAATAAGAAAAATAATGTTTACCCCTGTAAAGCCCAGATTTCTCTTTATAAACCGGGGTTTGGCTTGGTGTTCATTATACATACTTGTTCACATGATGATATGGAATGACCACTTATGTAAGATCCACTATTTATTTGATCTTACTGACACTGTTAGTGTAAGTCCTACTTTAGAATGGGAGCAACAGGATTACGATAACAGGGAGCAACAGGATTACGATAACATAGTGCATTCTTTTATATCTCGAAAAACGGTCAATTTTTTCTGAAGGAAAATTTTGATATTATGTTTATTTATACTCAAAACATAGGTTGTGGGCACTCATTTGAACCGCCTCATTGAGGCAGTTCTAATGAGTACCAACAACCTATGGCTTGGGGCAGAAATAAGAAAAACTAGGAGTGTCAGAGGATCTGACTATAGCCCCGCTATAGCCCTGTCAGAGGAGAAAGACTCATGAATTAAAGGTAAAGACTTGTGAGAGGGTTAAATCCCTAACAAGGTACCTACGCCTTATGGACTTTTCGCGTTATTAGATCTGAAAAACAGTCTAAGTTAAAAAATAAGTTTTGGATAATGAAAAAAGCACATGCACATCTTCAGACCTATATGAAAACACCTGAAAAGTTTCAAAAGGATTGACCCAGAACTGTAAGAGGAGTTGCGATCACAAGGTAGCTACTCCCTATACATTTTAACATTAGTAGATCTCAAAAATTGTCTAAGTTAAAAAAGGTGAAATTATTTAAGGATAATGAAAAAAGAATATGCACATCTTCAGACCTATATGAAAACACCTGTAAAGTTTCAAAAGGATTGACCTAGAACTGTAAGATAAGTTGTGGTCACAAGGTAGCTACTCCCTATACATTTTAACATTAGTAGGTCTCAAAAATTGTCTAAGTTAAAAAAGGTGAAATAAGTGAAAAAAATACTTAAGGATAATGAAAAAAGAATATGCACATCTTCAGACCTATATGAAAACACCTGTAAAGTTTCAAAAGGATTGACCTAGAACTGTAAGAGGAGTTGTGGTAACAAGGTAGCTACTCCCTATACATTTTAACATTAGTAGATCTCAAAAATTGTCTAAGTTAAAAAAGGTGAAATAAGTGAAAAAAATTATTTAAGAATAATGAAAAAAGAATATGCACATCTTAATACCTATATGAAAACACCTGTAAAGTTTCAAAAGGATTGACCTAGAACTGTAAGAGGAGTTGCGGTCACAAGGTAGCTACTCCTTATACATTTTAACATTAGTAGATCTCAAAAATTGTCTCAGTTAAAAAAGGTGAAATAAGTAAAAAAAATTATTTAAGGATAATGAAAAAAGAATATGCACATCTTCAGACCTATATGAAAACACCTGTAAAGTTTCAAAAGGATTGACCTAGAACTGTAAGAGGAGTTGCGGTAAAAAGGTAGCTACTCCCTATACATTTTAACATTAGTAGATCTCAAAAATTGTCTAAGTTAAAAAAGGTGAAATAAGTGAAAAAAATTATTTATGGATAATGAAAAAAGAATAGACACATCTTCAGACCTATATGAAAACACCTGTAAAGTTTCAAAAGGATTGACCTAGAACTGTAAGAGGAGTTGCGGTAACAAGGTACCCACTATCAAATATTACAGACAGACAGACAGACAGACAGAAAGACAGACAGAAAGACAGACAGAAAGACAGACAGACAGACAGACGGAATTCCGGAAAAGCCAAATCCAATATAGCCCCCACTTTTTCAAAGCAGGGCTATAATAATGTAGACCACTGTAGACCTCAGTTTTCTCTATATAAAGTGGGGTGTAGAGGGGTGTTCGTTGCACAGACTTGTTAACATGATGAAATGAATTACAGATTACAAAATGGGATTCAATACTTACCCCACCCCTCTTTGTGGCAAACATTTCAACACTTCCATAGCTAATTCCAGCTGATCAGCCCTGAAAAAGTAATTCTCTCACAAGATAACCCTTATCTTGCTGAATATTCATTTAAGCCACACCCATTTCTGTCTATCAGCCAATCAAATTACTTGATTTAATTGATTGCTACAAATTCATAAACTAAATGCCAAACAGTGTAGATCCTGATCAGATGGCTTCTTCAGAAGCCATCTGATCTGGATCTACACTGTTTCCAAAGATAGGGGTTGTCGTGAACAGCAAGATAAGAGTTAAAGGAATAAACTTGATTTTGTTACCATTTTTTGGTCCTTCTATGATTTGGCTTACAGAATAATGGCCTAGCCAACTCTAATTAGGTTGTGTTGAGCTGTTCAGTTTACCTAACTACAATTTCCTGGATTTGCAATGATTATAGTACCAAATTTCATAAAATCATTCTTCGATATAAAAGATTGGGTACAACATAAATGTTATAGGACAGACTGCATGCATGGTAGTTAACCCAATCGCAGTTGATAACTTTGCTTCCCCCTTTAATTGCACGCTGGTGGCTCAGGGCTTAGTTTCTATGATGGTTCCAGCGTATAGGCTTAATTATGTAATGTTGGTTGGTACCTGATGCTCTTTCTCTGGTTGGGCCCGTTGGAGTCTAACTGTTGGTTTTCTTTTGCTCCAGCATTTCAGTGTTTTTTTTTTTTGTTTTTTTTTTTGCTGTCGAGTTCTCAACGTTGTTTCATCTCTGTGGTTGTTTGATTTTTGTGCTTTCGGAGATGTTGCACTAATGAGTTAGGAAACCTTCATGCGAACTGAACAAATTATTTGTCAAAATCCCAACAAACTAAGGGCAAGGATTGCGACTGCATAAAAAAGATTCAAGCCCTCCAGTGAAATTCTTTTCACTGAACGTTCCAAGGTGGTTCTTCTGTTGTGAATTATTTTTGTTATGGTTTGTCTTTGAGTGTGTATATCGCTGTTTTTTTTTTTTTTTCTTTTTTTTTTTTTGGTTAGTCAATTGGCCATTTTGTGGGAAAGTAACTGTCCTTTTGGCTTTCCACAATTGATGTTTCCAATAGGGTCTAGTTATTTCATGTTTGTGTTTCTTTCCCTTTGGTGTCTCTGATGGAAGGTGTGGGTAATTTATACAAGAGGCTCAATGAGCCTAACCGCTCACCTGAGGAACATTTTAGTTAGCTGTTTGTCTCATGGTCTTTGAGCATAGTTTTTTTTGAAGTTCTATTCCTAATGGAACACGGCATTGTCAATTTGGACCCTAGGGGCATGTTTGGTAGAATTAATGTAGGGGACCACTTAGAATTGCTACATGCTCTGGGCCTAGTGGTTTCAGAGAAGAAGATTTTTGAAGTTTTTTTTTTTTTTTTCATTATAAGTCTATTGGGGCTAAGGGGCCCCGGGGCATGGCCAGTTTAGACCCCAGGGACATGATTGGCACAATTGATGTAGGGGACCACTTGACATTGCTACATGCTTAATATGTAAGATCTGGGCCTAGTGGTTTCAGAGAAGAAATTTTTTTTAAAGTTTTTCCAATTGTAAGTCTATGGGAGCTATATGTTGCCATGGCAACACCAGTTTCAATCTGAACTGCCCAAAAACATACTGCTTCTTCTCCCCCAACCGGATAATGTTTCTCATGAAATTTAATCATGATTGGCCAAGTGGCTTTAAAGACATACCGGTACTTATTTGAAAATGTGAACAGACACCGGACCATTGGCATACTAATACCTCACATGAGCCTTCGGCTCAAGTGAGCTAATAATACTAGCTGTTTCAGAGAAGAAGATTTTTTAAGCTTTTTTCCATTATAAGTCTATGGGGGCTAAGGGGCCCCAGGGTGTGGCCAGTTTAGATCCCAGGGGCATGATTGGCACAATTTATGCAGTGAACCACTTGACATTGCTACATGCTTAATATGTAAGCTCTGGGCCTAGTGGTTTCAGAGAAGAAGATTTTTTAAGCTTTTTTTCCATTATAAATCTATGGGGGCTGAGGGGCCCCGGGGCTTGGCCAGTTTAGACCCCAGTGGCATGATTGGCACAATTTATGTAGAGGACCACTTGACATTGCTACATGCTTAATATGTAAGCTCTGTGCCTAGCAGTTTCAGAGAAGAAGATTTTTTAAGCTTTTATTTCCATTATAAGTCTATGGGGGTAAAGGGACCCCAGGGCGTGGCCAGTTTAGACCCCAGGGGCATGATTGGCACAATTTATGTAGGAGACCACTTGACATTGCTACACTCTTCATATGTAAACTCTGGGTCTAGTGGTTTCAGAGAAGAAGATTTTTTTAGCTTATTTTCCATTATAAGTCTATGGGGGCTAAGGGGCCCGGGGGCGTGGCCAGTTTAGACCCCAGGGGCATGATTGGCACAATGTATGTAGAGGACCACTTGATATTGCTACATGCTTTATATGTAAGCTCTGTGCCTAGTGGTTTCAGAGAAAAAGACTTTTTAAGCTTTTTTTCCATTATAAGTCTATGGGGGCCAAGGGAACCCAGGGTGTGGCCAGTTGAGATCCCAGGGGCATTATTGGCACAATTTATGTAGGGGACCACTTGACATTGCTACATGCTTAATATGTAAGCTCTGTGCCTAGTGGTTTCAGAGAAAAAGACTTTTTAAGCTTTTTTTCCATTATAAGTCTATGGGAGCTCGGGGGACCCGGGGCGTGGCCAGTTTAGACCCCAGGGGCATGATTGGTACAATTTATGTAGAGGACCACTTGACGTTGCTACATGCTTAAAATGTAAGCTCTGTGCCTAGCGGTTTCAGAGAAGAAGATATTTTAAGCTTTTATTTCCATTATAAGTCTATGGGGGTTAAGGGACCCCGTGGCGTGGCCAGTTTAGACCCCAGGGGCATGAGTGGTACAATTTATGTAGGGGACAACTTGACATTGCTACATGCTTAATATGTAAGCTCTGGGCCTCGTAGTTTCAGAGAAGAAGATTTTTTTAGCTTTTTTCCATTATAAGTCTATGGGGGCTATGGGGCCCTGGCCAGTTTAGACCCCAGGGGCATGATAGGCACAATTTATGTAGAGGACCACTTGACATTGCTACATGCTTAATATGTAAACTCTGGGTCTAGTGGTTTCAGAGAAGAAGATTTTTTAAGCTTTTATTTCCATTATAAGTTTATGGAGGTAAAGGGACCCCGGGCGTGGCCAGTTTAGACCCCAGGGGCATGATTGGCACAATTTATGTAGGGGACCACTTGACATTGCTACATGCTTCATATGTAAACTCTGGGTCAAGTGGTTTCAGAGAAGAAAATTTTTTTAGCTTTTTTTCCATTATAAGTCTATGGGGGCTAAGGGGCGTCGGGGCATGGCCAGTTTAGACCCCAGGGGCATGATTGGCACAATTTATGTAGGGGACCACTTGACATTGCTACATGCTTAACATGTAAGCTCTGGGCCAAGTGGTTTCAGAGAAGAAGATTTTTTAAGCATATTTTCCATTATAAGTCTATGGGAGCTAAGGGGCAGTGCGGCGTGGCCAGTTTAGACCCCAGGGGCATGATTGGCACAATTTATTTAGAGGACCACTTGACGTTGCTACATGCTTAAAATGTAAGCTCTGTGCCAAGCGGTTTCAGAGAAGAAGATATTTTAAGCTTTTATTTCCATTATAAGTCTATGGGGGCTAAGGGACCCCGGGGCGTGGCCAGTTTAGACCCCCGGGGGCATGATTGGCACAATTTATTTAGGGGACCACTTGACATTGCTACATGCTTCATATGTAAGCTCTGGGCCTAGTGGTTTCAATGAAGAAGATTTTTTAAGCTTTTTTCCATTATAAGTCTATGGGGGCTAAGGGGCCTTGTGGCATAGCCAGTTTAGACCCCAGGGGCATGATTGGCACAATTTATATAGAGGACCACTTGACATTGCTACATGCTTAATATGTAAGCTCTGTGCCTAGCGCTTTCAGAGAAGAAGATTTTTTAAGCTTTTATTTCTATGGGGGGTTAAGGGACCCCAGGGCGTGGCCAGTTTAGACCCAAGGGGCATGATTGGCACAATTTATGTAGGGGACCACTTGACATTGCTACATGCTTCATATGTAAGCTCTGGGCCTATTGGTTTCAGAGAAGAAGATTTTTTAAGATTTTCCCATTGTAAGTCTATGGGAGCTATATGTTGCCATGGCAACAAGAGTTTCCATCTGATCTGCCCCAAAACATAATGCATCTTTTCCCCCAACCTGATAATGCTTCTCATAAAATTTAATCATGATTGGCCAACTGGCTTTAAAGATATACTTAGTTGAAAATGTGAACGGACGACGGACGCCGGATCATTGGCATACTAATACCTCACATGAGCCTTCGGCTCAGGTGAGCTAATAAAGATTCCTGATTGATGCCTTCACTTCTATTTTATATATATATTTAGTATGAAAATACCTTGAAAAGTAAGAACTGCTGTAGGAATTTATGAGGCAACTGAAGGGTAAATATTTGTTAATCTGCCTTCTAACAACTTGAATTAACCATGATAAAACTCGGAAAAGAAATATTATTTCTTAAAATAACACATCATGGGCCAGTTGGTCAAAACTGATATTATCAGTTAACATAAGGTTAAAACTGATCAATTAATGTGGCAAATATACAACAGTTTTTCCTGAAAAAATATCATTACTTTAGATATTGTGTGTGCCCACCAACAATTTATGTCATCTTGGGCTCGGACTTCAGTTAAAAAGGGTCATCTGAAAGTCTGGCAGAGAAGCGTAACATTGAAGCCATGACTCCTGGTTTATGAGGTGAGTAGCTTAAACACTATACCACAAAGACTTCTTTTAGGTATTGTACACCACAACCTCGTTATAACACGGTTTGTTATAACATGGTTCAGATATAACATGGTTTCAAGATGGACCCGAAAAATGTATAGATTATATAGAGGAATATTTTAAAATGTTGTCTTTTCTTTAAAATTTATTTGGAAAATAGCTGTACTTTTTGCAAACAGTATAGGCGCTGATCAGATACCACATTCTGTGGCATCAGATCTGGGCCTGCAGTGTTTGCCAAGGTACCCGTTTTGGGGTTTCCGGTACAAAATGGGAGAATGTGTTTGTTATAAACAGGGATGAATTGCTGACCTAATGTGTTTTAAATACATATGTTCCTTCTTCCAACTTTGGGCATGTTTGGTACAACCAAACCATGTCCTATGTCAAAATAAGGAGTGTGTGAGTGTGTTTGAGATTTACGTCCAACTAACAGCTAAGAACATAAGAGTATATAACAAAGTTGACATAAGGAGCATACGGTTCCATCTGACTATGCACTTTATAGAAAAACTTTCTAGGATTTGCTTAACAGTAATGATCCTAAGTATTGGGACAGACAGGCCTAGGCAAACAGTGGAGATCCAGATCAGACTGCTCCTTCAGGAGCAGTCTGATCTTCATCTGCACTGTTTGCCAATCCATCTGTATCTTTTGGACTCCTTGCTTGATCGTGAAACAAATTTGTTAAAATTTCAGGAGAATTACAGCACCTTCTCAAGGTGTCCGAATTTTTAGGATTTTTATGGTATACACCTGGGGAAGTTGTTCAAAACTAACGACATCGTTAGTTAACGTATCGTTAAAACTGTGATCATTAAATATGGCAAATATGCTGAAACGTTTGCTGAAAAAATGCTGCTCACATTTTTTCAGCAAAAATACCAAAATTTTCGATATTGTACTTGCTAGAAGAGTTAACAATATGACCACTAATGAACTCGTTAAGCTAACTATGCTTTGAACAACTGGCCCCTGTTATACCCTGTTCACCAAAATAAACACACTGTGTGCCACAGTGCACTTAGGCATTTCATTTTAATTAAACCTGTGGACACAAAGCTGTTCAAAACCGTGGACACAAAACCGTTCAAACTTCTAGGAAGTACCTTTCAATGAATCTATTTGTATACACACAAATCCGTTCAAACTTTGATGGGCTTCATTTCATTTTGATTTGATGTTTCATTCAATATTTCTGAACATCCTGTCAGTCAACTGCAAGACAGGAATACATTCAAAACACAAAGTTTTGTACAGTTCGTAGTAGAATCCTGCACTGTCCAATCAGAATACATCTCAAATGTCAGACCTAAAACTGGAAAAAGCGCTTGCCAAAATAAGACCAATCAACAAATATTTCTTGATCCAGTTTTAGACTACTTTGATGAATGACATTTGCTTGTCAAAATAACTTGATACAAATAGATTCATTGAAAGGTACTACTTCCTAGAAGTTTGAACGGTTTTGTGTCAACAGGTGTAACTAAAATGAAATGCCTAAGTGCACTGTGGCACACAGTGTGTTTATTTTGGTGAGCACGATATAAGAAACGTGTAGCCTGACTTACCGCTCACATCCATAGAGGGCCTCAACAGCGGTAGACATAAGCTCTTCCTGCGTTACAATTACTGGACTACCTAACTGTAAAACATAAAGATCATGTCAAATGCTAAAACTTATTCAGTGCTGTGTCATCAATATTTTTCGATTTTGTTTCTTTGTTGTTTTTTTTAGTTTTATGATCCAGGTCAGCTTTATTAACCCTTTTCGTACCAAATGGAATCTTCCTCCTTATATATAGCAGGAGTTCATTTAAAAATTTAGGGGTGTCAGGTTGTTTTTTCTTCAAAATTTAGTAGGAAAATGGCTGAACTTTTTACAAACAGTGTAGGCCCTAATCAGACACCGCATTCTGCGGCGTCTGATCTGGGCCTGCACTGTTTGCCAGGGTACCCGTTTGGGGGTTTCTAGTACTAAATGGGTTAAAGTAATGTTTGCATTGTAAATTTCACTCTTAAGACACCAAGAAAAACTGCATCTGAAAATGATGTCAGTAAATGTTGTCTGCCATATCTTCTTGCAATTTTTTTCAAACACATTTTTGCATGCAGACAAACAGTGTGGACCCGGATCAGACTGCTCCTAGAGATAAATATCTATAAGAACATGAACTAAATCATATGAGGCATTGTGAAATTACACTGTTTAAAGTAAAATTTCTTCAACTTTAACTCTCATTCTGCTGACACGATAAGCCCCAACTCTGCAAACAATTGTTTTCTGGATAGATCATGATCAGATGGCCAATCAGTTTGGGAATTTAAACGAATACATTGTATCAAGCAGTTTGATTGATTTACAGTCAGAAATAGGTGTGGCAAAACGAATTTATTCAGTACAAGGGGTTAGAATATAAGAATCTTATATGGGTGTGAGGGGTGGATGGAAAAGTCCGTCCCAAGGGTCACTGTATGGCATGACACTGATCCCGACGGACGGATTTTTCTATCCACCCCTCACACCCATATAGGATTCTTTTTCTTGGAGACCTTCCATTTCTTGGCACAGATTTTTATGCTGCAGTCACTTTGGTTACTGACACCCGCCATATTGTGATGACACTACAGGCATATTTAGTGGCGTCACGTAACATGCTGTAACGTCAACCTTAACGACGGCACATATGCGGTCGTATTCAACCAGTGCATTTATCAAACATGCAAGGATATTCGATTTTGGGTAAGAACACCAGGGTCAGAACAGAATTTCTATCCCAAGCTAAAACTATGAATTTCCTTATCTGGTGTGCAAGAAAATTGTTACTTACATGAGCTTTTGATAGTTCAAACACTTTTAGTGGTCTTGTGAGGTCATTCTTAGCCATGGTAACAATGTAGTCCCTCAGCAAACTGTTATAGGTTCCCTGTGTCTTCCTGTCACACTGCCGCAGGAAGGGAACCAACCACTTCTTGACATTCTTAGAGTACATTTCATCTGTGGACTAAAAGAACAGGTTTACAAATTAATCCTTTGACTGCTAATCACGACTGGCAGAGGGCGTTTTCAAAGTGTATTTTTCTTATTTTTCACTGAAAATAAGGCCTGACTTTACACAGACAATTCACATGTAAAGCTAAGCCTTATTTCCTACGAAAAATATTTTAAAAGATCAGCTTGTCGTCTGATCCAGGCATTTTCGTAGAGTTGAAGGGTTAAGAGGAATGAATACAACTTCAGTGGGGGGGGGGGGGGGGGGGGGGGGGGGGGGAGGAGGGGCTGATGGATTCTTTCATATTCCCTGTAAACCCCAGTTTTCTCTATATGAAGTGGGGTTTAGAGGGGTCATCATGTCACAGATATGATGATGGGTAAAAGCACTGCACACCGAGGCGGTTCTAATGAATACCCACAACATAGGTTTTTATGGAGAATTGACAAGAACTATCCTTCAATTATCAAAAAATTCCAACCTTATCTGATGCTATGTATACACGATAAAACTGTGGCCCTGAAAGCCACAAGGTTTTGCTCCTTCATCTAATAGAATGTTTATTTTGATATCTTAGGTCAATCATGTGGATCAAACACTCGGTCACTAGGTCAGATTTTTAAGTAACCATTACCATATGAGATTGGATAGACAATACCTGACTGGCCTCAAAAACCTCTGTGGTGTAGCGGTTATGCTACTCGCCTCATAAACCGGGGGTCGTGGGTTCGATTCTGGGCTTCTCCAGACTTTTGGAGAGTCTTTAAATTGAGGTACTGTCTCAGTATAACTTAAGTTGTTGGTAGGACAAAAAAAAATCAAATACACACCACCATGCGCCTTTGACTGTTGATCAGGTGGCTGAGAGTTTTATCCCCACCTGGCTTGTAACATGCTTTCATTATGACTGATCATGAAATATTTTCTACAGTTATTCTCTCCATTCCACTTAAAGGGCTCCATGGATCGATCCCGGGGTTCTCCACACTTTCGGATGATTCTTTAAACCGAGGTCCCGTCTCCGTATGTTGGTGGGACGTAAAACTCAAACACTCACTCACTCACTCTCCATTCCACTGATTCAAGAAGGCGAGGCAAGGTGATTCTAACAAATGTCCACAACATTTGTTTCTTTGAGAATAAAAATTTCTTCCATATCTCCATATTTCTGTCTTGGGCTAAGGTTTTGTTCCATTGAAATTGTTGTTCTTGCATCAATATCTATGTGCATGGCTGTTTGAAGCCATTGTCAAATGGACCAAAAGCTGTGCTCAAACAGCAAAAACAATTTTCAAATCAAAATCATGAAATTCTCATGCTGTTTGAACATGGATTTTGAACTTTGGATATCATAAGACTGGCCTTGCTTTGTTTACATTACGTTGAGCGACGTAACGTTATCGCCCTGAACATAGCGTTTTAGGGTTCTATGATGACATAAGATGGTTACTGCGTAACAACCTCATTGTAAACAACATTCTGAAATGGCCACCATGTTGGTTCGCCGTTCGCATTTGAAGAGTTTATATGGAGTTTATATGGAGCTATGGGGCGTTTTCCTCTGTCGGAATTGTAAGTTATGCAAGAACAACGATCATCCATGGTTATTTCATTGAATTAACTTTTGCTGGATCCCTCGGAAGATATTTGAACATTCAGCCTAGAGGCCTCATGTTCAAACAGCTTCCTCGGGACCCACGGATGTTAATGCATGAAAAACCATGGTTCATTCCTATTTTATAACAAGTTTGTCATTTTTTCGAATGTTGGTATAAAAAGGTTTAACTGTATAACACAAAAGGTTATCACAGTACCTGTTTCATTATCAGCTCCAACTTTTCATAGTCTGCCATTGCCTGAAGTTGTTGAAAGGTCAGACTGTCATCCACATGGCAGTCATACACTAACATCTCCATGGTAACCAGATCATCAAGGACATTATCTAAACTCTGAAATGTATATGAAAAACACAAGTAAGTAGTCTGCCAGTCAGTTTAAAGTAGATAAATCACTCTTCCAATTTTGTGGGACTTTTACCCGACATTGAGATGAAATGACGTCTCAAGCCCTGTCACCCAATGAAACCAATAGGGTTTACAAGCATGGACAGTCTGACTCGCAACATGCAGCCAATCTATTTCTACAAGCCCCGATGGACGGGAGCCAACAAAATGGGTTAATGATAAACCTAAGACGTTTCTATTGGAGCAAGCTTCAGCATGGCAAACTGATTAACCCTTTTTTACCAAATGGAATCTTCTACTTTATATATAGAACATGACCGTTTCACAATTTAGGGGTGTCAGGTTGTGTTTTCTTCAAAATTTATCTAGAAAATGGCTGAACGTTTTGCAAATGGGCAAAACCTCTTCAGTGAGGTGGTTCTAACAAATATCTACAAATTTGTTACTTGGAGAATTAGATTACAAGACCCTTTCATGACTATGGATTTCATTTGTGCATTTCCAACCCTAGGGAAGCCCATGCCACTCGGAACCGAGGCTAAGCCTTTAGCTAAGTAGTATTTCCATTCAAATTGCCCTTATAACTAGTTTTGCCATTATAAGGATTGTCGGTATGAAGAGGGTTGACTATATATATTAAAGAAGATTCTATTCAGCATAAATTTGTTGTTTTGTATTGGCATTTAACTTCCCAGTCAACACTATTTAGGTCATTTTTGAGCCGGTCATTTTACCTATCCACACTTTTCCTGGACAGGCTTATACGTAAGCGGCAAACCAGTACAGTGCACAATCTTTTGCCAGAAACTGATAACTGCCTTTCGGGAGAGAATGACTGTAGCAAATATTTCATGATCAATCTCCACAAAGGGATGTTGCCGACCCCAGCAGGTATCAAACCCGTGTCCTCCTGATCACCAGTCAGATGCGCATCCGACTGAGCTACCGTGGCCATTTTTCAGTATAACAAGAGGGTCATGATGGCCCTGGATCGTTCACCTGATCCATAGGGTAACAAGTGGGCCCCCGAGGAGCGCCATTATTGGCCCCAGGGCTATAATTTGAATAATCTTGGTAGTGTTCTAAAAGGTGAAGCTTCATACCAAATATCAAAGACCGGAGCATTCTGGTTTCAGATTCAGACAAGGAGATTTTTAAAGGTTTTCCTTATATAAGTCTAAATAAAACCTGCGGGCCCCAGGGCAGGGCCATTTTTGGCCCCAGGGCTATAATTTGAACAATATTGGCAGAAATCCACGAGCCAAAGCTTCATTCCAAATTTCAAAGACCTAGGCCCTCTGGTTTCAGACAAGAAGATTTTCAAAGGTTTTCCCAAAATATGTCTATGTAAAACCACAGGGCACCAGGGTGGGCCCATTTTCGGACTATAATTTGAACAATCTTGGTAGAGGTCGACTAGACAAAGCTTCAAACCAAATATCAAAGACCTGAGCCTTCTGGTTTCAGACAAGAAGATTTCTGAAGGTTTTCCCTATATAAGTCTATGTAAAATCAGTGGGTCCCGAGGCGGAGCCATTTTTGGCCGCAGGGCTATAAGTTGATCAATCTTGGTCGAGGTCCAATAGACAAAGCATCATACCAAATATCAAAGAACTGAGCCCTCTCGTTTCAGACAAGAAGATTTATAAAGAGTTCCCTAAAATGTCAATGTAAAACCAGTGGGCCCCGAGGAAGGGTTTTTTAAAGATTTTCCCCATATAAGTCTATGTAAAACCAGAGGGCCCCGGAGCGAAGCTATTTTTGGCCCCAGAACTATAATTTGATCAATCTTGATAGAGGTCCTTTAGATGAAGCTTCACACCAAATATCAAAGACCTGCACCTTGCTGTTACAGAGAATGAGATTTTTTAAGATTTTCCCTATATAAGTCTATGTAAAACCCAAGGGCCACGGGGCGGGGTCATTTTTAGCCCTAGGGCTATAATTTGATCTATCTTGATAGAGGTCCACTAGATGAAGCTTCACACCAAATATCAAAGACCTGGGACTTACAGTGTCAGAGAAGATTTTTTTTTTAATTTGCCCTATATTAGTCAATGTAAAACCAAACGGCCCCAAGGGCTATAATTTGAACAATTTTGGCAGAGGTCCACTAGATAAAGCCACACACCAAATATCAAAGACCTGGACCCTGCGGCTTCAGAGAAGGATTATAAAGATATTCCCTACACAAGCCTATGTAAAACCAAAGGGCCCCATGGCGGGGGCATTTTTGGCCCTAGGGCTAAAATTTAAACAATCTTGATAGAGGTCCACTTGATGAAGCTTCACACCAAATATCAAAGACCTGCGCCTTGCCGTTTCAGAGAAGAACATTTTCAAAAAAAATTCCTATATAAGTCTATGTAAAACCAAAGGACCCCAGGGTGGGGGCATTTTTGGCCCCAGGGCAATTTGAACAATCTTGGTAGAGGTCCACTAGATTAAGCTTCATACCAAATATCAAAGATCTGGGCCTTGCAGTTTCAGCGAAGAAGATTTTTAAAGATTTTCCCTATATAAGTCTATGTAAATCCAAAGGGTTCGGGGGCGGGGGCATTTTTTGCCCTTGGGCTATAATTTGAACAATCTTGACAGAGGTCCACTAGATGAAGCTTCACACCAAATATCAAAGACCTGGGCCTTGTAGTTTCAGAGATGAAGATTTTCAAAGATTTTCCCTATAGAAGTCTATGTAAAACCAAAGGGCCCAGTGGCGGGGGCATTTTTTGCCCCAGGACTATAATTTGAACAATCTTGGTAGAGGTCCACTAGATGAAGCTTCATACCAAATATCAAAGATCTAGGCCTTGCGGTTTCAGAGAAAAAGATTTTGGAAGATTTTCCCTATATAAGCCTATGTAAAACCAAAGGGCCCCAGGGCAGGGGCATTATTGGCCCCAGGGCTTTCATATGAACAATCTTGGTAGAGGTTCACTAGATGAAGCTTCATACCAAATATCAAAGACCTGGGACTTGTGGTTTCAGAGAAGAAGACTTTTTTAAGTTTTCAGTACAAAAATCTATTTTTAGCTCCTGTGACCTAGACGTGCAATGGACCGGAACCATTTGAACACATTTGGAAGGGGACCACCTAAGGATCATTCCTGTGATGTTTGGTCAAAATCTGATCAGTGGTTTTGGAGGAGATGTTGTTTGAAGAAATTGTTTATGCACGGACGCACACACGCACGCATGAGAAACGCACACACACACGCACGACGGACAAAAAGTGATCCCAAAAGCTCACCTCGTCACTATGTGACAGGTGAGCTAAAAAGGGTTAAATCAACAAATCAAAGATATTTAAGAAATAGATCAGCTCTAGCAGTGATTTATTGAGTGATTAATCACTGTTTGGAGGTCAGTTGTAAAGTAGATCAAATCATGAGAGCATAACGCAAGTGATTTGTCAACTTACAACTGACCAACAAACAGCTATTAATCACTCAATAAATCATGGCACTAGAGCTGATCTATTTCAATTCTTACACAATAAAAGTCAACAAAATGCTCTTGATTCCTTCAGATTCTCCCTATCTTCTGCCATTGATGATTGTTAGAAGGAATCCCGATATAAATGACTGTATCACATGCGTTTACCTGTTTTCATAACATAATAAACTATGTGATACAAGAAAATTATGTTACACCGTCTAACGTCAAGATAAAAATGAATGACATCATAAAAGGGGATAAAAAGGCAGCTCTTCATGTCACACTATTCTGTCCACTGATTTATCACCAATATATCACTAGATTTTACTACTGGCGACCAGTGTTAGAATAAACTACAATTTTATGATGCAGAATTACCACAGTGCATTACACTGCTCAAGCAAAAATTAATCAACAGCCTAACCTGTACTCCTCTTTCTACTCCCAGTTTCACCAGCTCCAGAGCATAGTCAGCTTGCCTTGACAATCTTTCTATCTCAAATGCACGATACTTGTACCATTTTGATATCGCAGAACCACTCTCAGCGTTTCTGAAAGAACGACAGCAATTTTTGTATGCCACAACCTCTTTATAACAAAATTAATGGGATCCAATGCAGAAACTGTGCTAGTAAAACACTTGTGTTATATCCTAACAAAAATGAATAGATTGTATAGAAAAATTACCATTTGTGGTCATTTTTCTATAAAATCTATATATTTTTGAGATCCATCTTGAAACTATGTTATATCCAAAAATATCCAAAACAGTGTTATAACTAGAGAAAGTGACCAGTGGGTCACGTATACCCCCGGCCAGCATCACCCTCTGATATATCTTTCGAGCTTGTATGTAATAGTAATGAAGTCAAGAAGCTATAAGAATCTATAAATGTGCTTGTAAAAGCTAAACCAAACATAAAATTTCTAAATGGACCAAGGGAGTGAGGGCATCAAATAGAACACACAGGCATCTATAATTTTGACATAAAACTTTAACCAAATGTAAAATTTCTAAGTCCGTGACCTTGAGGTCAAGGTCACCATGACCTTGAGGTCAAGGTCACCATGGGTGGGGGAATGGACATGCATCATGAAATCATTTATCAAACATGAAGAGAATCTAAGATGTGGTTACAGAGATATCAGCCATGAAAAAGGTTTAACACAAAACTTTGACGTAAAAGTAGATGAACAGACAGACAGACAGCCCACCCAGGGGCTTGACCCAGAGGCTTAGATATTCCATATGAAAGGTAATGCTATAGAGATATCCTTTACCAAACATGAAGAGAATCTAACATGTGGTTACAGAGATATCAGCAATGAAAAAGGTTTAACACAAAACTTTGACGTAAAATTAGATGAACAGACAGACAGACAGCCCACCCAGGGGCTTGACCCAGGGGCTTAGATATTCCATATGAAAGGTAATGCTATAGAGATATCCTATACCAAATATGAAGAGAATCTAACATGTGGTTACAGAGATATCAGCAATGAAAAAGGTTTAACACAAAACTTTGACGTAAAATTAGATGAACAGACAGACAGACAGCCCACCCAGGGGCTTGACCCAGGGGCTTGGATATTCCATATGAAAGGTAATGCTATAGAGATATCCTATACCAAATATGAAGAGAATCTAACATGTGGTTACAGAGATATCAGCAATGAAAAAGGTTTAACACAAAACTTTGACGTAAAAGTAGATGAACAGACAGACGGACAGACAGACAACCCACCCAGGGGCTTAGATATTCCATATGAAAGGTAATGCTATAGAGATATCCTGTACCAAATATGAAGAGAATCCAACCTGTGGTTACAGAGATATGAGCAATCAAAAAGGTTTAACGCAAAACTTTGACGTCAAGGTTGACGAACGAACGTACGAACGAACTAACGAACGAATGAACGAACGAACGAACGAACAAACGAACATACGAACGAACCAACGAACGGACGGAAAGACGAAAACTATATACCCCCTGACATACTTCGTATGCCGGGGGTATAATAAACAGTGTTGTACGAGGACTGTTCAAATATGAATGCAAGTAGAACGTTTTCTCAAGCACTAATGCGAAAATCACCTGGAAATAAATATCACAGCGTAGAAAAACATTTTACCTATACATTGATACCAAACCTGTTAAAATCCGTTCACTTTAGCCATGTATATCGTTCGATAAACACTGTCTACTCTTGTATACTAATACAAAACATGGTTGGAGGAAGGTCAGAGTACACCGTTGAAATTCGGTCCTATATTAAGAATCGTTGTATTCTTGGTATACGGTGCAAAGACATTTTTGATGAAATATGTTCGGTTTATGGGCATAATGAAATGCCTTTTCCGACAGTTTTTTGTTGGTGTAAGGAATTCAGCTGTGGGCTAGGCTCAACAGAAGATGCACCACATGATCGTCGGCCGAAAAGAGCAACATCTGCCAAGATGGTTGCTAGAGTGAAAGAAATAGTTGCTACCAATGCACGATACACCACTAGGCAAATAGCTAGTATGGTTGGCATCTCATTAGGAGCAGCTCATACAATTCTGAAACGGGATTTGAAAATGAGAAAGATCTGTGCTAGATGGATTCCCCATCTGTTGACAGATGAGCAGAAAAAGACACACGTTCAGTAAGCCAAGAAGTTGCTTAAAAAGTTTCCAAATTACAATGCATGGTCTTTCGCTAATGTCGTCACAGGTGACGAGACATGGGTTCACTTTTTTGAGCCAAAACGAAAGATTCAGAACAAAATATGGGCAACAAAGTATTGCAAAAGACCATGCATTGCAAAGCAGACCATGAGCGTCAAGAAGGTAATGTATGCCATATTCTTTTCAAATCAGGCCCCTGCTATTCAGGTTGCTGTGTCTAAAAGCAAATCTGTAAATGTGAAGTTTTACAAGAATAAAGTTCTTCGAAAATTGAAGAAATATTTCAAAGAACGAAGACCCGCAACTGGTTTGGCCAATGTCAGATTGCTACATGACAATGCGTCATTGCTCAAGGTGTTCATTGTGCAAGACTATCTGGAGCAGGAAAAGGTTGTTGAACTCCCTCACCCCCCGTATTCCCTTGACCTTGCCCCGTGTGACTTTTTTTTGTTCCCGCGGCTGAAAAAATACCTTTTTGGTGGAAAATTTGTACAGCGCAAACACCTCGGTTCTGCAATATTCCAGTGCCTTCATAGTATACCTCAAACTACCAAAATGCATTCAATCATTGGATCAGAAGACTGAATGTTTGTATATCTGTTAAAGGGGAATACTTTGAGGGAACAAAATAAATTTTTCATCGAAATCTATCACGGAATCATTTTTATGTGCTTAGTTGTATTCACATTTGAATAGTCCTCGTAACCAAGTTGTGAGGTTTTAGAAGACACTTCACTTACATCAAGCATAGTGTGAACCGATTTTATACGGGGAAACCCCGAAAGGGGTCAGACCAGAAGCCGCAGAACTCGGCGTCTGATCAGGGCCTTCACTGTCTGTAAAGTACAACCACTTCCTTAAAAAATTTCTAAACAAAAGTGAACCTGACACTCCTACATTTCGACATGGACCCCTGCTGTATATATGGGGTGAATTCTATTAAGTACAAAATTGGTTAATCAGAGGTGGGACACAGCTAAAATTCCATGAAGGGGGATTGTATTGGGGTTTAACAACATGTTAATCCTAGTGGCTCATTTTGTGTTGTCTCCCAGAGAAAGGGAGAAAAGAGATTGAAGATATAGTAGAGGAGATGAAAGACAGGGATAGCAAAGAAAGAAGAAAACTAGAAATGGTAATTGTGAAATACTATGACCGCCCCCCACCCCTCCCCCCCCCCCCACCAACCATATGCTTGCCCCTAAATCCCAAAACTTTCAAAGGGCCATAACTGAAGAACAAGATTTCATCCAAGTATTTTTCGGAATTTCTTCAAAAATTAATCAGGTCATCTACTTATCACTGGCAATCCACTCATCAACTTTCAAGGCTCTAGCTTTAACAGTTTTTGTGATATTTTGCTTACAAAATTTCATCCAATTTTTTTCAAAGGGCCATAATGCTGGAAAGGTGCATAATCCGGAAGTGAAAAAATATGCTCCAAGTTTTTAAGTTAACGCTACGCATTACAAAGCATGCAATGTACAAATCTTCAGCTGCAAAGGGCCATAACTTATAAAATATTTTTCGGAATTTCTTCAAAAGTTAATCAGGTCATCTATTCATCACTCGAAATCCACTCATCAACTTTCAAGGCTCTAGCTTCAATAGTTTTTGTGATGTTTTGCATCCAAATTCTTTCAAAGGGCCATAACTCTGAAAAGGGGCAAAATTCTGACGAGAAAAAAAATATGTGTCAGCTATTTTTTCATGAGGAATCCATTTATGAAACTTCAAAACCCTAGGGTTCATGGTTCTAAACATCACGAAAACATGCCTATATAATTTTGACCCCCTTGAGCCCCACTTTTATATCTTAAAACTGGGGTTTCCGGGGGTATTCCTTATTTTTCTTAATTCTGCTCTGAATAATAGATTGTGGGTACTCGTTAGAACCGCCTCGATGAGGCGGTTCTAACGAGTGCCAACAATCTATATTTGGAGATGAAATAAGAAAAATATCAACATTTTTCATCATAAAATTTTCATGTTTTCGGCGATAAAGGTGGCAATGTATTTGTATAGGTTGTTTGCCAAATGGTTATGCTATGCATCACAAAGCATGCAAAGTACAAATGCCCAAAGTTACAAAAAGGCCATAACTCATGAAGTATTTTACGGAATTTCTTCAAAACTTAATCAGGTCATCTACTCATCACTAGCAATCCACTCATCAACCTTCAAGGCTCTAGCTTTAATTGGTTTTTGAGATATTTTGCTGATAAGATTTCATCCAAAATATTTTCAAAGGGCCATAACTCAGGAAAGGAGCATGATCTTGAAGAGGAAAAAAAAATGTGTCAGCTATTTTTTCATGAGGAATCCATAAACCTAGCATACATGGTCCTAAAGTTATGCTATGCATCAAAAAGATTTATGGATGGACAAACGGATGAAAGGATGAACGCCCCAGAAGTAATATGCCCCTCAAAGAGGCAATTCTAATGAGTACACACAAATTGCCAACTATGAGGCAATTCTAATTAGTGCATACAACATACAGTCGAACTTCAATAGCTCAAACACCTTTGGGACCTCGAAAATCTGTTCAAGATAGGGGGAGTTCGAGCCACTGAGGGTTACTGCCCAGAGGCGTAACGAGATACTTTTAGACATCTTTTCGGTGTTCCATAATGAATATGTATGCTGTATGTACTCATTAGAATCGCCTTATTGAGGCGATTCTAATGAGTACACACAGCATACACTTGTAAAGATAAAAGACTAAAATCTCCTTAATTATCCCCCACTAGTTCTTATGAAGAGGATTTCGCTAGGGGCTCAAGAATAGGTTCGACTCATCCATGGTAAACGAGCCATCAGTGTTCGAGCCATCAAAGTTCTACTATACCATTATTTTAAAGATAACTGAAAAGAAATCCACAAATTATACACATAATTCCTCCTGATTGGAAGCTATGATTAACCCTAAGGGTCTAGAACTACCCTTGTCAAGAGCCCCCATGCCCCCATCGGGGCTTGGAGAAATTGATTGGGCTGCATGTTGCTTTCACACAGAGCTGAAACTGACCATCCCTTTTGGTTTGTTTGAGCAGCAGGGACTGAGATGTCGTATCATCTCAAAGTCGGGTGTTACTGTGTAATTCCTACAAAATTGGAAGCAATGCCTCCAAGATGACCTAAACTGTGTTGACAGGTATGTAAAACCTCAATTCAAACAAAACAAAACCCTCGTCAAGAATGAATTTCAATACTCTCAAGGAAGTTTGATTTGTTGTTGTTGTTTGGAATTTAAGCCATTTTGTACCGGAAACCCCAAGACAGGTACCCTGGCAAACAGTGCAGGCCCAGATCAGAAGCCACAGAACACGGCATCTGATCATCAAGGCCTACATTTTTTTGCAAAACGTTCAGTTATTTTCCAAATAGATTTTTAAGGAAGTACAACATGACACCCCTAAATTTCGAAATGGTCTCCTGTCATATATAAGATTCCATTGCGCACAATAAGGGTTAACAACCCAGTCAACATTATTTAGGCCATGTCAAGCCAGTCTGTTTACTTTGCCACCTTTCCTGGGCAGGCATATATATAAACACTTGACCAGTTTACTGCACATTCTTTAACCAGAAACTGACAACTGCCCTTCTGGAATCAGCAGAAGGGAGAGAATGACAACAGAAATGTTTTCATGATCAATCTTTACAAAAGAATGTTGCCGACCCAGCAGGTATGGAACCTGTGACCTCCTGAACACCAGTCAAGGGCATTTGAGCAAATGGATCTTGACAGTAATGTGCTACCCACCTAAATTTGATCAGTTCTGGTTGCTGTTCATACAAGAAGGTACCAAGATCTACTGGTTCCCGCTCTATTGCTGTCTTACAGGGATCCATCTCCACCCAATCAGATCTGTTCCATCTCTCTGAGTCCCATGCTATTAGAGCTTTTTCACTGAAATACAAAAATATAGACATTTTTTTTTTGTTATTGTTCTTTGGCCAAGTGAGGGTCGAATCCAAAGCAGTGAGAGACTTAAATATCAACCCTAAAGATGCCAAATAAAACTGCATCTAAAAATGCCATCTGTTTATGTCGTCGGCTCTATCTTCTTGCAAACTTCTCAAATATATTTTTCCATAAAGGAAGTGTAGAACCTGATCAGACTGCTCCAAGAGGAGAAAGTCACAGAAAGGATGGCAGAGAGCATTGATCTTGATAAGACAGATTGGTATGAGCCATCTCATATGGATCTACACTGTTTGTAAAGGGGTCTGTGCTGGTCTACAGGATCAGGCCCCGAGGTTATAAAACTTTTTTTCATGCTCAACTCAGCTGAGCATGAAATTTAAAATGCTCATAAATATTACAATACAATTGAAAGGGGCTGTTTTTTCTGCTCAGACCAGCACAGAAAGTTATTTGTCATGCTCATAAAGTTTAAAATGCCAACAATTGTTGGCATTTTAAAATTTATGAGCATGACAAATTTCATGCTCAGCTGAGTTGAGCATGAAAAAAGTTTTATAACCTCGGGGTCTGGTTGAAACCAAAATTGCAAGAAACTACTCAAAAGTATATCTATAAGTCACCATATTGAATTTAATACCTTAAAACACCTAAAAAATTCGGACACCTTGAGAACTTGCTGTAATTATCCTAAAATTTTAACAAAATTGTACCACAATCCAGCAAGGCATCTAAAAGGTGCAAATGGAATGGCAAACAGTGTAGACCCTGATCAGGAGCAGTCTAATCTGGGTCTGCACTGTTTGCCACGGTCTATCTGCCAATACTTCAGATCATTACTGTACAACTATAGCCAACTCTTTCAAAAATGGGGGGGGGGGGGGGGGGGCGGCGGTTACAGTCCTTTTTAAAGTATTTCATTGCCTTCCATTGTAGAAGTTAACACCTCACAAGTGAGCAAGGCTCGAATGCACAGCAGTGAGAGACATAATGATTTAGAGCTAGTGCTCTTATCCAATCAGCCACGGTGGCCTAGTCTTCTCTTCAAGGACGGGAAAAGCAATTCTTTCCTTTAAGAGGAGACCCCGCTAAGAGCTAAGGTTTCATTTGGAGTTTAATGACCCAGTAAACACTATTAAGGTCAAGCTGAGCTGGTCAGTTTGCTTAACCATACTTTTTGTGGTCAGGCTCATAAAGCAGTTAAGCAGTTAAACAATGCAGTGCATTCTTTCACAAGGAAACTAACAAAAGCCCTTCTAGGAACAGTGGAAGGGAGAGATTAACGGCAGAAAATATTTCATGGACAATATCCATGAAAGAATGCTGCTGATCTGGATCAGGAAATAGGAAATCAAACTGGAAGTACTCAAATTTGATATTTAGGTCTCCCATCAAAAAAAGTAGAAAATATATCAGCTGCACCTATTTACCTTAAGGGAAATGTTTACATCCGGCATGTGTTCTGTCACTTTCAAAATTGGCGACAACTTTTTGGACTTCCCGTTTACTTTCTAATAGGCTGAGTCCTTCTTGTTTACTTTCCTATAGGCAGAGTACTTACCGTTTACTTTCTAACAGGAAAAGTACCTCCTGTTAAATTCCTACAGGCCGAATCCTTCCTGTTTACTTTCTTACAAACTGTGTCCTTCCTGTTTACTTTCCCATAGCTGAGTACTTACTGCTTACTTTCACATAGGTGAGTAATTGCTGTTTACTTTCCCATAGTCTGAGTACTTCCTGTTTACTTTCCCATAGTCTGAGTACTTCCTGTTTACTTTCCTATTGGCAAAGTAATTCCTGTTACCTTTTCCATAGGCTGAGCACTTCTTGTTTACTTTCCTATAGGCAGAATCCCTCTTAACCCTTTACCACTCAGGGATTTGGTGAATTTCGCTGATTTTCACAGTGTTGCACCTGACAGCAACTTCAACTAGCCATTGTTTCATAATGTATGGTCTGTTTTACACCAAACTCGGTATGAATGTTCATTTGGCAGTAGCCTTTCAAATACAACTTTTCATAACTTGATCATTGTTGTCATGGTAAAGAGGGGGCATCTCAAAGTTGACAAAAAGTGTGTTTTCACATGAATTTTTGACTACATTTTAATCTTCACACAGCTGTCAAGGCAACAATTAAGGTGTTTGGCACTGGCCATTTTCACTGTTTGCAGCATGTTTTATCAGCATCAATTTTCAGGCATTTTTGAGCCCAGTCACCCTCAGATATAAATTTTAGCGGCCGGTAGGGCCATACACCCCCCCAAACGCCCCCCCCTTCAATCCCCCCTAGAATATTTTTAGTGGGGAGGCGCGCGAAAAAACAGGTCACTTTTTTGCCCAACAAATCCTAAAGCAAACATAACTATCCAGGGGTAGAAATGCAGATTTTAGGTGCTTCTGGGGCTTAAAATGGGGGGGGGGGGTTGCAGACATGTAAAAACACGTATCTGAGTGGGAAAGGGTTAAAAAGGTGTCTGCTCTTCAAGGAAAGAATTTGCTCCTCAGGAGCAAATTCTTTCCTTTAAGAATAGACCCCTACTGATAAGTAAGATTAAGGTATTGTTCAAGGAGTTGGCTCCCATGGAGGTATCTTTTTCTTTTATTTTATATGGTAAATTTTGTGAAATTTTACACATTACTCACCTGATCTCCGGTAAGAGTATCTTATACTCTGCTGGATTTGTTGTCTCTGGGAAATTTAATAAGATGGCAAGCCTGTAAAACAAAAACATGAATCACAAATAGTCGCATCCGTAGACACAAACAAGCTTAACATAATCACTATGATTTGACCAGACTAACGAGTGTTGGAAAAAAAACTCTTGCCATTCACTACCATGATGTCATTTTCAATAAATTTTTCTTTCATTTAAGAAATGAATAAAAATTTTTAACATTCACTGAAGTATTAGCAGCATCCAGTCAAGAGCAAAGTTTAAGTGAACACCTGCATTCATTGGTGGAAGAGGTGGTAGCCTCCTTTTGCTAATTAGGAGACCTGCTCTCTGCAGCCGGTGGCTGTGGTCTTACAACCTCATCGCATGTGAAAATAGCCTGGAAGAAGTTCAAGGAGCTGCTACCAGTTCTCTCTTCCCGCCAACACTCGTTAAAGACGAGGCCATGTGTACAGCTCTTGTGTGCAAAGCGCAATGCTCCATGCCAGCAAGACTTGGCCATTGACAAAACCAAATCTCCCAATATCTGCAGCAGAATGACAGGGCAATGATCAGACAGATCTGCAATATCAAGCCAAAAGATGCTGTCACCATCAGGTCCAGTGAGCTATTTTCATGGCTTGGCATTGAGGAACTGGACCTTAACCTGAAGGAGAGATGGCTCCGCTGGTATGGGCATGTGGAGCGTTCCCAGGGTGCAGTCAAGACAGCCTTTGACATACAGGTGGATGGAAAACTTGGGCCTGTGATCCCCATAATGACTTGGAAGCAGCTGACAGAGATCACAGAGAGAGGAAGCTATCGGCTATCAACCCTAATGGAGATCTGGTGTGAGATTTGCTATGCATGCAACATGCCAGCTACCTGGAAGGGGGCCCACTTATGTGGATGTTGCCCCTGTTCCTGCACGTTAATTAAAACTCCAATAATGATGATGATGAGTGGATATTTTTTTTTGGTTTTTGGTTTAATGGCCCTTTCAAGATTATTTCACTTATATCAAGCCAATCCTTAATCAAAGGTTGACAAAAAAAACAGTGTACCCAGAGAAAAACCACCTGACCTGCATTCAATCAAGTATGAACAACATTGGGTCAGAAGCATAGTAAGTGAATGTTAAAATAATTACCATTATTACTTATATTTACATTATTTTCTATCCCTCATGTGAAGATAGCTTAAGCTTTGAGGGCTAGAAATGAAACAAGAAAACTTCACCATCATCCAATCATACTGGAGAGATTCATGGTTTATTCTGACGTCACTTAATGATCATGTGACATCGCGTGAGTCAAGCAGGGACACAACTAGGTCGAATTGACAATGTGTCACTGCATTTTAAAGCTAAAACCTTTAGACAACCTGACATCAAAAACACAGTAACTTACAGACCACTTTCTCTTTCCATGCATTGGTGCAAGGGTACACAGGAATTGGTATACACCTCCATGCAAAAGCCCTAAATAAGAAGTGGGAAAACTAATCCTGGAATCGTCCAGGGGTAGCCTCTATATGCTTTTAGTACCTGGTCACCTTTCAAACTAGTATCAGTCAGTCACTCCATAATGCTAGTGAAAATGACACTTTAACCCTTGTCTAGCTGAACCTCGACATTTACCTTTGCAAACAGCCATCTGATTAGGATCAATACTGTTTGACATCCAGTTTTTGAATTTGTAGGAATCAATTACATCGAGAAATCTGATTGGCTGAAAGTCAGAAATGGGCGTGGTTAAATTAATTTATTCAGCAGGATATGAGGTAACATACCTATGAGATAGTAGCTCCTCACTGTGGAAAGTGAATAATGTCTCCAAAGCTTTCCAATCACTGGACTGAAATTTAAAATGACCAGGAAATGTGCTGAGGGCATATATACTGTATTTTTCGCGCTGTATTACCATAATGATCCTAATTACCTAAGCAAACAGTGAAGACCCAGATCAGACTGCTCCTAGAGGAGCAGTCTGATCAGGGTCTACACTGTTTGCCATTCGGTCTGCACTTTTTGGACTCCTTGCTGGATCATGAAACAAATTTCTTAGAAGTTAAGGAGAACTAGAGCTGTCAGTGAAACTGACTAGGGCCCCGCCAGCGCCATCAGAGGAGTTGGATTTTTTTCCAAGGACCATAAGGCTTAGAGTATTGTAGTTAGAGTTACGTAACTTGCCATGAAATTGTGTAATGATATTGTGAACTTATATCTAAAGTTTGGAGACGGTTTGTAAATCATGGATAAAACAAGATGTGGTTGTGAAACACTGATGCCCCCGGACAGCGCATGTTAAATATGAAAGCAGTATCAAGTTTCATTTGGATATCTATATTGGTTTTGAAATTAAGATGAAAAGACGAAAAAAGCTATTTTTTGGTTTTTTCAAAGGGCCATAACTCTCACAGTATTGTAGCTAGTTATGTAACTTGCCAAGAAATTGTGTAATGTTGTTGTGATCTTACATTTAAAGATTGGATATAATGCTTTAGAATGTTTTTTAAGTTATTAAGAAAAAACATGAACAATGTGGATGGACAGACAGACAGACAGATAGATGGACAGACTGACAGATGGATGGACAGGGCATTACTTTAGGGCAACTGTCAATAGCTCGCTAAAAGAGAAGTTTTTTTCTTGGATATCTGTTTGGTTTCTTGTCTGATTCATAACAGACAAGCGTAAACTAGCAACATTTTATTGCTGGTTACCCTAGATTGGGATTTGTTTGTCTTGTAGATTGAAAAAATTGCTGACATTCTTTCCGGCCTTTACCTCACTAGTGGGTGGGGTAACGTAAAACTGAAATTCTTAGGATCAAAATTAGGTCGCTTGTCACATTTATTTTTCTGGAGAGAAAAGATAGGAACTCTCATGGCGGTGGGGTGATGTTGCTCATTCATAGAGACATCCCTCACATGCCTTTCATGGAACTTGAAAATGACACCGAATCGGTCTGGGTTAAGGTTTTTGCAAATAAAAGTTCCCACTTCGTAGCAAGTTGGTATCGACCACCAAATGGTACAATCGAAAATTTCCAGTTGTTTAAAGACCAACTGGATTGCATTAAATCGCAGCATAAGGGTAAAAAACTCCCGGCTGTACATGTTCTAGGTGACCTCAACTTCAGAGACATTGCTTGGCCCGACAGGCTCAGCAAACAAGGCACAATGCTGAGTCAGTCGGAAGGACAAATATTGATTGACATTATGAACGATCATGGCCTTGAACAAATTGTTAACTTCCCCACTCGTGATAAGAACACATTGGATCTGATCCTTACGACTTTGCCAGGACAATTCGAAGACATTCATTCCCCAGATAAACTAAGTGACCACGATGTTGTCTCCGGATATTTAAAAATTCACATCCCACCAATAAAGAAACGTCGGAGGAAGGTGTACTCATATCAGAAAGGTGACTATGAAACTATGAGGAAGGATGCACTCAGATTTGCAAAGGAGAATTACTTTAATGGTCATTCAGATGCTCGGTCTATACAAGAGAATTTTGATTTGATAACTTCTTTCATTCATACTTCGGCCGAAAATCATATCCCCTCAAAAACTAGTAGGCCTGTATCTTCTATTCCCTGGATCACTCCAGAGATAAGAAGGAAAATTCGCAGAAGGAATAAGATTCATGCAAAGGCAAAAAAGACGGGAAGTGGTAATCTCCGGACAAAATTTGAAAACTTGAGACGTGAAATCAAGACTGATATAAAAAAATCAGCATGATTTGTATGTGAATAACTTGGTAGGTGATGTAAAGGCAAATCCCAGAGACTTCTACAGATATGTTAATAGCCAGAAGAAAGACAGGCAAGGCATCCCGCCCCTTAATAAAAGAGGAGGGGACGGGGTTGCTGAACCAGACTCTGAAAGGGCAGAGGAACTAGTTGGTCAATTCAATGATGCGTTTAATAAAACTGAGTTCACGGAGGTTCCATTGACTGGAAGATCGGCCCCATTCATGAATAA
The DNA here is from genome assembly GCA_963580285.1 of Lucinisca nassula. Classification (NCBI taxonomy): domain Eukaryota; kingdom Metazoa; phylum Mollusca; class Bivalvia; order Lucinida; family Lucinidae; genus Lucinisca; species Lucinisca nassula. Next base: position 128,573,770 of record OY757018.1, on the reverse strand, counting down.
TATTGTTGTGACAGCTGCAGGAGTGATCAAATTACTTCAAGGCTTAAACCCCAGTAAGGCCTTTGGACCTGATGAGCTTCATCCCAGAGTCCTGAAGGAACTAGCAAATGAGTTGGGTCCAGTTTTCGCACACTTGTTTCAACAGTCTCTTGATACGGGTGAAATCCCCAAAGAATGGCTCTTAGCAAACATTTGTCCACTCTTCAAAAAAGGAGATAGGGCTCTTGCCCGTAATTATCGCCCTGTGTCTCTGACTTGTGTTCTGTGTAAATTGCTGGAACATATAGTCTGCTCAAACATCATGGCCCACTTGGACGAACATAAACTTTTGTCAGACAGACAACATGCATTTAGGAAAAGGCACAGTTGTGAAACTCAGCTAAGCACAGTTATTAATGACTGGGCAAAAATCTTGGACAAAGGGGGACAGGTGGACACATTTATTCTGGACTTCGAGAAGGCCTTTGACACCCCTCCTCATGAACTACTTAAATCTAAGTTATTTGGTTATGGAATTGGGGGAAAGACCCTCAAATGGATAGATTCCTTTCTTTGCTACAGAAAACAGCGGGTTGTTGTTAATGGTGAATCTTCGGAGTGGGCTCCAGTTTTGTCTGGAGTCCCGCAAGGGACCGTTCTTGGTCCACTTTTGTTCTCCCTGTACATCAATGATATTTCCACTGACATTGACTCAGAAATAAGACTGTTCGCAGATGACTGTGTTTGTTACCGGGAAATTAGAGATACAGATGACTCATTGAAACTTCAGGCTGACATAGATAGATTAGGATGTTGGGCACGTAAATGGGGCATGAGATTTCAGCCAGTTAAATGCAATATTATTCAGATAACTAGGAAGAGATCTAATAAAGTTGAGGCTTCTTACACCTTAGAGGGAAAGGTCCTCGAAAATGTGGACTCCATTAAATACCTTGGAGTGACAATCTCACACAACTTGAGATGGAATACTCATATTAGCAACATGTGTACTAAGGCAAATAGAACGCTTGGTTTCCTGAGGCGAAATCTTCATCAGTGCCCTCAGGATGTAAAAGAGGCAGCATATAAAGGTCTTGTTCGCCCAATCTTGGAATATGGTAGTTGTATCTGGGACCCCAGTGGAGTGGTTCTTAATGATGAAATTGAGAAAGTTCAGAATAGAGCTGCTAGATTTGTAACAGGCAATTACTGCTTTGAAACTGGGAGCATGACTGGAATACTTGACAAATTAAAATGGGAGTCTCTCAAGAAAAGGAGAAAAGACAGTAGGCTAATCCTTTTATACAAAGGTCTAAAGGGTGCTGCCAGCATTCCAACAGATGACCTTGTTCCCCCAGCTAGACACTGTAGAAATCACCATTCGTTGGCGTTTCAGACCCTTAGCCCAAGAACCGACATTTATAAAGAGTTTTTCTTCCCCAGAACCATTAGAGATTGGAATGCCCTTCCCGATTTGATTATCTCGACAGCTGAAGGTGCTGATGATTGTGTAGCTAAATTTACCTCTTTGGTTAGAGCTAGGGACTAACTTCCCGCATCACAGGTCCTGGTGTATGAATGTCATTTGACGTGTCACCAGTAACAATTCTGATTCTGATTCTGAATAACTATAGGAAGTTTAATTTGAATATCTGTAGCAATTTTGAAATATAGATGAAAGAAAGAAGAAATAAGCTGATTTTTTAAGTTTTTCAAAGGGCCATAACTCTGAGAAAATTAAAGCTACAGCTAAGTAGCTTGCCAAGAAATTGGGTATTGATATTGTGACCTTATATTTAAAGTTTGAAGTTGATAGGTTTAATGGTTTGGAAGTTATTAAGAAAAAACATGAAAAATGTGGACATTTTTTATTTTTTTCAAAGGGCCATAACCCTGAGAGTATTGTAGCTAGAGTTACGTAACTTATATTTTAAGTTGGAAGTTGATGCGTTTGACGGTTTGTAAGTTATTTAGAAAAAAAACACAAAAAATGTGGACGGACAGACGGATGTTCCAACAAGTCAGGTTTAAGGGCTATTTCTTTTGTTATTTTCTTTTGTTTGGTTTAGGGGCTAACCTCCTAAACCTTTTATTTACGGAATAAATCTATTGTTTAACAATCATTTTCTATCATTTTCTATTGTTGTCCAATCTGGATACTAGCCCCTAAACCTGACATGTTCGCCCGGACAGACAGACAGATGGATGGACAGATGGACAGACAGGGTGATTACTATAGGGCACCTGCAAATAAATTTGCAGGGCCCTAATTACAGCAAGTTTACATGATGTCCGAATTTTTACGACTTTTACAGAAGTGTTTGTGAATTTCGAGATATTAATTAAGTGAAATTCTGTGAACATTAATACCCAGGTAAATTAAGAATTTTGTAAATTACAAATAGGAGAAATCTGTGAATCTGTTAACTTAAATACCTGTGATTGTGCATGAGTCTGGAAAAACGAGAACCTTTGTATGCACAAAAATAAGCACACATCACAAAACAAGAGGGCCCAGAGGGCCCTGGTTCGCTCACCTGATCCAATGTATAACAAGTGGGCCCCAGGCAGGGTCATTTTTGGCCCCAGGGCTATAATTTGAACAATCTTGGTATAGGTCCACAAAATGAAGCTTCATATTGAATATGAAAGACCTGGGCTTTGTGGTTTCAAAGAACAAGATTTTAAAGGTTTACCCTGCATATAGAAGTCTATGTAAAACAAGATTTTCCCTATATAAGTCTATGTAAAACCAAAGGGCCCCGGAGCGGGGGCATTTTTGGCCCCAGGGCTATAATTTGAACAATCTTGGTAGAGGTCCAGTAGCTGAAGTTTCATAACAAATATAAAAGACCTAAGCCTTGTGTTTCAGAGAAGATGATTTTTAAAGATTTTCCCTATATAAGTCTATGTAAAACCAAAGGGCCACATGGCGGGGGCATTTTTGGTCTCAGCGCTATAATTTGAACAATCTTTATAGAGGTCCACTAGCTGAAGCTTCATAACAAATATCGAAGACCTAAGCCTTGTGGTTTCAGAGAAGACGATTTTTCAAGATTTTCCCTATACAAGTCTATGTAAAACCAAATGGCCCCGGCGTGGGGGCATTTTTGGCCCCAGGGCTATAATTTGAACAATCTTGGTAGGGGTCCACTAGATGAAGCTTCATACCAAATATCAAAGACCTGGGCCTAGCGGTTTCAGAGAAGAAGATTTTTAAAGATTTTCCCACTATAAGCCCATGTAAAACCAAAGGACCCCGGTGCGGGGGCATTTTTGGCCCCAGCACTATAATTTGAACAATCTTGGTAGGGGTCCACTAGATGAAGCTTCATACCAAATATCAAAGACCTGGGCCTTGCGGTTTCAGAGAAGAAGATTTTTAAAGATTTTCCCCATATATGCCCATGTAAAACCAAAGGGCCCCGGTGCGGGGGCATTTTTGGCCCCAGCACTATAATTTGAACAATCTTGGTAGGCGTCCACTAGATGAAGCTTCATACCAAATATCAAAGACCTGGGCCTTGCGGTTTCAGAGAAGAAGATTTTTAAAGATTTTCCCTATATAAGCCCATGTAAAACCAAAGGCATTTTTAGCTCCAGCACTATAATTTGAACAATCTTGGTAGGGGTCCACTAGATGAAGCTTCATAATAAATATCAAAGACCTGGGCCTTGCGGTTTCAGAGAAGAAGATTTTTAAAGATTTTCCCTATATAAGCCCATGTAAAACCAAAGGGCCCCGGTGCGGGGGCACTTTTGGCCTCAGCACTATAATTTGAACAATCTTGGTAGGGGTCCACTAGATGAAGCTTCATACCAAATATCAAAGACCTGGGCCTTGCAGTTTCAGAGAAGAAGATTTTTAAAGATTTTCCCTATATAAGCCCATGTAAAACCAAAGGACCCCGGTGCGGGGGCATTTTTGGCCCCAGCACTATAATTTGAACAATCTTGGTAGGGGTCCACTAGATGAAGCTTCATACCAAATATCAAAGACCTGGGCCTTGCGGTTTCAGAGAAGAAGATTTTTAAAGATTTTCCCTATATAAGCCCATGTAAAACCAAAGGGCCCCGGTGCGGGGGCATTTTTGGCCCCAGCACTATAATTTGAACAATCTTGGTAGGGGTCCACTAGATGAAGCTTCATACCAAATATCAAAAACCTGGGCCTTGCGGTTTCAGAGAAGAAGATTTTTAAAGATTTTCCCTATATAAGCCCATGTAAAACAAAAGGGCCCCCGTGCGGGGGCATTTTTAGCTCCAGCACTATAATTTGAACAATCTTGGTAGGGGTCCACTAGATGAAGCTTCATACCAAATATCAAAGACCTGGGCCTTGCGGTTTCAGAGAAGAAGATTTTTTAAGTTTTCGGTGAAAAAAATTTATTTTTGGCTACTGTGACCTATATGTGCAACTGACCGGAACCATTTGAACAACTTTGAAAGGGGACCACCTAAGGATCATTCCTGTGAAGTTTGGTCAAAATCCGATCAGTGGTTTAGGAGGAGATGTCGTTTGAAGAAAAAGTTTACGGACGCACGCACGGACGGACGCATGCACGGAGGGACGCACGGACGGACGCACGACGGACGACGGACAAAAAGTGATCCCAAAAGCTCACATTGTCACTACGTGACAGGTGAGCTAATTACACTTATATAATTCTGAGCCCCTTAAACCCAAGTTTAGTATAGGGAAACTCTGCTCAAAAACATACATTGTGGGTACTCATTAGAACCACCTCTCAGAGGGTGTTCTAACAAGTACCAACAATCCATGTTTTGAGCAGATATATGAAAAAAATCTGAATTTTATTATCTGAAAATGTTTTGTTTTTTTTTTTGCTGAAAAAAAAATTTCAATATATTTGAATAGGCCTTTTTATCATAATGAGTTACATTAATCTAAGTACTAACAGCACTAGTGGGTGAACTGTCTGTTTCTTGTGCAGGTGGGCAAAAGGGTCCTGAACATAGCCTTGGATAGTTTCATTTAACCCTTAAACTCCAGAGGTCAGTTGTTCAAAACTTATCATCACCGTTAGTTAATGTATACATGTGGTTAAAACTTTGAACATTTAATATGACAAATATGTTAATATTTTTGCTGAAAAAATGTGAGCAGCTTTTGCAAATGCAAAAGCTGCTCTCATTTTTTCAGCAAAAATAACTCTATATTAGTTACTGTTCTTGCTAGAACAGTTAATAATTTGACAACTAACAAGCTCGTTAAGCTAACGATGCTTTCAACAACTGAGCTCAGTTCTTTGATTGAACACAGTAAACCCAATCAGCTGCTGTATTCTGTGGCATCTGATCTAGATCTACACTGTTCTATAATGCCCCAATTCCTGGGATTTGCTCAACCAAAAACTGCATCCCAAATCTGAAAGTATGACCAACTTGTAAAAGAAACAAAATCAGTTGAGTGAGTGCGTTGAAGATAATGTGACTGAATGTGTAATGGTTATCAAAGGAAAGAATCATAACCAACCTTTTTTGTTCAACCCTTATCCCACAGAACACTACAACCTTTACAAACAGACACGGTGTTATCCACCAAATAACAGCAATGTTATATGACAAAAATGGTATATTGCATTGATATTAGTAAATATTGTCCTCCATTGGAATATCAAAGAATATAGCTGGTTCAATTTGACATAAGACTGACCTTTATGCAAAGAATAAATTAGTCAGTGTCATCACCTAATAGGTTGGTTTTCGCAATCTTCTTGTGAATTTTCAGCATCTCGTGAATGGCGACCCATTTACTAACCATTTATTATTGAATAACCACATCTGCCTTTTTGGAACATGGCGAAGAATGCATTCAGAAGAGTGTGAAATTATGTTAATAGAGGTCACCAGTCTCATGTCAAATTGTTCCAACTATACAAGCTTGCAATATCCCAACTTGGGACATAATCGTCAATATCAGTGCAATACCCAACAATAAAATCTTACCTGGGCATACTCCACAGCAGTTTCAACAATATTCTGTGATCGAAACTTCTCAAAAAACTTGCAGTCAAATCTTTCTGCAGCATAATTTACCCCACCTAGTATACACTGAAAATCAGAATTTCATAGCATTTATTTACACATTATAAGAATTTTACACTGATACGGGGCAAGGATAGAAAAATCTGTTCCGTGGTCACTGTCTGGCTTGCCGGCTTTGATTCCGAGGGGCATGTTCTTCAATCTACCCCTCACATCAGTGATAGATTCTGTTCTTGCATACAGTATTTAATGTATGTATTCGAACAGACAAGCCTCAGCAAACAGTGTAGACCCAGATGAGATGCGGTAAAAATGTGGCATCTCATCTGGGTCAACACTGTTTGCCATTTATCCAACTATTTTTAGACACAACTCCCTGTAGTAGATTGTACTTGTTCAAATTTTAGAACAAGCATAGCTAGTAGCTGAAACGTCCAAATGTTCAAGGTAAATACAGAACTTTTCATTTCTGAAAATGCTGCCCTTTCATTGCCATATTGTGATGGCATTACTGTGATGTTTATTGATATCATTACATTCATTCATGCTTACTGACATCATTACATTCATTTATGTTTATTGATGTCATTACAATCAATCGGGTTCACTAATGTCATTATATTCATGATGTCACTACATCCGTTGATGTTTATTGACATTACATTCATTTGTTTATTGATGTCATTACAGTCAGGCATGTTTATTGATGTCATTACAGTCAGGCATGTTTATTAATGTAATTACATTTGTTCATGTTTATTGATGTCTTTACATACATTCATGTTAATTGATATCATTACATTCATTCATGTTTACTGGTGCCATTACATTTATTCATGATTACTGATGTCATTACATTCATTCATGTTTACTGATGTCATAACATTCATTCATGTTTATTGATGCCATCACAGTCATCCATATTTATTGATATCTTTACATTCATTCATGTTTATTGATATCTTTACATTCATTCATATTTATTGATGTATTATATACATTCATGTTAAATGACATCATTACATTCATTCATTTTGATTGATGCCATTACATTTATTCATGAATATTGACATCATTACATTCATTCATGTTTATTGGTATCATTATATTCATAATGTATAAGCACAGTCTCACCAGAACCATCATCACTTGCTGATGTATTAAACAGAATGTACAAGGAAAACAAGCTAAGACAGACAAGAAGTGGCCTCATTTTATTTTTTACCCTTATCCCGCTGAATAATAAATTAAGCCACACCCATTTCTGACTTTGAACCACTTAGATTACTTCATATAATTTTTTCCTGCAAATTCACAAATTGAATGTCAACCAGTGTAGTTCCTGATTGGCTTGAGCCATCTGATCTGGATCAACACTGTTTGCAAAGGTAGGGGTTTTTGTTAACAGCAGGATAAGGTTGAATTTCAGTTTTACAGACCTTTCAAGATTATTTCACTTATATTGAGTCAATTGTTAATCAGATGTGGGTAGAAAACAGAGTATACAGAGAAAAACCACCCAACTTCCCGTTGCAGAATCTTGCATCTTACCTATGACCTAAGGGGGGCTCAAACTCACAATAGTGACAGACCTAATCTTAGTGACAGGCCTAAGGGTCGATAAACTATCTCTGACAACACCTGATAAGTTAGTATTACTACACTCATATAATATATACATGTATTTGAAAGAAAATATAAGAAAACAATTTTTTTAGCTTTCTGGCACAACAAACCCTCCCCCACCACAAACTGACCCTTACCCTCCCATTTTACCCCTCACCTCATAAGTCTTCAGTCTGTATAAGTATTGGACAAGCTTCTTTCTTGCCTTACACAACTCCCTCTGTTCTAGTGTTAGACTGAAAAAAATAGAAAATAGATTTACCGTGAAGTGTTCAAGTGTTAGACTGAAACTAGAAAAAGTGTCCATAGGACACGGATGCCCCTGCCAAATGCCATTCCTAAAAAATATTACAAATGTACTTCAAATCAATCATAAAGTATATGCATCAAGGGCAGATAATCCAAAAACCAAAAATGCAAGAGTTGTCTTCCTTGTTCAAGACACTTCGTCTCCGTGTGATGAAGGCACCTGTGAAGTTTCATGAATATATTCCATACGTTTTAGGAGTTATGGCCCAGACATAGTTTACTATATGGTACTAAGTCAAGGGCAGATAATCCAAAAACCAAAAATGCAAGAGTTGTCTTCCTTGTTCATGACACATCGTCTCAGTGTGATGAATGCACCTGTGAAGTTTCATGAATATAATCCATACGGTTTAGGAGTTATGGCCCGGACACGGTTTACTATATGGTACTAAGTCAAGGGCAGATAATCCAAAAACCAAAAATGCAAGAGTTGTCTTCCTTGTTCATGACACATCGTCTCAGTGTGATGAATGCACCTGTGAAGTTTCATGAATATATTCCATACCGTTTAGGAGTTATGGCCCGACACACAGTTTACTATATGGTACTAAGTCAAGGGCAGATAATCCAAAAACCAAAAATGCAAGAGTTGTCTTCCTTGTTCATGACACATCGTCTCAGTGTGATGAATGCACCTGTGAAGTTTCATGAATATATTCCATACAGTTTAGGAGTTATGGCCCGGACACGATGTCGGGACAGACGAACAAACGAACGAACGAACGGACGGACACGGGTAAAACTTAATGCCTTTTCGCTTTTCTCAGAATAGGCGGGGGGCATAAAAATAGAAAATAGATCTACTGCAAAGATTCTACACCTTAGACTCAAACATGCAAACGGTCCCACCCATCAAGGCTTGTAGAAATAAACGGGCTGCATGATGCTTCCACGCAGAGCTGACACCAACTGCACACGAGTACTGGTAAACCGTTTAGAGGATCTAAGCCTGTCCAGGCAAAGCGGTGCGAGTCGGACCGTCTATGCATATAAACCCTATTGGTTTCCTTGGGCGACAGGGCTTGAGATGTCATTTTATCTCAATATCGGGTAAAATCCCACAAAATTGTCTCCAAAATGACCTATACAGTGTTGATGTGGACATTGAACCTCAAATCCACCAACCAAAAAAATTAACCAACTTTGTGGGTCATAAGTGCCAAAAGATTCTAAAAAGTGGAAATTCTTACACTCAAACATGGAAAATACTGTATTATTCTGAACACTGGGACTTTAATTATATGATAGTATAGGGATCATTTAGGAGATAAATGTATTCAAAACTGTCAATGGAGCAGTAAATCTGAAGTTTTAGCGTTGGAAATTCTGTTTTACTGTGACACATCAACTGCACCTCCCCAAATACCAATTTTCAATACAGTTATTCCCATTCTGACACATTTTTTTAATAGTTTTAATAGTTTTGTCAAAACGCTATAGAATCTGCACAATGCAGCAAGCTCTGTAAGCTGCATTAAACAAAATGTCAGCCAATGAAAAGCAGTGTGACAGGATGACGTCTGGTTTCAGACAGTATAGTATATACATCGTGTACTTGCAAGGCTCTGTGGCACAGTCAGATGGACATTGTGACAAGAGGTTGCAGGTTTGATACCTGCCTAGTTGGCAACATTCCATCACGAAAACACGCCTATATAATTTTGACCCCCTTGAACCCCAATTTTATATAGTAAAACTGGGATGCCGGGGGTATACCTTATTTTTCTTATTTCTGCTCTAAAATATAGATTGTGGGTACTCGTTAGAACCGCCTCGATGAGCCGGTTCTAACGAGTGCCCATAATCTATATTTGGAGCAGAAATAAGAAAAATATCACAATTTTTCATCATAAAATTTTCATTTTTTTGGCAATAAAGGTGGCAATGTATTTGTATAGGCGTGTTTGCGTAATGTTTTGTGCAGATTGATTGGGAGAAAAAGAGATAGAAGAGATAGTAGAGGAGATGAAAGAGAAGGGACAGGGGAGAAAGAGGAAAATTTATAAAAGTGTACCAAAAAAAAAAAGAAATAGAGGATCTTACAGGAGTGCTCATGTATTATTGAATTTATTAAACGAGTATAGGAAAAGGGATAAAATGTGAGGCTTTGCCGAGCATTTTATCCCTTTTCCTCAACGAGTTTAATAAATTCAATAATACACGAGCACGAATGCAAGATTCTATTTATCATATGACATTTAAAAAGCATTTTATTCACGATTGTTTACAAAAATGTCAATATTCCTCCATAAATAAACGCGAATTCGTTAAGGACGTCGTACATGTAACGTTACCGGACGTATCTAGCTAATTTGCATATTTAATCCACTAGTGGATTATCGAAAATAATACATGGCGTTATAACATTCTCAGACGCGACGTCATATGATAAATAACAATACTCCTCCTCTACCCTTACCTGCTACTAGGACAGAAGGCTTGCCCAACTGTAAGCCAATATCAGTTGGGCACCCCCAGTAACTCAAGATACACATCACCTTTGCCTCCCCCAACCACTTCCACTTTTGTGTAGATTGATAATGAAATCTTTTCTATTGTCCTTCTCTTCCATTCACTGATTCAAGAAGGGCAATTGACCTAAATAGTGTTAACTGGAGCATTAACCCATTTAGTACCAGAAACTCCAAAACAGGTAAACAGTGGAGGCCCAGATCAGACGCTGCAGAATGCGGCGTCTGATCAGGGCCTCCACTGTTTGCTAAAAGTTCAGTCATTTTCCAAATAAATTTTGATGAAAACACAACCTGACACCCCTAAATTTTGAAATGGACTCCTGCTATATATAAAGAGGAAAATTCCATTTGGTACAAAAAGGGTTAAACACCAAAAACGAGCAAACACCAATGTACTTACTTATCAAAGTCCACCTGTTGCAGAAGTTCTTGCTGCCGTTTCAGTCTGATCTGTTCCTTCTTCTCACCGGCCTCAGGATCATAAGGATCAATGTCAATGTCCTCATACATCCCTTCTTCTTCATCACACAGAATAAACCTAAATACAGTCAATTCTCGTTATCTCAAACTCCATGAGACTGGATTTTCTGGTTTGAGATTCAGTTGTTCAAAACAAATGGTGTCATTAGCTGACATATTATTAAAACTTTGATCACTTGATATGTCAAAGATGTTCACATTGTTGCTGAAAAAATGTGAGTAGCTTTTGCATTTGCAAAAGCAACTCACAATTTTCCAGCAAAAATACCTGTGTCTCACAACCTGTGTCTTGGAGCAAAAATAAGAAAAATAATCAATATGCTGTAAACCCCAGTTTTCTCTATATAAAGTGGGGTTTATGGGGGGTGCTCATTTCATGGATTTATTGACATGATGTATCTCTTCACCCAGACTTTTTCATCATAAATACTATTGCACTGAATATTGCGTGGACTTGCTCGAACATCTGAAGGAAAGGACCCTAAGTATTCTCCAAACAAGCATGTGCAGCAATTTATAATCATGGCTAGATGCATTGTGATTTGTATGAAGCTGCTTCAAAGTCACCTCTACATGTCTGTGAACAGGGAAGGCTTTGATAAGGGTTGTGCTGATGTGCAGGCTCACACTCTGCCCCGACCAATCGGGGCTTGGAGAAATAGATTGGGCTGCATGATGCTTCCACGCAGAGTTGAAATCAACCACACACGAGTACCTGTAAACCACTTAGGTCTAAGCCTGCCCAGGCAAAGTGGTGCGAGTCGGCCCATCCATGTATATAAACCCTATTGGTTTCACTAGGCGACAGGGACTGAGATGTCATTTCATCTCAATGTCGGGTAAAAGGTCTACAAAATTGAAAGCAACATCTCCAAAATGACCTTAATAGTGTTGACAGGGATGCTAAACCCTCAAAATCAAACAACAACGGGGGAATGATGGCCCTGCATCGCTCAACTGATCCATAGTGTAACAAGTGGGCCCCTGAGAGGGCCATTATTGACCCCAGGGCTATAATGTGCATAATGTTGAGGGAGATCTAAAAAGCTGAAGCTTCATACCAAATATCAACAAAAGATATAATTTTAACAATCTTGGCAAAGGTCCACTAGATGAAGTTAGACACCAAATATCAAAGACCTGGGCCTTGCGGATTCAGAGAAGAAGATTTTTTTAAAGATATTCCCTACATAAGCCTATGAAAACCAAATGGCCCCCCGCGGGGACATTTTTTGCCTCAGGGCTATAATTTAAACAATCTTGATAGAGGTCCACTAGATGAAACGTCACACCAAATATCAAAGACCTGGGCCTTGCTGTTTCAGAGAAGAAGATTTTTAAAGATTTTCCCTATATAAGCCTATGTAAAACCAAAGGGCCCCGGGGCAGGGGCATTTGTGGCCCGAGGGCTATAATTTGAACAATCTTGGTAGAGGTCAACTAGATGAAGCTCCATACCAAATATTAAAGTCATGGGCCTTGCAGTTTCAGAGAAGAAGATTTTTAAAGATTTCCCTATATAAGTTGATGTAAAACCAAAGGGGCCCGGAGCGGATGCATTTTTGACCCCAGGGCTATAATTTGAACAATCTTGGTAGAGGACCACAAGATGAAGCTTTATACCAAATATCAAAGACCTGGGACTTGCGGTTTCAGAGAAGAAGATTTTTAAAGATTTTCCCTATATAAACCCATGTACGGGCGGGGGCATTTTTGGCCCCAGGGATATAATTTGAACAATCTTGGTAGGGGTCCACTAGATGAAGCTTCATACCAAATAGCAAAAACCTTTCTCTATATAAGCCCATGTAAAACCAAAAGGGCCCGGGGCCGGGGGCATTTTTGGCCCCAGCACTATAATTTGAACAATCTTGGAAGGAGTCCACTAGATGAAGCTTCATACCAAATGTCAAAGACCTGGGCCTTGTGGTTATAGAGAAGAAGAATTTTTAAAGATTTTCCCTATATAAGCCCATGTAAAACCAAAGGGCCCCGGGGCGGGCGCATTTTTGGCCCCAGCATTATAATTTAAACAATCTTGGTAGGGGTCCACTAGATGAAGCTTCATACCAAATATCAAAGACCTGGGCCTTGCAGTTTGAGAGAAGAAGATTTTTTAAGATTTTCCCTATATAATCCTATGTAAAACCAAAGGGACCCGGGGCGGGGGGCATTTTTGGTCCCAGCACTATAATTTGAACAATCTTGGTATGGGTCGGCTAGATGAAGCTTCATACCAAATATCAAAGAACTGGCCTTGTGGTTTCAGAGAAGAAGATTTTTTAAGTTTTCTGTGAAAAAAATCTATTTTTGGCTCCTGTGACCTAGATGTGCAACGGACCAGAACCATTTGAACAACTTTGAAAGGGGACCACCTAAGGATCATTCCTGTGATGTTTGGTCAAAATCCGATCCGTGGTTTAGGAGGAGATGTCGTTTGAAGAAATTGTTTACGGACGGACGCACGGACATGTTTACGAGAGGACATTTGTTGGGTATCCCCATGTTAATTTTCCCATTCAAAGTACCCAACAAGCGACAAAATACCCAACAGGCTACTGGCTACTTTAAGTCTGTCAACAATGGAATAAAGGCCTACCCAACAAGTGTCCTATCGTTTGCCCGGATGCATGCACAGATGCACGACGGACGAAAAGTGATCCCAAAAGCTCACCTCGTCACTACGTGACGGTGAGCTAAAAAGCAGATTCACATGTGTCTTTGCTGGTTGTCTATCCAGCGAGTTCTCTTTTCTCACAGGCTGACATATTCAAAGTTTTCACCCGTAATGAGCTTTTTAAGCTAACAACCTTCTGAACAACTCTTTCCTGATCTCCAACAGCTATTTCACAGTACCATAATAATCCTCTAAGTATTTCGACAGACAGGGCGAAGCAAACAGCGTAGACCCAGATCAGAATGCTCCTGAAGGAGCAGTCTGATCAGGGTCTACACTGTTTGCCAGTGTAGACCCAGATGAGAAGGAGCAGTCTGATCAGGATCTACACTATTTGCCATTCTGCCAGCACATTTTGTACCCTTTGCTGGATCGTGAAACAAATTTGTAAAAATTTTAGGAAAATAACACCAAGTCCTCAATTTGTCTGAATTATTAGGATTTTTACGGTAATTCTCAGGTAAGATATTCTCTTATTTTATAGAAGCCTCTGTGGTGTAGTGGTTATGCTACTCGCCTTGTAACCCAGGGATAGCAGGATCGATCCCGGGCTTCTCCAAACTTTCGGATGAGTCTTTAAACCTAGGTCCCATCTTCGTATGACCTTAGCTGTTGGTGAGATGTAAAACTCAAACACTCACTCTTATTTTACATTCCGCAAAAATTGGGACACCTTGAGGCCTTGTTTTAATGCTCCTAAAATTTTAACAAATTTATTTCATGATCAAGCAAGGAGTACAAAAGATGCAGTCGGAATGGCAAACAGTGTAGACCCTGATCAGACTGCTCCTGTTTGCTTAGACCTGTCTGTCCTAATACTTAGGATCATTACGGTAATGTGTAGAATGCAAAATACGACACATCCCCACCCTTACTACCTACCTGCCATGATCCTCTCCTTTTCCAATCATAATCAAGGCCGGTAAGTCTGTTCCTCTGAGCCCAAATTCCAGAAGTTCTTTCATAGCATAAATGCTGTCAGACATTCTCTCCAAACACTCATGTAGAACCCAAGAGCGTTTACTTATTTTACTCTGAAAAATAGTGTCTATCATTATAAACTTGCTTATCTCTACTCCACCGCTTCAGAGATGGAAGAGAAATGAGGATATTTCGGTATAATTTTCTTAACCCTTGTCTGCTGAATATTTAAATATGCCACACCCACTACTGATTATCAACCAATGAGATTACTTGATACAAATTATTGTAACAAATTCATAAACTGAATGACAAACAATGAAGATCCAGATCAGATGGCTTCTTCAGAAGCCATCTGATCTGGATCTACATTGTTTGAAAGACAAGACATCCGGGTTCATCAGGACAAGGGTTAATTGATTAATTAGGGTTTCATGACATGTCAACCCTTGTGCATCATTTTGTGTCATTCAGATAAAGTGAGAAAAAAGAGCAAATGAGATGAAAAAGAGGGACATGGGAGAAAGAGGAAAATGAATGGAAGTATACTTGTAGAAACAGAAGAAATAACAACACTCCCCTATACCCTTACCTGTTACAAGGACAACAGGTCTTGCCCAACTGTCAGGCAATATTAGCTGGACACCCCAGTGATGTAAGATACACGTCACCTCTGTCTCACCCAACCATCCCTTATAATTTTCTTATTTTCCTGCCTCGGTGGCTCATCTGGCTGTATGTCTGACTGGTTTTCAGGTGGTAATGGGTTGGATACCTGTTAAGTCAGCAACATTCTTAGCAAGCGCATTTTGATTATCACTTAGGTGCTTCTTTAAAACTGGATGGATTGTATATGTAACCAGTATTAACCCTTTACCACTCAGATACGTATATTCCCGACTCGATCCATTACCACTCAGACCCGTATATTTACGACTTTATCGATTAACGTACAGATACGTATATCCCCGTGTGTCGCCATTTGAACAAATACGTGTTTGCCCGTGTCTCAAAATCATTCGCATTATTTTTACCTTTTTCCTAAATATAAAAACGCCGGATGTTTATTAATGTTAAGTTTGGTCTTTTGCTAACAATATTTGCGAAAAAAACAAATATGTTTCTATACAAAGTTTTTGTGTAATTTACAACCAAACACACCAGGGGTTTCTTCTACTGAAATCACGATGACCTTGCCTGACCGGAATGGAAAATTACTGGGTTGAGTTACTGAATGACGCAATATTTGTGTGTCGGTCGCGCATGATTTGCATGATTTAGGTAAAGACAATTAGCGCTGTATAATCAGTTAGATTCAAGGGATTTATGGTTCAAGATAATTAGTTAATTGGGGATTATGATACCCTAGGAATGTTTATACAGCGTATGCCACCCGGAGCGTGCCGAGCTTTGAGCCGCAATAAATTACGTAACAGTGCCCAAAAGTGTACCCAGGTGTTCATCGGAAGGGCAATAAAACCCACAGATGGGTAGAAGGCCTTTCATTGGTCAATAGTTTCAGCCCCTTTAATGAATATTAATTTCTAAAAAAAAAAAAAAATATGCGACGTCTGATCAGGGTCTCACCGCCGACACGTTAACAGACAAACAGATGCAATTATTAAGCGGCACCTGATCAGGGTCTTCAGGTTTTTGGACCTTATAATGCTACGGCACCCGGATCAGACCCTCCACAATTATTGCCGCGACGTCTGATTCAGCTCCAACCGCCGACGGTTCATTTTATTTTATTTTCCGCGACCGAATTGGTTTGGAGGATATAGCGACCGTCCAAATGTCCGTCCGTCCGTAGACACAACAGACAGATGCAAACAATGCAGACTCGGATCAGACGCCGTACTATTATTGAACGGCGTCTGATGAGGGTCAGCATGTTTGTAGAAGGCATCTGAGACGGCGCAGACCCGGACAAGACGCTGCGCAACGGTTATGCGGCGTCTGATCAGGGTCTTATCGGCGACGGTGGTGTTTTTATCCCTAGTCTAAACAGGTTCGGAGCCTGGCGTCCGTTCATTCGCCCGTTCGTAGACACAAAATTATGAGTGACAAGACGCTGCGCAACGGTTATGCGGCGTCTGATCAGGGTCTTATCGGCGGCGGTGGTGTTTTTTATCCCTAGTCTGAACAGGTTCGGAGCCTGGCGTCCGTTCAAACGTATGGTCTACATGTATGTAGACGGTATCTGAGACGCCGCAGACCCGGACAAGACGTTGCGCAACGACGCCGCGTCTGATCAGGGTCTTATCGCCAACGGTGGTGTTTTTTTAACCCTAGTCTGAACAGGTTCGGGGGATATAGCGATCAGCGTGGCGTCATTCACCCAACCGTCTGTATAACAAAAGACAGAACACAAAGGTGCAAACAGTGCAGATTTGAATCGGACGCCATACAATTATTATACGGCGTCTGGATAGGGTGTACAAGTTTGTAGACGGAATATACGACGGCACAGACGCAGACCAGACGCTGTACAATGATCATGCGGCGTCTGATCATGGTCTGACCCCCGCCGGTGCGTTTTATTTTTATCCCCTGACCAAATAGGTTCGGGGATATAACTATCAGCCTGGCGTTCGTCCGTCCGTCCGCAAACAAAATTATGAGTCTGGCGTCCGTTCACATGTCCGTCCGTTCGTCCGTAGACACAACAGACAGATGCAAGCAATGCAGATAAGAATCAGACCTGTACAATTATTAAACGGCGTCTGATGGGGGTCTACAGGTTTGTAGATGGCATATGGATCGGCGCGCACCCGGACAAGACGCTACACATCGATAATGCGGCGTCTGATCAGGGACTAATTGCCGACGGTGGTGTTTTTATCCCTAGTCTGAACATGTTCGGGGGATATAGCGATCAGCCTGGCGTCATCCACTCAACCGTCTGTATAACAATAGACAGAACACAAAGGTGCAAACAGTGCAGATTTGAATCAGACGCCATACAATGATTATAAGGCGTCTGGATAGGGTCTACAGGTTTGAAGATGGCATATGCGACGACACAGACCATGCGACGTCTGATCATGGTCTGACCGCCGCCGGTGCGTTTTATTTTTTATCCCCTGACCAAATAGGTTCGGGGATATAACAATCAGCCTGGCGTCCGTCCGTCCGTCCGCGAACAAAATTGAGTCTGGCGTCCGTTCACATGTCCGTCCGTCCGTAGACACAACAGACAGATGCAAGCAATGCAGATTCAAATCAGACTTTAAAAATTATTAAACGGCGTCTGATGAGGGTCTACAGGTTTGTAGACGGCATATGGGTCGGCGCAGACCCGGACAAGACGCTGCACAAAGGTAATGCGGCGTCTGATCAGGGACTCATTGCCGACGGTGGTGTTTTTTATCCCTAGTCTGAACATGTTCGGGGGATATAGCGATCAGCCTGGCATCATCCACCCGTCTGTTTGTATAACTATAGACAGAACACAAAGGTGCAAACAGCGCACTTCGGGATCAGAGCCCAGAAAATTATTATAAGGCGTCCGATCAGGGTCTACAGGATTGTAGATGGCACAGACCCAGACCAGTAGCTATCAACCTGACGTCATCCACCCGTTAGTCTGTATGACAATAGACAGAACACAAAGGTGCAAACAGTGCAGATCGGGATCAGAGCCCAGACAAATATTATAAGGCGTCTGATCAGGGTCTACCGGGTTGTAGACAGCACATGCGATAGCACAGACCCAGACCAGACGCTGTACAATGACCATGCGCATCAGATGTCATTGCACCTCAGTGTTGGGTAAAAGTCCCACCAAATTGGAAGCAATATCTCCAAAATGTCCTAAATAGTGTTGATGGGGATGTTATACCTCTAATCAAACAAACAAATCTTATTTATAAAAAAAAAAAAAAAATACAGAGACGGCTCTTTGGGGTGAGCTGGCTATGGGGTGGTTGATACATTTATTCAAAAAAAAAAAAAAAAAGGTAAAGTTGGGGATGGGGGTTCAAAAAAGGATAGATAGGCTGTAATAGTTATTTTAATCTTATGCAAAAGCACTGATTTTTTCATAAACAAAACACACCCATGTGTCACAGCACATTCTTTAATTTCTCCAAAATGGCTACTTTTCCATTGAAAACTTTTATATTTTTCTTATTTATACTCAGAACATAGGTCGTGGGTGCCGATTGAGGCAGTTCTAACGAGTACCCACAACCTTGGTCTTGGTGCAGAAATAAGTAAAATAATGTATACCGGGTTCAGATAGATGTTCATTTCACAGACTTATGAACATGATCTTATTTCTGCATAAAAAGTATGTTATGGAAACTTGTTGGAAGACCCTCAGTGACATGCCCTAATGATTACCTACAAATGCGTTTTTGTGCGGAAATAAGAAAAATAATACGTGGATACCCCCTCTTTTCTGGGGCTATGGTGGTTAAAAATACTTTCTCTGACCAACCCAAAACAGAAATTTTTGCTAAAGAAAATATTTTGCTTACTTTGACACTTCATATTTTCAAAACGCAAAGAGAAACTATAATAAATTTAGTACCATTGGAAAGAAAATTTAATTTCCTAGAAACTTTACATTTACATAAATATTGTCAAATGTACAGAAAATACTAAAATAATCATTTTTGTAACATAAGGGTGAAAATCACACAAAAATGCCAATATCTCTGTTCAGATAAGACTGTCAGGCCTATCAGCCATATATGGACTATTGGTTATTGATTTACCTATATCAGTGTTCTGTTAAGATGCTGTATTGGATAATTTTCTGAGTGGTAAAGGGTTAACTATTATCCTGCTGATCACGACAACCCCTACCTTTGCAAACAGTGCAGATCCAGATCAAATGGCTTCTTCAGAAGCCATCGTATCTGGATCTACATTATTTGTAAAGTAGTTTGTGAACTGACTGAATACATTATATCAAACAATTTCATTTGTTGATAGTAATCCGTGTAGCTTAATTTATTCAGCAGGGTAAGGGTTAAACAAACACCAAAGGGATAATTAAAATGTACTTGCTTAAGACAGATATTTGTTTCCTGTATTTACAGACTTACAAGGTAATCCTGTATAGAGGCAATCTCTACTGGTGATTTTCTCCACTGTCGCTGATAAACGAGGTCACAGTCCAGACCATAGGCCTCGGCCAGCGCCTTGGCTTCTCCATACTCCTCATTGTCCAGCTGAAAAACAATATCATTTACAGTCAAACTTCAATGGCTTGAACACCTTTGCGACCTCGAAAATCTGTTCGAGATAGGGGTAGTTCGAGCTACCGAGGGTTACTGTCAGGAGGCATAACCAGATACTTTTAGACATCTTTTCGGTGTTCTATAATGAATATGTATGATGTGTGTACTCATTAGAATCGCCTCATCGAGGCGATTCTAATGAGTACACACAGCATACCTTTGCAAGATAAAAGACTAAAATTTCCTTAATTATCCCCCACTTTTCTTATGTAGAGGATTTCGCTTGGGGCTCAAGAATGTTTTCGACTCATCCATGGTAAACGAGCCATGGGTGTTCGAGCCATCGAAGTTCTACTGTATTTATTTATCAGTGCTGTCATCACACATAACCATGAACAGAGGACCCTTAAAGCTTGTTGTGGCGACAGTGTTTGTTCAAGACTATTTTACCACTATTTAGAATTCCCCATAAAAAGCTTCCCAATAAAGAAGTATCATAATAACAGGGTCATCCAATAAATAGCGGGACTTTGTCAATAACTCAATAAAACCAGAAAACATCAAACATACCTGGTTATGTTCCTTCTATATAGGACCCCTTCTTCTGGATGACGGTTTCCAATCTGACCGGCAGGTCTCCATTGCTTGTTGCTAGGCAACCAGAGTTCATGAGTCTTACTTGCCTGGCCACTTCAAGCTCAGGGTCATAGTAATGCACACCACAAAGAGGTTCTTTTAACTTCGGATAAAGGTCAAAGTCTGGGGGCCCTATGGGGGGGCTCATATCCGGTGAGTAGGCCGGGTGAGGTAACACATTCCACTTATATGACACAAACAGTGATGTCACCCTCTGTGATTTATGGCATGCGGCGTTGTCATGAAGTATGAGAGGCGTCACAGTAATGTTTTACGCTTCTTTCTGATCACTGGCCATAGTATATCCATCAGAAACATTCGATAATATTCCTGGTTAACTGTTTGACCTGTTGGTACGCGATGGGCACATAATATTCCCTTGTTATCCTATGCGAATATCATCATCATCTTCAAATGTCCCTGTTGTCTTCTGAGCTTAATTGGTCTTGTTGAGGCTGGTGTGTACTAATCGGATGACTGTCATTTCAATTCTGGCTCATAACTTCTCATCCAGGTTTTGTTGATCGCTACTATGCGATTTAGTAGAAAGTTTTCACCCTCATTTTTAAACCGCTCTAATAATGTTTGTGCTACTTGGGTATGCGTTCGTTTTGGGTTGTCAGACAAGCAGTGCGGTACCAAACGCGCAGCGACGCATCTCATGCTCAACTTATCTTTCATAATGGTATGAACCGAATCGTGACTTATCCCCAAGCCATGGGCTATCTACTCACATGACAGACTTCTATCGGTATCTATGATTTGTTTTACTTTTTTCCCATTTCTTTGTCCGTTGCTTCCCCTGGTCGACTAGGACTGTGCCTACTTACAACACTGTCCCTACCATCTTTCAAGAAATCTATCCACCTGTAATTTGCAGTACGTGATAAAGCCTGTACCCCGCATACTTTCTGTAGTGTACTTACAATTTCAACGGCAGCGGTACCTTTATAAAACTCAATTTTAATATAAGCTTGTTGTTCCTCACCGCTAAAGCAGGCCATGGCGCTTCGAACGACTGTGCGTGACACGCACCTGACATCACCGTTGTAAAGCTAATTGGCTATGCCAGGTGTGTGTGCAGTTTCATTAAAAACAGCTAATAGGTTGTAAAGTTATACAAAAGATCCCGCTATTTACTGGATGACCCTCATAATAGTACAGTGTTTTTTCCCCGTTATTATTCCAACATACAAATGATTTGGACATTTGATAGATTCAAATCTCACAAATATCCAGAACATTTTATCTTAGGACATTTTTATATACATGTACCATATTCATTAATAACTCCAAAAATCCATTAAACCCCTGTCACACCAGGGCTGCGTTCTCACGGCGTCCAAGAAAAATGCAGAACGCCGAGGTGCGCGCAGTACGATCGCAAACATCGCCGTAGCAACGCAGTGGCGTCGCCAGTAGACGCGTTGGGATCGCATAGAACGCCAAGCGACGGCGTGCATTTTGAGCATGCTCAAAACAAACGCCGTCGCTCGGCGTTCTGATCAGAGCGCAGTGAGGTCGCCGTAAGGTTGCCATAGCAGCGCATTAAGGTCTCCTACAACGCTACAGGAGCTCGGCAGGGGCGCACAGAGGTCTCCTACAACGTCATATAAGCTACGCTTGTATAATTGATTAACTGATTGACTGATTTGATATTTAACGTCCCAGTCAACACTGTATAGGTCATTTTGGAGACGTTGCTTCCAATTTTGTGGGACTTTTACCCGACTTTGAGATGAAATGACATCTCAAGCCCTGTCGCCAAATGAAACCAATAGAGTTTACACGTATAAGCATGTTTGCACCAATAGAGTTTACACGTATCTCGCACCACTTTGCCTGGGCAGGCTTAGATCCTCTAAGCGGTTTACCAGTACTCGTGCGAGGTCGGTTTCAGCTCTGCGTGATAGCATCATGCAGCCCATCTATTTCTTCTAGTCCCGATGGGAGGGGCCCCCCGCTTGTATAAATAGTGGCTAGAGTAGAGTTTGATTGTGTACTGTCCCGAAAAACCTACTTCTGAGGTGACTCATTCCGGGTAAGGTAATGGCGGTGGATTTGCTCCTGCTTGCGGTGATTGCGGTGGACTTGCTTCCGACGGCACAGGAGTACTAGTAAACCGCTTAAGGGATCTAAGCTTGCCCAGGCAAAGGGGCGCGAGTCGGACCATCCGTGCTTATTAACCTTATTAGTTTCATTGGGTGACAGAGATTGAGATGTCATTTCATCTCAATGTCGGGTAGAAGTCCCACAAAATTAGAAGCATCCTCTCAAAATGACCTATAATGTGTTGATGGGACGTTAAACCTCAAATCAAACAAAACTGTTCGACTGATGAAGATGTATGTTTACACTTTGAGAACGTCTTCAACATGTGAGCGCCGTGAAAGCGCAGTGCACGCATTGAGAGCGCCGTAAAAACGCAGTGCACGCATTGTGAGCGCCGTAAAAGCGCAGAGGAAGCGCCGTGAGAGCGCATACAATCGCCATCAAGAATGCCGCAGGATCGCGATAGATCGCCATGTAAGCTCCGTAGCAACGTCTTGGTCGCTGTAGGGACGCCATGACAGGTCCATGTTCACAAAAATATCCCATATTTCTTGCGATCTCGCGGCGTTCTGAAAAATTAAACAACGCCGTCCCATCGCAGTGAAAACGCGGCATAGTGTGACAGGGGCTTTATATCCAGAGCTAAGGATTCCTTCAACTGAAATTGTCATTATATTGAATGTTGATATACTAGTACATACCAATATGTAATGGAATGGATGTAGGCATGGCCTATATTTATCCTCTCCAAGACGGTTCTGCTTATGTAAGGGGAATGAATACATCAGGTTTTTGTCATCGATACTATAAGAATCTTATATGGGTGTGAGGGGTGGATTGGAAAATCCGTCCCGAGGGACACTGTCCGGCATCACGAGGCTTGCCGAGTGATGCCGGACAGTGATCCCGAGGGACGGATTTTTCTATCCACCCCTCACACCCATATTGGATTCTTTTTCTTGCATACCTTCCATTTCTATTGCGAATTTTTAATGCTGCTGTCACTTCGGTTACCGACGTCCGCCATTTTGTGATGACACAACAGGAATGTTTAGTGACGTCACGCATGACGCCGCCGCGCATGAGGTTGTAATCAACCAGTGCATTTATCAAACACGCAATTATATTCGATTAGGGGTCGGAACACCAGGGTCAGAACATAATTTCTATGCCAGGGTAAAATCACGGATTTCATTGTCTGGTGTGCAAGAAAATATTATATAAACCTACCTTTCGAGCATACAGCTCTTCAGGAGTGGTCGATTTTAGCAATACCAGTCTATATGTTCTGTTTACCAGTCTGAAAGGAAAAAAGCAATTAGATAAGAAGTCGGAAGAACTACAAGAATACCAGTAACAAGAGGGCCCAGAGGGCCCTGGTACGCTCACCTGATCCAAAGCATAACAAGTGGGCCCAGGGCAGGGTCAATTTTGGCCCCAGGGCTAAAATTTGAACAATCTTGGTAGAGGTCCACAAGATGAAGCTTCATATCGAATATGAAAGACCTGGGCTTTCTGGTTTCAGAGAAGAAGATTTTAAAGGTTTACCCTGCATATAGAAGTCTATGTAAAACAAGATTTTCCCTATATAAGTCTATGTTAAACCAAAGGGCCCCAGAGCGGGGGCATTTTTGGCTCCAGGGCTATAATTTGAACAATCTTGGTAGAGGTCCACTAGCTGAAGCTTCATAACAAATATCAAAGACCTAAGCCTTGTGTTTCAGAGAAGATGAATTTTAAAGATTTTCCCTATATAAGTCTATGTAAAACCAAAGGGCCACATGGCGGGGGCATTTTTGGTCTCAGGGCTATAATTTGAACAATCTTTATAGAGGTCCACTAGCTGAAGCGTCATAACAAATATCAAAGACCTAAGCCTTGTGGTTTCAGAGAAGAAGATTTTTCAAGATTTTCCCCATATAATTAAGTCTATGTAAAACCAAAGGGCCCCCATGCAGGGGGCATTTTTGGCCCCAGGGCTATAATTTGAACAATCTTGGTAGAGGGCCACAAGATGAAGCTTCATACCAAATATCAAAGACCTGGGCCTTGCAGTTCCAGAGAAGAAGATTTTTCAAGATTTTCCCTATATAAGCCTATGTAAAACAAAAGGGCCCTGGTGCGGGGGCATTTTTGGCCCCAGCACTATAATTTGAACAATCTTGGTAGGGGTCTACTAGATGAAGCTTCATACAAAATATCAAAGACCTGGGCCTTGCGGTTTCAGAGAAGAAGATTTTTCAAGATTTTCCCTATATAAGCCCATGTAAAACCAAAGGGCCCCCGTGCAGGGGGCATTTTTAGCTCCAGCACTATAATTTGAACAATCTTGGTAGGGGTCCACTAGATGAAGCTTCATACCAAATATCAAAGACCTGGGCCTTGCAGTTTCAGAGAAGAAGATTTTTAAAGATTTTCCCTATATAAGCCTATGTATAACCAAAAGGGCCCTGGTGCGGGGGCATTTTGGGCCCCAGCACTATAATTTGAACAATCTTGGTAGGGGTCCACTAGATGAAGCTTCATACCAAATATCAAAGACCTGGGCCAAGCGGTTTTAGAGAAGAAGATTTTTCAAGATTTTCCCTATATAAGCCCATGTAAAACCAAAGGGCCCCCGTGCGGGGGCATTTTTAGCTTCAGCACTATAATTTGAACAATCTTGGTAGGGTTCCACTAGATAAAGCTTCATACCTAATATCAAAGACCTGGGCCTTGCGGTTTCAGAGAAGATTTTTAAAGTTTTTCTCTATATAAGCCCATGTAAAACCAAAGGGCCCCCGTGCGGGGGCATTTTTGGCCCCAGCACTATAATTTGAACAATCTTGGTAGGGGTCCACTAGATGAAGCTTCATACCAAATATCAAAGACCTGGGCCTTGCAGTTTCAGAGAAGAAGATTTTTCAAGATTTTCCCTATATAAGCCCATGTAAAACCAAAGGGCCCCCGTGCGGGGGCATTTTTAGCTCCAGCACTATAATTTGAACAATCTTGGTAGGGGTCTACTAGATGAAGCTTCATACCAAATATCAAAGATCTGGGCCTTGCGGTTTCAGAGAAGAAGATTTTTAAAGATTTTCCCTATATAAGCCCATGTAAAACCAAAGGGCCCCCGTGCGGGGGCATTTTTGGCCCCAGCACTATAATTTGAACAATCTTGTTAGGGGTCCACTAGATGAAGCTTCATACCAAATATCAAAGACCTGGGCCTTGCGGTTTCAGAGAAGAAGATTTTTTAAGTTTTCGGTGAAAAAAATCTATTTTTGGCTACTGTGACCTATATGTGCAATGGACCGGAACCATTTGAACAACTTTGAAAGGGGACCACCTAAGGATCATTCCTGTGAAGTTTGGTCAAAATCCGATCAGTGGTTTAGGAGGAGATGTCGTTTGAAGAAAAGTTTACGGACGCACGCACGCATGCACGGACGCACGCACGGATGCACGACGGACGACGGACAAAAAGTGATCCCAAAAGCTCACCTTGTCACTACGTGACAGGTGAGCTAAAAAGAAAGCAGTTAGGGGGCCAGTCTGAAATGGCGAAGGGATACCAGTCTGAAAGGAAGGCAGCAATAAAATGACAAATCTTAAATATTTCTAGACTACCAGTCTGAAAGGAAGGAAGCATTGGATGACCAGTCCGAAATGCTTAGGAATACATAAACTCTTAAAGCACCAATCCCATACTGGCAGAGAACATTTTCAAATATATTTTTTTCGAGAGAACAGGGCTCAATATTTCCAGTGAATTGACCAGCTTATTCACATAAAATGCAAAGCTGAATTTTCTTTGAAAAAGTAATAAATAGCGTAAAATATTGTCTGCCTCAAAATTCAATTCAGCTTGGTGCTTAAGGGGAATTGGAACACCTTCAGGGGAGGCAACTCCTGCAAAAGTATTTTTGTCTCCCGTGTCAATAGTGGTCAACTCTTAAAGGAAAGAATTTGCTCCTGAGGAGCAAATTCTTTCCTTAAAGAGTAGACCACTTTTCCAGTGGGACAGGGCTTATAGAAAAGCGAACAGCAAGTTCTGAAAGTTGACTCCCTTTGAAAAATGGTGGAAAAATTAGCCAGGTGTTCCCATTCCCCTTAAAGGTTAAGAAGGCATGAGCAATGTTTGTTTCATTGTTGATTTCTTATTCTGAAGAGGCATGGATAGTGCAGAGGTATTCCCACACTGGTCAGCACTGTGGTCTGTGTTCAATTCCCTGCATCCTCAAGAGACAGGCTAGTATTTGTTTGTCCAAGGTTATTGGTTTCCAATAGATACGTCAGTTTCTTCAACAATGCAAGACCAAAAACAACAATATCTGAACCCTCAGGATTTTGTTTATAAATTCTTTGAGCTTTGTGTGTAACTGAAGTACAGAGAGCTTTGTGTGTAACTGAAGTAAAGCAATTATGTGTAATTAAAATAAACAAAATATGTGTAAGTGAAGTGAAGGTAATACGTGCACATACAATAATGTAAATATGTGTGATTGAAGTAAAGTAAATTGTGGTTTGTAATTGAAGTAATGTAAATATGTGTAACTGAAACAAAGAAATATGAATAACTCAAGAAAAAGAAAAATGTATTATTAATATAAAGTAAAAATATGTAATTGAATGAAAAGATAATTAAGTAACTGAAGTGAAGGAAAACGGGTAACGAAAGTTAAGTAAATATAATTGAAATGATTGATGTAAATGAAATATGTGTAACTGATCTAAAGTAAATATGTGTTAATGGAAATATGTGTAATTAAGGAAAAGTAAATTTATGTAAATGAAGTGTAGACAATTTGAAGCAATGTAAAAATGCATAACTAAAGTTAATCGAAGTAAAGTAAAAACAGATGTAAATGAAGTAAACTAAAACATGTAATTGTAGTGTGTAACTTGATGAAAAGAAAATACATACAGTAGAACTTCGATGGCTCGAACACCTTTGGGACCTCGAAAATCTGTTCGAGACAGGGGTAGTTCGAGCCACTGAGGGTTACTGTCAGGAGGCATAACGCGATATTTTGGACATCCTTTCGGTGTTCTATAATGAAAATGTATGCTGTGTGTACTTATTAGAATCGCCTCATCGAGGCGATTCTAATGAGTACACACAGCATACATTTGCAAGATAAAAGACTGAAATCTCCTTAATTATCCCCCAATAATTCTTATGTAGAGGATTTCGCTAGGGACTCAAGAATGGGTTCGACCCATCCATGATAAACAAGCCATTGTGTTCGAGCCATTGAAGTTCTACTGTATAACTGAAGTAGAGTCAAGCAGCTTACTTTGTCTTTTTCCGGGGAGGCTGAAATCGTTCCATGTCTGTCACATAATGCAGGACTTGTTTGGAATATCTTGATGTTTTGGAAACAACGCCCTCATCTTCGTCACTCTCCTCCTCATTTTCCTCATCACTGATCATCAGACGGCGTTTGGATGGAAATCTGCATTCAACCTATGGATAACAATTGGTGAACTGAACCTCAACCTTGCCCTCAAAAAGCACCAATAGTAAAAACATTTTTAAATTTTATATTTATCTATTTTTCTGTGAAAAAACATCACATGAACAAGTCCGTTAAATGACCACCCCTCTAAACCCCACTGTATATAGAGAAAACTTGGGTTTAACGGGTATACATTATTTTCTTATTTCTGCTCCAAGACAAAGGTTGTGGGTACTCGTTAGAACCGCTCTAACTAGCACCCACATCCTATGCTAGAGATATAAATAAAAAAAATATCACAGATTTTCATCAGAAAAGTAGCCATTTTGGAGATGTGAAAAATGCACTATGTCCTTATTATTAAAGGTGTGTTATCGTCATGAAGACTGAGAAAAGCAGGTTTGACATCAATTAACATGAGATGTCTGAAATGATTTCTGAAAAATAAGTATAGAAAATTCAGAATTTCTATAGCAACAGATAAACATGGTAATTGAAGGATAGTTTTTGTCAATTCTCCATGAAAACCTATGCTGTGGGTATTCATTAGGGCGGTTCTAATGAATAATAATAGTTGAAAGATTTTTCTATTTTTAGATCTTGCAGTGCAGCCATCTTGTTCATCTGAGCAAAACAATTTTAGCTATTTTGGTATAGAGTCACCTTGGCAACATTCCTGTGAAGTTTTAATAAAATTGGCCCAAGGATTTAGGAGTAGTCTTTTAAAGCAAATTGCTGAAAATGCACAATGGACGACGGACATTCACTGATCACAGTATCTCACCATAAAACCTGACATTATTACTTTTCGAAATTGTCATACCTGCTATATATAATTTTTAATGGGAAAATTCACTTCAGTATTGAATGAGTTAAAAACCTGTTTATAGTCCTTTCCTGCTGAATAAAAAGATATTAAACCCATTACTTGATCACCAGTTATATGTGCACCTGCCTGAGCTACTGAAGATGGCAAATTTGATGCACCCCAGACAAATTAAGGAAATGTTGCATCTTATTTTCTCTTTATTCCGTCCAATTTTCTCTGAAAAAAAAAAGTCTTTTAAAAAAATATTGGGAGTGTTAAATGCTTATGTAATACCTCCAGGCCAACAAATCCTCCATCATGCACTGGGCCAACAATTGGAGCTGGTTCCAACCACTCTGGATTGGTTCCCAGCAGGTTTTTGAGTGTCTTGATTGAGGAGACAGTCACTGCTCCTGTGCATCTGGCCAGTATCACAGCCTGAAAAAGATAGGGATATACTTTACGATAACACATCCGTGACCTAAAGTGGTGTCTTTCAAATTAGTATTTTTTCAGGTGAAAATTTTTCAAATTGTTCTTATTTCTAGTTCAAACATAGATTGTGGGTGCTCATTAAAGCCACCTCAATGAGGCGGCTCTAACGAGTATCACAAGCTATATTTCTGAGCAAAAATAAAGAAAGTAATGTATACCCTTGTAAACCCCAGTTTTCTCTATATAAAGTGGGGTGTTGTTTATTTGAATTGAGGTTTAACATCTGGATCGACACGGTCATTTTGGAGATGTTGCTTCCAATTTTCTGGGACTTTTACCCGATATTGAGATGAAAAGACATCTCAAGGCCTGACGCCCAATAAAACCAATAGGGTTTATAAGCATGGAGGGTCCGACTTGCAGCGCTTTTCCTGGGCAGGCTTAGATCCTCTAAATGGTTTACCAGTACTCGTGTGTGGTTGGTTTCAGCTATGTGGGAAGCATCAGGCAGCCCATCTGATTTTTCAAGCCCCAATGGGCAGGGGCCATAACGTGGGGTTTAGAGGGTGTACATTACACAGACTTGTAAATATGATGCATAAAAATTGGCATAAGTAATGGACAAAATTCAAATCATATTGGATATCCTTTGAGTCTGATCTAAGTCTTTGTTGTTCACATAAGTCATTAACCCTTTTTGTACCAAATGAACTCTTCCTCCTTATATAACGCAGGAGTCCATTTAAAAATTTAGGGGTGTCAGGTTATGTTTTCTTCAAAATTTATTTATGCAAAAAGGCTTAACTTTTTGCAAACAGTGTAGGCCCCTGATCAGACGCCGCATTCTGCGGTGTCTGATATGGGCCTGCACTGTTTGCCAGTTACCTGTTTTGGGGTTTCTGGTACAAAAATGGGTCAACAGACTTTGGGACATCCATACAACATAAAGAAACCTCCGTGGTCTAGTGGTTACGCTACTCGCCTTGTAAACCAGGGGTCACAGGATCGATTCGAGGCTTCTCCAGACTTTCGGATGATTATTTAAACCGAGGTCCCGTCTCTGTATTACCTTAGCTGTTGGTGGGACATAAAACTCAAACACTCACTCCATATAACATAAAATCATTGCACGTGATGCTGATTTCTCTCAGATTAACCATGATCAAGCAGCAGTGAAAGATAGCATCACAGAAAACAACACAGATAACATCACAGATAAACAAATGTTTTGATTTTGGTCAATGACGAAAAAAGTTCAGAGAACAACATAATAACTAAAACTAGAAAAAGTGTCCATGGGACACGGATGCCCCCGCCAAATGCCATTCATAAATCAGGCTCTACCTGTTAC
This sequence comes from Lucinisca nassula, assembly GCA_963580285.1. Classification (NCBI taxonomy): domain Eukaryota; kingdom Metazoa; phylum Mollusca; class Bivalvia; order Lucinida; family Lucinidae; genus Lucinisca; species Lucinisca nassula. The sequence continues at coordinate 128,543,380 of OY757018.1, read as the reverse complement.
AAAAACTTTAACCTGAGGTTACAGGATCACGTTCGTACGTACGTACGTACACACACACATACAGACGGACGTACATATGTACGCACGTAAGCACGTACGGAAAACCGAAAAACTATACGCCCCCGGCATCATATGATGCTGGGGCATAAAAATTTATTTACACAGCGTTTCAGCCTTCAATGGGATTCATCAGGTCACTACGAAAACACACCTATACAAATACATTGTAAACTTTACCTTCGAAATCTATTTTTAGATGAAAAATTGTGATATTTTTCTTATTTCTCTTCCAAATATAGATTGTTGGTACTCGTTAGAACCGCCTCATCGAGGCGGTTCTAACGGGTAACCACAATCTATATTTTAGAGCAGAAATAAGACCAGAAATTCAACTTCAGTGAAGTTGATGTCGCACCTGCTCCCCACCTGCCCCACACAAAAAAATAAAAGTTTATTTAAGGCAGAAGAAATGAATATAGGGCTTTGAGAAGAATCCATAGCCTATATATGTGAGGTAAAAAACTGACTAAGTTCACAATGTGGAAAAAGTGATAAAAATTGATCCCAAGATAAAGTCCAAACCACATGCACATCCTCATACCATAGGTAAAAACACACACAAAGTTTTAAAATGATCAATATAAAAATGTAAGAGAAGTTGCGATGACAAGAGGTACCTATTGTATATCAACTAAAGCTTAAAATTGGCTAAGTTCACAATGTGCAAAAGTGAAAAAAAAATATTCTGAGAATTATGTCGAAATCACATGCACAACCTCATTCCATGGCGAAAGCACACGCAAAGTTTCAAAATGATCGGTATAAAACTGCAAGAGGAGTTGCGATGACAAGAGGTACCTATCATATATCAATTGAAGGTTAAAAATGACTAAGTTCACAATGTGGAAAAAGTGAAAAAAAATGATCCGACCATAAAGTCCAAACCACATGCGCATCCTCATACCATAGCGAAAGCACACGCAAAGTTTCAAAATGATCGGTATAAAACTGCAAGAGGAGTTGCGATGACAAGAGGTACCTATCATATATCAATCGAAGGTTAAAAATGACTAAGTTCACAATGTGGAAAAAGTGACAAAAATTTATCCGAAGATAAAGTCCAAACCACATGCGCATCCTCATAGCATGGCAAAATCACACACAAAGTTTCAAAATAATCGGTATGAAACTGTAGGAGGAGTTGCGATGACAAGAGGTACCTATGGTATATCAAATGAAGCTTAAAAATGGCTAAGTTCATAATGTGCAAAAAGCGGAAAAAAATATTCTGAAAATTATGTCAAAACCACATGCACATCCTCATACCATGGTGAAAGCACATGCAAAGTTTCAAAATGATCGGTATAAAACTGCAAGAGGAGTTGCGATGACAAGAGGTACGTATCGCATACCTAAAAATGACTAAGTTCACAATATGGAAAAAGTGACAAAAATTGATTCGAAGATTAAGTCCAAACCACATGCGCATCCTCATACCATGGCGAAAGCACATGCAAAGTTTCCAAATGATCGGTCTAAAAGTGTAGGAGGAGTTGCGATGACAAGACATCCAGTGTAAAATGTTGACGGAATGACGGACGGACGGACAGACGGACGGAAACTTGCACGCCTATGTCTTCCTGCTAAAGCAGGTGCGACAAAAAATAAGGTTTACCCCTGTAAACCAAAGTTTCACTATATAAAAGTGGGGTTCGAGGGGGTAAAAATTATATAAACTTGTTTTCATGATGTGTCAATGACTGATTGGTCAATGTAACATCTGGCTGATAATGATATCTGCAACAGCTGTTTTATTCAATGGCCAAGAATCTAAGTTCGTATTAACATTTTAATGTCACATATTTCACACATTCAACTGAAGTGGGGATGGGGGCGGGGTGCAGAAACATGCAGAAAAAAAATTCTTCTGTCAAAAAAATGCCAGAAAATTTACCAAGTATATCTATCGCTCTTAATATTCCTGTTTTTGTATGTTTTGTGCCCATTTGTGTGTACTTTTGTATGAATGAGCTTAAGATGGCTGCAAACAGCTAAATAAAAGATACGTCCTTGCATAAAATCCTATGAACATAGCTGTTCAAAGGCCAGAAGCTATGTTCAAACAACAAAACCATGTTCAAATCATGAAATTCATGTGCTAATTGAGTGAGTGTTTGAGTTTTACATCCCACCAACAGCTAAGGTCATGCGGAGACGGGACCTCGGTTTAAAGACTCATCCGAAAGTCTGGAGAAGCCCGGGATCGATCCTGCGACCCCTGGTTTACAAGGCAAGTAGCGTTACCACTACACCACGGAGGCTTCTCATGTGCTGTTTGAACATGGGTTTTGAACTTTTGGTATCCTTGATGAGCCTTGCTTTGTTCACTTCACATTGAGGAACATAACGCTGTCACCCTGAATGTAGCATTTTGAAATTCTATGATGATGTCAGAATGTCATTGCGGAACTGACGTCACTGTTAACAACAACCTTCTGAACTAGCCGCCATGTTTTCATGTCACATTTGAAGGGTTTATATGGAGTTCTGGGGTTTTTCATTACGATTTTCTGTTGGAATCATAAGTTATGCAAGAATAATGATCATCCATGGTTATTTCAGTGCAATAACATTTGCTGGGCCTAGTTTGTGTTGACATGTTCTTATACATAAATAGCAAAAATAATTTTCCCTATTTCTTGTTAGAAATGTATACTGTGGGTACTTGTTAGAATCACCTAGGTGAGGTGATCCCAACAAGTACCCACAATATTGGTGTCAAAGGAAAAACAAGAACAAGAGGACCATGATGGCCCTGGATCGCTCACCTGATCCATAGTGTAACAAGTGGACCCCAGAGAGGGCCATTATTGGCCCCAGGGCTTTAAGGTGCATAATGTTGAGGGAGGTCTTAAAGGTGAAGCTTCATACCAAACATCAACAAAGGCTATAATTTGAACAATCTTGGTAAAGGTCAACTAGATGAAGCTACACATCAAATATCAAAGACCTGGGCCTTGGGGTTTCAGAGAAGAAGATTTTTTTTAAAGATATTCCCTACATAAGCTTATGCAAAACTAAATGGCCCCGGGGCTATATAAATCTATGTAAAACCAAAGGGCCCCGGGGTGGGGGCATTTGTGGCCACAGGGCTATAATTTGAACAATATTGGTAGAGGTCCACTAGATAAAGCTCCATACTAAATATCAAAGGCCTTGGCCTTGCAGTTTCAGAGAAGATTTTTAAAGATTTCCCTATATAAGTCTATGTTAAACCAAAGGGCCCCGGAGCGGGGACATTTTTTGTATCAGGGCTATAATTTGAATAATCTTGATAGAGGTCCACAAGATGCAGCTTCATACCATATATCAAAGACCCAGGCCTTGTGGTTTCAGAGAAGAAGATTTTTAAAGATTTTCCCTATATAAGTCTATGTAAAACCATAGGGCCCCAGATCAGGGGCTATAATTTGAAAAATCTTGGTAGCGGTCCATTTGATGAAGCTTCATACCAAATATCAAAGTCCTGGGCCTTGTGGTTTCAGGGAAGAAGATTTTTAAAGATTATCCCTCTATAAGCCTATGTAAAACCAAAGGGCCTCGGGTTGGGGCCACTTTTGGCCCCAGCACTATAATTTGAATCATCTTGGTAGAGGTCCTTTAGAAGAAGCTTCATACCAAATATAAAAGACCTAGGCCTTGTGGTGTCAGAGAAGAAGCTTTTTAAAGATTTTCCCTATATAAGTCTATGTAAAACCAAAGGGCCCCGGATCGGGGACATTTTTGGCCCAAGGGCTATAATTTGAACAATCTTGGTAGGGGTCCACTAGATGAAGCTTCATACCAAATATCAAAGTCCTGGGCCTTGCGGTTTCAGAGAAGAAGATTTTAAAGATTTTCCCTATATAAGCCTATGTAAAACCAAAGGACCCGGGGGCGGGGGCATTTTTTGCCCAAGCAATATAATTTGAACAATCTTGGTAGGGGTCCACTAGATGAAGCTTCATACCAAATATCAAAAGGGCCCCGGATCGGGGGCATTTTTGGCCCAAGGGCTATAATTTGAACAATCTTGGTAGGGGTCCACTAGATGAAGCTTCATACCAAATATCAAAGTCCTGGGCCTTGCGGTTTCAGAGAAGAAGATTTTTAAAGATTTTCCCTATATAAGCCTATGTAAAACCAAAGGGCCCGGGGGCGGGGGCATTTTTTGCCCCAGCACTATAATTTGAACAATCTTGGTAGGGGTCCACTAGATGCAGCTTCATACCAAATATCAAAGTCCTGGGCCTTGCGGTTTCAGAGAAGAAGATTTTTAAAGATTTTCCCTATATAAGCCTATGTAAAACCAAAGGGCCCCGGGGCAGGGACATTTTTGGCCTCAGCACTATAATTTGAATAATCTTGTTAGGGTCCTTTAGATGAAGCTTCATACCAAATATAAAAGACCTAGGCCTTGTGGTTTCAGAGAAGAAGATTTTTAAAGATTTTCCCTATATAAGTCTATGTAAAACCAAAGGGCCCTGGGGCGGGAGCATTTTTGGCCCAAGGCCTATAATTTGAACAATCTTGGCAGAGGTCCATTAGATGAAGCTTCTTTCTAAATATCAAAGTCCTGGGCCTTGCGGTTTTAGAGAAGAAGATTTTTAAAGATTTTCCCTATATAAGCCTATGTAAAATCAAAGGGCCCCGGATCGGGAGCATTTTTGGCCCAAGGGCTATAATTTGAACAATCTTGGTAGGGGTCCACTAGATGAAGCTTCATACCAAATATCAAAGTCCTGGGCCTTATGTTTTCAGAGAAGAAGATTTTTAAAGATTTTCCCTATATAAGCCTATGTAAAACCAAAGGGCCCGGGGGCGGGGGCATTTTTGGTCCCAGCACTATAATTTGAACAATCTTGGTAGGGGTCCACTAGATGAAGCTTCATACCAAATATCAAAGTCCTGGACCTTACGGTTTCAGAGAAGAAGATTTTTAAAGATTTTCCCTATATAAGCCTAAGTAAAGCCAAAGGGCCCCTGGGCGGGGGCATTTTTGGCCCCAGCATTATAATTTGAACAATCTTGGTAGGGGTCCATTAGATGAAGCTTCATACCAAATATCAAAGACCTGGGCCTTGTGGTTTCAGAGAAGAAGATTTTTAAAGATTTTCCCTATATAAGCCAATGTAAAACCAAAGGGCCCCGTGGCGGGGGCATTTTTTGTCCCAGCACTATAATTTGAACAATCTTGGTAGGGGTCCACTAGATGAAGCTTCATACCAAATATCAAAGTCCTGGGCCTTGTGGTTTCAGAGAAGAAGACCTATGTAAAACCAAAGGGCCCCGGGGCGGGGGCATTTTTGGCCCCAGCACTATAATTTGAACAATCTTGGTAGGGGTCCACTAGATGAAGCTTCATACCAAATATCAAAGACCTGGGCCTTGTGGTTTCAGAGAAGAAGATTTTTTAAGTTTTTTGTGAAAAAAATCTATTTTTGGCTCCTGTGACCTAGATGTGCAACGGACCGGAACCATTTGAACAACTTTGAAAGGGGACCACCTAAGGATCATTCCTGTGAAGTTTGGTCAAAATCCGATCAGTGGTTTAGGAGGAGATGTCGTTTAAAGAAATTGTTTACGGACGGACGCACGCACGCACGGACGCATGACGGACAAAAAGTGATCCCAAAAGCTCACCTCGTCACTACGTGACGGTGAGCTAAAAATAGCAAAAATATCTGTATGTTATCCTCAATTCTCCTAGCAGAGCTATATACAGTAAATTTCCTAAATTAAGACCATCTTTAGGACTGTTCAAACCTCTTTTGAACAGTTCCAAATGTGGACACAGGGTGTAGAAAATACAAAGAAAGAATAACTGAAACCTTCTCAATTAAGCTTTTAAAAGCAGATTTAGACTTAATTTTAGGTGGTCTTAATATGGGAAATTTTACTGTAAATGCTTTCCCTGTATAGCCTACCTCATCAGACCACCAGTTAACATCTATCAAGTTTCTTGTGGGTACCAAATCTGAAAAACATTTTAAAACTATCATTGCATCACAAACCATTCTATAACACAATTATTTGGGGTTCATAGCAAATAAACATGTTTACCAAAAATATATAGATTTAGAAATTGGCCCCGTCAAGCGATTTTGGTACTTATCGCCTATGTGAGCAGCGAAGGTTCAGGCGAGCCTGCGCATCCGCGCAGTCTCGCCAGAACCTTCGCTGCTCGCTCATACAAGCAGTGAATCAAGAGGAACCTTCAGACAGAAAGCCATATCCCTGGCCCCTCTGAATGGCTGGGCATGCGCAGTTAAAATTTGTCATGACGGAATGCTTGAAGACACAAATTCGCTTGGCGGGGATCATATAATCAGCTGAGTGATATATCACTGTTTGGAGGTCATTTGTAAATTAGATCAAATCATGAATGCATAGCACGAGTGATTTGTCTACTAACAACTGACCGACAAACAGTGATTTATCACTCAATAAATCATGGCACTAGAGCTGATCTATTTTGATTCTAACACAGTCGACAAAAATGCTATTGATTCCTTCAGATTCCCCCTATCTTCAAGCATTGTTTAAAGGAATCCTGCCAATGCAATTGACTGTATCATATGGTTTACCTGCTTTCATAACATATGTGTGTTTTTTTGTATTGGAGTTTAATGGTCCAGTCAACACTATTTAGGTCATTTTTGAGCCGGTCAGTTTACCTATCCACACTTTTCCTGGGCAGGCTTACACATAAGCAGTTAACCAATACAGTGCACATTCTTTTGGCAGAAACTGACAACTGCCCTTCTTGAATTAGCGGAAGGGTAAGAATGACCGTTGAAAAGATTTCATGGTCAATCTCCACTAAAGAATATTGCTGACCCAGGCAGGTTTCGAACCAATGTCCTCCTGATCACCTTTCAGATGCGCAGCGGACTGAGCTACCAAGGCAGTCTTCATAACGAATGTATTTACATGTTTTCATAATATGAGCCCCGCCAAGCGAATTTGTGTCTTTGAGCATTCCGTTATGACAAATTTGAACTGCGCATGCCCAGCCATTCAGAGGGGCCAGGGATATGGCTTTCTGTCTGAAGGTTCCTCTTGATTCACTTCTTGTATGAGCGAGCAGGGAAGGTTCTGGCGAGACTGCGCGGATGCGCAGGCTCGCCTGAACCTTCACTGCTCGCATAGGCGATAAGTACCAAAATCGCTTGACGAGGCATATAATGTTATTAATCAAGTAATTTTGTACTGGCCCAGTTACAGGTCTGAGGTCTGCTGTATTGGCCCATGCCGAAGGCTGAGGCTATTAAAAACTAGAAAAAGTGTCCATAGGACACGGATGCCCCCGCCAAATGCCATTCATAAAAAATATTACAAATGTACTTCAAATCAATCATAAATTATATTAAAATCATAAATGTAGGCGGTAGAGCGATGACAAAGTTTTTCTAAAACTAGCCACAATGACCTTGACCTTGAGGTCATGACCTTGAAAGTCAAAGCAACTCGAGATATTATCATAAGAAACATTTGTGTTAAGTTCTATTAACATCCATCAATAAATATAGGCACTTGAGCAATGACAAAGTTTTTCTAAAAATAGCCACAGTGACCCTGACCTTGAAAGTTGAAATAGCTCGAGATATTGTCATAAGGAACATTTGTGTGAAGTTATACTGAAATCGGTGAAGAAATGTAAGCGCTAGAGCCATGACAAAGTTTTTCTAAAAATAGCCATAGTGACCTTGACCTTGAAAGTCAAACTTGCTCAAGGTATTGTCATAAGGAACATTTGTGTGAAGTTATATTGAAATCAGTGAAGAAATGTAGTCAGCAGAGCGATGACAAAGTTTTTCTAAAAATAGCCATTGTGACCTTGACCTTGAAAGTCGAAATGGCCTGAGATATTGTCATAAGGAACATTTGTGTGAAGTTATATTGAAATCGGTGAAGAAATGTAAGCGCTAGAGTGATGACAAAGTTTTTCTAAAAATAGCAACAGTGACCTTGACCTTGAAAGCGGAACTCGCTAGAGTTATTGTCATAAGGAACATTTGTGTGAAGTTATATTGAAATCGGTGAAGAAATATAGGCGCTAGAGTGATGACAAAATTTTTCTAAAAATAGCCACCTTGACCTTGAAAGTCGAAATGGCACGAGATATTGTCTTAAGGAACATTTGTGTGAAGTTCTATTGAAATCAGTTAAGAAATGTAGGCCCTAGAGCGATGACAGTTTTTCTAAAAATAGCCACAGTGACCTTGACCTTGAGGTAATGACCTTGAAAGTCGAACTCACTCAAGAGATTGTCATAAGAAACATTTGTGTGAAGTTATATTGAAATCAGTGAAGAAATGTAGGCACTAGAGCGATGACAAAGTATTTCTAAAAATAGCCACAGTGACCTTGACCTTGAGGTCATGACCTTGAAAGTAGAACTCGCTCGAGATTTTTTTATAAGGAACATTTGTGTGAAGTTATATTGAAATTGGTGAAGAAATGTAGGCGCTAGAGCGATGACAAAGTTTTTCTAAAAATAGCCAGTGACCTTGACCTTGAGGTCATAACCTTGAAAGTCTAACACCTCGAGATTTTTTTATAAGGAACATTTGTGTGAAGTTATAATGAAATTGGTGAAGAAATGTAGGCGCTAGAGCGATGACAAAGTTTTTCTAAAAATAGCCACAGTGACCTTGACCTTGAGGTCATGACCTTGAAAGTAGAACTCTCTCGAGATTTTTTGTAAGGAACATTTGTGTGAAGTTATAATGAAATTGGTGAAGAAATGTAGGCGCTAGAGCGATGACAAAGTTTTTCTAAAAATAGCCACAGTGACCTTGACCTTGAGGTCATGACCTTGAAAGTCAAACTTGCTCGAGATTTTTTTTTATAAGGAACATTTGTGTGAAGTTATGCTATATGTCCCCTCACAACTATGTTGTGCAAGGGGATAAAAATATTACAAATGTACTTCAAATCAATCATAGAATATATGCATCAAGGGCAGATAATCCAAAAACCAAAAATGCAAGAGTCGTCTTCCTTGTTCATGACACATCGTCTCAGTGTGATGAATGCACCTGTGAAGTTTCATGAATATATTCCATATGGTTTGGGAGTTATGGCCCGGACACGGTTTACTATTTGGTACTAAGTCAAGGGCAGATAATTCAAAAACAAAAAATGCAAGAGTTGTCTTCCTTGTTCATGGCACATCGTCTCAGTGTGATAAATGCACCTGTGAAGTTTCATGAATATATTCCATACGGTTTAGGAGTTATGGCCTGGACACGGTTTACTATATGGTACTAAGTCAAGGGCAGATAATTCAAAAACCAAAAATGCAAGAGTTGTCTTCCTTGTTCATGACACATTGTCTCAGTGTGATGAATGCACCTGTGAAGTTTCATGAATATATTCCATACGGTTTAGGAGTTATTGCCTGGACACGACATACCATTTGACTATATATGGATGTAAGTCAAGGGCAGATAATTCAAAAACTAAACAAGCAGGAGTTGTCTTCCTTGTGCATTACACATCGTCTCAGTGTGATGAATGCACCTGTGAAGTTTCATGAATATATTCCATACGGTTTAGGAGTTATGGCCTGGACACGGTTTACTATATGGTACTAAGTCAAGGGCAGATAATTCAAAAACCAAAAATGCAAGAGTTGTCTTCCTTGTTCATGACACATTGTCTCAGTGTGATGAATGCACCTGTGAAGTTTCATGAATATATTCCATACGGTTTAGGAGTTATTGCCTGGACACGACATACCATTTGACTATATATGGATGTAAGTCAAGGGCAGATAATTCAAAAACTAAACAAGCAGGAGTTGTCTTCCTTGTGCATTACACATCGTCTCAGTGTGATGAATGCACCTGTGAAGTTTCATGAATATATTCCATACGGTTTAGGAGTTATGGCCTGGACACGGTTTACTATATGGTACTAAGTCAAGGGCAGATAATTCAAAAACCAAAAATGCAAGAGTTGTCTTCCTTGTTCATGACACATTGTCTCAGTGTGATGAATGCACCTGTGAAGTTTCATGAATATATTCCATACGGTTTAGGAGTTATTGCCTGGACACGACATACCATTTGACTATATATGGATGTAAGTCAAGGGCAGATAATTCAAAAACTAAACAAGCAGGAGTTGTCTTCCTTGTGCATTACACATCGTCTCAGTGTGATGAATGCACCTGTGAAGTTTCATGAATATATTCCATACGGTTTAGGAGTTATGGCCCGGACACGGTTTACTATATGGTACTAAGTCAAGGGCAGATAATTCAAAAACCAAAAAGGCAAGAGTTGTCTTTCTTGTTCATGACACATCCTCTCAGTGTGATGAATGCAACTGTGAAGTTTCATGAATATATTCCATACGGTTGAGGAGTTATGGCCAGGACACCGGACGAACGAACGAACGAACGAACGCACGGACGGACGAACGGACAGGGGTAAAACTTAATGCCCTTCCGGTATTCTCCGAATACGCGGGGCATAAAAACATGTTTATGACTTTTGACCTTGGTTAATATTGGTTGACCTGGTGAAATACAGGATAGTCAATTAATAACATGTGTTACACCATATTATGTCAAGGTAACAATGAATGTCGTCATGAAACTGGAAAAGAAAAAACGTCATGCTCTTCCACACAGTGTTTTATCACTCCATAATATCATTAGATTTTACTATTGGCTGTATAGGCGTACTGTGTTATAAACTGTGTTTTTACCCACCAGATAAGGAAATCCGTAGAAGACCTCTGACCAAACTGCCTCTCTGTGCAGGCTGATCTGAGCCATAGAAGTGCTTGAAATATCATTTCATCTCAATGTGGGATAAAAGTCCCACAAAATTGGAAGTCACATCTCCAAAATGACCTAAATATTGTTGATGGGGCCTCAATTAAAAAAACAAGAGGGCCATGATGGCCCTGGATCGCTCACCTGATCCATAGAGTAACAAGTGGGCCCCGGGGAGGGCCATTATTGATCCCAGGGCTATAATGTGCATAATGTTGAGGGAGGTCTAAAAAAGGTGAAGCTTCATACCAAATATCAACAAAGGCTATAATTTGAACAATCTTGGCAAAGGTCCACTAGATGAAGCTACACACCAAATATCAAAGACCTGGGCCTTGCGGTTTCAGAGAAGAATTTTTTTTTTAAAGATATTCCCTACTTAAGCCCATGTAAAACCAAATGGCCCCGGGGCGGGAGCATTTTTGGCCTCAGGGCTATAATTTAAACAATCTTGATAGAGGTCCACTATATGAAGCTTCACATCAAATATCAAAGACCTGGGCCTTGCCGTTTCAGAGAAGAAGATTTTCAAAGATTATCTCTATATAAGTCTATGTAAAACCAAAGGGCCCCCGGGCAGGGGCATTTGTAGCCCGAGGGCTATAATTTAAACAATCCTGGTAGAGGTCCACTAGATGAAGCTCCATACCAAATATCAAAGACATGGGCCTTGCAGTTTCAGAGAAGAAATTTTTTTAAAGATTTTCCCTATATAAGCCTATGTAAAACCAAAGGGCCCAGGGGCGGGGGCATTTTTGGCCCCAGCACTATAATTTGAACAATTCTGGTAGGGGTCCACTAGATGAAGCTTCATACCAAATATAAAAGACCTGGGCCTTGCGGTTTCAGAGAAGAAGATTTTTAAAGATTTTCCCTATATAAGCCCATGTAAAACCAAAGGGCCCCGGGGCGGGAGCATTTTTGGCCTCAGGGCTATAATTTAAACAATCTTGATAGAGGTCCACTATATGAAGCTTCACATCAAATATCAAAGACCTGGGCCTTGCTGTTTCAGAGAAGAAGATTTTCAAAGATTATCTCTATATAAGTCTATGTAAAACCAAAGGGCCCCCGGGCAGAGGCATTTGTAGCCCTAGGGCTATAATTTAAACAATCCTGGTAGAGGTCCACTAGATGAAGCTCCATACCAAATATCAAAGACATGGGCCTTGCAGTTTCAGAGAAGAAGATTTTTTAAAGATTTTCCCTATATAAGCCTATGTAAAACCAAAGGGCCCGGGGGCGGGGGCATTTTTGGCCCCAGCACTATAATTTGAACAATTCTGGTAGGGGTCCACTAGATGAAGCTTCATACCAAATATAAAAGACCTGGGCCTTGTGGTTTCAGAGAAGAAGATTTTTAAAGATTTTCCCTATATAAGCCCATGTAAAACCAAAGGGCCCGGGGCAGGGGCATTTTTGGCCCCAGCACTATAATTTGAACAATCTTGGTAGGGATCCACTAGATGAAGCTTCATACCAAATATCAAAGACCTGGGCCTTGCAGTTTCAGAGAAGAAGATTTTTAAAGATTTTCCCTATATAATCCTATGTAAAACCAAAGGGACCCGGGTCGGGGGCATTTTTGGCCCCAGCACCATAATTTGAACAATCTTGGTAGGGGTCACTAGATGAAACTTCATACCAAATATCATAGACCTGGGCCTTGTGGTTTCAGAGAAGATTTTTTAAGTTTTCGGTGAAAAAAATCTATTTTTGGCTTCTGTGACCTAGATATGCAATGGACCGGAACCATTTGAACAACTTTGACAGGGAACCACCTAAGGATCATTCCTGTGAAGTTTGGTCAAAATCCGATCAGTGGTTTAGGAGGAGATGTCGTTTGAAGAAATTGTTTACGGACGGACGGAGGCACGGACACACGCACGCACTGACGACGGATGAAAAGTGATCCCAAAAGCTCACCTCGTCATTACATGACAGGTGAGCTAAAAAACAAAACAAATAAACAAGATTACTTCCCTTTGACCACAATTTTAAACAGAATTCTAATCTCACCTTTTAACTGTTTTCTAAGATGTGGAGTCTCTGTAAATTCTGGACTCAAGTCACCAGAGTATGGCTGAAAGAGCAAAAACAAAAAAATGAGGTATTTCTTTATTTATAAGTACATGAAATTTTATGAGCACCATAAGTTGTATGCTCACTTGAACTGAGCATCATTTAACAAGGCAAATGTCTTATCCTCTGCATTATGTCATTCCAAAAAGATAGCATTGTACTGTAATGCTTTCAAAAAAGATGGTATTATTTTATAATGCTTTTCGGAAAATAGCATTATACTAGATTATACTATAATGGTCCCACCCCACCCCCTCCCCACCGAAAAAAAAAAGGTAGCATTATACAAAAGATAGCATTATACTCACTGTAATGCTAGATTTTTGGAATCAGAAACCGAGTTATAATGAACTTTGTTCTAATGAGGTTGTGGTGAATGTGAAAAAAATATTTTGAAGATTTTGTCTATCTAATTCTATAATTTTCAAACATATATCTAGAGACATACAGGGTCCAGTTGTTCAAAACTAACAATACTGTTAGTTAACGAATCATTACAACTTTGATCATTTAATAGGGCAAATATACTAATATTTTTGCTGAAAAAATTTCCTCCAATTTTTCTATGGTTTTAAATTTTTTTGTCATTAACTGAAACTGTTCAGTGAAAGAATTTAGAATTATTAATTCTTGCACACCAGATTATAAAAGAAAATCTGTGGTTTTAGCCTGGAATAGAAATTCTATTCTTACCCTGGTGCTCTTATTCAGGCAAACTACATAAGTATAATGCGCAAAAAAAATTAAACATTAGATACAAGAAAATGAAAACGTTTGGTGGTGTTGTGCAAGAAAAAGAATCTCATATGGGTTCTGTTGTAGATGGGTGTTCCAAGCCCTTGGGATGACCCAGCTGAGTGGAACCTCTGTGTACATTGGGTTCTGCTAAGCCCGGTGATCCCTCGTGTTGAAAATAACCATCTACAACAAAACCCGATAACATATTCTTATATTAACCCTTAAAACACCGAGAAAAACTATATCTGAAAATGTTGTCTGCTTATGTCATCTGCTGAATCTTCTTGCGAACTTTTTAAATGTATATTTTCGTATAGGCAAACAATGTGGACCCAGATCAGAATGCTCCTAGAGGAGCAGTCTGATCTGGGTCAACACTGTTTGCAACAATGACTTTTAAAGTAACTAGCAGACGACAAAGCAGACGACAATTGTTGTGATTGGCATGTTATGGGTTAAGCTTTTGTTAAGGATAAGCCTTACTTGATCTGAATGCTCCCACATTCTTAACAGTTTCAAGCTGGGTGTGTTCCACAAGGAAAATTTTCCAGAGAGATGAACAATGGCGAGGTATTTTCCATTCGGAGAAAGACTCATCTTGAATGTGCCGTCTTTGTTCTCCTTCTTGAAGTAGCTGAATGTCGGCAGCCGGAGCCTCTTTACCAACGACCTCTGTGACTGGGACTGAAATACCACAGTTTAAATTAATTTTATAAAAATATTAGTATTAGTATAAATACTGCATCTGAAAATGTCATCTGTGTGTGTCGTCTGCTGTATATTCTTGCAAACTTATTTTTGAATACATGCAAACAGTGTGGACTGCTCCTAGAGGAGCAGTCTGATCTGGGTCCACACTGTTTGCAACAATAACTTTAAAAGAAACCAGCAGACAACAAAGCAGAAAACAATTGTTGTGATTGGCAACTTAAGGGTTAATCTTTAACCTATTTAGTACCAGAAACCCCTAAATGGGTACCCTAGAAACAGTGCAGGCCCAGATCAGACGCCCCAGAAAGCGGCGTCTGATCAGGGCCTCCACTGTTTGCTAAAAGTTTAGTCATTTTCCAAATAAATTTTGATGAAAACACAACCTGACATCCCTAAATTTTGAAATGGACTCCTGCTATATATAAGGAGGAAGATTCCATTTGGTACAAAAAGGGTTAAAGGTTTTTTTTTTTTGTTTTTTTTTTGAATACGAATGTGACCAAACAGAACTTTTAGATAATGGTCCAAAGCTTTTGTTTGATTTGAGGTTTAACGGCCACGTAAACACTGTATAGGTCTTTTACTGGACCCTGAGATGAAATGACATCTCAAGCCCTGTCGCCAAATGAAACTACATGGATATTCTGACTCATATTCTCTAAGAGGTTTACCAGTACTCGTGTGCGGGTTGGTCTCAGCTCTGCATGGAAGCATCATACAGTCCATCTATTTCTTCAAGCCCATAGGGCGGGGACCGAATGGTCTAAAGTATATCATACTTCCAATTAGCAAAGTACATGTATATCATACTTCCAATTAGCAAAGTATATCATACTTCCAATTAGCAAAGTATATCATACTTCCAATTAGCAAAGTACATATCATACTTCCAATTAGCAAAGTATATCATACTTCCAATCAGCAAAGTACATGTATATCATACTTCCAATTAGCAAAGTATATCATACTTCCAATTAGCAAAGTATATCATACTTCCAATTAGCAAAGTACATGTATATCATACTTCCAATTAGCAAAGTATATCATACTTCCAATTAGCAAAGTATATCATACTTCCAATTAGCAAAGTGCATGTATATCATACTTCCAATTAGCAAAGTATATCATACTTCCAATTAGCAAAGTATATCATACTTCCAATTAGCAAAGTATATCATACTTCCAATTAGCAAAGTATATCATACTTCCAATTAGCAAAGTATATCATACTTCCAATTAGCAAAGTACATGTATATCATACTTCCAATTAGCAAAGTATATCATACTTCCAATTAGCAGTACAATTAACAACCACATAAATTTCAATCTTGGTGTGAAGCAGCTGCCAATGGAGAAATACTTTCATAAGTGTGACTTGGACCCAAATTCATAGGTTTTAACCTGGACCCAAGGCAATACCCCACTTAGAGAATTACACGCTCCTGGATATTACCTCAATTTATAATTTAGTTTGTGTCTTCCTTTAGGCTGTCTCATTGTACCATTTATCAGACAATTCATATAAAATCAAGCCTAAAGGAGCAGTCTCTATAAGGCTATTTTCATGGCCACAACCGATTTCCTTTAAACTTTGTAGCTTCAAATTGGTACATATTGGCTGTCTAATGGTGAAATTTTAGACTCTTTGGTCCACTGGTTTTTGCTGTATACACTATTAAAGTGGGTGGGGTAATGTCACCCCATCAAGGGTATACCAACAAAAATGCTATTATTTTTGTTCAAAGTGCATGACTGGAGGCGATGTTTGCCGCATGCTTACTACCCTTTTAAGCATAACAGCCGGTGATAACAGTCTTATAAATATCAAACAAGAGAAGTGTTTATACGTGCTTGTACGTTGTACCCAAATATCAGTAATTTTTATTCCCCAACTTTACGAAAAACCACAACACCTTTACAGTTTTCAACTTATTTCAAAGATCTTTCATAAATATAATGTTGATGTAATAGTCATTCTAGGTATATGTCAGAATTATTGTTAGTTCATAAAACTTAATGAGTTACCTGCCCCTGAAATTCGATTTTACCCATTTTTTTTTAAATCAGAGTGCATTTATCCGTTTGTAGTACTCACAACTTCATTTGGAAGTGAATGAACCGTTTCCATGCAAATATAATTAAATAGATGTGGACAAAGAAGTCATTTGATTTAAAAGTGCATGCTAGCAAGCACATGAGCACAGCATCCCACGGTACAAGCACCACTTCTTCACCAACAGTACCATCCAGTGATTGGGTTTAGTCCTTGTGGCCTAAACACATTGCAAAACGAGCAAACAATTCTTACATAGTCGCCAACATATGGTATTTTACTATTGGATATTTTGTTTTCCACTTTGTAATTCTCCCATTAGCTGATTTGACAACCTATCTCACCTTGTACCTAGCCTTGAATCATTCGCCTCTTCAGTCGTATATTGCTTCTGAGATTTGGTTAGGAAGTGAAGCATATGAGAATTGATTTCATAACCCTTTAGTATTTCTCTAACATCCCTGAATCATACATCAACTTTTGCAAATGTCCTCTTCAAATTCTGATGTTGCAATCGCAGTGGCTGATGGAACATACATATATATTGAGAAGAGTGGAAACTACTCATTTCAGAGAAGATCTTATTCCGTACATAAAGGACAGCCTTTGCTGAAACCTATGATGCTTGTGGCCACTGATGGCTATATTTTGACTGTGATGGGTTCATATCTTGCAGATGGGAAAAAGACAGATGCTAACGACTGAAGAGGAGAGTAAGTCAAGGCTAGTTACAAAGGTGATAGGGGTTGTCTAATCAGCTAATGGGAGAATTAAAAAGTGGAAAGCCCTTAGCAACACAATGCCCAATAGTCAAATACCATATGTTGGCGACTATGTAAGGATTGTTTGCTCATTGTGCAATGCATTAAGACCACCTTTGGTAACAAGCAAAGATTCAGGCAAAGTGATTGCTAGAAGAATGATGGCCCTAGCAAAAACTCCAAATAAGCTGCAGGATAAGGTTGTAACAAGAATTCCGCCGAAGGCTATGTCCCGCCTGTGGGGGCGCAAAGTCATCGAACCATGATATGTAGGTCAAGGTCAAATATAGATGCTTGCTCAAAAGAACCCATTCTCAAATGCAAGCTTGTACTAAGTATCATTAATGAAGCTCTCATTATTCTTGAGAAATGAACTTAACCATTACGGTGAACGCTAGGGTGGTCACAATATTTTACAAAGTCAGTGAACCATGAAATTTAGGTCAAGGTCAAATATGGATGCTTGCATTTAAATTGCCATCCCCAGATTCAAGCTTGCACCAAATATCATTAATGAAGCTCTTATAAATCTTGAGAAATAAACTTGACCATTAGGGTGAACGCTAGGGTGGTCGCAATATTTTACAAAGTCAGTGAACCATGAAATATAGGTCAAGGTTAAATACGGATGCTTGCATTTAAGTTACCATCCCCAGATACAAGTTTGTACCAAGTATCATTAATAAAGCTCTTAAAATTCTTGAGAAATAAACTTGACCATTAGGGTGAAAGCTAGGGTGGTCGCAATGTTTTACAAAGTCAGTGAACCATGAAATGTAGGTCAAGGTCAAATATGGATGCTTGCATTTAAGTTGTCATCCCCAGATAAAAGTTTGTACCAAGTATCATTAATGAAGCTCTTATAGTTCTTTAGAAATAAACTTGACCATTAGGGTGAACGCTTGGGTGGTCGCAAATGTTGACGCCTTGACGAACGGACGGACGGAAAACCGGGCGCCTATATCGCGCCATGCTAATAGCAGGCGCAACAAAAAATGGTTGAGATAAAAAACGGGTTATATGGAAAAAGATCGATGATGAGAAACTTGAGAATTTCCCAGAGATGACTGTGGATGAACTCAGGGATTTGAAACTTGTTATATACCAGCTGAAACAAGCCAAATCCTACACAGATGAAAATTTTTACGACAATGGATCATATGAGATAATGACACACAAAGAAGAAGATGGTGTTCTCAAAGCATAGATACGTTATCGCCACACGTCTAATAAAAAAATAACATGTGGGTTGAATATACATAAGGACGGAACCCAATCACTGGGTGGTATTGTGGGTGCAGAAGTGGAGCTCGTACCGTGGGATGTTGCGCACATGTGGCTTCTGTTCTCTGGTATTTGGGATATTACCAGAACAAAACAGAAAATAGTGAAGCAAAACCAAGCCGGGAACATATTGATTTTGTTTATGATGCTGCTGTTAACACATGGAACACTTCTAGCGATTCAGAGGAAGATCAGTAAATTAACAAATTCTTAAACATGTCGTGAGACCATACAAGCTTATATTTAAGCACAGTATCAGTCTACAATGAGGTTCCACAACATGAGCAAAGCCTGCTTTGGTGGTCAAAAATGTTTGACAGTTGACAAATGTTCCATTTGCACCTGGAAATTAAGAGTTCATAAATAACCAAAAAAAAAAAAAAAAAAAAGAAATACTAACATGCACTATTAAATCAAAAGACTTCCTTGTCCACATCTATTTAATAATATTTGCATGGAATCGGTTAATTCACTTTCAAATGAAGTTGTGAGTACTACAAACTGATAAATGCACTCCGATTTAAAAATGGGTAAAATCCAATTTCAGGGGCAGGTAACTCATTAAGTTTTATGAACTAACAATAATTCTGACATATACCTAGAATGACTATTACATCAACATTATATTTATGAAAGATCTTTGAAATAAGTTGAAAACTGTAAAGGTGTTGTGGTTTTTCGTAAAGTTGGGGAATAAAAATTACTGATATTTGGGTACAACTTACAAGCGCGTATAAACTCTTCACTTGTTTCATATTTATAAGACTGTTATCACCGGCTGTTATGCCTAAAAGGGTAGTAAGCATACGGCAAACATCGCCTCCAGTCATGCACTTTGAACAAAAATAATAGCATTTTTGTTGGTATACCCTTGATGGGTTGATATTACCCCACCCACTTTAATAGTGTATACAGCAAAAACCAGTGGACCAAAGAGTCTAACAATACACCATTAGAAAGTCAATATGTACCAATTTGAAGCTACAAGGTTTAAAGAAAATCGGTTGTGGCCATGAAAACAGCCTTATAGAGACTGCTCCTTTATCTGACATCACATGAACAAGTCCGTGAAATGAACACCCTCTAAACCCCACTTTATATAGAGAAAAATGGGGTTTACGGGGGTAAACATTATTTAGCTTATTTCTGCTCCAAGACATATGTTGTGGGTACTCGTTAGAATCAGCTCAATGTTTGAAGTAAAATATCACAGACTTTCTTCAGGAAAGAAGCCATTTTGGAGATGTGAAAAAGTGCATTGTGTCGCACGGGTGTGTTATCGTAATGAAAAAAAAAATTATAAAGAATATTTGAAAATATTGGTTGCTATAGTCAAGACTAGTGTTTGATGGGTTAAAAGATGTCCTAGAATTGCACTTTGTTTGTTTGTATTGGAGTTTAACGGCCCAATCAACACTATTTAGGTCACTTTTGAGTCAGTCAGTTTACCTATCCACACTTTTCCTGGGCAAGCTTATACGTAAGCGGTAAACCATTGCAGTGCACATTCTTCTGCCAGAAACTGACAACTGCCCTTTTTGAATCAGCGGAAGGGAGAGAATGACTGTAGAAAAGATTTCATGATCAATCTCCACAAAAGAATGTTGCCGAACCTGCGTCCTCCTGATCACCAGTCAGAATCACATCGGACTGAGCTACCGAGGCCAGCAGAATTGCACTTTGATGCCAATGCCAAGGCCAACAGGCATGTTAATAAGATGGAAACCTACTTCTGCCAAAGTTGAAGCTTATCACGCTATCAGTCAACCGCAATCTCTGTCTCTTGTTTCTATTTCCTTTATTTGAATAATATCTTGAAAATGTAAATTTTGTCCCCCTCCATGATATAATGATTAACTTGCATTCAAATGAGAATGTACTTAACTCTTCGACTGTGACATGAATTTAAAGAGCAGACAACAATTAGATTTTAACCCTTAAGACACCGAGAAAAAACTACATCTGAAAACTACATCTGAAAATGTCATCTGCTGATTTTTTTGCAAACTTTTTAAAAAAATTGTGCATAAAGGCAAACAGTGTGGGCCCAGATCTGACTGCTCCTATAGGAGTTGTCTGATCTGGGACAAAACTTGACTTCTCCTACAGGAGCAGTCTGATCTTGGACCACACTATTTGCCAAAAATTACTTCTAAGGTAACCAGCAGACAGCAAAGCAGACGACAATTGTCGTAATTGGCATTTTATGGGTTAAAATTAGTTTTCATAGTAAATAAGGCTTGACATAACATGTAAATCGTCTGCCCAGCAGACGATTCACATGTAATGTAAAGCCTTATTTTTGCTGAAAAGTAAGAAAAATACAGTTTGAAAACGCCGTCTGCTAGTCATGAGCCTGTCATATAATGGAAACATCCAAAAACAAAACACAGATAAACAGTGAACACCCTGATCAAACACTGAGTATGATCTGGGCCTTCGCTGTTTGCAGAACTTTCAGTTATGTTCCAAATATATTTCTAAATTTCTAAAAATAACAGAACCTGACACCCCTAAATTTAAAAAAAATGGACTCCTACGATATATAAAGAGGAAACTGTTTGTTTAAATTGATGTTTAATGTCCCCATCAACACTATTTAGGTCATTTTTGAGACATTGCTTCTAATTTTGTAGGACTATTACTCGACACCGAGATGAAATGACTTCTCAATCGCTGCCGCCCAATGAAACCATAGGGTTTATATGCATGGATGATCTGACTCGCATAACTTTTCCTGGGCAGGCTTAGACTTCCAAAGGGTTTAGCAGTACTCATGTGTGGTTGGTTTCAGCTCTGCGTGGAAGCATCATGCAGCCCAATCTATTTTTCCAAGCCCCTATGGGTTGGGCCCAAGGGGGAAAATTCCATTCAGGTTAAAATGGGTAAAAACAAATTTTCACCATAGTGCTACAAAAACTACTAGAATACCTTTGCATCAGCAAAGACCCTTATTAACCTGAACATCCATCCATATGTCTTCATTGCTCACATGAGTTACTTTAGCATCTGGGCTATCTAAAGAGAGATACAATCAAAAACTGGCCTGACAGAGGAGATGGGAGAGGGATCTCGGCAGGCTGACCTGGTCTTTGCTGACTGCACAATGTCTTTGTTGGTTTTGTCATGCCTCAGATCAAATTCAGTTGCAGATTCTTCATTACAGTCACACTACAATTACCCCATAATCTTTACTGTACTGATTAACCAGTTAAATGCCAATAAGGACTAATGTCGTCTGCTTTCCACTCTGCCGGTTACCTTAAAAGTCATTTTTAGCAAACAGTGTGGACCCAGATCAGACTGCTCCTGATTAACCCATAAAATGCCAATCACGACTATTGTCATCTGCTTTGCCGTCTCCCGGTTACCTCAAAAGTCATTTTTGCAAAAAGTGTGGACCCAGATCAGACTGCTCCTGTAGGAGCAGTCTGATCTGGGCCCACATTGTTTGTATGTATGCTAAAATATTTTTAAAAAGTTTGCAAAAAAAAATCAGCAGACGACATTAGCAGACAACATTTTCAGATGTAGTTTTTCTCGGCGTCTTAAGGGTTAATGAAGCAACATAGGCTCAGAAAAACCAGGTTCATTTAAATAAGGAAATGTTCCAGTTATGCAAATTAAGCAGACGCCTACATGTCAAAATATCAAATCATCAAACTAATGTACTGGCAATATTTTGCTGACAAAGATTTTAGAAAACAACAAGCAAATTGAATCCTTGAATGAAGGGAACACTGATTTTGTTTGAGAACTTTTTTTTTATGAAATTAAAGAAAAAAAATCAAATCAAATTATTGACGTCAAAAGAACACTGATTATATATAGAAGTATAAAGTATGTGATAATGCATTTAACCATTTTGTTTGGGAAACCTAAAAGTGGGTCATTGGAAACCAGTGCAGGCCCAGATTAGTTGCCGCATCTGATCTGGACCTTCACTGCTTGCATAAAGTTCACCCATTTTTAAATCCATTTGTAAAATCAAATCAACATAAACAGACTGATGCAGTTTTTCTTGGCAACACCATCAGAGGAGGCAACTCCTGGAAAAGCATTTTTGTCTCCCATGTCAATAGGTGTCAACTCTTCAAAAGAATTTGCTCCTGAGGCGAGTGGTTGAGTGTTTGGGTTTTATGTCTCACCAATATCTAAGGTCATACGGAGATGGGACCTCGGTTTAAAGACTCATCCGAAAGCCTGGAGAATCCGGGTTCGATCCTGCGACTCCTGGTTTACAGACGAGTAGCATAACCACTACACCACAGGGGCTCCCTTGCTCCTGAGTAGCAAATTCTTTCCCTTAAGAGTAGACACCTATTTGGTGGGACTAAACCTATAGAAAGGTGAACAGAAGTCCCGAAAGTTGTCTCCCCTTGAAAAATGGCGGAATAATCTGCCAGGTGTTCCCGTTCCCCTAAAGGGTTAGGATAACTCTCTTCACACTGCACTCCGTCAAAACAGCAACAAGAAAAGCATGGCTGAAATACCTATCATATGGGCCCCGTCAAGCGATTTTGGTACTTATCGCCTATGCTAGCAGCGAAGGTTCAGGCGAGCCTGCGCATCCGTGCAGTCTCGCCAGAACCTTCGCTGCTCGCTCATACAAGCAGTGAATCAAGAGGAACCTTCAGACAGAAAGCCATATCCCTGGCCCCTCTGAATGGCTGGGCATGCGCAGTTAAAATTTATCATGACAGAATGCTCGAAGACACAAATTCGCTTGGCGGGGCTCATATGTATTTTGTACATGATTAGCGATAGTCACATGGACAATAACAGGCAGGAAGTTTCTGAAGTATTAGTAACTTTGTGCTCATTGATTTTTCTATGTTTGTTTTACTGCCCTCTCAAGATTGTTTCACTTATTTCGAGCTGATTGTTAATCAGAGGTGGGCGAAAACCTGGAGTACCCAGAGAAATAACGCCTGGCCATCTGTTGCCGAACCATGCATCTCACATGTGACCCAAGCGAGGCTCAAACCACATAGGTGAGACCACATGATTAAAAGTCAAGGCTCTTAACCACTAGAAAACAAGAGCCGTGGGTTGATTGATAAATAGTTTACCTAAAATGGATATAGAGGAGAGAATTGACCTAAAATGGATATAGAGGAAAGAATTGACCTAAAATGGATAAAGAGGAAAGAATTGACCTAAAATGGATATAGAGGAGAGAACTGACCTAAAATAGATATAGAGGAAAGAATTGACCTAAAATGGATATAGAGGAGAGAATTGACCTAAAATAGATATAGAGGAAAGAATTGACCTAAAATGGATATAGAGGAGAGAATTGACCTAAAATGGATATAGAGGAAAGAATTGACCTAAAATGGATATAGAGGAAAGAATTGACCTAAAATGGATATAGAGGAGAGAATTGACCTAAAATGGATATAGAGGAAAGAATTGACCTAAAATGGATAAAGAGGAAAGAATTGAGCTAAAATGGATATAGAGGAGAGAACTGACCTAAAATAGATATAGAGGAAAGAATTGACCTAAAATGGATATAGAGGAGAGAATTGACCTAAAATAGATATAGAGGAAAGAATTGACCTAAAATGGATATAGAGGAGAGAATTGACCTAAAATGGATATAGAGGAAAGAATTGACCTAAAATGGATATAGAGGAAAGAATTGACCTAAAATGGATATAGAGGAGAGAATTGACCTAAAATGGATATAGAGGAAAGAATTGACCTAAAATAGATATAGAGGAAAGAATTGACCTAAAATGGATAAAGAGGAAAGAACTGACCTAAAAAGGATATTGATAAAGAATTGACCTAAAAAGGATATTGATAAAGAATTGACCTAAAAAGGATATAGGATATTGATAAGGGAGACAAAAATATTTTTGAAAGAGTTGCCTCCATGAAAGTGAATTAATTCCCCTTGATGTACATCCTTCTAACACCAACTTCCCTAGCTCAGTCAGAAGTGCCTCAGATTAGTGAACAGGAGGTGGCATGTTTTATACCCACTAGGTCAGCAAACCTTCTTACACTGAGATTGACCAAGAAACCTTTTTTACAGTCATCCTCTCTATTCTGCTGATTCAAGAAGGGCAGTTGTACAACAAAAGAATGTGTAAAAGAATGTGCAGAGTAATGGTTAACCGCTTATGTATACGCCTGTCCAAGAAAAGTGTGGTCAAATCAACTGACCAGCTCAATATGACTGGGCTATAAAATGACATACTTGTTAACCCTTTCGACGCCGACGAAAACTACATCTGAAAATGTCTTCTGTTTATGTCATCTGCTGATTTTTTTGCAAATGTTTCAAAAAATATTTTTTCATACACGCCAACAGTGTGGGACCAAATGAGACTGCTCCTACATCTGGGTCCAGACTGTTTGCAAAAATGACATTTAAAGTAAACAGCAGACAACAAAGCAGACGGTAATTGTTGTGATTGGGTTAATAAGCCATGTCATAAGAAATCTGTTTGCGAACACAAACAGCAACAATGCAGATCAGCCTGCACATCCATGCAGTCTGATCAGCACCTCGTGTTCAAGGCTTGGCTAGTATACTAATTCCAGTTTCTATATATCAGCACCTTTGTGTTATACTATTAACCCATAACATGCCAATCACGACGATTGTCGTCTGCTTTGCCGTCTGCCGGTTACCTTAAAGTCATTATTGCAAACAGTGTGGATCCAGATCAGACTGCTCCTGTAGGAGTGGGAGCAGTCTGATCTGGGCTCACACTTTTTGCCTATTTGCAAAAATATTTTTTTAAAAATTCAGCAGACGGCCTAAGCAGATGACATTTTCAGATGTAGTTTTTCTCGGCGTCGCTAAACAAATCCTCTGATTACTGATCTATAAAACTGCATGACATGTCTGCACGTCTGCCACAGACGGTTAATTTACATTAATTACAGTTAAGATTTATCGAAGTATTGGAAATGAACGAAATTTCACACAATTTATTTTAATTATATCCAATCAGGTAACAATTTAGACCCTTACTGCAAAAATCACAACTCCGGCAGACAAAAAAATTCAAATAGTTTTTCCTATTTTTTTTTTCCAAAGAAATATGGCTTAAGAAGTCATGTGAACTGTCTGCTGATTTTCACCGGAAAAGAAGCAAAACATCATGTAAACAAGTCCGTGAAATAAAGACCCCTCCTAAACCCCAGTTTATATAGAGAAAACTGGGGTTTAGGGGGGGTATACATTATTTTTCTTATTTTTGTTCCAAGACATAGGTTGTGGGTACTCGTTAGAACCGCCTCAATGAGGCGGTTCTAAAGAGTACCCTCAACCTATGTTTTGAACATTTATAACAAAAATATTAAGGAATTTCATCAGAATAGTAGCCATTTTGGAGAAGTGAAAAATGCACTATGTCGCAAGGGTGAGTTTTCGTAATGAGAAATTAGATGAATAATTTTACCAGACATTTTTAGGAGTTCATTTGGATATCTTTCCTGTCTAGAAATAGTTTGTTGTTTGATTTGAGGTTTAATGTCCCCCTCAACACTATTTAGATCATTTTGGAGACATTGCTTCAAATTCTGTGGCACTTTTACCCAACACTGCTCAAGCACTGCTGTCAAATAAAACCAAAAGGCTTATATGCATTGGAAGGTCTGACTCACATCACTTTGCCTAGTTCTTCCAAGGGGTTTGGCAGTACTCTTGTGTGGTCAGTTTTTTCTCTGCGTGGATGCACCATGTAGCCTGATCTATTTCTCAAAGCCCCAATGGGCAGGGGCTTTTAATTTGAGTATCTTTCCTGTCTAGAAATAGGGCAATTGCTGAAACACCGAGATTTTGTTTGCTTGATTTGAAGTTTAACTTCCTGTCAACACTATTTAGGTCATTTGGAAATGTTGCTTCCAATTTTGCTTGACTTTTACCCAACATTGAGATGAAATTGCCGCCCAAGGAAACCAATAAGGTTTAAATGTATGGACGGTCCGACTAACAACACTTTGCCTGGGCAGGTTTAGACATACAAAATGGTTTACCAGTACTCATGTGCGGTAGGTTTCACCTCTACGAGGAGCATCATGCTGCCCAATCTATTTCTCAACGCCTCGATGGATGGGGGCGACAAAACACTGGGATACATACTGCCAATAGAAACACATTCCACTGAAAAGGGATGAATACACATTTGGAGGAGGTTTAGTTTGGAGTTTAATGGCCTAGTCAACACTGCCAGTATTTAGGTAATGTCAAGCTCGTTAGATAATTTTATTGGCTGACTGTCAGAAATTGGTATGGCTGAATTAATTTGGATCATGGTCACCATAACCGAAGGTGCACTCAACAAACTCTCAAATACGTTAACTCTTATCCTGCTGTTCACAACAACACTTTTCTTTGCAAACAGTGTAGATCCAGATCAGATGGCTTCTGAAGAAGAGTTGCTTCCAGATCAGATGGCTTCTAAAGAAGCCATCTGATCAGGATCTAAACAGTGTAGATCCAGATCAGATGGCTTCTGAAGAAGCCATCTGATCAGGATCTACACTGTTTGACATTCACTTTATGATTTTGTAGTAATAAATTACATGAAGTAATCTGATTGGTTCAAAGTCAGAAATGGGTGTGGCTAAACTGAATATTCAGCAAGAGACGGGTTAACTGCAGAGTTTCTCCAGAATCACCTCAATGTTTCTCAACAAAGTGCTATATAAAGCTTTTCCAAAAATATCTTACAGTCGAACTTCAATGGCTCGAACACCTTTGGGACCTCAAAAATCTGTTCGAGACTGGGGTGGTTCGAGCCACTGAGGTTACTGTCAGGAGGCATAACGAGATACTTTTGGACTTCTTTTTGGTGTTCTATAATGAAAATGTATGCTGTGTGTACTCATTAGAATTGTCTCATCGAGGCGATTCTAATGAGTACACACAGCATACATTTGCAAGATAAAAGTCTAAAATCTCCTTTTTTATCCCCCACTATGTCTTATGTAGAGAATTTCGCTAGGGGCTCAAGAATGGGTTCGACACATCCATGGTAAACGAGCCATCGGTGTTCGAGCTATCGGTGTTCGAGCCATCGAAGTTCTACTGTATTTCCACAGTAACTGTGAAAACTAGGTCAAAATCCCAAAAATCATGTTTGCAATTAACAGGCTCTCCATTGTGCTATATACCTGGCACTGAAATCAAAGAAGTATCATTGGTTGGTTTGAGGTTAAACACCCCTGTCAACATTGTACAGGTCAAGATGGAGAAGTGGCTTCCAATTTTGTGGGACTTTTACTGGACATCAAGATAAAATGACATCTCAAGCCCTGCCACCCAATGAAACCAATAGGGTTTACATGTATGGATGGCCCTCACACTTTTCCTGGGCAGGCCTAGAACCTCTAAGCGGTTTACCAGTACTCATGTTCGATCAGTTTCAGCTCTGCGTGAAGACATCATGCAGCCCAATCTATTTCTTCAAGCCCCAAGGAATCATGCTTGATTCACTTCAGCATGAACTTTGTCCTGCTAATAAATTTCAAAATGTCCACAATTATTGGTATTTTGAAATTTATGTGCAGGAGAAATAATATCCTTTGCTGATCTGAACAGAAAAAAATGACCTATTCTGTTTTATTTCAATATTTAGGAGCATCACAAATTTCATGCTCATTTGATTTGAGCATGAAATTTTTATAACCGCTATCCCAAGCCCCAAAGTTATAAAACTTTTTTCATGCTCCATATGCTTGAGCATGAAATTTGAACTGCTCATAATTTATTAAAATACAAACAAATGAGGAAATCTGTCTGCTAAGATCAGCAAAGCTTGCTCATAAATTTTAAAATGCCAACAATTGTTGGCATTTTAAAATTTATGAGCGGGACAAATTTCATGCTCAACTGAGTTGAACATGAGGAAAGTTTTTAGTTCACAGTAGCCTTTACCTGTCTCCGATCATCAGTGAATTTATGAGCAGGACAATTTTCATGCTCAAGTGAGTTGAACATGAGAAAAGATTTTAGTTCACAGTAGTCCTTACCTGTCTCAGATCATCAGTCAATTTATGCGCAGGACAATTTTCATGCTCAAGTGAGTTGAACACGAGAAAAGATTTTCACAGTAGTCCTTACCTGTCTCAGATCATCAGTGAATTTATGAGCAGGACAAATTTGATGCTCAAGTGAGTTGAACATGAGAAAAGATTTTAGTTTGAAGTAGTCCTTTCCTGTCTCAGATCATCACAAATGTTGGCATTTTAAAATTTATGAGCAGGAATAATTTCATGTTCAAGTGAGTTGAACATGAGAAAAGATTTCAGTTCACAGTAGTCCTTACCTGTCTCAGAACATCAGTGAATTTATGAGCAGGACAAATTTCATGCTCAAGTGAGTTGAACATGAGAAAAGATTTTAGTTCACAGTAGTCCTTACCTGTCTCAGATCATCAGTGAATTTAAGAGCAGGACAAATTTCATGCTCAAGTGAGCTGAACATGAGAAAAGTTTTTAGTTCACAGCAGTCCTTACCTGTCTCAGATCATCAGCATAATCCGTGACAAGCTTGTAGTAAGGATAATCTGACAAGATTCTCCATGCTGTTAGCCCCTCCTTCATGGCCTCTGACCCCGCCTCATCCTCCAATCCACATCCACCTACATACAGTAGCCCCGCCCCTGGGTGGTACACCACAGAACTTATACCCAACGGGTAGCAGTTGTGGAACAGAAAACTGTGTTGAAGTTTAAATCCTTTATCTCTGTCGACTTTGTAACTTTTAAGACTGCCATGGAAATTGACTACAAGCAGCTCGGATGACCTGAAAAATTCAAAGGCGGTTAACTGTCCCTGAGATGGTCTTAAACCTGGTTGTATAGTTTATACCCTTCAATTGCTTGGGGCAGTTGTTCAAAGCATCGTTAGCTTAAGAAGCTCGTTAGTGGTCATATTGTCAACTGTCCTAGCCAGTTCAATATCTAAAATTTTGGTATTTTTGCTGAAAAAAATGGACACATTTTTCAGCAAAAATATTAGCATATATGCCAGAATAAATTATCAAAGTTTAAACGATATGTAACTAAGGATATCTTTAATTTTGAACAACTGGCCCCTGTACTTTAAGTACAATGTCACATCATGTGGACAAGTCTGGGTAATGAACATCCCTCTAAACCCCACTTTGTACTGAGAAAACTGGGGTTAATAGGAGTATACATTATTTTCCTGATTTCTGCTCCAAGACATAGGTTGTGGGTAATTGTTAGAACTGCCTCATTGAGACAGTTCTAATAAGCACCAACAACCTATGTTTAGAGTATAAATAAGAAAAATATCAAAAAATTTCACCAGTAAAAATAAACCATTTTGAAGAAGTTTGTTTGTTTGTTCAAGGTTTAACGTCTCTGTCAACACTGTATAGGTCATTTTGGAGATGTGCTTCCAATTTTGTGTGACTTTTACCTGACATTGAGATGAAATGACATCGCAAGCCATGTTGCCCAATGAAACCAATAGGGTTTATAAGCATGGACGGTCCAACTCATACTGCTTTGCCTGGGCAGGCTTGGATCCTCTAAGTGGTTTACTAGTACTCGTGTGCGGGTCAGTTTCAGCTCCGCATGGAAGCATCGTGCAGCCCATCTATTTCTTCAAGCCCCGATGGGCGGGGGCTTGCACCATTTTGGAGCTAAGAAAAAGTACATTAAGTCACAGGGGTATGTTATTGTAATGATTGTTTTTTTTTTTTTTCAGTTTAAGTGATTAACTGCTTTTGTATAAGCCTGCCCAGGCAAAGTGTTCCAGCTCAATATGACCTAAATAGTATTGAATGGGCTGTTAAAGTCCAAACAAAAAACCTAACCAAATTGGAACTGTCAGAGGATCTGACTATAGCCCCGCTATAGCCCTGTCAGAGGAGAAAGACTCATGAATTAAAGGTAAAGACTTGTGAGAGGGTTAAATCCCTAACAAGGTACCTTTGCCTTATAGACTTTTCGCGTTATTAGATCTGAAAAACAGTCTAATTAAAAAATAAGTTTTGGATAATGAAACAACCACATGCACATCTTAAGACCTCTTTGAAAACACCTGAAAAGTTTCAAAGGATCGGCCTAGAACTGTAAGAGGAGTTGTTCACAAGGTAGCTACTCCCTATACATTTTAACATTAGAAGATCTCAAAAATTGTCTTAGTTAAAAAAGTGAAATAAGTGGAAAAAAATAATTTTAGGATAATGAAATAAGCACATGCACATCTTCAGACCTATATGAAAACACCTGTAAAGTTTCAAAAGGATTGACCTAGAACTGTAAGAGGAGTTGCGATCACAAGGTAGCTACTCCCTATACATTTTAGGAAGTGTCTGCTGACAGCCGGCTGGCACCAGACTTTTAGGTCTACTGACAGCCGGCTGTCACCAGACCAAAAAGTCTGCTGACAGCCGGCTATAATATTTACTCAATAATGAGCATTTTCTTTTTAACTAATAAACTTATCCTGTTTCATGACATACCATACCCCTTACAGAACTTTGTTGAACAGTGAAGGATGCAATAATTTCTAAATGGGACTTGTATTTTTGTTCAAATCTTGTGTAACAATGCTGGTATTATTGCAGCTTCAGGGCCTGACAAATCCACTGCCCGGCTGCCCGGGACAAGTCTAAATTTTGGCTGGGCAAGTGATTTTTTATTTCACTTGCCCAGAAAAATGTATAAAACATAAAAGAAATATGGTAACTCCAAGCTATTTTCAAGACGCTGTAGAATGCTGGGCAAGTGGTTGAAAGTTTGATCTGTCAGACCCTTAGCTTAATTCTAAATCATAAATCATAAGGATATTTCTAGGCACACCATCAGCAGAACATGTACAAACTTGAGAAGGCTGGTGGGCACACACTACATCTGGGTTTGAACAGCACTGACAGAACTAGAAATGTGTCAATACGACACTGATGCCCCCGCCTAGGGGCTCACCTTACCCGGAAAGACTCATGTTACAACAGCTGTAATCAGACAGCATATCTCACCTGGAATGGTGTCTTTGAGGCTATTGGCATGGGTGTGAGTGTGTGTGGTCGGGTGTATTGCTGATTAAACTTCATAAAAATAACTATAATCATTCCAAATATGGACCTTCAGTCATATCACGACGGTGTCTGATTGCGACAGGGAGCTCAATGCTCACTTTTATAGTGCTGCCTCACTGAAGTATCATGTCCCAGACACATTACATGATACCACACCCAGTCACATTATCCTGACACTGGGTCGACCAGTCCTAGCTCTACCCCGTAAATCTGAGTGCCAAGCGAAGAGCAGCTAGGTCCATTTTTAACGACTTTGGTATGTCACAGCCCGGGATCACACTCGTGACCTGCCGTTCCCCGGAGCGGACACTCTACCAACTGAGCTATCGGGGCCGGTTTTGGTTTTATTGGGCGGCAGGGCTTGAGATGTCATTTCATCTCAGTGTCAGGTAAAGTCCCACAAAATTGGAAGCAACATCTCCAAAATGACCTAAATAAGTGTTGACCGGAAAGTTAAACCTCAATTCAAACAAATTCCAAATATGGACCCAATCCATCAAATGGTTTGGAAAATATGAGTGCTTATAAACTAGAGAAAGTGACCATTGGGTCATGCATACCCCTGGTCAGTGCCACCCTTTGATATATCTTTTGAGCTTGTACTATGTAATATGAATGAAGAAGTCAAGAAGCTATAAGACTCTACAAATGTGCTTGTAAAAGCTAAACCAAACATAAAATTTCTAAATGGACCAAGAGAGTGAGGGCATTAAAGTTACTATATGGGTGGGGGCATCAATGTTGCTGAAGCAGCAGGGTGGGGTATGCATCAATGAAACTTTTAGACTGGTATGCAACATCGGTGCAAGTATCAATTGAATTTGTTTTAGAGTTAAGAACATACAGGCATCCATAAACTTTGTCATTAAACTTTAACCAAATGTAAACTTTCTAAGTCTGTGACCTTGAGGTCAAGGTCACCATGGGTGGGGGGAAGGGACATACATCACAAAATCTTTGAACTGGTATGCAACATTGTTGCAAGTATCCAATGAGTCTGTCTTAAAGTTTAGAACATAACGCATCTATAAAAGTTGTCATAAAACTTTAACCAAATGTAAAATTTCGAAGTCTGTGACCTTGACCTCGAGGTCACTGTAGGGATGGGACACGCATCAATGAAATTTTGAGACCAGTATGTAACTTCAATGTAACTATCAACTCAATCTGTCAAAGGGTTTAGAACTTGCTACAGTCTATCATGATAGATACAATCTCTTAGAAACTTTGACGCAAAACTTTAACCAAGTGCTCCCGCCCATCGGGGCCTGGAGAAAGAGATTGGGCTGCACAGAGCTTAAACCGACCAAACTTGAATACTTTAAACAGCTTAGGTATAAATCTGCCCAGGAAAAGTTATGCGAGTCGGACCACTCCTTAAACCCTTACGGTTTCAATGGGCGGTAGGGCTTGAGATGTCATTTGATCTCAATGTCGGGTAAAAGTCCCACAAAATCGGAAGCAATGTCTCCAAAATGACCTTAATAGTGTTGATGGGGATGTAATCAAACAAAACAAAAACTTTCACAAAAATGTTACAGACAGACAGACTGACACATGGATGGACAAACAGATGAACGGATGAATGGCAGGCTAAAACTATATACTCCTATTTTAAATAAAATCCCAGAACCAACTGACTTGAATATAATGTCAACGTAGGTAGAATGTCAGTGTAGGTACAGTCAGGTAAAATTCACACAAAATTGGAAGCAATGTGACTGTCTCCAAAATGACCTTTGCAGTGTTGACGGGGATATTAAACCTCAAATCAAACAAACAAACAGTGTTGGTAGAATCAATCCTTTATTATGTTGTCATGATAGACTGTAGCAATTATGACCAGAATTATGTCCCCCAACAAATAGACTTCATGGCCTAGTGGGTAAAAGCACCCACTGTTAATCATTAGGAGGTTCTGCAAGGGACGGTCATGTGGTTTTTATCCTGGAACTCAGGTTTTTTGCCCACCTCTGATTAACAACAAGCTCGAAATTAGTGAAAATCTTGAAAGGGCCGTAAAAAAGAGGTCCATAGGCAACTTTGCTCACCAGATCTCAGGTGGGCACTGTTATATATTTTAACATACGATTTTAATATACCGATTATAAAGTCTCCCAAACGTACCCCCATACCCAGGAGCACCCATGTCGACACTGTATCTGAAATATTTGTTATTTTATGAAGTGGCGGGGATGGTGCATGGACAAAGTGAAGCCATAGTTGGTATCACTGAATGCGCCATATTAAAAGGAACAAGTATACCGGGCAAGGCCTTGTATCTCAAGAAAAATACAGATCCCCACCTTAATCCATATATACTGGACTGGTATATATGGATTAAGGGTGGGGATCTGTACGGTTCTTGAGATACAAGGCCTTTTCGGCATTGAAGGGGTTGGGGCATGGCCCTGCTGGACACCAGAAAAGCCCTAGATTGTCTTGTCTCTGAATGTGTCTTATCATAAGGACCAAGAATATATATGGTTTAAGGGTGGGGATTTAAACAGTTTTTTAGATATGAGGCCCTTTTGTGAAATGGAGGGGAGAGGACCTCGCAAGTTGGTGTGACTGAATATGTCTAATTATAAGGAATAAGAATACGGTACATATGATTATGGGTCTGGGATCTGAATGGCTTCTTTGATATATGGCATTTTATGAAGTGGAGGGCCGGGGCATGCCCCCAGCACATTGCTACAGCACAAAGAGACCCCCAGGTTGGTGTGATTGATTGAGTGTTACCATAAAGAATAAGAAAATGTAAGGTTTAGGGGTGGGGATCTTAATAGTTTCGGAGATATATGGCTTTTTGGACGGGTTTTTCAGGGAAAAATTCCATCCTTTAGAATAGCGATGTCCGTGCGGGCGGGTGGTTTACCTTTTTTGGTTAACCTTTTTTCAAAGTTATGTATTACCTTTATTATCCACTGGATTGCTTTCATATTAGGACTGTTGTTTAATTGCGGGTTTCACTTTAATATGCAATCCATTATTTCCACCAAGGAGCAACATTTTTGTGGGAAATTGGCATTTTTGGAAACTCCTACTGAAAAACCGGTCCATAATGCAATTTGGCGTTTTTTCCTTGTTATGAAGTGGCGGGGTGGAGCATGAGCCGGGACACCCCCAAGGCCCACAGGTTGGTATCACTGAATGCATCTTATCATAGGGAAAAAACTTTTATTTGGTTTAGGGATGGGGTTCTGAACAGCTTCTCAGATATTTCACCTTTTTTTAAGTGGACGGTCGGGACATGGCACTCAGGCACAGCCAGGGAGACCCCTAGGTTGGTATCACTGAATGTGTCTTATAAGGAACAAGAATATATATGGTTAAGGGGTGCAGATCTGAACGGTTTCTGAGATATTGGGCCTTTAACTAAGTGGAGGAGGTGGGGCATGGCCTAAGCACACCCAGGGGATCGCCAGGTTGGTGTCACTTAGTGTATCTTATCACAAAGAACAAGAATATAAATGTATATGGTTGGGGGGTGGGGATCTGAATGGTTTCCAAGATACATGGCCTTTTATGTAATGGAGGGGATGGGACGTGGTCTCACACACCCTGGAAGACACCCCGATTGGCATAAAAGTATATGGCTGAAAGAAATTTACTCAAGGAACATTTCTGTAAAATTTTTGTCAAAATATCTGCAAAGGCTTGGCAGTAAATGTCATTTTTCTATTTTCTATTTCATAAAAAAACACAAACTTTCAATCCCCCAGCCCAAGGATGCTACAGATTAAGTTTGGGCTGAATCGGCCCAGTGGCTTCAGAGGAGTTGTCATTTAAAAGTGTTGACGTCAGAAGCCTATCTGGAACCTTCGGCTCTGGTGAGCTAAAAAAAAATAAGGGGAGATGTGTTGTTTTAGGGTGCAGATCCTGTTTGCATTAGCGACAGCGGCTCAGCACATCCTGTTTTAGGTACTATATCTCCTGAACCTATGGCTGGATTGTGGATTTGTGATCAATCTTACATGGTTATATCACTAGGAGGGGGAAATCAGTCATGTTTTGATGGCCTTTACCTTGTTTTAAAGGGCTAAGGCCCCTAAAAAGTGACAAAAATGGCACCCTCATGAACAAATCAATGGATTTTGTCAAACTTTCTAATATACCACCAACAGAAAATTTAATTACACTTTGGTGACCTTGTCCTAATTTTTAAGGTCATAGGCTCCAGAAAACTTGATTTTCAGCCAAAAATTGCTTTTCTGCACCCTAGCTCATGCCAAATTGATGAATTTTGATCGAACTTGGTACATTTCTAGTGTTATAATTGGATCCAGACATATGGTGAAGATAAGAATATGAAAATGTACTTAGTATTGAAGAAATATTATTGCTGGCTGTCAGCAGACTTTTAGGTCTGGTGACAGCCGGCTGTCACTAGACCTAAAAGTCTGCTGACAGCCGGCTGTCAGCAGACCTCGCCTACATTTTAACATTAGTAGATCTCAAAAATTGTCTAAGTTAAAAAAAGGTGAAATAAGTGAAAAAAATTATTTAAGGATAATGAAAAAAGAATATGCACATCTTCAGACCTTTATGAAAACACCTGTAAAGTTTCAATAGGATTGACCTAGAACTGTAAGAGGAGTTGCGGTAACAAGGTAGCTACTCCCTATACATTTTAACATTAGTAGATCTCAAAAATTGTCTAAGTTAAAAAAGGTAAAATAAGTGAAAAAAATTATTTAAGGATAATGAAAAAAGAATATGCACATCTTCAGACCTATATGAAAACACCTGTAAAGTTTCAATAGGATTGACCTAGAACTGTAAGAGGAGTTGCGGTAACAAGGTAGCTACTCCCTATACATTTTAACATAAGTAGATCTCAAAAATTGTCTAAGTTAAAAAAGGTGAAATAAGTGAAAAAAAATTATTTAATGATAATGAAAAAAGAATATGCACATCTTCAGACCTATATGAAAACACCTGTAAAGTTTCAAAACGATTGACCTAGAACTGTAAGAGGACTTGCGGTAACAAGGTAGCTACTCCCTATACATTTTAACATTAGTAGATCTCAAAAATTGTCTAAGTTAAAAAAGGTGAAATAAGTGAAAAAAATTATTTAAGGATAATGAAAAAAAGAATATGCACATCTTCAGACCTATATGATAACACCTGTAAAGTTTCAAAAGGATTGACTTAGAACTGTAAGAGGAGTTGCGGTAACAAGGTACCCACTATCAAATATTACAGACAGACAGACAGAATTCCGGACAAGCCAAATCCAATATAGCCCCCACTTTTTCAAAGCGGGGCTATAACTATTGCTTGGCAGACTTATACATAAGCTGTTAACCAGTACAGTGGGTGATCATGAACAGCAGGATAAGGGTTAATGGACATTCTTGGTTGTTTGATTAATCAGTGCCCCAGCTAGGATTTGAGGGCAGAGGGGCACTGGGTAGGGCACTTTTGCACTGTCGGGCAAGAATGAGGGCATCATTTCATGTATGAAGTATCAAAGAGTTGTTACAAATGATAAGGCATGTCACATTAATTGTCCGAAACTTGAAGGCACATAAAATAAACAAGTGAACATGAATAACTTTTTTTATTTTTTGTCCGATTTTCATGAAATTTTGACCAAAATGTAGGTTTTTATGTCAGGAATGCGAACAAGGCACAGGGGAGGTGCAGAAGGGCAGAGGGGCGGTGGGAAAGGGCCAGAAGGGCGGCCCGCCCCTCTGTATAGAGCTAGCTGGAGCACTGGGTTTAACTTTCCCATCAACACTAACTAAGGAAACAAGACCTGTCGCCGGACAGGATAGCTCACCGGAAGTCGCGCTTAGACTAGTCGTGCAAAGTCAAATTTTCAGACTCATAATAGAAACAAAGTCACTAGGAAAGAAACCAGTGCTATATCAATATTTGGGGCTCACGTATGATTCAAGTTGGACTCATTATTATCACTTTTAATTCCATTTAACCCTTAGACATGAATCAACGAATCAAAACTTGCCAAATATAAAGGCTCTATTTCAAATGGTCAAGAAGTTATCAAAAAAGAAGATCACAGGACCAGGATCAAGGTTACAGGTCAAAATTTTATAAAAGAATGGGAAGGCAATGTGACATGGAACCTACATATCAAGTAAGAAAGCTAGTGTTAAGGCAATGTCACAAGGAACCTACATGGCAAATATGAAGGCTCTACCTCAAATGATTAGAAAATAATGATAAGTAGGTCAAAAGGTCAAAGGTCAAGGTCACAGGTAAAAACAATTTGTATAAGTGGTAAGGCAATGACACTAGGAACATTCATGCCAAATATGAATGCTCTATCTCCAATGGTAAGAAAATTATGATAAAGTAGGTTAAATGTCAAGGTCACAGGTATTTTTTTTTGTATGAGTGGTAAGGCAATGTCACATGGAAGCTACATGCTAAATATGAAGTCTTTATCTTTAATAGTTAAAATATTAGGTAAAATGTGGACCTGCTGGATAAACCAACACACCGAATTTTACAATGTGTAGGCTGGAAGCAGTATGTCAGGGAGCCAACCACTGATACAAATAGTTTACTGGACCATATATACATCAGTGAAGAAACACATGTCATATCCACTGGTGCTCTTGAATGTCATTTTTCAGATCATAAACCTGTCTTTTTAGTGCTCTCCTGAGTGGTTAAAGTAGAAGTAAAACAAAGATCAGGAATCGATACAATTAACTTACTCCCCCCACCAAAGACTGATACACAGATGAAATATCAAAGTCACACTTGACCACAGGGAAAGAAACACAAACACGAAGTCTTTATCCTGACCTGTTAAAATCTGTCTTTGAACCATATGGCATTCAAAGTGTAACCCACTAAAGATATCATTTACAACACAGTAATAAGTTACATTAAAATCCATCAATAAATGTAGGTGCTAAAGGAAAAACATTTTTTTTTTTTCAAAAATAGCCACAGTGCTTAAGCGATAACAGAGTATTTCTATAAAAAGCCACAGTGTAAAAAATACCTACAGTGATGTTGATCATGAGCAGAATAATGTTAAAATAGATGCATTTCTTTGAAGTTTGTAAATAAATATCAGGGTTTTCATTAAGAACTTAACCTTTACCCTGCTGTTGGCGACAAGCCCTATATTTGCAAACAGTGTAGATCCAGATCAGATGGCTTCTGAAGAAGCAATCTGATCAGGATCTACAATTTGACATTCAGTTTATAAATATGTAGAAATGCATCAAGTAATCAGAAATGGGTGTGGCTTAATGGAATATTCAGCAGGTTAAAGGTTAAGAAACAGATCCAAGTGAATTTAGAACCAATCAGAGAATATAGATTTTTATTCACTATTAATAGTAATTTTGATAAAAACAACCGATTGAAATTCAATTACAACAGACTATTTCAATCTACAATCGGTTATTAATGAGAACCCTGAATATAATTGTTTTATGCAGATTTGTATAAAATGTTATATTTTTTGCATTTGCAATGACTTTTGTTGTTGATTTAAAGAGAATTAATGCGAAAAAAGAAAAGTTTACACTAAAATAGTTTGTTCTTTATCGTATAAAATATAATTTTGGGACACAAATTCCCAGAATTTGCATACATGCCATTCATAAAGTTAGTGCAGATATACAAGCTGATCAGCCTACTATCTTATGTCAGTAAAAATATACATGAAAACCTGTAAGGTCATGTATATGTGCATAAAGAGATCTTTTAGAAATGAAAGGCAGGTTTATCTTTTGTATCTGCATGTGATTGGCATCATAGGAAAATGTCAATTACTACATCTGTTAATGATTTTGTTTGATTTGACATTTAGCATCCCCATCAACACTATTTGGTATTTTTGAGACATTGATTCCAATTTTGTGTGACTTTTACCCGACAGTGAGATGAAATGACATCTCAATCCCTACCGCACAATAAAACCAATAGGGTTTATAAGCATGGACGGACAGACTCGCAGCAAAGATTTTGTTCGTTTGGAGGTTTAACATCCCTGTCAACACTATTTAGTTCATTTTAAAGGCATTGCTTCCAATGTATGAGTGATAATGCAATGTCACAAGGAACTTACATGCCAAATATGAAGTCTCTATTTCAAATGGTAACAATAAATAGCCATAGTGACCTAGACCTTGAGGCATGACCTTGAAAGTCTAACTGGCTGGAGGTATTATCATAAGGAACATTTGTGTGAAGTTATAATAAAATCAGTCGAAAAATGTAGGCGCCAGAGCGATAACAAAGTTTATCTAAAAATAGCCACAGTGCCCCTGACCTTGAGGCCATGAACTGCTCGAGATATTATCATAAGCAACATTTGTGTGAAGTTATACTAAAATTCCAATGAAAAATATAGGCTCTGGAGCGATAACAAAGTTTTTCTAAAAATAGCCACAGTGACCTTGACCTTGAGGCCATGACCTGCTCGAGATATTATCATGAGCAACATTTGTGTGAAGTTCTATTAAAATCTGTTGAAAATATAGGAATTTATATACCAAGTATGAAGGTACTACCTCAAATAGTTACGAAGTTATGATAAAGTAGGTCAAAGATAAAAAATTTTGTATGAGTGGAAAGGTGATATCACAAGGAACTTATAAGCCAAATATGAAGGCTCTATCTCAAATGGTTATGAAGTTATGACAAAGTAGGTCAAAGGTCAAGGTCACAGATATTTTTTTTGTATGAGTGCTAAGGGTCAAGGTCACGAGTTATAATAAAGTAGGTCACAGGTATTTTTTTTGCATGAGCGGTAAGGCAATGTCACAAGGAACCTACATGCCAAATATGAAGTAGGTCAAAAGTCTATGGTCAAGGTCACAGGTCAAAATTTTTTGTATGAGTGAAAAGTGAATGTCACAAGGAACCTACATGCCAAATATGAAGGCTCTATCTCAAACCGTAAGAAATTTATAATAAAGAAGGTCAAAGGTCACAGGTCAAGGTCACAGGTCAAAATTTTTTGTATGAGTGTTAAGGCAATGTCACAAGGAACCTACATGCCAAATATGAAGGCTCTATCTCAAATGGTTACAAAGTTATGATCAAGTAGGTCAAAGGTCAAGGTCATCGGTATTTTTTTTTTGTATGAGTGCTAAGGCAATGTCACAAGTACCTACATGCCAAATATGAAGTCTCTATCTCAAATAGTTAAAAATTATGACAAAGTAGGTCAAAGGTCCATGGTCAAGGTCACAGGTCAAAATGTTTTGTATGAGTGGAAAGGGAATGCCTAAAGGAACATACATGCCAAATATGAAGGCTCTATCTCAAATGGTTAAAAAGTTATGATAAGTAGGTCAAATGGTCAAGGGTCAAGGTGACAGGTCAATTTTTTTTGTGCGAGTGGGAAGACAATGTGACAAGGAACATACATGCCAAATATAAAGGCTATATCTCTAACGGTTCTAAAGTTATGATAAAACAAAAAAAATAATTACCATAATAATTCAAAGTATGTGGCCTTGAACCCATGGTTACGGTCAAGGTTACAGGTCAAAATTGTTTGTATGTGTGGGAAGGCAATGTCACAAGGAACCCACATGCCAAATATGAAGGCTCTATCTCAAACGGCTCCATAGTTATGTTAAAACAAAGAAATTACCATAATTACCATAAAATTCAAAGTATGTGACCTTGACCCAAGGTTACGGTCATGAAAGCTGATGCTGCTGCTTAATAATTGAGATTACGTATAAACTAAATCCATCAGAAGGTAAAGTAGTAATGAACTCCTAAAACCTTTAACACAAAAACTTGAAAATTAGAATTCTAAGTCTGTGACCTTGACCCCAAGGTCACGGATATGGCTACTGATATTGCAAATAAAAACTTTACACCAGTATCTATCATGATACCAAATATAAACTCAATCCATGTAGGCATAAAAAAGAAATGAGCTTCTAAAAAACTTTAACACAAAACTTTAACATTTGTGGACGCCGACGCCGACACCGACGCCGACGCCGACACCGACGCCGGGGGTAGTAGAATAGCTTACCTGACCTATCGGTCCGGTGAGCTAAAAATGTCATTGTGAAAAGGTATGTTGTGTGTACTCATTAGAATCATATAAGCTTTAGCCCTCCTGAAATAACACTACAAAAAACCTCAGTGGCCTGAACAACCCCTGTCTGGAACACATTTTCATGGTCCCAAAGGTGTTTGAGCCATTGCAGTTTCACTGTACCATGCTTTACTGGTCTGACTTTTTGAATTTCCCTTAGGACGATGTTTATGTTCAGATTTGCTAGTTTTGATTGTATTGGGCTTTAACGACACGTCAACCCTTGTGGGTAATTTTATGTTGTCTCCTACAGATAGGGAGAAAAGAGATAGAAGAGATAGTAGATGAGATGAAAAGAGAGGGGCAAGGGAGAAAGAGGAAGATGAATGAAAGTGCAGAAACAAAAGAAACACAACATTCCCCCTCTAACTTCTACCTGCTGCGAGGACAGCAGGTCTTGCCCAACAGCAAACCAATATCTGTTGGATACCCTTGTGACGTGTACACAACACCTTCGCCTCACCCAACCACCCCCTAAGATTTGCTGGACTGGGGCCAGTTGTTCAAAACTCACGACGTCGTTAGCTAACGTATCGTTAAAACTTTGATCATTAAATATGGCAAATATGCTGAAATTTTTGCTGAAAAAATGTGAGCAGCTTTTGCGGATGCAAAAGCTGCTCACATTTTTTCAGCAAAAATACCAAAATTTTGAATACTAAACTTGCTAGAACAGTTAACAATATGACCACTAACGAGCTCGTTAAGCTAACGATGCTTTGAACAACTGGCCCCTAATCTTTTTAAATTGAATGGGTTCTTGTAAAGGGTGGCTACTCCTGCACAAACAATATTTGCTGCCCTTTTTACTAAGTGGCTACACTTTTACTAAGTGGCTACACTTGAAGGAAAGCATTTGCACCTATAGGAGCAAATGCTTTCTTTCAAGTGGAGCCACTATTTTGAAAGATATTCAAATACAATGGAAGCTATTTAAGAAACGGTTATTATTTATTTGACATATCCATTTACCATTTCCATTTTTCTCAGAATGACATTTCAGTTTGCAATTTATATGTTCAATGTTAGAATCCATTACTGTCCACCTATACAATTTTTTTTTCTTTGGGGGTGTGGTGGGTGTGGAATGAAATGCCAACTGGACAGGTGGATTTATAATTATAAGTATAATTCATAATATGCATTTGTACTTAGACAAGCATGGTATTTTGTTAGAAGTATTTCCATGGGCCTGTTTTTTTTGTCACTGAGGATTCACAAGGTTTTCTTTGTTTGTTTTGAAGTTAAATGGCCCAGTCAACATTATTTAGGTCAAATCAAGCCAGTCAGTTTAACTAAACACACTTTTCCTGGGCAGGCTTTCACATCCCAGTACAGTGTACATTCTTTTCCCAGAAGAAGACAACTGCCCTACTTGAATCAGAAGGGAGAGAATGACCATAGAACAGATTTTCTTGCACACCAGACAAGGAAATCTGTGATTTTACCCTGGGATAGAAATTTATGTTCTGACCCTGGTGTTCCGACCCCAAATCTAATATAATCGCGTGTTTGATAAATGCACTGGTTGATTATGCGCGGCGTCGTCATGCTTGACGTCACTAAACATTCCTGTCATCACACAAGAATTCCGCCGAAGGCTATGTCGTGCCTGTGGGGGCGCAAAGTCACCCAACTATGATATGTAGGTCAAGGTCAAACATAGATGCTTGCACAAAAGTTTCCATTCTTAAATGCAAGCTTGTACTAAGTATCATTAAGCTCTAATAATTCTTGAGAAATAAACTTAATCATTAGGGTGAACGCTAGGGTGGTCGCAATATTTTACAATGTCAGTGAACCATGAAATGTAGGTCAAGGTCAAATATGGACGCTTGCATTTAAGTTGCCGTCCACAGATACAAGTTTGTACCAAATACAATTAATGTAGCTCTTATAGTTCTTGAGAAATAAACTTGACCATTAGGGTGAACGCTAGGGTGGTCGCAATATTTTACAAAGTCAGTGAACCATGAAATGTAGGTCAAGGTCAAATATGGATGCTTGCATGTAAGTTGTCCTCCCCAGATACAAGTTTGTACCAAGTATCATTAATGAAGCTCTTATAGTTCTTCAAAAATAAACTTGAACCTCAGGGTGAACACTAGGGTGTTCGCAAATGTTGACGCCTTGACAAACGGACGAACGAACAAAAGGACGAATGGACGGAAAACCGGGCGCCTATATTGCACCATGCTAATAGCAGGCGCGACAAAAATGGCGGACGTCGGTAACCAAAGTGACAGCAGCATTAAAAATTCGCAATAGAAATGGAAGGTATGCAAGAAAAAGAATCCAATATGTGTGTGAGGGGTGGATAGAAAAATCTGTCCCTCGGGATCACTGTCATGCATCACTCAGCAAGCCTCGTGATGCCGGACAGTGTCCCTCGGGACGGATTTTTCAATCCACCCCTCACACCCATATAAGATTCTTATATTATGATTAAGCTCCTTGAAAGAAGGTTGCTGACCCTGCTGGTATCAAACCTGTAACTCCTGGAGTCAGTTGTTCAAAACTAACAACATCCTTACATAACAAATCGTCAAAACTTTGATCATTTAATATGGCATTTATACTAATGATTTTGCTGAAAAAATGTGAGTAGCTTTTGCATATGCAAAAGCTACTCACATTTTTTTCAGCAAAACTACCAGAATTTTAGATATTGTACCAGCTAGAACAGTTAACAATTTGACCACTAACAAGCTTGTTAAGCTAACTATGCTTAGAAGAACTGGACCTTGATCTTAAGTCAGATGCACATACCACTGAGCTACTGAGGCCAACGTCTGTGGTAAGGTAAACTGACCGGCTCCATTTGACCTGTACAGTATTGACCGGGCCATTAAACACCAAACAAACAGAATCTCCTCTCCGACTGAGCTACCAGACCAGCATTTTACTAGATACATTACCATAGACACTTACCAGTCATCCCCAGGGTTCACATCTGTGAATATTAAGGCTGCCACTGCCCCACTGAGATCTGTGGGCAGGTTAGGGTTTGGACTGGTCTCCTAAAAAGATAAAACAGATCTTTTTTTTTTTTTTTTAACAAATGAGCACACAGCTTTTTCTCTTAACCATTTACCTTTGCAAATAGTGTAGATCCAGATCAGATGGCTTCTGAAGAAGCCATCAGATCAGGATCTGCACTGTTTGATATTCAGTTTTTGAAATGAATGAATACATTATACCGAGTGATTTGATTGGCTGA
Source organism: Lucinisca nassula (assembly GCA_963580285.1). NCBI lineage: Eukaryota > Metazoa > Mollusca > Bivalvia > Lucinida > Lucinidae > Lucinisca > Lucinisca nassula. Next base: position 128,498,592 of record OY757018.1, on the reverse strand, counting down.
GAGTCAGCAATTGGATGGCAAAATTAGTTTATTCAGCAGGACAAGGGTTCAGTGTACACTGTTTGCCCAGGCCTATTTGTCCAGATACATAGCGAAAATACAGTATTTAACTTTACTACAGGTGGTCAGGGCTTGAAGAAATAGATGGGTTGCATGATGCTTTCACACAGAGCTGAAACCAACCGCACACGAGTACTGGTTAACTGCTTAGTGGATCTGATCTAAGCCTGTCCAGGCAAAGTGGTGCTAGTCGGAACCTCCATGCTTATAAACCCTATTGGTTTCATTGAGTGACAGGGCTTGAGATGTCATTTCATCTCAATGTCGGGTAAAAGTCTAACAAAATTGGAAGCAACGTCTCCAAAATGACCTATACAGTGTTGATGGGGACGTTAAACCTCAAATAAACAAACAAAAAAAAAAAAAAACTTCAGCTGGCATCAAGGTAATGTGTACCATATTGCAGATTAATGTTTGTTTTTTGCTTTTGTTTTTGTCCTGCAGGATCATAATTCCATTGTGGAATAGTGAAAATATACAAGGATCACTGTTGAGGCCTAACTGGCCGAAACTAGCTAGTCTGGCACAGATTTTTTTTTACATTCCACAACTTTCAGTTCTGTGGTACATGTATAATCCTTTCTTCCAAAGGAAAACCTTTTTATAGAACAAAAGTCAGTATAAAAACACTCCTTTACCCCATTGTATACTAGTGGACTCTTCTATTGCTATATGTTGGACAAGTCCATTTTTCAGACATTTTTCATGCCTATTTTTTCATTTTCATTCTATTTTTGAAGAAAAATTCTGTTAGCAAACAGTGCAGGCCCTGATCAGATGCTGCGTTCTGCAGCATCTGATCTGGGCCTGCACTGTTTGCCAAGGTACCCCTTTAGGGGTTTCCCACATGCAATGTGCTAAACCCCATCTTATATAGAGAAACGTGAGGTTTATGGGGTATTCATTATTTGCTTTAGTTTTGGTCAAAAATCATAGATTGTGGGTACTCATTAGACCCACCTCAAGGAGAGGGTTCTAACTAGCACCAACAATCTATGTTTAGACTAGAAGTCAGAAAGATACTATTTTTTTCATCTAACAATGACTAGTAGAGATATGGAAGGCACTATTTTAGCACACAGGTGTGTCTTCCTAATGACTGGTCAGCTCAATCCCATATTTCAACTCACACTTCCGGGTATAGTAAACAGTAGAGTTCCAACAATATCAAACACTTCCACCACGCCACTGCTGTATGAACAGGCCACCATGGTGCTGTCTGGACTCCACACCAGGTGGCGCCACTGGGGATAAGGGTCACGCTGGACTGAGACTCGTCCTGTAACAGTCTCATAGGCATCTCTTTTTGATCTGAAATAGAAGACAGGAATCAGTAGAAGGCTATTTCTTGCACACCAGATGAGGAAATCCATAGTTTTAGCTTTGGATAGAAATTGTTTTCTAACCAAAGATCAAATATTCTCATGTGTTTAATAAATGCACTGGTTGAATACAACCTTATATGTGCCGGTTGACGTCACAGCACGGTCTGCGACATCACTAAACATCACTGTAGTGTCATCACAATATGGTGGACGACGGCAACCAAAATGACTGCATTAAAATCCAAGCTCAGAAATGGAAGGTATGCAAGAAAAAGAATCCTACATGGGTGTGAGGGGTGGATAAAAAAATGCGTCCCAGCATCACTAGGCAAGCCTTGTGATGCCGGACAGTAACCATCGGTAGATTTTTCCATCCACCCCTCACACCCATGTAAGATTCTTATAGTCCTGCCTGTCACCGATCAATGAAATGCAGGCCAAGGTCAAACTGATGCTGCTATAAAAGCTGCCATCTCTAAGTGCAAGTTTGTACCAAGTATCATGAATGAAGTTCTTGAGAAATGGAATTGAACATTAAAGTAAACACTAGGGTTAATGCAATATTTCACAAAGTCAGTGTACCTCAAAATGTAGGTCAATGTTTAATCCTTTTTGTACCAAATGGAATCTTCCTCATTATATACATGAGTCCATTTTAAAATTTAGGGGTGTCAAGTTGTGTTTTCTTCAAAATTGATTTGGAAAATGGCTGAACTTTAAGCTAACAGTGTGCAGAATGCAGCGTCTGATCAGGGCCTTCACTGTTTGCCAGTGTACCCGTTTCGGGGTTTCCGGTACCAAATGGGTTAATATGGATACTTGCATTTTAAGTTGCCATCCCAAGATGCAAGTTTGTACCAAGTATCAGAAATAGACTTGGACACTAGGGTGAACGCTAGGGCTGATGCAAAAGTTCACAAAGTCGAGACAGGAAATGTAGGTCAAGGTCAAAACAGGATGTTGGCATTAAAGTTGCCATCCCTAGATGTAAGACTGTACCAAGTACATGTATCATTAAAAATCTTAATTTTAGTTCTTTAGAAATGGACGTGAACAAAAGGGCGAATGCTAGGGTGGACGCAAATGTTGACAGTTTGACAAATGAATGGATGCAGGAAAAATCGGACTTCTGTATCGCATCATCCTTAGTGCAGGCACAACAAAAATGACAATTTATAATAATTATACCCGCTTTTTCGAAGAAAAATCGGGTATATTGTTTTCGTACCACAGTTCACTCCGGGGTCAGTCCGTTTCTCACGAACGGATACTTAAGTGGCTAGGCGTCAGCATATTGACTACTTAAGCGGCAAATTTCTCTTAAGCGGCAAGCCACCTAAGAGCAAATTTTTGCCACTTAAGTACCAAAATTACGGAATAAACCCCATTTGGACACACGAATATATACTTAAGTGTCAAACTGTCCAAATTTTTGCCCCCTAAATGTCGTTTCGTTGGTGCGGACGTTCGTCCGTCTGTCCGTCCGTCACGTTTCTTGTGATTGGATCTCCTCTGCAACCACTGAAGTTACACTTTTGAAACTTTGCATGTGGATAGTACATGGAATGTAGATGGCAGCGGGCAACTTTTTGGTGACCTTGACCTCAACATGACCCCAAGGTCAAAGGTCAAAAAATGTGATTTGCCATATCTCCTAAAATATTGGAGTTACACTTCTGAAACTTTGCTTATTGGATGGTCCTTGGAATATAGAATATGTCTGGTTACTTTTGGTGTGCACTTGACCCCAAGGTCAAAGGTCAAAAAGTATTATTTTGCCATATCTTCTAAACTATTAGAGTTACACTTCTGAAACTTTGGTTATTGGATGGCCCTTGGAATATAGAATAAATTTGGATACTTTTGGTGTGACCTTGACCTCAACATGACCCAAAGGTCAAAGGTCAAAAATTATGATTTGCCATATCTCCTAAACTATTGGAGTTACACTTCTGAAACTTTGCTTATTGGATGGCCCTTGGAATATAGAATATGTTGGGCTACTTTTGGTGTGACCTCGGCCCAAAGGTCAAAGGTCAAAAAGTATGACTTTGCCATATCTTCTAAACTATTGGAGTTACACTTCTGAAACTGGGTTATTGGATGACTGTTGGAATATAGAATAAATTGGGATACTTTAGGTGGACCTCAACATAACCCTAAGGTCAAAGGTCAAAAAGTATGACTTTGCCATATCTCCTAAACTATAAGAGTTACACTTCTGAAATTTTGCTTATCAGTTAGAATGTTCTTTTGCAACTTTTTTTAACTTACATGTAGTTTTGGCTTGCTAATACATAGTCATTAGTGTTATTTATACAAAAAGCGGGTATTTGCGATGGCATACCATCGACTGCAGATCTAGTTTTTCTATATTATCTTGACATTTTTTTATGTATAACCTATACATTTTTGGAACCCTCTTAAGGGGAATGGGAACACCTGGCAGATTTTTCTGCCATTTTTCAAAGGGAGACAACTTTCGGGACTTCCTGTTCGCTTTTCTATAAGCCCTATCTCACTGCAAAAGGGGTCTAATCTTAAAGGAAAGAATTTCTCCTCAAATTCTTTCCTTTAAGAGTTGACCCCTATTGACATGGGAGACAAAAATACTTTTGCAAGAGTTGCTTCCCCTGCAGGTGTTCCCATTCCCCTTAAACCATATTATATGCAATAACATGTATAATGAACAAAGTTATAAATAGGTTTATATGTACCTTATTTCAATACACTGGTCCTGCAGTACAGCAACATTTTTACCATCCCTGAAAAATGCAACAACAAGCTCACCTGAATGTCACTGTCTCTAGTACATTCTATTTTTAGCTCTGGTGGCCATCTTGTTGATCAGAGTGGAACGACCTTAGCTATTTAGGTAGGGTGTCACCTAGGCAACATTCCTTTGAAGTTTGAATCAAATTGACCCAAGGGTTTAGGAAGAGTTCACATTTGAAGCAAATTTACAATGTTTTTCTTTTTCTAGCTCTGGCGGCCATATTGTTCATCAGAGTGAGACCATTTCAGCTATTTTGGTAGAGAGTCATCTAAGCAACGTTCCTATGAAATTTGAATGTAATTGGCCCAAGGGTACAGGAGGAGTTGTCGTTTGAAGATTTTTTCTATTTTTAGCCCTGGTGGCCATCTTGTTTATCAGAGTGGAATGATTTTAACTATTTTGGTAGGGAGTCACCTGGGCAACATTCCTGTGAAGTTTGAAGCAAATTCACAATGTTTTTCTATTTTTAGCTCTGGTGGCCTTTTTGTTCATCAGAGCAGGATCAATTTAGATAATATGGTAGAGGGTCAACAACATAATATTCCTGTGAAGTTTGAATCAAATTGGCCCAAAGGGTAAGGAGGAATTGTCGTATGACGGCCATTTTGCTCATCAGAGCAATACCGTTTTAGCTATTTTAGTAGAGGGTCACCAAAGCAACATTCCTATGAAGTTTGAATTAATTTGGCCCAAGGGTACAGGAGCAGTTGTCGTTTAAAGACAGCTTAAAGTCACCTAAACAACATTCCTATAAAGTTTTGAATGAAATTGGCCATAAGGTACAGGAGAAGTTGTCGTTTGAAGATTTTTCTATTTTTAGCTCTGGTGGCCATCTTGTTCAGCAGAGCGGAACAATTTTAGCTATTTTTGTAGAGGGTCACCTCAGCAATATTCCTATGAAGTTTAATTGAAATTGGCTCAAGGTAAAAGGCCGAGTTAGCATTTAAAGCAAATTGTTGCCGCTGCATGACACACGACGGACAATGACCGATCACAATATCTCACCATGAGCACTTCGTGCTCAGGTGAGCTAAAAATATGACATGAAATGCAAACAATTGCAATTGAATATGTTAGCAATTACATCAAAATTACGTTAAAAACTTCAATAAACATAATAAGTCAACAAGAGGGCCATGATGGCCCTGGGTCGCTAACCTGATTCATAGTTTAACAAATGAGCCCAGGGTTGGGCCATTTTAGCCCCAGGGACATAATTTGAAGTCTATGTAAAACATGTGGGCCCTGGGGCGGGGCCATTTTTGGCCAGAGGGATATAATTTGAACAATCTTGGTAAAGATGAAGCTTCAGACCAAATATCAAAGACCTGAGCCTTGTGGTTTCAGAGAAGAAGAATTTTTAAAGGTTTTCCCTGGAGATCTGGTGTAAGATCTGCCATGCGTGCAGCAAGCTAGCTACCTGGAAAGGGGCCCACTTATGTGGACGTTGCCCCTGTACCTGCTCGTTAATAAAAAAAAATCCATTGGTGATGATTTCCCTATATAAGTCTATGTAAAACATGTGGGCCCCGGGCGGGGCCATTTTTGGCCACAGGGACAGAAATTGAACAATCTTGATAGAGGCCTATTAGATGAATCTTCATACCAAATATCAAGAACCTGGGCCATGCAGTTTCGGAGAAGGTTTTAAGTAAAAAAAACAATTTTTAGCTCCTGTGACCTAGATGTGCAATGGACCAGAACCATTTGAGCAACTTTGAAAGGGGACCACCTAAGGATCATTCCTGTGAAGTTTGGTCAAAATTGGATCAGTGGTTTAGGAGGAGATGTTGTTTGAAGAAAAAGTTTACGGATGCACAGACGCACGGACGACGGATTAAAAGTGATCACAAAAATTCAATAAAAATATACCATCTTGAGTTTTAGAAAAGTAAGCTAACCTTTATCTGTACTTTTACTTTACACTTTGTGAATCAGGACCAAAACAAGACCTGTCACAATATCAGGAGTCAGTTGTTCAAAACTAACAATGTTGTTGGTAAACATATTGTTAAAATTTTGATCATGAAATATGGCAAATATGCTAATATTTTTGCAGAAAAATGCGAGCAGCTTTTGCAAATGAAAGCATTTCACATGTTTCTTATGCTTACAAGTATGGTAAGGAGTTAAGGTGACTGACTACTCTGAGGATAAATACAGTATTGCCGGCCTCAGTACCAGTCGGATGTGCATCTGACTCATGATCAAGGTGGACGCAGGTTCGATACCTGCTGGGGTCGCCAACATTTTTTCGTGGAGATTGATCATGAAATCTTTTCTACATCATTCTCTCCCTTCCGCTGTTTCAATAAGGGCAGATGTCAGTTTCTAACGAAAGAATGTGCACTGTACTGGTTAACCACTTACGTATAAGCCTGTCCCGGAAAGTGTTGAAATGTAAACTGACCAGCTCAAAAATGACCTAAAAAGTGTTGACTAAACGCCAATACAAACAAACAAACAAATACAGTATTATCCTTTTAGCTCTCCCTGAGCTCTGGCAGAGTTCTCATTAACTCCAAACTTGGGAGTTATTTACAACTTTTCATTTCTGACCACAACTTTTTGGAAAATCTCAATAGAAAAGTATGGTAAAACTCCAACTATTTCTGGAGGGCAGCATTTTTACTCTTCTTTTAACTCTTCAAAATCTTAGTGAGAACTCTGTCTCAGGAGCTATACATCACGAAAACACGACTACATAATTCTGACCCCCTTGAACTCCGCTTTTATACAGTAAAACTGGGGTTTACAGGGGTATACCTTATTTTTCTTATTTCTGTTCTAAAATATAGATTGTGGGCACTCATTAGAGTATACACAATCTATATTTTGAGCAGAATTAGAAAAATATCACACTTTTCATCTGAAAAAGTTTCGTTTTCTTGGCGGTTAAGTTTACAATGTATTTGTATAGGAGTGTTTTCGTAATGAACACTCCGACTATACCTACCTTCCCACTGCAATATGCCAATTTATCTTACAGTTCACAAGCTTCACCAGTGCGGGTGGCAAATAACATGGGCTGGCTGTCCTGAAATAATATACTGAAATCATAAGCCAGTGTCATGTGACCTCATTAGTCAATATCAATAAACATTTTTGGGTTTATCAATTGACCAAACTTTACTGTAATCAAGAACTTCCTCTTGCTATTGTCCATGTGACCATAGCTGCCCATGTACAAATACATAGCTAAAGATAGGGTGTTTTTTTATCTGAAAAGTACTGATATTTTTCTTATTTCTGCATGAAAACATATGTTGTGGGTACTCATTAGAAGCGCCTTGCCAAGGCGCTTCTAATGAGTACCCACAACATATGTATCCATGCAGAAATAAGAAAAATAGTATCTGGATGCCCCCCTCTTATCTGGGGGTATGAAATACCAGATAACCATTATTTTCAGCCATGCTGTTCTTGTCCATGTGACATCAGAGTGCAGTGTAAAGAGGGTAAACTGTAAAATAAGGTCTGGGTTCATGTGCTGGACCACTGGCAAACACTGTAGACCCAGTTCAGACTTCTTATCAGAACCTACACCATTTGCTTAAAAAAGAGGAAATTTAGGAAAAGAACCAAATAAGCATTGGAAAAGAACCAAATAAGCATAGGAAAAAACCAAATAAGCATAGGAAAAAACCAAATAAGCATAGGAAAAAACCAAATAAGCATAGGAAAAGAACCAAATAAGCATAGGAAAAAACCAAATAAGCATAGGAAAAAAAAACAAAAAAGCAGAACTCTGCTTTCGTTCCTATCCTATTGATTTGTGTAAATATTGTATTGTAATATCATATTGTTGTTGAATTTAAACTAATTCTCTCCCTTCTGCTGATTCAAGAAGGGCAGTTGTCATTTTCTGGTGAAAGAATGTGCACTGTACTGGTTAACCACTTACATATAAGCCTGCCAAGGAAAAGTGTGGATAGACAAACTGACAGGCTCAAAAATGACCTAAAATAGTGTTGACTGGGTGGTTAAACTCCAAAACAAACAAACAAACAAAGCACTCTACTCCAAGGGACAATTTTACTTTCAAAGCTGTTGGTACTTTGATTTTGATTATGAGATTAAACCTAGACTGAAGTAACAGCCTTTATTTTATACATAGCACTGAAATCAATGCATATCTGAAACAAGTAAAAGTGATATTTTCACAGTGTGAAAATATAAGTGATATTTTCACAGTGTGAATGTTATTTTCATAATAGCAGCCCGGTCTACTTTTTTCCCCTAAGTCATAAGTAATAAATAAAATAATTCTTTAAAATACCTTGAAAAAGCATTCTCTGAACTGTAAAATGCAACTGACAGTTATGACTTCATTGTCAAGTCAAAAATTGTGACATAAGATACGATTGATCAATTACAGTAAGTGTCCTAAGTATTATAAAATAAAAAGAAAATTTACTTTTTTTCGATAAATATCAAAAATATTTCCTTGTGTGTTGAAAATATCAGAATTTCCACTCGTGCTTTGCACTCGTGAAAATTCTGATATTCTCAACACACTCAATGAAATATTTTTTATATTCATCTCAAAAAAGTAAATATCCTCTATTAACTATTTTGTTGCTTACTTTGTATTACTAAGGCAAAGAAGTGCTCTCAATGCGAAGGCGGCTGGGTTGGCAACATTCTTTTGTGGAAATTGATCATGAATTCATTTCTGTGGTCCTTCACATGAATATAATTTTGACCCCCTTCAACCCCATTTCTATTTAGTAAAACTGGGGTTTACAGGGATAAACTTTATTTTTCTGATTTGAAAGTTATTTCTCCACTAAAAATACAGGCAAATTACAAGTCCTTAATGTGTCCCAATTTTTATGGAACCATTTTTGTTTATGCCTGCCCAGGAAAAGTACAATTTTGAAAGTCATCTTCCAAATGTGTTATATCTGGACTTTTGTTATAACTAACATAGAGGATCTAACATGAGTGCTCAAATATTATTGAATTTATTAAACACGTTGAAGAAAAGGGATAAAATGCGAGGCTTGCCGAGCATTTTATCCCTTTTCCTCAACAAGTTTAATAAATTCAATAATACATGAGCACGAATGCAAGATTCTATTTATCATATGACATTCAAAACAAATGTTTATATCGGCTGTTTTATAAAAGTGTCAATGTTCCGTCATTAGTTAATGCGACTTCGTTAATGATGTCGTACATCTAAGGTTAAGGGACGTTTCTTACTAATTTGCATATTTAATCCACCAGTGGATTACAGAATATATGGATTACATGGCTTTATCACACCCTCAGATGCAACGTAATATGATAAAGTGCTATAAAGAGGTTGTGATGCACTTGCTTTTAGTTTAATTTTACAGCCATGTCAAGGTTATTTCAACAATATTCAGTTGTTCAAAGCCTTGTTAGCTTAACGGGCTCGTTAGTGGTCATATTGTTAAGTGTTCTAGCAAGTATACTATTTAAAATCTTGGTATCTTTGCTGGAAAATGTGATCAGCTTTTGAATTTGCAAAAGTTGCTCACATTTTTTTTCAGCAAAAATATTAGCCTATTTGCTATATTCAATGATCAAAGATTTAATGATACGTTAACTAACGAAGTTGTTTGTTTTGAACAACTGGCCCTGATCAATAGTAAGAGATCTGCAAAAACCAGAGTACCCGCACGAATCTACCTGACTTTGCATTGATGACGTTGGCATCTCCCATGTGGCCCAAGAGGCTCGACCCACAGTGGTGACAAAAACCTGATGTTTAAGAGGCAGCGCTCTTAACAATAATTAGGCAACTGAGGTCTGTAAATTATATGCGTTATCCCCCACCTCACACACACATACTAGGACTGCAATGATAGTTACTTTAAGATACCACAAACATAGACATTGCGATATTTGCATCACAATATAATGCATATCATGATACACTTTCTAGCATGAGGAAGTGATTCTAAGTTTAGACATTTCTTGACGTTAGCAGTAAGCAATATTCAAATATAAGTCCTTTGCAGTAAATATCTGATATATACATGAACATTGGAAATAAAAGTGAGAGAGAGAGAGTGTTTGAGTTTTACGTCCCAACAACAGCTAAGGTCATACGGAGATGGGGTAATAAAAGTGAAAATAATGACATAATTAAAATGTGCTGTCACAAATTTATGCAAAACCAGCAAAAGTTTACATCTCATTTCTATCAAACTAAACCGTTTCCTGTTGTATCATAATCATAATGTTGGCAAACCATTTATTGATAGGGTACGCATATTGTCAGTAGATGAATTGTGATTATGATACAATTCAGTAAATCATTGCACCTCTACCCTACCCCCATACCACCTGTTATCAGTTATGGAACAAAAAAACACAACTTACTGTATAGGAAGGCCCAGTGTTCTCAGAAATGTCCATCCAGCTCCTGTAGGAAGCAAAAGACATGTATTCAAGCATACCTTAAAAATACTAAAACTTTGAACACCTTGAGGGCTTACTGTAATTCTCCTAAAATTTTAACAAGTTTGTTTCGCGATCAAGCAAGGAGTCCAAACAGTGGAGACGGACTGGCAAATGGTGTAGACCCTTCAGGAGCAGTCTTTTCTGGTTCTGCACTGTTTCCCTAGGCCTGTGAGCCCAAATTCTTAGGATCATTACAGTAACTTTATGTTGTGTGCATTCACAAGAATCACCTGAATTCTTAAGGGTACAACCAACATACAGATATCTTATACATGTAGATCATCAGAAAGATATACCTAACTTTACCTAACTTTCATTATTAACTCTTAATAATTCACTAACCTTTATCTTGCTTAATATTCATTTAAGCCACACCCATTTCTGTCTATCAACCCATCAAATTACTTGATGTAATTTATTGCTACAAGTTCATAAACTGAATGCCAAACAGTGTAGATCCTGATCAGATGGCTTCTTCAGAAGCCATCTGATCTGGATCTACACTGTTTGCAAAGATAGGGGTTGTCGTGAACAGCAAGATAAGGGTTAAAGAATAATGAAAGTTAGGTAAAGTTAGAGACTTTTTTTGTTTTGGTTTCACAGCCCTTTCTAAGATTATTTCACTTATACATGTACCATGCTGCTTGTTAATCAGAGATGGACGAAAACTGGAGTACCCAGAGAAAGACTTCCTGACTTTCCGTTGCACAATGTGTCCTCTCACAGGTGATCCCGAGCTAGGCTCAAACCCACACCAGTGAAAGGTCTTATGATTAAGAGTTAACACTCTTGCCCACTAGGTCACCTAAATTATTCTGACCTGTCTCTATGCCTCAATGTCCTACACTAAGTACACTTCCCCGGTCTCAAACAAATTTTCATAGTCCAAAGGTGTTGAAGCCATTAAAACTTGACTGTAAATAAGACACTCATGCTTTCCAGTTAACCCATTGTATACTAGTGGACTCTTCCATCGCTATATATTGGACAAGTCCATTTGTCATATACCGGTAAGGGGTACCATGCCTATTTTTTTTCATTTTTATTCGATTTTTTGAAGGAAAATTCTGAGCAAATAGTGCAGGCCCTGATCAGACGCCGCATTCTGCGGCGTCTGATCTGGGCCTGCACTGTTTGCCAAGGTACCTCTTTTGGGGTTTCCCACATGCAATGGGTTAAAAGATTTCCAAATCCAAGCATTCATGGTATAATGGTTCCTAGCTCCAGATAAGGGGCATTTTTCTTACATGAAAAGTACTGTTTGTTTGTATTGGAGTTTAACGGCCCAGTCAAGACTATTTAGGTCATTTTTGAGCCGGTCAGTTTATATACCTATCCACACTTTTCCTGGGCAGGCTTATACGTAAGCGGTTAACCAGTACAATGCACATTCTTTCGCCAAAAACTGTCAACTGCCCTTCTTGAATCAGCGGAATGGAGAGAATGACCGTAGAAAAGATTTCATGATCAATCTCAACGACAGAATGTTGCTGACCCGGCAGGTACACTGTATCAAACCCACGTCCTCCTGATCACCAGTCACTGAAAAGCACTGACATTTTCCTTATTTCTGCACAAAAATATATGTTGTAGGTACTGATCAGAAGTGCCTCAACAAAACACTTCTAATAAATACCCACAACATGTTTTTGTGCAGAAATAAGAAAAATAATGTTTGGAAACCCCCTCTTATCTGGGGCTATGATTATTGGTTATTGTTGTCTAGATCACTGGCAGGGTTGATGATAGTGATGACGGATTTTGTGATGTGATTCATGTGGGTCATTCACAGTTTTTTCTGAAGAAAAATTGGATATATTTTCTATTTTCTTTGCCAAAAAGGCTGTGGGTGCTTCTCAGAACAGCCTCATTCGAGATGGTTCTAACAAATACACATAATTTAATGTCCCAGTCAACACTAGTTAGGTCGTATTGAGCTGGTCAGTGGTCAGTTTACCCAACCATCCCTGTCATGAGCATGCTTTAACCCTTTACCACTCAGGGATTTTGTGAATTTCGCTGATTTTCACAGTGTTGCACCTGACAGCAACTTCAACTAACCATTTTTTCATAATGGATGGTCCGTTTTACACCAAACTCGGTATGAATGTTCATTGGGCAGTAGCCTTTCAAATGCAACTCCTCATGACTTGATCATTGTTGTCATGGTAATGAGGGGGCATCTCAAATTTGGCAAAAAGTGTGTTTTCACATGAATTTTTGACCACATTTTAATCTTCACACAGCTGTGAAGGCAACAATTAAGTGTTTGACACCGGCCATTTTCACTGTTTGCAGCATGTTTTATCAGCATCAATTTTCAGGCATTTTTGACCCCAGACACCATCAGATATAATTTTTAGTGGCCGGTTGGGCCATACACCCAAAATTTTTCGGGCTGTGAGGGGGGCAACGCCCCCCCCCCCTTCAATCCCCCCCCCCCCCCCACAGAATATTTTTAGTGGGGAGGCGTGCGAAAAAACAGGTCACTTCTTTGTCCAACAAATCCTAAAGCAAACATAACTATCCAGGGGTAAAAATGCAGATTTTAGGTGCTTCTGGGGCTTAAAATTTGGGGGGGGGGGTGTGCAGACACATAAAAACACGTATCTGAGTGGGAAAGGGTTAACATAAGCACTTAACCAGTACAGTGCATTCTTTCGCCCAAAACTGACAACTGCCCATCTTAACCAAATTTGTACTGGAAACCCCAAAATGGGTAATTGCCAAACAGTGCCGTCCCAGATCAGACACAGCACAACGCGCCATCTGATCAGTACCTAAAGTACAGCCATTTTCCAAGTAAATTTTAAAGAAAACACAACCTGACACCCATAATTTTTGAAAAAGGACTCCTGCTATATATATGGAGGAAGATTCCATTTGGTATAAAAAGGGTTAAATCAGCAGGAGAGACAGAATGACCCCAGAAAAGATTTCATGAAAGGATGTTGCCAACCCCATCAATAATCAAACCTGTGACCTCCTAATCACTGGTCAGTTTGGCCAAGAATAAAGAAAATAACATACCCTTTCTCTGTGCAAAAACAGATTAACCCAGAACATGCTGATCTCAACAACTGGCGTCTGCTTTGTCGTCTGCCGGTAACTTTAAAAGTCATTTAGCAAACACTATGGACCCAGATCAGACTGCTCCTAAAGGAGCAGTCTGATCTGGGTCCACACTGTTTGCCTGTATGCAAAAATATTTTTGAAAAGTTTACAAGAAGATTCAGGAGACAACATAAGCAGACGAAAATTTCTGATGCTGTTTTACTCAGCAGCTTAATGCCAGCCTTGGTAGCAAAGACGGATGCCCGTCTGACTGGCGATCAGGAGGTCGGGTTCGGCAACATTCTTTAGTGGAGATTGATCATGAAATCATTTCTATTGTCATTCTCTCCCTTCAGCTGATTCCAGAAGGGCAGTTGTCAGTTTCTGGTGTAAGAATGTGCACTGTACTGGTTAACCGCATATGTATAATTTTGTTTGTTTGATTTGAGGTTAACGTCCCCGTCAACACTGTAAAGGTCATTTTGGAGATTTGCTTCCAATTTTGTGAGACTTTTACCCGACATTGAGATGAAATGACATCTCAAGCCCTGTTGCCCAATGAAACCAAAGGGTTTATTAGCATGGACGAACCTCGCACTGGGATTCCTGGACAGGCTTAGATCCTCTAAGCGGTTTACCAGTACTAGTGTTCGGGCCGGATTCAGCTCTGCGTGGAAGCATCATGCAGCCCATATATTTCTTCAAGCCCTTATGGGCGGGGGCGGCTGCAGGAACTGAAAACAAACATTTCCCTTTCATTTTGCCTTATCATTTGCGATAAATCTGGCCCTCTTTCAATACCTACTCTGTGTAGATGAAGTCAGTCTTCCAAGCGCTGAAACATTGGTGTCCTTTCCTAAGGCTTTCCTCTGAAAAATCAGACAAAAATATTAGAGCCAGCGCATGACAAAATCTACAATAAAGCCTGTGCGACCAGCAAAGACTCAGAGTCTTCGCTGTTCACATGAGCCTTCTATAGCCTCTGGGCTATTCATAAGGCAGCAAAAGAATGCTCCGACCAGTCTGACCTGACGAGCCGGCTGAATCGAGTCTTTGACCATAGCACGGGTCTTATTGTAGGTTTTGTCATGTGCCAGCTCATTACTATATTTAACTCTTATCCTGCTGTTCACAACAACCCCTATCTTTGGAAACAGTGTAGATCCAGATCAGATGGCTTCTGAAGAAGCCATCTGATCAGGATCTACACTATTTGACATTCAGTTTATGGATTTGTAAGAATAAATTACATCAAGTAATCTGATTGGTTAAAAGTCAGAAATGGGTGTGGCTACACTGAATACCGTATTCAGCAAGATAAGGGTTATGGTATTGTATCTACAGTAATTCCACTATTACTGTCCATTTATAATCAGCTGCAATCAGAGATGGGGTCAATTACTTTGGAATGTAATTAATTAAATTACTATTACATTGCAAATTCTTTATTACCATTACACTCTTTTTGAAGAAGTAATTAATTAACTTACCATTACTTCACAAAATTAATTAATTACCAACACACATTACTCTGCACAATTGTACCACAAAGAAGTTTTAAGACAATCTGTCATTTGCTGATCTTGTAATATAACATGACATCTGATATGCCACCCCTTGTTGTTTCCAAAATGTAGTAGTTCTGAAGGTGAAAATCTATTTGTTTGTATTGGAGTTTAACGGCCCAGTCAACACTATTTAAGGTCATTTTTGAGCCGATCAGTTTAACTATCCTGGGCAGGCTTATACGTAAGTGGTTAACCAGTACCGTGCACATTCTTTCGCCAGAAACTGACAACTGCACTTCTTCGATCAGCAGAAGGGAGAGAATGACCATAGAAAAGATTGCATGATCAGTCTCCACGAAAGACTGTTGCCGACCCAGGCAGGTACCGAACCCGGGTCCTCCTGATCACCAAGCAGTTGCGCATCTGACTGAGCTACCGAGGCCGGCGGTGAAAACTCTTGATCAGTTTCCTTAACTACTTACTGTAATCAGAGACTCCAATTTTTACTTTATGGATTACTTGGCTTCCACAAATGGTTGCTGTGACTGGCAAAGACTCTGATCAGACTGTGCTTATGCTCAGGCTGATACCAGACTTTCCATTTCACCAGTGACACATTGTTGGAAATCACATCACAGATCTGGGGCCAGT
The DNA here is from genome assembly GCA_963580285.1 of Lucinisca nassula. Classification (NCBI taxonomy): domain Eukaryota; kingdom Metazoa; phylum Mollusca; class Bivalvia; order Lucinida; family Lucinidae; genus Lucinisca; species Lucinisca nassula. Next base: position 128,482,780 of record OY757018.1, on the reverse strand, counting down.
TTTTCAAAACTAATGATGTCGTTAGTTAACATATCGTTAAAACTTTGATCATTAAATATGGCAAATAAAGTAATATTTTTTGCAGAAAAAAATGTGAGCAGCTTTTGCAACTGCAAAAGCTGCTCACATGTTTTTCAGCAAAAATACCAGAGTTTTAGATATAACGAACTTGTTAAGCTAATGATGCTTTGAACAAATGGTCCCAGTTAATATGTAAATAGGCTTAGCCTAAGAGCGAGCACAGCATAGCATACACGAGTCTATGCAACTAAATAATTCCACGAAACTGATGCTGTAATAACAAACCATAGTAGCTCATAAACAGTGATAAGGATAAAAACTTTATTTAACTTAACATAAAACAAAGATATCTGATTCTGATATCTATCAGAAACAAGTAACATCAACTGCATGACATAGCCGGGGATCGAGACCTACAACCTCATCCCAAAGCGGACACTCCACCACTGAGCCATCAAAGCTGGTAACACCAAAGTTACATCAGAACTAGAATATGGTAGTTTTTTTTTTGTTTAGGTTTTACGGCCCTTTCAAGATTGTTTCACTTATATCGAGTCGATTGTTAATCAGAGGTGGGCTAAAACCGGGGTACCTGGAGAAAAACCACCCGACCTTCCGTTGCAGAACTTGGCATCTCACATGTAACCCAAGCGAGGCTCACAGCGGTGAGAGACCTAATGATCAAGAGTCAGCGCTCTTAACCCCTAGGCCATGGAGGCCCGTAAAGAATATTGTACCGGCCCCGATAGCTCAGTTGGTAGAGTGTCCGCTCCGGGGAACGGGAGGTCACGGGTTCGATCCCGGGCCGCGACATACCAAAGTCGTTAAAAATGGTACTAGCGGCTCCTCGCTTGGCACTCAGATTTACGGGGTAGAGCTAGGACTGGTCGACCCAGTGTCAGGATAATGTGACTGGGTGTGGTATCATGTAATGTGTCTGGGACATGATACGTCAGTGAGGCAGCACTATAAAAGTGAGCATTGAGCTCCCTGTTGCAACCAGACACCGTCGTGATATGACTGAAAAATTGTTGAAAGCGACGTTAAACCCGAATTCACACACACACACACACACAAAGAATATGGTAGGAGACGTTGTCTTTGAATTTTTGGCTTTCTGACATTTTTAATTCTGATGTACGGTCAGTCTGCTGTGGTAACCAAAAAAGTATGGAATATTTTGGATCAGGGCACTGATTCTAAGCCATTACAGGCTAGAAAGAGGTAAATGCATCTCCTGTATATTCCCACAAATGGTTTGTTTTCAAATGTATTTTCTGAAAAAAAAATAACAACAACAACAAACAAACAAATAAAAAACATATATTAGATACTGGGATGCAGAAAAAAATGTGCTGATTTTTAGTTTTCTTTTGTTTTGGAAGACACAAATCTCCTAGTCTCCTCAATAAAGTTTTCCAACTGCAATAATGTGCCAAACAAGAGACTCTGCATGGCTTTCATAGACCAGGAGAAGGCATTTAATCAAGTACCCTGGAAGATTATCTGGTTGGCACTGCAAACTTGGAATGGACAACTGGATTTTGCAACCGGTCGAGAGGGTGTACATGTATGCTAATGTGGGGAACCGTGTCCGTGTTCATCAAGGCTCTGTTCTCAGCCCACTGCTTTTCATCAGTGTGCTTGAAAAACAGAAGTGAAGGCAATGAAACACAAGTTCCACTCTGGAGTCCCCTGGGAGGACCTGTATGCCGATGACCTTGTCATCATAGCTGAATCCCTTGAGGAAAGTGCCAGGAGGCGCTTCACTTGGAAAGAAGCAATGGAGGAGAAAGGGCTGAGAGATAATGTCGGAAAGATGAAAATCATGGTCTATGCTACTGGCCTAGACCCCCTGCATCTGTGGTACTGGCCTAGGCCCACTGCAGAGGCCAGGTGAGTTCCCATGTGTTGTATGTCACAATGGAGTGGGCAATACATTTCGCAATGGCTGCATGTTCTGGGAGCACGATAAATTCAGTGGGCTAATGCGCTTGACAGAGAACCCTGATTACAGATGTACACAGTGCCAAAGAACTACACGCCCCTTAGACGGCAGACCCAGGGGGGTACTATGAACGTTGCCTGCTTCATAGGCTGAGACTATTTTTTTCGGTGGGGTTGGGGGGATCACAATTTTATATTTTAGCATTTTTTGTGTGGGGGTTTTGGGGGTAGGAAGAACCTGGTATTTTTATGGGTCTGGCCATTTAGCAGATTTTTTTTTTGTAGGAGGACTATCAAATATCTTTGGTATTTTTGTCTTTTAAATGCTTAATGCGTGTTGTTGACACATTATATCAACCATCTCAGAAGCTGATTTAATTATGTTTTTGTTTTCCTTGGTGCACAAAAATTCAGTTGCGTTATAGTTAATACAGAGCTATACTGTTAGGAACTGTTTTAAGCTCTTTTGTTACCAAATACAATCATTATAGGCAAAAATTAGTGAAAACACGTTTTCTTCACAGAAGACAAGTCTATACCTGTATAGTTTGGGAATATTTTTGGGTATGCCAAAATTTGCAGAATATTTTTTCGGTCTGATACCGTATAGGGAAGTCCAAGGTGGACCTGGCAAGCGAGAGGTGAGGTAGCTTCCTTTTGCTACCTAGGAGACATACTCTCAACAACGGATGGCTGTGATCTTTCGACCACAAAAAGCTCTTGTGCGCAGAGTGCGGTGTTCCATGCTAGTGACCCTTGGCCATTGATAAAGCCAAACCTCCAGCGTCTCTGCAGCGGAATGACATGTCAATGATCAGACAGATCTGCAATGTCAAGCCACTGTCACCATCAGGTCCATTGAGGACCTGACCTTATCCTTAATGAGAGAAGGCTCCGCTGGTATGGTCATGTGAAAAACTCCAACAGTGCATTCGAGGCTGGCTGTGACATACAGGTAGATGAAAAGCAAGGGCCTTGGGGGCCCCAAGACGATATTGAAGCAGCTGACGGAGAGATTGCAGAGAGTGGAAGCTCTCTGCTACCGACCCTCATCATAGACAAACCTGGAGATCTGGTGTGAGATCTACCATGCGTGCATCAAGCCATGTACCTGTAAAAGGGCTCATTTATGTGGGTGTTGCCCCTGTACCCGCATGTTAATAAAAATCCAGTTTAGTAGTGCTGTTTGCCTGGGGTTCATGCTTCTCCTTTAAAGACCATTTTAATCTTTTAACTATACTAACACTGTACAAACTCATCTTTCCCTTTATTTCAGCTACCACCCTTCGACAGATAGGATAGGATAAGATAAGATTAGACAGACAGACAAACAGACAGACAGATAGATAGACAGACAGCCGGCCCCCGCCCATCGGGGCTTGAAGAAATAGATGGGCTGCATGATGCTTCATTGCAGAGCTGAAACCGACCCGCACACGAGTACTGGTGGTAAACCGCTTAGGGGATCTACATGTAAGCCTGCCCAGGCAAAGCGGTGCGAGTCGGCCCGTGCATGCTTATAAACCCTATTGGTTTCATTGGGCGGCAGGGCTTGAGATGTCATTTCATCTCAATATCGGGTGAAAGTCCCACAAAATTGGAAACAACATCTCCAAAATGACCTTTACAGTGTTGACGGGGACATAAAACCTCAAACCAAACAAAACAAACAGACAGATAGATAGAAAGATCAGCATTATTGTGGGTATTATCTATATCTATGTTCATACACTGATTTGGTCACATTTAGCCATTTTATTACCTAAGAAGTTGTAAGCTCTATTCTATTCTATTCTGTTCAGATACTTCTGTAAGTACATTTTGCTAGCTGCTTGTTTTAGGTACACCTCATTATGTACAGTATTTTATAGTACAATAAAAGTACTTTCAGTGTGGCGGTGCCCAGCTGGACTAAACATTTAAAGGTCGGAGAAATAATGAAAAATAAGCACTTCGTGATTTTTGTTGTTTTTGCAAGTCTGTTCTGTTTATTAGGTCCGTTTCTGTTCATTTGTTGTCATACGCTAGACTTGTCTTCGGTAAAACTCTGAACATCATCCGAATGTTCTGAAAACACGGTATACCAGACTGTCAGCCTCGTTTTCGCCCCATTAATCAACTTCCGGAAGACAGATGGAAGAAAAATCGTTAGATCAATCTAAGCTTTAAAGTATGTAGGGCTGTATGTTAATTTTCTTGGTCAGATTCTCTACTGTAGAGCTCACTTCGTTCACGATGCGCTTCGCGCATCGCGAGCTGTGCTCGCTATAATCTTACCTTCATAATTTATTATATGTTAATGGTATTTTCAAAGTCCCAGATATATAGGTTGAACAATAGCAACAATTGCGACATTTGGATTTAAATTTGTTGGTAGTACTCATATCTTTAGACCGTTCAAAAAATATCAAACAAGAGGGCTAAGATGGGCCGGAATCGCTCACCTGATTTTGAGATGTCACATAGCTTCTGTAAGTCATATGGATAACTGACAGCCATTTTCTTCCTTGAAGCATATTTGTTGCATTTCGATAAGATGGTCACCCAGGCAACATTCTTGTGAAATCTGAATCAATTTGGCCCAAGGGTTTAGGAGTTTTCATTAAAAGCAAGTTCTGGACTTTTTCTATTTTTAGCTCTGGTGACCATTTTTCTTGCCATTTTTTCCAATAGATCAGAACATTTTAGCTATTTTCGTTGAAGGTCACCTAAGAAACATCTCAATTAAGTTTGAATGAAATTGGCCAAGGGGTATAGGAATAGTTGTTGTTTAAAGATTTTTCTATTTTTGCTCTGGCAGATATCTTGTTCATCCAAGCAGAAAGATTATAGCTATTTAATTTTTGGTAGAGGGTCACCAAAGCAACATTCCTGTGAAGTTTGAATTAAATTAGCCCAGGGGTATGGGAGGAGTAGTTGTTTTGTTTTCTGTTTTTAACTCTGGTGGCCATTTTGTTCATAGAAACCAAACAAGTTTAGCTATTCAAGTAAAGAGCCAGCTAGGTACCATTCCTGTGAATTTTTTAGGAAGAGAACAAACAAAATTGAGGCTTCTTACATGTCAGAGGGAACTGTCCTTGAGAATGTGGATTCCATTGGTGTGACAATCACACACAATTTGAGATGGAATACACATATTAGCAGGGAAGGTATAATTTGAGGACTTTACTGGAGGACCAGAGGACTGAGGACCAAGTCTTCTAGAGGACCAGGGGTATAATTTGAGGACCAAATACAGGAGGACCAGTGCTTTAATCAGCCATATAATGGCTATGATAATTGAAGATAATTACTGTTTATTGAAAATGACACCTACTGGTATGGTATATCACCTCATGGGCAAATATACAGAAAAAAACATAAATAAAATGAAAAACATGTTATTACGCTCAGGAATTTTTTCACCATAGAATTTTATGAAATATATTTTTGGCATCTTGTTACTCTAATAAAAATGTTTAGTTGAAATTAGAATTTCTCTGCTTTCTATATACTTATTTTTTTTTAATTCACAAACTGCATGATGAACAGTGGACATCCTGATCAGACGGCTTCTTGCTACTCTTATAATAATGTTCACTTGAAATTAGAATTTCTCTACAGTAAGTACTTTCTATATACTTAATATAAGCAACCTGTTAAATTCACAAACTGCATGATGAACAGTGGACATCCTGATCAGATGGCATCTTGTTACTCTTTTAAAAATGTTCACTTAAAATTAGAATTTCTCTACTTTCAATATAAATGTACTTAACCCATTTAGTACCAGAAACCCGAAAACGGGTACCATGGCAAACAGTGCAGGCCCAGATCAGACGCTGCAGAACGCGGCTTCGAATCAGGGCCTCCACTGTTTGCTGAAAGTTCAGTTATTTTCCAAATAAATTTTGATGAAAACACAACCTGACCCCCTAAATTTTGAAGTGGACTCCTGGTATATATGAGCAAGATTCCATTTGGTACTAAAAGGGTTGTTGGTAGAGTGTCCGCTCCGGGGAACGGGAGGTCTCGGGTTCGATCCCGGGCCGCGACATACCAAAGTCGTTAAAAATGGTACCAGCTGCTCCTCGCTTGGCACTCAGATTTACGGGGTAGAGCTAGGACTGGTCGATCCAGTGTCAGGATAATGTGACTGGATGTGGTATCATGTAATGTGTCTGGGACATGATACTTCAGTGAGGCAGCACTATAAACGTGAGCATTGAGCTCCCTGTCGCAACCAGACACCGTCGTGATATGACTGAAAAATTGTTGAAAGCGACGTTAAACCCGAATTCACACACACACACACACACACACTAAAAGGGTTAATATAAGCTATCTGTTAAATTCACAAACTGTATGATGAACAGTGAAGATCCTGATCAGATGGCATCTTGTTACTCTTTTAAAAATGTTCACTTAAAATTAGAATTTCTCTACTTTCAATATACATGTACTTAGTTTAGTTTAAACAATATTTATTCACTTCTTTTCAATTACAGATATATAACAAGAATGTAACATAGAAAGATCAACAGGATTTGAAAACAAGCAAGGTTGCGTATACTAATCATCTCCTGCAATAAATGGGCATAATATACATGTACTTAATATAAGCTACCTGTTAAATTAACAAACTGCATGATGAACAGTGAAGATCCTGATCGGATGGCTTATTTGGAGCTAAACTGTTCGCAAATGTAGGGATTGTCTTGTTCAGCGGGTAAGTGGAAAAAAAATAAAGGAAAATATGTGATATTCTTCACATATAAATAATTGAAATATATATTTAGGCATTGTGTTACTCTTTTTAAAAAAGTATGTGCAGTTCTAATGGAAATTTCTCTTACTAGGAAACAAAAACAAAACAGTTATTTATTAATTTTATGTAGTTATTTTTTTTTGTAGGACAATTTGGCCAAATTATCTTTTCCTAGTGGTTTTGTCTATTCATATTCTATCAGTCATTTTTGTCGCGCCTGCTATTAGCATGGCGAGATATAGGTGCCCGGTTTTCCGTCCGTTTGTCCGTTCGTTCGTCCGTCCGTTTGTCAAGGCGTCAACATTTGCGACCACCCTAGCGTTCACCCTGAGGTTCAAGTTCATTTCTCAAGAACTAGAAGAGCTTCATTAATGATACTTGGTACAAAATTGTATCTGGGGATGACAACTTACATGCAAGCATCCATATTTGACCTTGACCTACATTTTATGGTTCACTGACTTTGTAAAATATTGCGACCACCCTAGCGTTCACCCTGAGGTTCAAGTTTATTTCTCAAGAACTATAAGAGCTTCATTAATGATACTTGGTACAAAATTGTATCTGGGGATGACAACTTACATGCAAGCATCCATATTTGACCTTGACCTACATTTTATGGTTCACTGACTTTGTAAAATATTGCGACCACCCTAGCGTTCACCCTGAGGTTCAAGTTTATTTCTCAAGAACTATAAGAGCTTCATTAATGATACTTAGTACAAAATTGTATCTGGGGATGACAACTTACATGCAAGCATCCATATTTGACCTTGACCTACATTTCATGGTTCACTGACTTTGTAAAATATTGCGACCACCCTAGCGTTCACCCTGAGGTTCAAGTTTATTTCTCAAGAACTATAAGAGCTTCATTAATGATACTTGGTACAAAATTGTATCTGGGGATGACAACTTACATGCAAGCATCCATATTTGACCTTGACCTACATTTCATGGTTCACTGACTTTGTAAAAGTTGCGACCACCCTAGCATTCACTCTGAGGTTCAAGTTTTTTTCTCAAGAACTGTAAGAGCTTCATTAATGATACTTGGTACAAACTTGTATCTGGATATGGTAACTTAAATGCAAGCATCCATATTTGACCCTGACCTATATTTCATGGTTCACTGACTTTGTAAAATATTGCGACCACCCTAGCGTTCACCCTAATGGTCAAGTTTATTTCTCAAGAACTACATTAATGATACTTGGTACAAGCTTGCATTTAAGAATGGAAACTTTTGTGCAAGCATCTATGTTTGACCTTGACCTACATATCATGGTTGGGTGACTTTGCGCCCCCACAGGCGCGACATAGCCTTCGGCGGAATTCTTGTATTACTTACCGGTAATGGCATTTTTTTTTTTTTTTTAAACTGCCAAGTATTACATTAAGAGCTTTAATTGAAAAAAAAAAACTTTTAATGTTATATCTTAAGCACCAAGCATTACCTCACAGCAGATGGCATTCACATTTTTTTCTTTTGTTTGTTTTCCGAGAACAATATTTCCATAGGACTCATATATGAAAAATGCTAATCAAGATTTTCTTTGAGAAGTAAAGTAATATGCTTGAAATTGTAATGGTTGTGATTGGCAGTTTAATGGTTATTTGTAGGTGGGGCTTATCCAATTGTAGGTGGGGCAAAGTTACATATTAAAACCAATGGCTGTAAGAAAATGTAAAATGTAAGCCTATGGTTGGGTTGAAATTTTGCAAATAATTGAAAGTGTTCATTTCTTAAATGTGCTGTTAGATCTTTCAGAAGCATCATTTTTCGATTTATTTTGATTGTTAATTAGGGCCGAATTTATTATTAATTTTTAGCTCACCAGAGCCGAAGGCTCCGGGGGAGCTTATAGGATAGGCAGTTGTCCGGCGTCGTCGTCGTCTGACGTCAACACTTTCAAACATCTTCTTCTCTGAAGCCACTGGGCCGATTGGGCCCAAATTTTATCTGTAGCATCCTTGGGCTGGGGGATTGAAAGTTTGTGTTTTTTATGAAAATCAGCCCATTAGTTTGGTTGCTATGGCAACTTAGAGTTTCCATAGACTTATAATGGGGAAAATTGCAAATGGCATTTACTGCCAAGTCATTGCAGATATTTTGAGAAAACTTTTATAGAAATGTTTCTTGAGTAAAATTCTTTCAGCCATATGCTTTTATGCCAACCTGAGGGTCCCCCAGGTTGTGCCGGGGCCATGCCCCTCCCCCTCCACTTCATAAAAGGCCATATATCTCAGAAACCATTCAGATCCCGACCCCTAAACCATATATATTCTTGTTCCTATTGATAAGACGCATTCAGTAAAACCAACCTTGGGGTCCTCAGGGATGCGCCGAGGTCATGCCCCACCCCCTCCACTTAATAAAAGGCCCAATATCTCGGAAACCATTCAGATTCCCACCCATAAACCATATATATTTTTGTTCCTTATGATAAGACCCATTCAGTGACATCAACCTGGGAGTCCCCTGGATTGGCCGGGGCCATGCCCCACCCCCTCCATATCATAAAAGGCCCAATATCTCGTAAACCTTACAGATCCCCACCCCTAAACCATATATATGCATGCTTCTTATGATAAGACACATTCATTGACACCAACCTGGGGGTCCTCAGAGATGCGCTGGGGCCTTGCCCCACCCCTCCACTTCACAAAAGGCCATATATCTCAGAAACTGTTCAGATCCCCACCCTAAACCATATATATTCTTGTTCCTATTGATAAGATGCATTCAGTAACACCAACCTGGGGGTCCTCAGGGATGCGCCCAGGTCATGCCCCACCCCCTCCACTTTATAAAAGGCCCAGTATCTCGGAAACCATTCAGATCCCCACACCTAAACCATATATATTCTTGTTCCTTTTGATAAGACCCATTTAGTGACATCAACCTGGGAGTCCCCCTGGATGTGCCAGGGCCATGCCCCACCCCCTTCATTTCATAAAAGGCCCAATATCTCGGAAACCTTACAGATCCCCGCCCATAAACCATATATATGCTTGCTTCTTATGATAAGACACATTCATTGACACCAACCTGGGGGTCCTCAGAGATGCGCTGGGGCCTTGCCCCATCCCTCCACTTCACAAAAGGCCATATATCTCGGAAACTGTTCAGATCCCCACCCCTAAACCATATATATTCTTGTTCATTATGATAAGACACATTCAGTGACGCCAACCTGGGGGTCCCCAGGGATGTGCTGGGGCCATGCCCCACCCCCTCAATTTCATAATATCAAAATATCTCGGAAACCCTACAGATGGCCACCCCTAAACCATATAATATTCTTGTTCCTTATGATAAGACACATTCATTGACACCAACCGTTGAGTCTCCAGGGGCTTTGCCCCACCCCTCCACTTCACATAAGGCCTTATATCTCAGAGAAAATTGTCTCAGCCCAACCCTAAACCATATATATTCATCTTTCTTATGATAAGACGCATTCAGTGACACCAGCTTGGGAGTCCCCAGGGCAAGCCCAGGCCATGCCCCACCGCTTTAATTCATTAAAAGCCATATATCTCAGAAATAGTTCAGATCCCCACCCCTAAACCATATACTTGTTCCTTATGATAAGACTCATTCAATCACACCAACCTGGGGGTCTCTTTGTGCTGAGGCAATGTGCCCAGCCCTTCCATTTCATAAAAGGCTTTATATTTCAGAAACCATTCAAATCCCCACCCCATAATCATATATGTTCTTGTTCCTTATTATTAGCACACCTACTGTAGGGGGGTCCGCAAGGGCCATTCCTATCCTTTCCACTTCATAAAAGGGCCTCAAATCTCTGAAACCGGTCAGATTCCCCCAGCACTAAGCCATATATATACTTGGTCCTTATGATAAGACACATTTAGGGACAACAGTTTGGGCTTTCCTGGGATCAACAGTGCATGCCCCAACCCCCTCCACTGTTAAAGAGGCCTTACAGATCCCCACTGCTAAACCATATATATTTTTGTTTCTTATGATAAGACACATTTAGTGATACCAACCAGGGCTCCATTGGGTCCATGCCCCACCCCTTCTACTTCATAAAAGGCCTAACTTTTCAGATGCTGAGTCCACATGGGTGCTCATTTGGACATGGGGGTTCATTTGGTAGATTAAAATGATATCATGTTAAAATACATGGCTGCCATTGGGCAGGATGGGCAGTGCCCACCTGAGCTCTGGTGAGCATAGTGGCCCATGGGCCTCTTGTCTTAAGTTCAGCTGAAAAGTGAAAAAAAAAGTGACATCACGTGAACAAATCCGTGAAATGAACACCCCCTTACACCCCAACTTTGTATAGAGAAAACTGGAGTTCACGGGGGTAAACATTTTTTTTCTTATTTTTTCTCCAAGACATAGGTTGTGGGTACTCGTTAGAACCGCCTCAGTGAGGCGGTTCTAACGTGCACCCCCAACCTATGATTGGAGTAAAAAAAAGAAAAATATCGCAAATTTTCATCCGAAAAATGTCAGTTTTTCAGATGCAAAAATACACTTTCGTACGGGTGCGTTATCATAATGCCGTCCATTGCAGTACTCACACAGGACCCATATTACTGCTCCAAGAAGTAGGTCATGGGTACTAGTTAGAACCACCTCAATGAGGCAGCAACCTATGTTTGGAGTATAAATAATAAAAATATCAAAGATTTTCATAAAAAAGTAGCCATTTTGGAGATGTAAAAAAATGCACTTTGACGCATTTGTGTGTTATTGTAATGTTTCTTCCACAATCTATAAACTGACATTTTCTGTTTTATTGGTGACATTCTTCTCATTTCGTCTGCAAGCATAGAATGTGTGTGCTCATTAGACCAAGGTAGTTCTAACAAGTGTATCTCAGGAGTACCCAAATCACGGAATAAGTGGGGTTTATAAGGGCGTTAATTACATCCACTTAAGAAACTAGTAGGTAAAAGGGTAACAAACCGGACAGCTATTGTCTTCAATATAGTCATGTTTTAACCCATTTTGTACTGAATTAAATCTTCCACTTTATATATAGCATGAGTCCATTTAAAAATTTAGGGGTTCTTCAAAATTTATTTGGAAAACGGCTGAACTTTTTGCAGTGTGGGCTCTGATCAGATGCTGCAGAACGTGGCATCTGATCTGGGCCTGCACTGTTTGCTAATAACCGGTTTTGAGATTTCTGATACAAAAATGGGTCAATGTGCACAATCCGTGGCAAGCCATTATAGTATGATAACTTTATAAAACTTAGCATTTGTTAAAAGATCAGAATATAGAACTTCAAAATCAGTGTAGCTGAACATTATAATTTACAACAATCACGGTAATCCAATTAATTGATACAACCATATTTTGGCAACAAAACTTCTCTGAAGACTTAAGTACAACTCTGATTAACGATCAGCTCGATATGAAATAAATAATATTGAAAGGGCCATACCCCACCCCCCACCCAACCTTTTAGTATAGCAGGAGCTGCTTTTGTTGAATTTTGTGTAAGATAATCAGCATCAATGTGGTACCATGTCCATGCAATTGAAAGTTTTATTTTTTAAACCCACTTCAGTGAAGTACCAGCAGGTTTTTATCAAACTAAGCTATATTTTGCCTCAGTGAAGTGGTCCTAACAATAAGTATGTAGAAATAGAGAAATTCTAATTTCAACTAAACATTTTTAATACGAGTAACAAGATGCCAAAAATTTATTTCCGATATAATTATATGGTGAAAAATTTCTCAGCATAAAACAGTGTAACTCCAGATAAGCCATCTGATCAGGATCTTCACTGTCCATCTTGCAGTTTGTAAATTTAACAGGTAGAATAGAAAGTAGAAAAATTCTAGTTTCAACTAAATATTTAAAAGAGTAACAAGATGCCAAAAGTCCTCATGTTTACAAGTCCATGTAATGAACACCCCTCTTAACACCACTTTATATAGCGAACATTAGGGTTTACATGGCTATACATTATTTTTTTATTTCTAATAACAGTTTAGCCCCAGATAAGCCATCTGATCAGGATCTTCACTGTTCATCATGCAGTTTGTGAATTTAACAGATAGCTTGTATTAAGTACATGTATATTGAAAGTAGAGAAATTCTAATTTGAAGTAAACATTTTTAAAAGAGTAACAAGATGCCATCTGATCAGGATCTTCACTGTTCATCATGCATTTTGTGAATTTAACAGATAGCTTATATTAAGTATATAGAAAGTACTTACTGTAGAGAAATTCTAATTTCAAGTGAACATTATTATAAGAGTAGCAAGAAGCCGTCTGATCAGGATCTCCACTAGTCATCATGCAGTTTGTGAATTAAATAAATAACATGTATAGAGAAATTCTAATTTCAACTAGAGTAACAAGATGCCAAAAATATATTTCATAAAATTCTATGGTGAAAAATTTCCTGAGCATAATAACATGTTTTTCCTTTTATTTTTTTTATTTTTATTTACTTATTTTTTTCTGTATTTATGCCCATGAGGTGATATAACATACCAGTAGGTGTCATTTTCAATAAACAGTAATAAGTCTTCAATTATCATAGCCATTATATGGCTGATTAAAGCACTGGTCCTCCTGTATTTGGTCCTCAAATTATACCCCTGGTCCTCTAGAGGACTTGGTCCTCAGTCCTCTGGTCCTCCAGGTAAAGTCCTCAAATTATACCTTCCCATATTAGCAACATGTGTACTAACGCAAACAGAATGCTTGGTTTCCTGAGGCGAAATTTCCATCAGTGTTCTCTGGATGTAATAAAAGAAAGCATATAAAGGACTAGTTTGACAAATCTTGGAATATGGTAGTTGTACCTCAGACCCCAGTGGAGTGGTCCTTAATGAAGCAATTGAAAAAGTTCAGAATAGAGCTGCTAGGTTTGAAATAAGCTTTGAAACTGGGAGCATGACTGGAATACTAGGAAAATTAATGCGGGAGTCTCTCAAGAAAAGGAGAAAAGGCAGTAGCTCATACTTTTATACAAAGGTTTAAAGGGTGCTGCCAGCATTCCAACAGATGACCTTGTTCCCCCAGCTAGACACTGTAGAAACATCATTCATTGGCGTTTCAGACCCTTACTGCAAGGCCTGACATTTATAAAGACTCAGTCTTCCCCCGAACCATTAGAGATTGGAATGCCCATCCCGATTCGCTTGTTTCAACAGCTGAAGGTGCTGTGGATAGTGAAGCTAAGTTTACCTCTTTGGTGAGAGCTAGGGGCCACTTCCCATCACAGGTCCTGGTGTATGAATGTCATTTGACTTGTCACCAGTAACAATTCTGATTCTGATAAACCTTTCCATTGCCGTGGTCAATTCAGACTTAAAACTGACCCGCAAGCCATTAACTGACATGTGCGTGAGGTCAGAGGGCCTGAGGAAAGGAACGAATCCTTAAATTGCGACATAAAATTATGTTCTCATAGACCATCCATATTCGCACGCTTATATACATGTAGATATATTTTATGTAGGACTTGTCTAATTCATTTAGCTTTTGTATCATATTCAACAAGGACCATCAGCTTTGCCAATCGGAGGGGAATCTCCGTAACTCGACTTTCTTTCTTGAATCTTCCATTTCGCCTTAACCCCAAAAGAAGACACAGACGGTGTACATTTTATACACTCCAGGTCTGCAGGGTGAAAGCCTACACAGTAATCATGTAATAACAGTAGGGGTCTTGGACCTGCACAGCAAATGACTCTCCCTGCAAATGGGACCTCCAGTTAACGTCCCGGTCCAAAGGATGATGCACTTATGACATTCATCCCTGCAAATAATGCCAATGGAGCATGTTCGGACACCAAAATTTTATCGCTGCAGCCGGAGATCGAATTTGGGGCCTATAGCATCAGAGGCAAGTGCACTGACCACTGAGCTATCACGCTCCGACTTACTGTGGATGGAGAATTTGTAAACAGTAACTCTAGGGTCTATTCTTGGCGGGATTATATTAACTACTTGGGCCAGGCAGTGTTGTTTAATTATGTCCAAAAGTTGTTGCTGTGTTCGCCTTTTAGATAACCAATGGGTAATCTGAAGATTATTCAACATACAGGATTTGCTGGGTGAAAGCCATAACAGAAACTGAACCAGAACCTTTCTTTCTACTTATACTGTGATCGGTCACATCTGCCCAATACTCGCAGGTGTACATTATATACACACCAGGTGTTGCAGGATGAAAGCCTACACAGTAATCACGTAATTATGGTAGGGGTCTTTAACATGCACAGGGCATTTTTTCCTTTTTTTTTCTCCTATTACTACTACTCGCTCACATCTGAGCATTACGGGCAGGATTTCCTGGTTGGAAACCAGTACTTTTTTTAAGCAATGTGGATAGAGAACCTTGCTCAAGGGCACAACTGTCTGTCTGTCTACTGACACTGCATCGGTCACATTTGACCATTACCGCAGGTGTACATTACATACACTCCATGTTTTGCAGGATGACAGCCTACACAGTAATCATGTAATTATGGTAGGGATCTTTAACCTGCACAGGGTATGGTTCTCCCTGCACAGGGGGTCTCCAGTTAACGTCCAGATCCGAAGGACGGTGCACTTTATGACATTCATCCCTGCAAATGATGCCAATGGAGCGTGTTCGGACACCGAAATTTTATCGCCACTGCTGGGGATCGAAATCGGGACCTCTAGCATCAGAGGCAAGTGCACTAACCACTCAGATATCACGCTCCTCTTTGGTCAGTGTGAGGATCGAACCTGCAACTTCTCGATCACAAATCTGATGCCCTACCACTGCACCAAAGCGCTCCACGCACGACTCTCCCTGCACAGGGGGGCCTCCAGTTAACGTCCCTATCTGAAGGAAGGTGCACTTTTACTTCTGTTAACAAAAGATCACGTTTCGTACTTTTTTTTAGTTTTGACATTTATATTGAATTCTGTCAAATAACATAAACATAAATGTTAGAATAAAATTGAAACAAGAGGGCCCAATGGCCCTATATCGCTCACCTGTGTACCAGAAAATCATAGTTATAGGAGACCACTTGACATTGCTACATACTAAATATCTGAGCTCTGGGCCTTATGGCTTTAGAGAAGAAGATTTTTATTTTTTTCCAGTATAAGTCCATAGGTCAATTTTGACCCAAAGGGCATGGTTTGCAGGATTTATGTAGGCGACCATTTTATGTTGCTATATACTCGTTTGTTTGTTTGATTTGAGATTTAACGTCCCCGTCAACACTGTAAAGGTCATTTTGGAGATGTTGCTTCCAATTTTGTGGGACTTTTACCCGACATTGAGATGAAATGACATCTCAAGCCCTGTCACCCAATGAAACCAATAGGGTTTATTAGCATGGACGGTCTGCCTCGTACCGCGGTTCCTGGACAGGCTTAGATCCTCTAAGCAGTTTACCAGTACTAGTGTGTGGGCCGGATTCAGCTCTGCGTGGAAGCAACATGCAGCCCATATATTTCTTCAAGCCCCTATGAGCGTTGCTATATACTAAATATCTAAGACCGTACTTCATGGTTTCAGAGAAGCAGATTTTTAAAGCTTTTTTTTTTCCATTATAAGTTTATTGGAGTAAAGAAGCCACAGGATTTGGCCAATTTGAACCCCAGGGGCAAGACTCAGGCAGGATTCATGTAGGCAACAACTCCATGTTGCTACATGCTAAATACCTAAGCTCTGGGCCTTATGGTTTCACAGAAGAATATTTTTCAAGTTTTTTTTTCCATTTTAAGTTTTTTCCATTTTAAGTCCATCCATGGTAGCTAATGGGCCATGGGTGTGGCCAATTCTGGCCCAAGGGGCATGATTGGCAGGATTTATGTAGCTGACCTGGGCCCTGTGGTTTCAGAGAAGAAGATTTTTTAATCTTTTTTCCATTAGGAGTCTATGGGAGCTAAGGGGCCCAGGGGTGGGGCCCATTTGGACCCAGGGGCATGCTTGGCAGGATTGAAGTAGGTGACTACTTACCGTTGCTACATGCTAAATATCTAAGCTGTGGGCCCTGGGGTTTCAGATAAGAAGATTTTTGAAGCTTTATTTCCATTAGGAGTCTGTTGGAGCTAAGGGGTCCCGGGGCGTGGCCCATTTGGACCCCAGGGGCATGATTGGCAGGATTTATGTAGTTGACCACTTGCCGTTGCTACCTGCTAAATATCTAAGCTCTGGGCCCTGTGGTTTCAGAGGAGAAGATTTTTGAAGCTTTTTTCCATTAGGAGTCTATGGGAGCTAAGGGGCCCCGGGGCGTGGCCCATTAGGACACCCCAGGGGCATGATTGGCAGGATTTATGTAGGTGATCACTTGCCATTGCTACATGCTAAATATCTCAGCTCTGGGCCCTGTGGTTTCAGAAAAGAAGATTTTTTAAGCTTTTTTCCATTAAGAGTCAATGGAAGCTCAGGGGCCCCAGGACGTGGCCCATTTGGACTCCAGGGGCATGATTGGCAGGATTTATGTAGGTTACCACTTGCCGTTGCTATATGCTAAATATCTAAGCTCTGGGCCCTGTGGTTTCAGAAAAGAAGATTTTTGAAGCTTTTTTTTTTCTATTAGGAGTCTATGGGAGCTAAAAGGCCCCTGGGCGTGGCCCATTTGGACCTCAGGGGCATGATTGGCAGGATTTATGTAGATGACCACTTGCCGTTGCTACATGCTAAATATCGGAGCTCTGGGCCCTGTACTTTCAGAGAAGAAGATTTTTTAAGCTTTTTCCATTAGGAGTCTATGGGAGCTAAGGGGCCCCGGGGCGTGGCCCGTTTTGACCCCAAGGACATGATTATCAGGAAATATGTAGGTGAACACTTGCCGTTGCTACCTGCTAAATATCTAAGCTCTGGGCCCTGGGGTTTCAGAGGAGAAGATTTTTGAAGCTTTTTTTCCATTAGGAGTCTATGGGAGCTAAGGCGCCCCGGGGCGTGGCCCATTTTGACCCCAGGGGCATGATTGGCTAGGATTTATGTAGGTGACCACTGGCCGTTGCTACCCACTAAATATCTAAGCTCTGGGCCCTGTGGTTTCAGAGGAGAAGATTTTTGAAGCTTTTTCCATTAGGAGTCTATGGGAGCTAAGGGGCCCCGGGATGTGGCCAATTTGGACCCCAGGGGCATGATTGGCAGGAATTATGCAGGTGACCACTTGCCGTTGCTACATGCTAAATATCTAAGCTGTGGGCCCTGTTGTTTCAGAGAAGAAGATTTTTGAAGCTTTTTTTCCATTTTGAGTCTATGGGAGCGAAGGGGCCCCGGGGCGTGGCCCATTTGGAACCCAGAGGCATGATTGGCAGGAATTATGTAGGTGACCACATGCCGTTGCTACATGCCAAATATCTAAGCTCTGGGCCCTGTGGTTTCAGAGAAAAAGATTTTTGAAGCTTTTTTTCCATTATGGGTCTATAGGAGCTAAGGGGCCCTAGGGTGTGGCCAATTGGGACCCCAGGGGCATGATTGGCAGGATTTATATAGCTGACCACTTAATATTGTTACAAGCTGAATATCAAAGCTCTGGGCCCTGTGGTTTCAGAGAAGAAGATTTTTTTAATTTTCCCATTATAAGTCTATGGGAGCTATATGTTGCTATGGCAACCAGAATTCCAATCTGATCAGCCCAAAAACCTTATGCAGCCTTTCCCCCTACCTGATGATGCTTCACATGAAATTTGATCAAGATTGGCCATGTGGTATCAGAGATATACTTATTTGAAATTGTTTACGGACGCACGCACGGACGGACGGATGCATGCACGACGGACGACGGACAAAAAGTGATCACAAAAGCTCACCTTGTCACGATGTGACAGGTGAGCTAAAAAGAGAATATATTAATCCTCCAAGAGCTCTATTGAATAGGGCTAAGTGCACTTTATGACATTCATCCCTGATGGCAATGGAGCATGTTCGGATACCGAAATCTTATCGCCGCTGCCGGGGATCGAACCCGGGAATCAGAATCAGAATTGTTACTGGTGACACGTCAAATGACATTCATACACCAGGACCTGTGATGTGGGAAGTTAGTCCCTGGCTCTAACCAAAGAGGTAAATTTAGCTACACAATCATCTCGAAATAATCGAATCGAGAAGGGCATTCCAATCTCTAATGGTTCTGGGGAAGAACAACTCTTTATAAATGTCAGTTCTTGTGCTAATGGTCTGAAACGCCAACAAATGGTGATTTCTACAGTGGCAGCACCCTTCTGACCTTTGTATAAAAGGATTAGCCTACTGTCTTTTCTCATTTTCTTGAGAGACTCCCATTTTAATTTTCAAAGTATTCCAGTCATGCTGCCAGTTTCAAAGCAGTAATTGCCTGTTATAAATCTAGCAGCTCTATTCTGAACTTTCTCAATTTCATCGTTAAGGACCACTCCACTGGGGTCCCATATTCCAAGATTGGGCAAACAAGACCTTTATATGCTGCCTCTTTTACATCCTGAGGGCACTGATGAAGATTTCGCCTCAGGAAACCAAGCGTTCTATTTGCCTTAGTACACATGTTGCTAATATGAGTATTCCATCTCAAGTTGTGTGAGATTGTCACTCCAAGGTATTTAATGGACTCCACATTCTCGAGGACTGTTCCCTCTAAGGTGTAAGAAGCCTCAACTTTATTAGATATCTTCCTAGTTATCTGCATAATATTGCATTTAACTGGCTGAAATCTCATGCCCCATTTACGTGCCCAACATCCTAATCTATCTATGTCAGCCTGAAGTTTCAATGAGTCATCTGTATCTCTAATTTCCCAGTAACAAACACAGTCATCTGCGAACAGTCTTATTTCTGAGTCAATGTCAGTGGAAATATCATTGATGTACAGGGAGAACAAAAGTGGACCAAGAACGGTCCCTTGCGGGACTCCAGACAAAACTGGAGCCCACTCCGAAGATTCACCATTAATAACAACCCGCTGTTTTCTGTAGCAAAGAAAGGAATCTATCCATTGAGGGTCTTTCCCCCAATTCCATAACCAAATAGCTTAGATTTAAGTAGTTCATGAGGAGGGGTGTCAAAAGCCTTCTCGAAGTCCAGACTAAATGTGTCCACCCATCCCCCTTTGTCCAAGATTTTTGCCCAGTCATTAATAACTGTGCTTAGCTGAGTTTCACAACTGTGCCTTTTCCTAAATGCATGTTGTCTGTCTGACAAAAGTTTATGTATGTCCAAGTGGGCCATGATGTTTGAGCAGACTACATGTTCCAGCAATTTACACAGAACACAAGTCAGAGACACAGGGCGATAATTACGGACAAAAGCCCTACCTCCTTTTTTGAAGAGTGGATAGATGATTGCTATTAAAGAGCCATTCTTTTGGGATTTCACCCGTATCAAGAGATTATTGAAAAAAGTGTGCAAAAACTGGACTTAACTCATTTGCTAGTTCCTTCAGGACACTAGGATGAAGCTCATCAGGTCCTAAGGCCTTACTGGGGCTTAAGCCTTGAAGTAATTTGATCACTCCTGCAGCTGTCACAACAATATTATTCATGAATGGGGCCGATCTTCCAGTCAATGGAACCTCCTTGAACTCAGTTTTATTAAACGCATCATTGAATTGACCAACTAGTTCCTCTGCCCTTTCAGAGTCTGATTCAGCAACCCCGTCCCCTCCTCTTTTATTAAGGGGTGGGATACCTTGCCTGTCTTTCTTCTGGCTATTAATATATCTGTAGAAGTCTCTGGGATTTGCCTTTACATCTCCTACCAAGTTATTCACATACAAATCATGCTGATTTTTTATATCAGTCTTGATTTCACGTCTCAAGTTTTCAAATTTTGTCCGGAGTTTACCACTTCCCGTCTTTTTTGCCTTTGCATGAATCTTATTCCTTCTGCGAATTTTCCTTCTTATCTCTGGAGTGATCCAGGGAATAGAAGATACAGACCTACTAGTTTTTGAGGGGATATGATTTTCGGCCGAAGTATGACTAAAGAAGTTATCAAATCAAAATTCTCCTGTACAGACCGAGCATCTGAATGACCATTAAAGTAATTCTCCTTTGCAAATCTGAGTACATCCTTCCTCATAGTTTCATAGTCACCTTTCTGATATGAGTACACCTTCCTCCGAGGTTTCTTTATTGGTGGGATGTGAATTTTTAAAATATCCGGAGACAACATCGTGGTCACTTAGTTTATCTGCGGAATGAATGTCTTCGAATTGTCCTGGCAAAGTCGTAAGGATCAGATCCAATGTGTTCTTATCACAAGTGGGGAAGTTAACAATTTGTTCAAGGCCATGATCGTTCATAATGTCAATTAATATTTGTCCTTCCGACTGACTCAGCATTGTGCCTTGTTTGCTGAGCCTACCGGGACCTCTAGCATCAGAGGCAAGTGCACTAACCACTGAGCTTTCACGCTCCTTCTAGTCCGTGGACCTACAAATGAGCTATCATCCTCCAAAAACTGAACATTGAATGGATGACAAACACACACACTCATGCACACTTGAAATTGAAAACAAGCTGTCTGTTTCTGTCCAAATTTGGAATATTGTCGAAATAAGGGGCTTTCGAAATAAAAACGTTCACAAAGTATGGTATTTTGACAATTGCAACGGCCCTTGACATGCAGAATTAAATAGTAAACTTTCTTACAAATAATTCATTTTCTTGCTTCCATTCAGCGTGGATCGTGAGATCATATAAAATGTTTTCATCTGCGCTGTCGTCTTCCACGTCCTCGTTGGACGCCATACTTGCTTTACCTATTTTTAGATGCGGGATTTCCCAGTAATCTACGGTGCACACTAATGTCCGGAAAGTATCCGGGAAATGGGGGGGGGGGGGGGGCAGTGGTTCGTTATCCTTATTATCACCACTTCGGGTAGTCAGAAATTAATAAAATTAGTATCAAATAAAAATTTAGGCTACATTCTAAAAGATTAAAAAAAATAGTTTTCTTTTTTTACATTTTTGCCGTCCATTTTTTTAAGTTAATTTTCCCGGGAAATTCTCGGATTGTGTCGTGTCCTGGATGTTTTGGTAGTGGTGCGTTATCCTTAATATCTCAATTCGGGTGGTCAGAAATTAATAAAATTAGTATCAAATAAAATTTTAAGTTCCTTTTAAAAAAAAAATTAAAAATATTTTTCATTTTTAACATTTTAGGGGTCCATTTTTGAAGTTACGGTTTGTCCGGGAAATTATCGGACTGTGTCCTGGCATCTGGCGGCCAACAGGAGACTCTACATGGCTTTTGTAGACCTGGAGAAGGCATTTGATCGAGTGCCTCGGAAAGTCATCTGGTGGGCACAAAGAAAACTTGGAGTGGACGAGTGGATTATGCGACTGGCCCAAGCGATGTATGCTAATGCTCGGAGCCGTGTCCGTGTTGGTGATGGTTACAGTGAAGAATTCGAAGTGAAGGTGGGTGTTCATCAAGGCTCTGTTCTCAGCCCACTGCTTTTCATCATTGTGCTTGAAGCCTTGTCATACGAGTTCCGCTCTGGAGTCCCCTGGGAGGACCTGTATGCGGATGACCTTGTCATCATAGCTGAATTCCTTGAGGAATGTGTCAGGAGGCTCTTAACTTGGAAAGACGCAATGGAGGCGAAAGGGCTGAGAGTGAATGCAGGAAAGACAAAGATCATGATCCGTGGTTCAGTTCTGGACCTCCTGCAGAGTACAGGTCAGTTGCCATGCGCTGTATGTCACACTGGAGTGGGCAGAAACAGTATCTTTTGTAATGGCTGCAAGTTCTGGGTGCACAAGAAATGCAGTGGGCTCAAGCGCTTGACAGAGGACCCTGATTACAGGTGCACACGGTGCCAAGGAACTGCACGACCCTTAGATGGCAGACCACAGAGGGAAGTCCAAGTCGGATCCGACAAGTTGGAGGTTGTAGCTTCCTTTTGCTACCTAGGTGATATGCTCTCAGCAGCTGGTGGTTGCGACCTTTCAACCACAACACGTGTGAAAACAGCCGTGAAGAAATTCAAGGAGTTGCTACCAGTTCTCTCTTCCCGCCACCTCTCATTCAAGACACGTGGCCGTGTGTACAGCTCTTGTGTGCGGAGCGCAATACTCCATGCCAGTGAGACATGGCCATTGACAAAGCAAAACCTCCAACGTCTTCAGCGGAATGATAGGGCAATGATCAGACAGATCTGCAATGTCAAGCCTCAGGACAATGTCACCATCAGGTCCAGTGAGTCTCGTACTTGAGCGTCTTGGCATTGAGGACCTGCACCTCATCCTGAAAGAGAGAAGGCTTCGCTGGTATGGATATGTGGAACGCTCCAATGGTGCAGTCAAGACTGCCTGTGACATACAAGATGACCTGGAAGCAACTGACAGAAAGAGATTGCAGAGAATGGAAGCTCTCTGCTATCGACCCTCATGATAGACAGGCCTGGAGATCTGGTGTAAGATCTGCCATGCGTGCAGCAAGCCAGCTACCTGGAAGGGGGCCCACTTATGTGGATGTTGCCCCTGTACCTGCACGTTAATCAAAAATCTGTTTATGATGATGATTATGTTCTGGATGTTTGGGGATAGTTGTGCATTTTCATAATATCTCGGTTTGTGGAGATCACTAATTGATTACAATTGTATAGGTTAAAATTTAAAGCTCAATTCTAAAAGAATATTACGGCCCCCGCCCATCGGGGCTTGAAGAAATATATGGGCTGCATGATGCTTCCACGCAGAGCTGAAACCGACCCGCACACGAGTACTGGTAAACCGCTTAGAGGATCTAAGCCTGCCCAGGCAAAGCGGTGCGAGTCGGACCGTCCATGCTCATACACTCTATTGGTTTCATTGGGCGACAGGGCTTGAGATGTCATTTCATCTGAATGTCGGGTAAAAGTCCCACAAAATTGGAAGCAATGTCTCCAAAATGACCTTTACAGTGTTGACGGGGACGTTAAGCCTCAAATCAAACAAACAAAACAAAAGAATATTAAAAAATCTTTTTAAACACCTCATTATAGCAGCTCTTATGATTACCCTCAACCCGGATTGTGTCCAGGATGTTGGGGTATTGGTTCGTTTTCCTTAATATATCGACTTGTGAAAACGAATGAAAGAATGCACACCCCGTGTAAATCCTACTTTTCTCTGTATAAATTTGGATTTATATGGGTTTTCATTACACGGCTTTCAATGATGTCACACATGTTGCTGCTCATAAGACGGACACTGCCATTGTTTGATGATGAATTCAGACCTTAACATATTCTATGAAACCAAATTTTGCACTTACGATTATCACAGCAAATCGTGTTGTCAATGCACTCAGGCATTTTGCAGAAGCACCAGACTGAAATTTTACCATTTTACAAGTGAAGGAATGAAGTTAACGCCTGCCTGTATCTTTTTCTTTTGGAAACGCTGACATTTTTCAATTTTCCAAACATTCAACTAAATGCTGTCTCATTTTTGACACGTTGTATATTATTCTATTGTTAAATGAATCTGGAGCAAAACAAAACTCTACCATGTTCGCTATTGCTATAGCCCACACACCATTAGAATTCGGTTGTTGTTGAACAGGGGTATACATCTGTTCCTTATTTCTGCTAAAAAACATAGGTTGTGGGTACTCGTTGAAACCGTCTCGCCGTTCTGTTCTGTTTAGAGCAGAAATATGAAAAAATATAGGATTTTTTGTTTCATCGGAATTTCATTTTAGGGTTGCTAAGTTTACACTTTCTAGATCTCTTCTTAAAACGCACAGTATGGTTACTCGTCAGAACAGCCTCGGCGAGGTGATTCTAAAAAGAACCCACAATCGATTTTTAGCAGAAATAAGGGAAATAATAATAAACTACATTTTATATAAAGAAAACTGGGTTCATGTGGGTATACATTATTTTTCCTATTTCTGATCAAGACATAGGTTGTTGTTACTCGCTAGAACCGCCTCAACGAGGATGTTTTAACGAGCAACCACAAACTATGTTTGCAGTATAAACAAGAAAAATATGACGATTTTTTATCAGAAATGTAACCATTTTGGAAATGTGAAAAATGCACTATATCTCGTAACGTCCTACAAAATTGGAATGCAAAGTCTTCAAAATGATCAAAATAGTGTTGACGGTGATGTTTAATCTCAATTCCAACAAAAAAATAACAGCATTCATTCAAAATATCAATTGGACACAACTTTTGTGGAAGTCACTTTCTACTATTTCAATCCAGGTATGCAGCACACGTCAACTTATTACGAGTTAAAACAACACATGTTTAATCTCATCCCGTAAAATCGCTCAAAGTCCGTACACCTAATTCATCGCCAGCAACCAAATGGATGCGGCTCAATTTCGTCGTTGTTTCAGCAAACAGTGTAGAACCAGATCAGAGACCGCGTTTTGCGGCCCAGTTCAGACGCCATGTTTTGCAGCGTCTGATCATAACGGCCCGTAAAAACACTCAAAGTCCGTACACCTAATTCATCGCCAGCAAGAAATGGATGCGGTTAAATTTCGTCGTTGTTTAAGCAAACAGTGTAGAACCAGATCAGATGCCGCATTTTGCGGCCCAGTTCAGACGCCATGTTTTGCAGCGTCTGATCATAATGGTCCGTAAAAACACTCAAAGTCCGTACACCTAATTCATCGCCAGCAAGAAATGGATGCGGTTAAATTTCGTCGTTATTTGAGCAAACCGTGTAGTCCCAGATCAGACGCCGCATTTTGCGGCCCAGATTAGACGTTACGTTTTGCAGCGTCTGATCATTTGGGTCTACACTGTTTGCCAATGTCCCACAAATGCGACGCTATGCATATATGGGTTAAATATCTGATCTGGAGCTACACAGTTTGTCAATGTCCCACAAATGCTAGTCTAGGCATATATGGGTTAAACCTTTGATCAAGATCTACACTGTTTGCCAATGCCCCACCAATGGGACGCTTGTCATATATGGGTTAAACCTTTGATCAAGTTCTACACTGTGTTTTATGTAAATTGCTTGAACACATAGCCTTCTAAAACACCATGGCCCACTTGGATGAACATAAACTTTTGTCAGACAGACAACATGCATTCAGGAAAAGGCATAGTTGCGAAACTCAGTTGAGCACGGTTATTAATGACTGGGCAAAAACCCTGGACAAAGGTGGGGGGGGGATGCAGGTGGACACATTAATTCTGGACTTCGAGAAGGCTTTTGACACCCCCACCTCATTAACTACTTAAATCCAGATAATTTGGTTATGGAACTGGGGGGAAGACTCTCAAATTAATGGACTGATTTCTTCCTTTGCTACAGAAAACAGCGTGTTGTTGTTAATGGTGAATCTTCAGTATGGGCGCCAGTTTTATATCTGGGGTCCAACAGGGGACTGATCGTGTTCCGCTGCTATTCTCCTTGTACATTAATGATATTTACACTGGCATTGACTCAGAAATAAGACTGTTCGCAGACGACTGTGTTTGGTATCGGAAATTAGAGATACAGAGGACTCACTTAAACTATAGAAGGGCATAGATAGATTAGGATGTTGGGCACGAAAATGGGGCATGAGATTTCAGCCCGTTAAATGCAATATTATGCAGATAACTAGGAAGAGAACAAATAAAATTGAGGCTTCATACACCTTAGAGGGAACGGTCCTCGAAAATGTGGAGTCCATTAAATACCTTGGTGTGACAATCACAGACGATTCGAGATGGAATACACACATTAGCAACATGTGTACAAAGGCGAATAGAATACTTGGGTTCCTGAGGCGAAATCTTCATCAGTGTCTTCAGGATGTGAAGGAGACAGCATATAAGGGACTTGTTCACCCAATCTTGGAATATGGTAGTTGCATCTGGGACCCGAGTGGAGTGGTCCTTAATGAAGAAATTGAAAACGTTCAGAATAGAGCTGCTAGATTTGTAACAAACAGTTACTGCTTTGAAACTGGGAGCATGACTGGAATTCTAGGAAAATTAAGATGGGTGTCTCTCAAGAAAAGGAGAAGAGACAATAGGCTCATACTCTTATACAAAGGTCTAAAGGTTGCTTCCAGCATTCCAACAGATGGCCTTGTTCCCCCAGCTAGGCACTGTAGAAATCACAATTCATTGGCGTTTCAGACCCTTACTGCAAGAACTGACATTTATAAAGAATCGTTCTTCTCCCGAACCATCAGAGATTGGAATGCTCTTCCCGATTCGTTTATTTCGACAGCTGAAGGTGCCGATGACTGTGTCGCTAAGTTTTCCTCTTTGGTTAGAGCTACGGAATAACTTCCAATATCACAGGTCCTGGTGTATGAATGTCATTTGACGTAACACAAGTAACAATTCTGATTCTGGGGTGATGAAATGGTAGAATCGGGAAGGGCATTCCAATCTCTAATGGTCCGGGGGAAGAAAGACTCTTGTAAATGTCAGTTGTTGCTGTAGGAATCTGAATCTGTCAATGAATGACGATTTCTACAGCGCCTAGTCGGGGGAACAAGGTCATCCACCTAGGCATACTACCAATTCATCACTTGAAATGAACACCCCCTAAACCCCACTTTATATGGAGAAAACTGGGGTTTAGGAGGCTATATATTATTTTTCTTATTTCTGCTCCAAGTCATAGGCTGTGGGTACGCGTTAGAGCTGCCTCAATGAGACGGTTATAAAGAGAATTCACAACCTATGTTTGTAGTATAAATAAGGCAAAAAAAAAAAAATTAAAAAAAAATTGGAGATGTGAAAAAGTGCATTATGCCGCACGGGGGTATTATCGTAATGTTCAAAGCAGTAGTTGCTAGTAAATCTTTACTTTTATAGAGTAAAACTGGGGTTTACAGGATGTACATGTACATTATTTTTCTTATTTCTGCCCATTACGGTAACACCCCCGTGCGAATAAGTGCATTTTTACACATCTCTAAAATGGCCATTTTTTCTGATGAAAATCCTTGATATTTTTCTTGTAAATACTGCAAACCGGCATAGGTTGTGGGTGCTTGTTAGAACCGCCTCATTGAGGCGGTTCTAACGAGTACCAACAACCTATGTCTTGGAGCAAGAATAAGAAAAATAATGTATACCTCTATAAACCCGTTTTCTCCATATAAAGTGGGGTATAGGGGGTCTTCATTCCACGGGCTTGTTCACGTGATGCCCAAAAATATAGATTGAGGGCATTCGTTGCCGTGGTGGTTGCAACGAGTACACACAGTCTGTTTTGCGTAGAAATATAAAACATATCAGAGAGTTAATTTTGTCTGAAAATTTCCATTTTTTGGTGGTAAAATTTGCAATATATATGTATAGGCGTGTTTTCGTACGTAATGGAAAGACACACCACCATCAAACCACTTCATCGTACTAGAGAGAGAGAGAGAGAGAAGGATACAATCGCCAAACGGCTATCCAAAATAAAGTTATAAGCAGTACATACATGCAAAAACAAACAATTAAGAATTGACAAAAATAAACTATGACAGAAGCATGGTAGCTCAGTGGCTAGTGCACTTGCCTATGAGTCTAGAGCCCGCGGTTGGATTCCCCGCAGCGGTATTCAAACATGCTCCACTTTTCATACACATTTTATCGATAATTTTTAAGGTCGATAGTCAACCAAATTTTTGGTTTGATTTTAGGGTTAACGTCCATGTCAGCGCTGTAAAGGTCATTTTGTAGACGTTGTTTCCAGTACTGTGAGACATTTACCCGACATTAAGATGAAATGACTTCTCTAGCCCTGCCGCCCAATAAAACCAACAGGGTTTATATGCATGGACGGTATGACTCGCACCACTTTTTCTTGGTAGGCTTAGAACCTCTATGCAGTTTACCAGTACTCGTGTGCAGTCGGTTTTAGCTCTGCGTGGACGCATCATGCAGCACAATCTATTTCTTCAAGACCCCATGGGCGGGGACAGTCGACCATGTTACTAAGCATAAATCTTTTTCAGCGCTAAATTCCACATGGCTATCACTGATTTGTTGGTTATCGCAGTGAGGTCAGCGTGTTTCCTAATAGGGTTAGCTGTAGTATCTTGGCTTGAATCAAACATGGGCTGAATGATGTGCTCCGTGGTGCAGTGGTTACGCTACTCGCCTTGTAAACCAGGGGTCGCATGATCGATCCCGGGCTTCTCCAGACTTTCGGATGAGTCTTTAAACCGAGGTCCCGTCTCCGTATGACCTTAGCTGTTGGTGGGACGTTTTGGCAAACAGTGTAGGTCCATATTAGACGCCACAGAACGCGGCGTCTGATGAGGGTCTATACTGTTTGCTTAGATTACAATAATACAGAATGTATTTCAAACTGCACGTGTTACAAAACATATACAGTAAAATTCCTATATTAAGACCACCTTTGGGACTGTTCAAAAGTGGTCTTTAAGACCACTTTTGAGCCAAAAGTGGTCTTAAAAAAGTGGTCTTTAAGACCACTTTTGAGCAGCCCCAAAGGCGGTCCATGACCAGAGGACACTGTATGCAGAATACACAAATAAAGAATAACTGCAACCTACTAAATAAGCTATTTAAAGCAGAATTAGTCTTAATTTTAGGTTGTCATAATAGCGGAATTTTACTGTACATCAGATGCATTCAATAAGTACGACTTTACAGAGTGTTCGTATTTCTTTCAAATTTCACATCATTCAAGATAAGTGAGTGAGTGTTTGAGCTTTACGTCCCACCAACAGCTAAGGTCATTCGGAGACGGGACCTCGGTTTAAAGACTCATCCGAAAGTCTGGAGAAGCCCGGGATCGATTATGCGACCCCTGGTTTACAAGGCGAGTAGCGTAACCACTGCACCACGGAGCATATCATTCAAGATACCACCCATTATAACATGTTAGAATACTTTTCTTGTTCTATATAAATCTATGTTATTGGGTATTCATTAGAACCGCCGCCAACATTATATGTGTTTTTTTATGGAGAATTGCCAAGTTTTTCACAAAATACCCGTTATAGCATGCTTTTTCGACTTACGTTTGATGAGATTATGCGGGAAGAGATGGAATGGTTTAAAACATGAAATAGACTGGAATTGAGTGTATTTGAGTCACAACCAAACGTTAATAATGTTTTCGACAGCCCAAATCATCACGAAAACACGGCTATATAATTTATGACCCCTTTGAACCCCACTTTTAGTAAAAATGGGGTTTCCGGGGGTATACCTTATTTTTCTTATTTCTGCTCTAAAATATAGATTGTGGGTACACTCGATGAGGCGGTTCTAACGAGTGCCCACAATCTATATTTGGTGCAGAAAAAAAGAAAAATATCACAATTTTTCATCTTAAAGTTTTCATTTTTTCGGCGATAAAGGTTTTGAAATTGAGAAGGCCATTTGTCTGCCACAAGTGATTGTTGACAGGACTTCCGGACAAGAACCAGCACCAAGCAATATGGGTAAGTGTCTTTCTCTTGGTTCTCACGGGAATCGAACCGGCTACCTACCAGTCTGAAACCCAATGCATTACCATTGCACCACAGCGCTCAACAATTCAGGCTGCAGTTGAACTCTATCTAGGTTTTACACTAAGTCTGTGATGAAATGTGCCCCAGATATAAGTCAAGCTTTTTACGAAGCTTAAGGTTCCTCAATACATTTGCACAAGAAAAATATAGGTGTCAGATTTGCATGTTATTTTTTCCCAAAATATGATCCTGATTTCCTTTTAAAATGCCTGTCCTAGAAGGAGAATGTTTGGAGGTGCTAAAGGTTATTACAGCAAGTACTTTCTTGCATTAGCAACATTTCAGTGCCTTTGAAAATAAATGCATTTCTGTATTTTTCACCTTCACCAGGAAAAAAATGAAAACGCCTTCTAGACTTTTTAAAAGTTACTAAAACAGCTGCAGATCAATAGTTCACAACAAATACTAGCGACTCGGACAAAGCTTTCTGTCAAAAAGCCTACCTGAATTGAAAACCACAATTTTTTTGACATGTTTTTCTTCATGGGCGCCGCCATCTTCCTTGTTTCCAGGAAATCTGAACTGCTCCGATTTCATCAATTATGCCACTTCCACATTTTATTTTGCCCATCAACAATGAATATACCTTGAAAATTCAGCTTTATAGCCTCCTTCCTGCATATAGCATTATGACATCGCCTATCTTGGAAGCATGTCATCACTGATAAATTATTGTAGCTGTCAAATTGAAAGAGATATCCATCTTGCCAAGGTAAACACGTATTCATACGCCTTGGAACTAATTTCCAAAAATTACAATAGTACACCATTGTTTTTAATTTAAAACATAATATTCATTTTTGAAACTGTATTGCAACTAATTTCACGTACTTTCTAACATAATTTGTTCGTTAATTTATGTATATAGTATGCATTCATTTCCGAACTATTTTTTATGTGTAACGTTTTCCAGGTTGGTGTTGTTCGGCCCAGCTTCTAGTAAACAAATTGAGAAAATAAGATTTTTGAAACTTTTTTCATCAAAACATATTAAATGCATTGGGCTTCTATGAGTTTTTACCAGCCTACACATTGGTAAGAAGGTGACATAACAGATCATCAATTGGATTAGATAAATATAAACTTTGTGTTGTCCAGAAGTTCACCTGTGCAAGAATCAATTAGTTGTTTATGGTGGCTCATGTGAACCAATGTAACAAATCAATGGGTAAAAATAATTTCTATACCATTGCAGTTATTGGCTGTGATCAGAAGCCTTTTGGTGCTGAACAGGCTGCTTTCAGTCCTTCAGTTCAAATATGGGGATAAACTGTTGGCTTATCTTATTTTCAATTATTTGGTTTTGATTTATCAAATATCAAAGCACCCATCCTGTAAACCCAATCAGTAACACAGTGAAACTTTTGTGCAGTGATTGCATAAATTGTTATAAACTGCATGAATGAAATATATAAAATGAAGTACTAAAAGCACCGAAGAAGGGCAATCATTTTACAAGCTAAATGCAAGAGATTTCAACACCTCAACCCAATCAATGAGCTTGTTGCCAAATTGGTAGAACTAATCCTTTTTGGCTACCATACACTGAATTTAAAATAGTACCAGGTGAGATAATTACATTTTTTGAATTTTTGGGAATCATTAATTTTCAGTTCTATTTAGGTATTTTATTTGAAATTCCTCTGTTGCAGTGCCTAAAGGCAACCTTGAGCCACATTTCTATGATAGTATTTTACACTTTGTGGTTTTGTGGATTGAGATGTATTTTTTTTTGCAAAACCAAGGAAAAATGCAATAATTTACTAAAATGGTGACTTTCGAATAAAAATCTTTGGCTTTCATATTCTTACATTTACATGGACTACCATCTGATGAAAAAATCTTTTTGGGTAATTGTATGCAAATATGATTTTTTCAGTACCCCAAATGTAGTGAAATAACTGTATTGAGGAACCTTAAAAAATAGAAGTGAAGGATCGGTACAACTACCCAACGCCCCCCATCAGAGAGGCCAAAGGGGAAGAAATACGAACATGAAATAACTAAACCCTAATCGGAAAGCCAAAAGGACAGTTCCTTTCCCACGGCTATCCAAAATAAAAAGATATATGCAATAGATGCATGAAAAGACAAAACTGTCGCGACAGAAGAACCGCATTGAACAGTAAGTAAAAAGAATTTCTGTGAATTAGTTCCTGTGATTTCAAGACCTTTGTAATAGACGGTGTTTTTACCGTTAAGTCCCGGTGTTTGTCACCTCTTCTGACTTTTTTTCCTATTAAAAGTTTCGTGATATTTTTCCTTACTTATACTCTAAATAGATAGTTGGTGCTTGTTTGAACTGCCACATTGAGGCAATTTTAACGAGTAACACCAACTAAGATTGTTAATATAGACTTGAACCCCAATTTTCGTTTTAATTAAGAAGTGAGATTGAAAAGAGTACGATAAAATTCCTATATTAAGACCACTTTTGGGACTGTTCAAAAGTGGTCATTAAGACCACTTTTGAACAGTCCAAAAAGTGGTCTCTGACCCGAGGACACTGTATGCAGAAAACACAAAGAAAGAATAACTACAGCCTACCAAATAAGCTTTTTAAAGTAGAATTACTCTCAATTTTAGGTGGTCTTAATAGCGGCATTTTACTGTATTTATTTCACAGACTTGTTATCGTGACGCGAAAATTAATAATAGTTTAACCCATTTAGATCGCCCCCGCCCATAGGGGCTTGAAGAAATATATGGGCTGCATGATGCTTCCACGCAGAGCTGAATCCGGCCAGCACACTAGTACTGGTAAACCGCTTAGAGGATCTAAGCCTGTCCAGGAACCGCGGTGCGAGGCGGACCTTCCATGCTAATAAACCCTATTGGTTTCATTGGGCAACAGGGCTTGAGATGTCATTTCATCTCAATGTCGGGTAAAAGTCCCACAAAATTGGAAGCAACGTCTCCAAAATGACCTTTACAGTGTTGACGGGGACGTTAAACCTCAAATCAAACAAACAAACAAAGAAAAACCCATTTAGTGCCGGAAACTCCAAAACGGGTACCAGGGCAAACAGTGCAGGCCCAGATCAGACGCCGGTTCTGCGGAGTCTGATCAGGGCCTCCACTGTTTGCTAAAAGTTCACTCATTTTCCAAACAAATGTTGAAGAAAACACAACCTGACACCCCCAAATTTTGAAATGGACTCCTGCAATATATAAGGAGGAAGATTCCATGTTAGTACTTTGTGGTACAAAAACGGTTAAGCGAATTATGCCGAGGTGTTCGATACGTGAGACTTGAATGACGTGTTGACGTAATGCTAAGGTATCGTCTGGCTTTTAGAAATGTCAATGGATGTATCATGTCGTAATTATCACATAGACGAAATTATGTGAACTAAAACACGAAATATGCAATTTATTGTGTCTAGACCATTAAGATTTTATTTCTTTCAAGTCATTGTGTCGAGTCATGATTTTGATCAGTGAAGCCAAAGCACTGTCTCCTGACATCTGAACTATTTATTAAATGCGGAGGCTGCGAAGTATACATTGGTGGTTTAGGCAACCAGTTAAGAACAAAAAATACCTAACGGCATTAGGGGCAAGTTTTCAGTCTAGTTTTGAAACAAGCTATTAACTATGGCAGAAAGAAAATCATTTCGCCCACAAAATGTTCACATTTTCTAAAAAAAAAAAGCCAAAAAAAAAACATATTAGAGCAAAACAGTTTTCACCATTTGAGAGGATATTTCAAACCACAACAGGTAACAACAGAATCTGAGATCCACAATAAACAACTACCATTTTCCATGAAATGAAGCAGACGCAAAGATGCCTTTTACCATTTTAAAGAGCATCAAAAGGTAGGAATGGAAACAACTTAAAGTGAGTTCTTTGTATTCTAAACAAAAGTCCAACAATAAACAAACAAACCAAAAAAAAAAAAAAAAAAAAAAACTACAAATAAATTTTATCAAATACTACCAGGCCAACAGCAAAAGCGTTTGCATCACATAATAGGACAGTTCAATCTATAACAGATAGCAAAATTTTATGGCTTAGTAAAATTCAAATTCCATCTGTTTCTTCAACAAATCCAATTGTCTGAAAAAAAAAATGAAGTGATATGGCAAAATAAATTTCACCATCAGAAGGAGCATTAAAAATAGTTCTAGCAAGAACTGACAAAGAATAACCATGAAGTACCAAGAAATTGCCTTTTTCTAAAAAAAAATGTATTTCTTACATGCTTTTCAATGAATGATAGAGATTTATCAGTGAAATATAAATCGATATTT
The DNA here is from genome assembly GCA_963580285.1 of Lucinisca nassula. Lineage (NCBI taxonomy): Eukaryota > Metazoa > Mollusca > Bivalvia > Lucinida > Lucinidae > Lucinisca > Lucinisca nassula. Next base: position 128,448,433 of record OY757018.1, on the reverse strand, counting down.
TCACTGTTTCAAACAGTGAAAATACGATTTTTTATTTTTCACTGTTTGGGACTACTTTTTTCTTCAAATCTAACTCTAATTTCAATTTTATCTTTGTCAGATAACTGAACAATACTGAAATGTGTTCTAATTGACGCATAGCCCGTTCATGTGTGACGGGGACGTTACTGACGTCATTTATGACGCTGACGTCACGTCTTTTGTCGCGCGACGTTAGACTTGCCAGCAATTTCTTTGGAAAACTACTCTCTCAATTATTTCATTAATCATTCATAATAATACCATCCCAGGCCATTTCTCAGGTGCAAACTTTCAGTTTCAGTTTGCACCCAATAGTACCCCACGGGCCTCCGTGGCCTAATGGATAAGAGCGCTGACTCTTAGTCATTAGGCCTCTCACCGCCGTGGGTTCGAGCCTCGCTCGGGTCACGTGTGAGACGCCAAGTTCTGCAACGGAAGGTCAGGTGGTTTTTCTCCGGGTACTCCGGTTTTCGCCCACCTATGATTAACGATCGGCTCGATATGAGTGAAATAATCTTGAAAGGGCCGTAAAACCCAAACAAAAAAAAAAAAAAAAAATAGTATACCCACTAAACACGCTGGACACCACTAAATTGACGCGAAACGAACAGGAACAAAGATAATTTTCTCCGAATGTGAGCGACACCATTAAAGACGCTAAATATTGCCTTTTGAAGCATGTAAGAAACAGAAAATTTGATTTTTTCAGTGCAAGATAAAATTTTATTTCACTCATGAACACCAAAACTGACATTTTCACTCGTGGCTACGCCACTCGTGAAAATAACAGTTTTGGTGTTCATTCGATGAAATAAAATTCGACCTTACACTGAAAAAATCAAATATCCTCTATTTCTTACATGCTTTTCAATGAATGATAGAGATTTATCAGTGAAATATAAATCGATATTTTCACTGTTTCAAACAGTGAAAATACGATTTTTTATTTTTCACTGTTTGGGACTACTTTTTTCTTCAAATCTAACTCTAATTTCAATTTTATCTTTGTCAGATAACTGAACAATACTGAAATGTGTTCTAATTGACGCATAGCCCGTTCATGTGTGACGGGGACGTTACTGACGTCATTTATGACGCTGACGTCACGTCTTTTGTCGCGCGACGTTAGACTTGCCAGCAACTTCTTTGGAAAACTACTCTCTCAATTATTTCATTAATCATTCATAATAATACCATCCCAGGCCATTTCTCAGGTGCAAACTTTCAGTTTGCAGTTTGCACCCAATAGTATACCCACTAAACACGATGGACACCACTAAATTGACGCGAAACGAACAGGAACAAAGATAATTTTCTCCGAATGTGAGCGACACCATTAAAGACGCTAAATATTGCCTTTTGAAGCATGTAAGAAACAGAAAATTTGATTTTTTCAGTGCAAGATAAAATTTTATTTCACTCATGAACACCAAAACTGACATTTTCACTCGTGGCTACGCCACTCGTGAAAATAACAGTTTTGGTGTTCATTCGATGAAATAAAATTCGATCTTACACTGAAAAAATCAAATATCCTCTATATATACAGTAAAATTCCGCTATTAAGACCACCAAAAATTGAGACTTATTCTGCTTTAAAAAGCTTATTTAGAAAGTTTCAGTTATTCTTTCCTTGTGTTTTCTGCATACAGTGTCCTCTTGTCAGAGACCATCTTGGGAGTGTTCAAAAGTGGTCTTTAAGACCACTTTTGAACAGTCCCAAAGGTGGTCTTAATATAGGAATTTTACTGTATATATTTGTGAAGTTTAATCCGCATGTTCCATTAACCCTTTACCACTCAGGGATTTTGTGAATTTCGCTGATTTTCACAGTGTTGCACCTGACAGCAACTTCAACTAGCCATTGCTTCATAATGGATGGTCTGTTTTACACCAAACTCGGTATGAATGTGCATTGGGCAGTAGCCTTTCAAATGCAAACTTTCATGACTTGATCATTGTTGTCATGATAAAGAGGGGGCATCTCAAAGTTGGCAAAAAGTGTGTTTTCACATGAATTTTTGACCACATTTTAATCTTCACACAGCTGTCAAGGCAACAATAAAGGTGTTTGGCACTGGCCATTTTCACTGTTTGCAGCATGTTTTATCAGCATCAATTTTCAGGCATTTTTGACCCCAGACACCCTCAGATATAAATTTTAGCGGCCAGTTGGGCCATGCACCCAAAATTTTTCGGGATGTGAGGGGGGGCAAGCCCCCCCCCTTCAATCCCTCCCAGAATATTTTTAGTGGGGAGGTGCGCGAAAAAACAGGTCACTTTTTTGCCTAACAAATCCTAAAGCAAACATAACTATCCAGGGATAGAAATGCAGATTTTAGGTGTTTCTGGGGCTTTAAATGGGGGGGGGGGTGCAGACACGTAAAAACACGTATCTGAGTGGTAAAGGGTTAACTGAAATCTGGGAACATACTGAATTTTAGCCTAAAATGCATTGATTATATCTGAAATATTGTTTCTTGCAATAAATTGATGAAAAAACATTATTTTGATCAGTAAGGATTTTCTTCATTAACTGAAATCTGGGAACATACTGAATTTTAGCCTAAAATGCATTAATTATATCTGAAATATTGTTTCTTGCAATAAATTGATGAAAAAACATTATTTTGATCAGTAAGGATTTTCTTCATTAACCCTTTACCACTCAGGGATTTTGTGAATTTCGCTGATTTTCACAGTGTTGCACCTGACAGCAACTTCAACTAGCCATTGTTTCATAATGAATGGTCTGTTTTACACCAAACTCGGTATGAATGTTCATTGGGCAGTAGCCTTTCAAATGCAAACTTTCATGACTTGATCATTGTTGTCATGGTAAAGAGGGGGCATCTCAAAGTTGGCAAAAAGTGTGTTTTCACATGAATTTTTGACCACATTTTAATCTTCACACAGCTGTCAAGGCAACAATTAAGGTGTTTGGCACTGGCCATTTTCACTGTTTGCAGCATGTTTTATCAGCATCAATTTTCAGGCATTTTTGACCCCAGACACCCTCAGATATAAATTTTAGCGGCCAGTTGGGCCATGCACCCAAAATTTTTCGGGATGTGGGGGGGGGGGGGCAAGCCCCCCCCCCCCCTTCAATCCCTCCCAGAATATTTTTAGTGGGGAGGTGCGCGAAAAAACAGGTCACTTTTTTGCCTAACAAATCCTAAAGCAAACATAACTATCCAGGGATAGAAATGCAGATTTTAGGTGTTTCTGGGGCTTTAAATGGGGGGGGGGGGGGGTGCAGACACGTAAAAACACGTATCTGAGTGGTAAAGGGTTAACTGAAATCTGGGAACATACTGAATTTTAGCCTAAAATGCATTGATTATATCTGAAATATTGTTTCTTGCAATAAATTGATGAAAAAACATTATTTTGATCAGTAAGGATTTTCTTCATTAACTGAAATCTGGGAACATACTGAATTTTAGCCTAAAATGCATTAATTATATCTGAAATATTGTTTCTTGCAATAAATTGATGAAAAAACATTATTTTGATCAGTAAGGATTTTCTTCATTAACCCTTTACCACTCAGGGATTTTGTGAATTTCGCTGATTTTCACAGTGTTGCACCTGACAGCAACTTCAACTAGCCATTGTTTCATAATGAATGGTCTGTTTTACACCAAACTCGGTATGAATGTTCATTGGGCAGTAGCCTTTCAAATGCAAACTTTCATGACTTGATCATTGTTGTCATGGTAAAGAGGGGGCATCTCAAAGTTGGCAAAAAGTGTGTTTTCACATGAATTTTTGACCACATTTTAATCTTCACACAGCTGTCAAGGCAACAATTAAGGTGTTTGGCACTGGCCATTTTCACTGTTTGCAGCATGTTTTATCAGCATCAATTTTCAGGCATTTTTGACCCCAGACACCCTCAGATATAAATTTTAGCGGCCAGTTGGGCCATGCACCCAAAATTTTTCGGGATGTGGGGGGGGGGGGGCAAGCCCCCCCCCCCCCTTCAATCCCTCCCAGAATATTTTTAGTGGGGAGGTGCGCGAAAAAACAGGTCACTTTTTTGCCTAACAAATCCTAAAGCAAACATAACTATCCAGGGATAGAAATGCAGATTTTAGGTGTTTCTGGGGCTTTAAATGGGGGGGGGGGGGTGCAGACACGTAAAAACACGTATCTGAGTGGTAAAGGGTTAACTGAAATCTGGGAACATACTGAATTTTAGCCTAAAATGCATTAATTATATCTGAAATATTGTTTCTTGCAATAAATTGATGAAAAAACATTATTTTGATCAGTAAGGATTTTCTTCATTAACTGAAATCTGGGAACATACTGAATTTTAGGCTAAAATGCATTAATTATATCTGAAATATTGTTTCTTGCAATAAATTGATGAAAAAACATTATTTTGATCAGTAAGGATTTTCTTCATTAACCCTTTACCACTCAGGGATTTTGTGAATTTCGCTGATTTTCACAGTGTTGCACCTGACAGCAACTTCAACTAGCCATTGTTTCATAATGAATGGTCTGTTTTACACCAAACTCGGTATGAATGTTCATTGGACAGTAGCCTTTCAAATGCAAACTTTCATGACTTGATCATTGTTGTCATGGTAAAGAGGGGGCATCTCAAAGTTGGCAAAAAGTGTGTTTTCACATGAATTTTTGACCACATTTTAATCTTCACACAGCTGTCAAGGCAACAATTAAGGTGTTTGGCACTGGCCATTTTCACTGTTTGCAGCATGTTTTATCAGCATCAATTTTCAGGCATTTTTGACCCCAGACTCCCTCAGATATAAATTTTAGCGGCCAGTTGGGCCATGCACCCAAAATTTTTCGGGATGTGAGGGGGGGGGGGGGAAAGCCCCCCCCCCCCCCTTCAATCCCTCCCAGAATATTTTTAGTGGGGAGGTGCGCGAAAAAACAGGTCACTTTTTTGCCTAACAAATCCTAAAGCAAACATAACTATCCAAGGATAGAAATGCAGATTTTAGGTGTTTCTGGGGCTTTAAATGGGGGGGGGGGGGGTGGGGGGCAGACACGTAAAAACACGTATCTGAGTGGTAAAGGGTTAACTGAAATCTGGGAACATACTGAATTTTAGCCTAAAATGCATTGATTATATCTGAAATATTGTTTCTTGCAATAAATTGATGAAAAAACATTATTTTGATCAGTAAGGATTTTCTTCATTAACCCTTTACCACTCAGGGATTTTGTGAATTTCGCTGATTTTCACAGTGTTGCACCTGACAGCAACTTCAACTAGCCATTGTTTCATAATGAATGGTCTGTTTTACACCAAACTCGGTATGAATGTTCATTGGGCAGTAGCCTTTCAAATGCAAACTTTCATGACTTGATCATTAATGTCATGGTAAAGAGGGGGCATCTCAAAGTTGGCAAAAAGTGTGTTTTCACATGAATTTTTGACCACATTTTAATCTTCACACAGCTGTCAAGGCAACAATTAAGGTGTTTGGCACTGGCCATTTTCACTGTTTGCAGCATGTTTTATCAGCATCAATTTTCAGGCATTTTTGACCCCAGACACCCTCAGATATAAATTTTAGCGGCCAGTTGGGCCATGCACCCAAAATTTTTCGGGATGTGAGGGGGGGGGGGCAAGTCCCCCCCCCCTTCAATCCCTCCCAGAATATTTTTAGTGGGGAGGTGCGCGAAAAAAACAGGTCACTTTTTTGCCTAACAAATCCTAAAGCAAACATAACTATCCAGGGATAGAAATGCAGATTTTAGGTGTTTCCGGGGCTTAAAATGGGGGGGGGGGGGTGCAGACACGTAAAAACACGTATCTGAGTGGTAAAGGGTTAAGTAGCGGAAAAAGATGTTAAGGAACATTTATGGGTGAATGTAAAAGATCATAACTCTGTCAAAATGTTAACGGATTTTGTCCATCAACTATCTCAAACCACACATCCTTGATACCATTGTGTATACAAAATTTCAATCAATTCCCTAAAACACACACACATGCACACGCACACGCACACACACACATACACGCGCGCGCACGCACGCACACAGAAGTTATGAGCTGAACATTAAAATCATCTCTAAAACCTGTTTAGAGAAGCACATGATGGAAAGTTCAACAATTTGCGACAATCCTTTCGGTGCGTCTTTGATTTTCGTTTCGAACAGCATCAAACGTGCGACGGGAAGAAGTTTTATTGCTAAACTGCTGGTTGCGTGGTTGTAAATTGGAAAGAATTGTTGTGGTATGCAAGACATCACGAAAACACGCCTATATAAATACATTGTAAACTTTACCGCTGAAAAAAACTAAAATTTTAAAATGAACAATTGTGATATTTTTCTTATTTCTACTCAAAATATAGATTGTGGGCACTCGTTAGAACGGCCTCGACATCGAGGCGGTGATAACGAGTACCCACAATCTATATTTTAGAGCAAAAATAAGAAAAATAAGGTTTACTCCTGCAAACCCTAGTTTTTCTATGTAAAACTGGGGTTCAAGGGGTTCAAATTTAAATAGGCGTGTTTTCGTGTTCATAGCCGTAACTATTGCACCGAGGCGCCAAGGACGACCCCATGCATTATTGTCCGAGGCCGTAGGCCGAGGGGAATTGTGCAATGGGCCGTCCGAGGTGCCGAGGGGCAATCGTTTTGACTATCCTTCAAGCAGTCATGAAGTAAATGTTTTATTACCCAACTGGTTAATGAAAAACATCCATTGAAGACAACAAATGTTGATATAAAACAACAATATGAAGTTTGAGTTAAACAGTGTGGACAAAGTATGAGGTTTGAGTTGAACATTGTAGACCACGATCAGACTGTTCCTTCAGTAAAGAAATGTTGTTTTTTATTTTTCTGCTGTTCATTAAAGTATGAACGCAGCGGGTCGCGTGCAAAGTAAATGAATCCCGAGGGTTTCATGTAAACTTTGCTAGCTTCCAGCAACCCGCTATCGTTCATACTTTCATGAAAAGCAGAAGAAATAAATTTATTTTTTTTATATTTAAACTTTTTTGCCCCTCATCACTGCGCGAGAAAATGCTTATAGGACAAGCTTTTAAAGCTGAAAAACCCATTGTTTAGACTGACATCAGTTGACGTAACTGAAAACCATGTGACTCAATGTGTTCATGGAAGTATGAACTACATTGTTTTCTATAGGTTAAACGTCTCCCTGCCCTACATCATAGTGTAGATTATATTTTCTTGTCCTTTGGGATCATTGATTCCATTGTTGAGTTTTGAAAATATCTGAGGGTCACTGATGAGGCCGAATTGGCCGAAACTAGCTAGTCTGGCACCGAAAACATGTACACTCCATATTTTCACTTCTGTGGTGTATTCCTTGCTTCCAAAGGATAACCCTTTTATAGAACATATTTAACTTCACTACAGCTGGTGTGTGGGAATGTGTGGCGGCGGTAAAAAGTCTCCCTGCCCTACATCATATTGTAGATTATATTTTCTTGTCCTTTGGGATCATTGATTCCATTGTGGAATTTTGAAAATATCTGAGGATCACTGATGAGGCCTAATTGGCCGAAACTAGCTAGTCTCGCCAAGCAACATGTACCATCCATATTTTTCACTTCTGTGGTGTACTCCTTGCTTCCAAAGGATAACCCTTTTATAGAACATATTTAACTTCACTACAGCTGGTGTGTGGGAATGTGTGGCGGCGGTAAAACGTCTCCCTGCCCTACATCATAGTGTAGATTATATTTTCTTTTCCTTTGGGATCATTGATTCCATTGTGGAATTTTGAAAATATCTGAGGGTCACTGATGAGGCCTAATTAGCCGAAACTAGCTAGTCTGGCCCAGAAAACATGTACACTCCATATTTTTCACTTCTGTGGTGTATTCCTTGCTTCCAAAGAATAACCCTTTTATAGAACATATTTAACTTCACTACAGCTGGTGTGTGGGAATGTGTGGCGGCGGTAAAACGTCTCCCTGCCCTACATCATAGTGTAGATTATATTTTCTTGTCCTTTGAGATCATTGATTCCATTGTTGAATTTTGAAAATATCTGAGGGTCACTGATGAGGCCTAATTGGCCGAAACTAGCTAGTCTGGCCCAGAAAACATGTACACTCCATATTTTTCACTTCTATGGTGTATTCCTTGCTTCCAAAGGATAACCCTTTTATAGAACATATTTAACTTCACCACAGCTGGTGTGTGGGAATGTGTGGCGGCGGTAAAACGTCTCCCTGCCCTTCATCATAGTGTAGATTATATTTTCTTGTCCTTTGGGATCATTGATTCCATTGTGGAATTTTGAAAATATCTGAGGATCACTGATGAGGCCTAATTGGCCGAAACTAGCTAGTCTGGCCCAGAAAACATGTACACTCCATATTTTTCACTTCTGTTGTGTATTCCTTGCTTCCAAAGAATAACCCTTTTATAGAACATATTTAACTTCACTACAGCTGGTGTGTGGGAATGTGTGGCGGCGGTAAAACGTCTCCCTGCCCTACATCATAGTGTAGATTATATTTTCTTGTCCTTTGGGATCATTGATTCTATTGTTGAATTTTGAAAATATCTGAGGGTCACCGATGAGGCCTAATTGGCCGAAACTAGCTAGTCTGGCCCAGAAAACATGTACAGTCCATATTTTTCACTTCTGTGGTGTATTTCTTGCTTCCAAAGGATAACCCTTTTATAAAACATATTTAACTTCACCACAGCTGGTGTGTGGGAATGTGTGGCGGCGGTAAAACGTCTCCCTGCCCTACATCATAGTGTAGATTATATTTTCTTTTCCTTTGGGATCATTGATTCCATTGTGGAATTTTGAAAATATCTGAGGATCACTGATGAGGCCTAATTGGCCGAAACTAGCTAGTCTCGCCAAGCAACATGTACCATCCATATTTTTCACTTCTGTGGTGTACTCCTTGCTTCCAAAGGATAACCCTTTTATAGAACATATTTAACTTCACTACAGCTGGTGTGTGGGAATGTGTGGCGGCGGTAAAACGTCTCCCTGCCCTACATCATAGTGTAGATTATATTTTCTTTTCCTTTGGGATCATTGATTCCATTGTGGAATTTTGAAAATATCTGAGGGTCACTGATGAGGCCTAATTAGCCGAAACTAGCTAGTCTGGCCCAGAAAACATGTACACTCCATATTTTTCACTTCTGTGGTGTATTCCTTGCTTCCAAAGAATAACCCTTTTATAGAACATATTTAACTTCACTACAGCTGGTGTGTGGGAATGTGTGGCGGCGGTAAAACGTCTCCCTGCCCTACATCATAGTGTAGATTATATTTTCTTGTCCTTTGAGATCATTGATTCCATTGTTGAATTTTGAAAATATCTGAGGGTCACTGATGAGGCCTAATTGGCCGAAACTAGCTAGTCTGGCCCAGAAAACATGTACACTCCATATTTTTCACTTCTATGGTGTATTCCTTGCTTCCAAAGGATAACCCTTTTATAGAACATATTTAACTTCACCACAGCTGGTGTGTGGGAATGTGTGGCGGCGGTAAAACGTCTCCCTGCCCTTCATCATAGTGTAGATTATATTTTCTTGTCCTTTGGGATCATTGATTCCATTGTGGAATTTTGAAAATATCTGAGGATCACTGATGAGGCCTAATTGGCCGAAACTAGCTAGTCTGGCCCAGAAAACATGTACACTCCATATTTTTCACTTCTGTTGTGTATTCCTTGCTTCCAAAGAATAACCCTTTTATAGAACATATTTAACTTCACTACAGCTGGTGTGTGGGAATGTGTGGCGGCGGTAAAACGTCTCCCTGCCCTACATCATAGTGTAGATTATATTTTCTTGTCCTTTGGGATCATTGATTCTATTGTTGAATTTTGAAAATATCTGAGGGTCACCGATGAGGCCTAATTGGCCGAAACTAGCTAGTCTGGCCCAGAAAACATGTACAGTCCATATTTTTCACTTCTGTGGTGTATTTCTTGCTTCCAAAGGATAACCCTTTTATAAAACATATTTAACTTCACCACAGCTGGTGTGTGGGAATGTGTGGCGGCGGTAAAACGTCTCCCTGCCCTACATCATAGTGTAGATTATATTTTCTTGTCCTTTGGGATCATTGATTCCATTGTGGAATTTTGAAAATATCTGAGGGTCACTGATGAGGCGTAATTGGCCGAAACTAGCTAGTCTGGCCCAGAAAACATGTACACTCCATATTTTTCACTTCTGTGGTGTATTCCTTGCTTCCAAAGGATAACCCTTTTATAGAACATAATTACATTAGACTTTGCAAAGGAAACGTTGATATGTGGTTATATCTGAGTCTGCAATGATTGATTTTAGAGATGCGTCGCCAGACATGCCAGACAACATATTTTGCTGTTGGTTTTGGGAGAAATTACTGGTCCCCGTTTTTTGGTGGCTGGGTGGGTGTGTGTGTGTGGGGGGGGGTGGGGGGGGGGAAGGAGGGAAAACAATCATTGTGCATTTCGCAAGCACAGGGGAGGTCATATACATGATTCCTACATTTTCAAATATCCAGAACGTTTGTTTCTTGGAGTAATAAATAATTACAATTATACTCTTCTCGAGCACCTATTCATGATCTTCATCTTTAAATTCATAAAAAGTCATGAGCTGAACATTAAAATCATCTCTAAAACCTGTTTAGAGAAGCACATGATGGAAAGTTCAACAATTTGCGACAATCCTTTCGGTGCGTCTTTGATTTTCGTTTCGAACTGCATCAACCGTGCGACGGGAAGAAGTCTTATTGCTAAACTGCTGGTTGCGTGGTTGTAAATTGGAAAGAAATGCTGTGGTATGCAAGAAGAAGAATCGTTCAGTCCCGTGGAATCGATATTATACAGTTACACGCACAGTAAAATTCCGCTATTAAGACCACCTAGAATTCAGACCAATTCTGCTTTAACCCTTTTTGTGCCAAATGGAATCTTCCTCCTTATATATAGCAGGAGTCCATTCCAAAATTTAGGGGTGTCAGGTTGTGTTTTCTTCAAAATTTATTAGGAAAATGGCTGAACTTTTTGAAAACAGTGTAGGCCCTGATCAGACGCCGCGTTGTGCGGCGTCTGATCTGGGCCTGCATCGTTTGCCCTGGTACCCGTTTTGGGGTTTCCGGTACTAAATGGGTTAAAAACCATATTTAGAAGGTTTCAGTAATTCTTCTTTGTGTTTTCTTCAACCAGTGTCCTCTGGTCAGAGACCACCTTTGGGACTGTTCAAACGTGGTCTTTAAGACCAGTTTTGAACAGTCTCAAAGATGGTCTTAATAAAGGAATTTTTACTGTATTTCATGGACGTTTTGGGGATAGACAAAACTATTGCCCTGAGGCGCCAAGGACGACCCCGTGCATTATTGTCCGAGGCCGTAGGCCGAGGGTGATTGTGCAATGGGCCGTCCGAGGTGCCGAGGGGCAATCGTTTTGACTATCCCTCAAGCAGCCATGAAATACATGTTTTATTACCCAAGTGATGTATGAAAAACTCCATTGAAGACAACAAATGACGGTATAACAACAATATGAAGTTTGATTTACACAGCGTGGACAACATATGGGGTTGGGGTTGAGCACTGTAGACCACGATCAGACTGTTCCTTCAGTTAAGAAATGTTTTTTATTTTTCTGCTGTTCATGAAAGTATGATTTGTTTGTTTGATTTGAGGTTTAACGTCCCCGTCAACACTGTAAAGGTCATTTTGGAGACGTTGCTTCCAATTTTGTGGGACTTTTACCCGACATTGAGATGAAATGACATCTCAAGCCCTGTCGCCCAATGAAATCAATAGGGTTTATTAGCATGGACGGTCCGCCTCGCACTGCGGTTCATGGACAGGCTTAGATCCTCTAAACGGTTTACCAGTACTAGTGTGCGGGCCAGAATCAGCTCTGCGTGGAAGCAGCATGCAGCCCATATATTTATTCAAGCCCCTATGGGCGGGGGCAACATGAAAGTATGAACGCAAAGTATGAACGCAACGAGTCGCGTGCAAGGTGAATGAATCCCGAGGGTTTCATGTAAACTTTGCTACATTCTAGCAACCCGCTGTCGTTCATACTTTCATGAAAAGCAGAAAAGTTAAATTTATTTTTGATATTTAAATTCTTTGCCCCTCATCACTGAGCGAGAAAATACTTATAGGGCAAACTATTAAAGCTGGAAAACATTTACACGTTGTTTATCTACAAATAGGGGAACAACATTGACGTCATCAACGCCCGTAGAGAACCATGGTTTAGACTGACGTCACTGAAAATCATGTGACTCAATGCGTTCATGGAAGTATGAACTACATTGTTTTCTAAAGGTTTACATTAGACTGTACACTGGTAAAATGTAAATATAGTGGTATGATCCGAGTCTGCAATGTTTTATTTTAGAGATACGTCGCCAGACATGCCAGACAACATATTTTGCCGTTGGTGTTAGGAGAAATTACTGGTACCCATTTTTCTGGGAAAAACAATCATTGTGCTCATCGCATTCGTTCCACTGAAATCATATACATTACGAAAACAAGCCTATACAAACACATTAGTAATTTTACCGCCGAAAAAAAAACTATTTTTTTTTTTTTAATGAAAAATTGTGATATTTTTCAGATTTCGGCTCAAATATAGATTGTGGGCACTCGTTAGAGATTCCAGGACAAAATCCCCCCCCCCCCCCGGACAAAATCCCCCCCCCGGACAAAATCCCCCCCCCCCCAACATTTGTTAAGGTGGACATAATCCCCCTGGACAAAATTCCCCCGGACATAGTCCCCCCTGCTGTTTATAAAGGTGGACAGTATCCCGCACACCTCCACATGCACAATTACTGGTTTTTGAAAATCAGTCTGTGGTTTTGAAAACTGCAGATTCCATATCAGATTTGGTGCAGTACTACCAAAGCTATAGTGGTGCTCATAGAGAAATTATTGCCTGTCAACACTGTATAAGTCATTTTGGAGACGTTGCTTGTAAGATCAAAGTAAAGAGGGCATACTTGTTTTAACTTTTTGTAATTGTGCTTTTAGGTTTTATGGACCTCTCAACCCATTAGGATTATGTCTGGCATGATCAGTTAACCTAACCCTGTTCCAGGCACACTTAGATTCCAGATCTTAGATTCTTGATCTGTATTGATTCCTGATCATTGCCTTCACTTCTGTTTTAGAACCTCTACCATTACGAAAAACGCCTGTTCAAATATATTGAAAATTGACATATTCCAATAGCAGATTCCAATATGTTTCATATTTCTGCTCAAAAACATAGATTGTGGGTAGTGGAAGGATAATTAACTAGAACAATTTAGAGCAAGGGTGATTTTTTCCGGGGGGGGGGGGTGTGGATTTTGTCCAACCTGACATACAGCGAGGGGGATTTTGTCCGGGGGGATTTTGTCCGAGGGGGATTTTGTCCGCCTTTACAAAAAGGGGGGATTTTGTCCGGGGAGATTATGTCCGGGGGGATTTTGTCCCTCGTTAGAACGGGCACTCGTTAGAACCGCCTCATCGAGGCGGTTCTAAGGAGTACCCACAATCTATATTTTAGAGCAGAAATAAAAAGAATAAGGTATACCCCCGGAAACCCCATTTTACTATATAAAAGTGGGGTTCAAGGGGGTCAAAAGGAAATAGGCGTGTTTTCGTGATGGTCTCATCGCATTCGTTCCACTGAAATCGTTTGTTTGTTTGTTCGTTTGATTTGAGGTTTAACGTCTCCGTCAACACTGTAAAGGTAGTTTTGGAGACGTTGCTTCCAATTTTGTGGGACTTTTACCCGACATTGAGATGAAATGACATCTCAAGCCCTGGCGCCCAATGAAACCAATAGGGTTTATAAGCATGGACGATCCGCCTCGCACCGTGGTTCCTGGACAGGCTTAGATCCTCTAAGCGGTTTACCAGTACTAGTGTGCGGGCCGGGTTCAGCTCTGCGTGGAAGCATCATGCAGCCCATATATTTCTTCAAGCCCCGATGGGCGGGGGCGTTCCACTGAAATCGTATAAAATGTTTTGTTGTTATAACGGTATAAAGGGGATTGACTTAGCACGAAAACACGCCTATATAGTATTGACCCCTTTGAGCCCCACTTTTATACAGAAAAACTGGGGTTTACAGGGGTTTATATTATTTGTCCTATTTCTGCCCCAAAACATACATTGTGGTACTCTTTGGAACCGCCTCATCCATCACGAAAACGTGCCTATATAAATTTTACCCCCTTAAACCCCACTTTTATATAGTAAAACTGGGGTTTGCAGGGGTATACATTTTTTAAATTTCTGCTCAAAACATAGATTGTGGGTACTCGTTAGAACCGCCTGCGAGGCGGTTCTAACGGGTATCCACAATCTATGTTTTGAGCAGAAATAAGAAAAATAGCACAATTTTTCATCTGAAAATTTTCATTTTTTTTGGTGGTAATATTTACAATGTATTTGTATAGGCGTGTTTTCGTAATGCGTGCCACGCCCATCTAGATGGGCTGCATGATGCTTCCACGCAGAGCTGACACCCACCGCACACGAGTACTGGTAAACCACTTAGAGGATCAGGCAAGCGGTGCGAGTCGGACTGTACATGCTTATAAACCATATTGGTTTCATTGGGCGGCAGGGCTTGAGATGTCATTTCATCTCAATGTCGGGTAAAAGTCCCACAAAATTGGTAGCAACGTCTCCAAAATGACATATACAGTGTTGACGGGGATGTTAAACCTCAAATCAAACAGACAAACAAAGGAACCGCCTCGGTAACGAATACCTTCAATTTATGTTTTATGCAGAAATAAGAAAAAATATCAAAATTTTTCTTCTAAAATTTACGTTTTTGCGGCGGTAAAGTTTACAATGCATTTGTATAGGCGTGTTTTCGTAATATGTATTCTGAAGAAGTTTATGTACAGACAGCTGAATGTACTTGCTCATTTCATATTAATGTCGGGTAAAAATCCCACAAAATTGGATGCAACGTCTCCAAAATGACCTTTACAGTGTTGACGGGGACGTTAAACCTCAAATCAAACAAATTGCTCAACGACTCCTTTTCGTTTGTGCTGGCCAAATTGCACTAACACTTATGAGATTTCTTAATTGCATTTAGAAATCCCACCGTTGTTGCTCAGACAATGTGGAGACCTGACTGTTTTTTTTTTACTGACGAAAATAGAGGAAAACTGAAACCTTACAGTCGTAGTGGAGTCGATTTTTAGCTCGCGTTGACGAAGTCCAGAAATTGCTATTGCATTAACCTCGGCGTCGACCTTGGCATTGGCGTTCGCGTTGGTGTCAGAGATGGGTATCGACGTCAGCGTCCACTTTTCGTTGAGGTTTACAAAAGCTTAATTTATTTATTTTTTTTCAAACCATAAGACAGATTTGGTGCATATATGGTATGATGATAGATATAGATCTGAAGTTCAGTATTTAGCAATACCCCTGGCCATACAGATGACCTCAAGGTCACGGAGACTTTCTTAATGCTTTTTTAAGAATTCTGTTTTCCAAGCTACATGTATATGAGGAATTTCGTCCATTTTTGGTATGATGGTAGATATTATAGAGCCAAAGTTTAATGCAGCAATACCCCAAGGTCAAGGTCACGGACTTAGATTTTTAAGAGCTCATATTTTCCAAACAGTGCGATAGATTGGGTTTATATTTGGTATGATGATAGATAAAGGTCCAACGTTTTATTCAGTACCCCAACCGATGCCCATGACCTCCTCTAGGTTACTTTTTCCAGGCGAGCAATGCCGTCTGGAGGCAGTTCTTGTTTTTTTTATGCCACTTTTTTTTTTTTTAATTTTTCCCACTTATTTATTTATCTATTTTGTGGGTGGGGGATAACGTTTTTCTTTATGATTTTTAACCAAGACATCAGCGACAAACTTGAGGAGGAGAAGCTTCACCAATGTCTCGAACAAAAAGTCAGCACCCAGACATATCTGATTTGTCATGACTGTCTACAGATTTAATTTATCTAATTACATGACGTGCTGCAAACAGAAATATGCAGTACGTCGGTCAAACTAACCGCATGCTTAAAACTAAATTGAACGAGCATTATCGTAGAATGAGTAAGCCTAAGGAAACTGACACTTTCTTGTACCGTCACTTTCGACGTACAGATCATTCTGTAAATAACATTTGTTATACAACCAGTGGAAAAACTTTGCTACGATGCAAATTCTACATCTAGATTCAAAATTATAAAAGGACATGAGGCTGAACTGAAATGGATTAAATCTTTACAGACCCCTTTTCCACTGGGATTTAATGACAACATTTATCATGAGGGTAATATTTCCAGAATGCCGGACTTTGATATTTTCTCGCTCCTGGAATGTTGAAAACGCAGAACTAGATCTCACGGCACTACGAAAAATGGTAACTATAAATGTAAATTACGTACTTTTTAACGAAACAATACTAGACTGAAGTGACTGTCAATCATATTATTAAATCATGGACGCCACTCTATGTTTTCATTTCTAAGTTCATTACCCGTTTCTGTTTTACGTCTTCTGGACACCGAGGCGAATAAATTCTATGATAGTTCTAATCAGTTATATGATGCGGCTCTCTTAACTAGAGGCTATACTCAGCATACTCTCCGTCCTTACATTGATTCTGAAATTAATCATAAACGCCATTTCTTCAAAATATCCTTCATTGATAAGGGTATGGATTTTATAGATTTGCTCAGTATTTTTCGTGAGAGCTCGGTGCTTTCTTCCATTCCTGCTTATTTTCAAAATACTGAAACACCTATAATTTGCTATAAATATAACAAACCTGTTAGATCTATCATTTGTAATTTTAATAAACTTGTTTCTGATCTTGATATTGATACTAATATTCCTGATTCATGTGATTGTAAAAACTCAGTGTATTGCTATCCTGCTGCTGGTCATGTAATTACTGGCAATTTAAAATTATTCCTGATTCTAGGATAAGGAATATAATTTCTAAAGGACCGAAATATCGGTTTCCTTCTAAAATTGATTTCAGTAAATGTAGAGATGAAATCGCTGCTGCCTTGAATGAATTCCGTAATCGATGGTGTAAGCGAGAGTATGTTGAGCATAACGCCCTTAAGGACTGGAAACTTAGCATTTTAAAACTAGTGAATAAACGCATTTCTTTCTATTCTCAAAATACTAACTTATTACCTCCTAAGCCTAAGACGTCTTTACGTCATCTTAAACTAGGTATTCAAGAATTTCATAAGAAAAGTAGAAGTAAAACAAAGATCAGGAATCGATACAATTGACTTACTCCGCCCATCAAAGACACCATAGGGAAAGAAACACAAACATTAAGCGACCAGACCATAATGGAAACTTAAACAAAGGAAGGCCATAAGGACAGTTACTTTCCCACAAAATGGCCATATAGCCATACAAAATAAAAAGACACAAGTGATACACACAGTAAGTAACAAACATCAACATAAATAAATCGCCACAGAAGAACCGCATTGGAACGGTCAGTGGAAAGATTTCCACTGGGGGGGGGGGGGGCTTAAATCGATTTTACGTGGCCACAATCCTCGCCCTTACTTCCGTCGCGATTTAGACAAATAATTTGTTCAGTCCGCATGAAGGATTCCTAACTCATCAGTGCCACATCTCCGTGAACACAAATAATCAAAGAACCACAGAGGTGAGACAACGGCGAGGACTCGACAGCAAGAAACCACTGAAATGCTGGAGCAAAAGAAAACCAACAGTTAGACTCCGATGGGCCCGACCAGAGACAGAACTTTGTTTTGGCCCCTGCAGACAAGGCCGCTAACAACGTCGTCGTTGTGTGACGGCTCCACTATGTTAACACGCTTAAGCAGGAGCTTGGTGGTACCAAGGCCTATGAACTTCAGCCTTTAGCTGAAGAGAGAGCTATAGAAGATGAACATATTTGTCATTCAGCCACTAAATTTGTTGTGTGTGTTACAGAAGGCCAAGACAAGCTTCCTACGCTATACTGGTTACCAAAACTTCATAAAAGACCTTACAAAGCACGGTTTATTGCAAATTCTAGCTCTTGCACTACCACTGAACTTTCTAAATTATTAACTTCCTGTCTTACTGCTATTAAAACGCATGTGATTAAATATTGTGATAAAGTCTTTGAAAGATTAGGAAGAAATCTGTTTTGGTTTGTAAAAAATTCGAATGAGGTTTTAAATAAATTGAAATCCAGACGTTTTCGTGCTTCAAGTCTGTCTACTTACGATTTTTCCACTCTTTACACTACACTTCCTCATAATCTTATAAAAGGAAAGCTTGATGATTTAATTGAATGAACTTTTCACAGAGAAGATTCTCTCTATCTTGCATGTTATGTCAGAAATGCATTTTTCACTTCTAAAGAGCATAAGAATTATACACTTTGGTCATGTCAGAAAGTGTGTAATGCCCTCACCTTTCTACTTGACAATATTTATATTAGATTCGGTACTAAGTTATTTAGACAAATTGTGGGTATTCCGATGGGTACGAATTGTGCACCTCTTGTGGCTGATCTGTTCTTGTATTGTTATGAAAGAGACTTCATGTTGTCGCTTTCCATTGATAACCAATCTGAAATTATTGAAGCTTTTAGTTCTGCTTCTAGATATTTAGATGATTTATTAAATATTGACAATACTTACTTTGATGGTTTGATCAGTCAGATTTAGTTAAACAAGGCAAATTCCTCTGATACCGAGGCCCCTTTTTGGATTTACATTTATCTATTGTAGATGGATTTGTTTCTTGCAAAATTTATGATAAACGTGATGATTTTGATTTCGAGATTGTAAATTTTCCTTTTTTTGGATGGTGATGTTCCTCGTGCGACATCTTACGGGGTTTATATTTCGCAGTTAATTCGATTCGCTAGAGTGTTTAGTCATGTATCCGACTTCAATAATCGTAATAAATTATTAACCGCTAAACTTCTTAATCAGGGGTATCGGTATCATAAACTACGTAAAGCCTTTTTAAGTTTTATAGACGTCATTCTGATTTGGTTTCAAAATTCAATGGACTTAAAACACTTCTGCTAAAAGGCCTATCGGAACCCGAATTCTATGGTGACTTAGTATATAAATTTAGAAAAATACATGCCTGTAATGACTTTAGTACCCAATTTCGTAAAATCGTTCGTCGATATATAAATATTGGGTACAACATCAATATTATAAAACAGACTGCATGCATGGTGGTTAACCCAATCACGGTTGGCAACTTTGCTTCCCTCTTTGATTGCACACCGGTGGGTCGGGCTTAAGATTTAAATGACGGTTCCAGCGTAACAACATAAATGGAATTTTATTTTATTTTAGTATTCTTTATGTTGGTTGGGGCCTGATGCTCCGTCTTTGTTGGGGCCCCTCGGAGTCTAACTGTTGGTTTTCTTTTGCTCCAGCAATTCTGTTGTTGTATGCTGTTGAGTCCTCAACCTTGTTTCATCTCTGTAGTTTTTTTTATTTGTATGTTCTCGGAGATGTTACACACATTGTTAGCATGTTTGAATGAGCCCAGTCAACGACAAACCATCTAGGCGGGACTTGTGGAAACAGAAAAATTCGCAAAACCCAGAAATTACAGAAATATCCACTTGATTACAGCTCTGCTCAGAAAACTTGGGGTATGAATACCTTTTTGAGAAGGTGTCGGGAGCCTCTCCGTTACATGTACACCTGCTGTTTAGGTTGGTTGATTTGAGGTTTAACGTCCCCGTCAACACTGTACAGGTCATTTTGGAGACGTTGCTTTTAATTTTGTGGGACTTTTACCTGAGATTGAGATGAAATGACATCTCATGCCCCGCCGCCCAATGAAACCAATATGGTTTATATGCATGGACGGTCCAACTCGCACCACTTTTCCTGGGCAGGCATAAATCCTCTTAGCGTTTTACCAGTGCTCGTGTGAGGGTCGATTTCAGCTCTGCGTGGAAGCATCATGCAGCACATCTATTTCTTCAAGCCCCGATGGGCGGGGGTCATCACTTCTGTTTAAAAAATCAAGATTAAAAAATCGCCCTCAAAAGAGACAAGAAAGATAAAAAGTGGCTTCTTTCTTTAACCACGCTCCGAGGTTATAATATTTTTTTCATGCTCAGCTCAGCTGAGCATGAAATATGTTCTGGTCATACATTTAAAAATGCCAGCAGGTGTTGATATTTTTAAATTAATGGGAAGAACATTGATTTTACCAGGAAAAATTGCCTGATAGGTTTGTATTTTAACCCTTGTCCGGATGAGCCCGGATATGTCTTATCTTTCCAACAATGTAGATCCAGATCAGATGGCTTCTGAAGAAGCCATCTGATCTGGATCTTCATTGTCATTCATTTTCTGAATTTGTTGCAATAATTTGCATCATGTAATCTGATTGGTTGATATTCAGTAGTGGGTGTGGCATATTTAAATATTCAGCAGGACAAGGGTTAAAATTTATGAGCAATACAAATTTCATGCAAAGCTGAGTTAAGCATGAGCAAAATTCTATAACTTCGTGGCCAGTAAGCCATGAAAACATAACTTGGGCCGCGTCAAGCCAAACCAGAGGGCCAAGATGGCCCTGGATCGCTCACCCGGTTTCAAGATGTCACATAGCTTCAGAAAGTTATGTGGATAACTGGCAGCCATTTTTTTCATTGGAACAAAACTGTTATGGCTGTTTTGATAGAGTGTCATTTCTGCAACATTCCTATGAAGATTGAATGAATATTTTTAGCTATGCAGGCCATCTTATACAGCAGATTCAACCAAATTTAACTATTTTGGAAGGAAGCTACATGGGCTACATTTCTGTGAAGTTTGAATCAAACTGACCCAAGGGTCCAGCAGGACAGGAGTTTGCATTTAATCCAATTTTTTCTATTTCTAGCTCAGCCGGCCATTTTTCCCATCTGAGCGAAACTGTTTTAGCTAATTTGGTAGAGGGTCACCAAAGCAACATTCCGATGAAGTTTGAATGAAATTGTTCGAGGGGTAAAGAAGAAGTTGTCTTTTAAATATTTTTTTCTATGTTTAGATCTGGCGGCCATCTCGTTCATCAGAGCGGATCCATTTTAGCTATCTTGGTCGGCAGTCACCTAGGCAATATTCATGAGAAGTTTAAGCTTAATTTGCCCAAGGGTTTTGGGAGCAGTTATTTTTTTACCTCACGTGAACAAGTCCGTGAAATGAAGACCCCACAAAACCCCAATTTATATAGAGAAAACTTGGGTTTAGAAGGTATACTTTTTTCTTATTTTTGCTCTAAGACCTATGTTGTTTGTACTCGTTAGAATGGCATCAATCAGGCGGTTCTAACGATTACCTGCAACCTATGTTCACGGGATAAATAAAAAATATCACGTATTTTCATCAGAAATGTAGCTATTTTGGAGATGTGGATAAGAGCTGTCACTATAGGTGACCAATGCTCCCCGTGGGAGCCAATTTCTGAGTTTTTGCAAAATTTCAAGGGGAGATAATTCAGCCAAAAATGACAACAGAGTTATGCCCTTGTGACGGTGAATAAGTGTGTGAAGGTTCATGGGGCTAGGTACAATAATTTTTGAAGTTATGATCAAGTTTCAAGTTTTTGTGACGGACAGACAGACAAACAAACAAACAAACAAACAAACAAACGGACAGGGCAAATACTATATCTCGGGGGGGGGGGGGATAAAAGGGGAACTATGTCGCACGGGTGTGTTATCATAATGAAGCACATTGTTGACGGTTTTTCTATTTTTAGCTCTGGTGGCTGGTTCGCTCATTGGAGCAAAGTATTTCAGCTAGTTTGTTCGAGGGTCACCTAAGCAACATTCCTGTTAAGTTTAAATAAACTTGGCCCAGGGGTTTAGGTGGAGTAGTCGTTTAGAGATTGTTCTATTCTTAGCTCTGGCGGCCATCTTGTTCATCGGAGTGGAACGATTTTAGCTATTTGGCAGAGGGTCACCTAAACAACTTTTCTATGAAGTTTGAATGAAATTGGCCCAGGGATATGGGGGTAGTCCAAGATGTTTCTATTTTTAGCTCTCGGGGCCATATTAGAGTGGAACAATTTTAGCTATTTTGGTAAAGAGCCAACTTGGCAACATTCCTGTGAAGTTTACCTAAAATTGGCCCACGGGTTTAGGAGGAGTTACCATTTTAAGAAAAATTGTTGATGTTTTTCTATTTTTAGCTCTTGTGGCCATCTTGTCTATCGGAACATAATGATTTAAGCTTTTTTGGCAGAGGGTCATCTAAGAAATATTTCTATGGAGTTTGAATGAAATTGGCCCATGGAAATGGGAGAAGATGTCATTTAAAGATTGTTCTTTTTTAGCTCTAGCGGCCATCTTATTCATCAGAGCGGAAAGAGTTTAGCTATTTTGGTAGACATCCACCTAGGCAACATTCTTATGAAGTTTAATTGAAAGCGCCCCAAGGTTTTTGTTTGTTTGTTTTGTTTGATTTGAGGTTTAACGTCCCCGTCAACAATGTATAGGTCATTTTGGAGACGTTGCTTCCAATTTTGTGGGACTTTTATCCGACATTGAGATGAAATGACATCTCAAGCCCTGCCGCCCAATGAAACCATTAGGGTTTATAAGCATGGACGGGCCGACTCGCACTGCTTTGCCTGGACAGGTTTAGATCCTCTAAGCGGTTTACCAGTACTCGTGTGCAGTCGGTTTCAGCTCTGCGTGGAAGCATCATGCAGCCCATCTATTTCTTCATGCCCCGATGGTTTTGGTGGAGTTAGCATTTTAAGCAAATTGTTGATGCTTTTCTATTTTTAGCTCAGGCGGCCATATTCTTCATCGGAACAGAACGATTTTAGCTATTTTGGTATAATATTATAAACGTATTTTATTGCATCTTTCAAAGCAAAGGGGTTGGACCATAAGTTCTACCAACATTGGTTACGGCCCTCCCCCTACAGATGTTTACAGCAATACACATGAGATAATGGCAGGGAATAGGATATCAAACGCATGGTTTTAAAAACGAAACAACAAAATGGTGAACGATATGAAGATGATGTTGAAATAATTTAAATTAGCAAAGAAAGAAATGATATGATAATATAATAAAATAATAATGTAGTGTCAGGCTGGCTATGTAAGAGCAAGACTGGTTTAATGGCTGAATCTTCTTGTATCTTTAATGTATATCTGTACTGCTTTGAAGATAGTAGTATTTTCTTCTATTGTTAGATTTTCCTTTCCGAACAAAAGGACATGGATATTTAATGGATGGAAACGTCTAATAGATTGGAAGAGTATGATTCTTTCGTTGTTATAATTTGAACACCTAACGAAGTAATGATCTGTATCTTCGATGTTATCGGAGCAACTACAACTAGGTCTAGTTATTAGGTGGTTAATATAACGGTCATGGAGTAAGTTACTGCATTTATTTCTAATTCTGGCATGTAAAACAGAAATACATCTGTTGCCCACATTATAATAAGCTGGAACTTTTGAATTATTTTGCTGCTTTTTAACTGACATTTGAAACTTGCGAGAGATGGTGAATTGCTTAAGTCAGTGCCAAGGGAATTCCATGATGATATAGAAGATGGAATACATGATTTGCGTGAGATCTCTGTTCTGCAAAAGGGAGCCCTTAAATCATTTTGGTTTCGTAGAGCATAAGTGTTTGTTTCTCTAACTAGCGGGGGAATTAAGTCTGATATGTATGATGAGACTAACTCGTTAACCGATTTATACATGAAAAAAAGTTTTTACTGCCTGTGTCTTTCTACGAGTGATGTCCAGCCACGTTCCCTGTATAGATTATTTAGTGAAACTGATCGGGTTAAGCCAGTAACGATACGAGGTGCTTCGTTCTGTAATTTTTGTAAAGAATCGACATCTTGAGACGTGCAGCCATCCCATACTACACATGAATATTCAATAACAGGCAGCAGATATGACAGATATATCTGCTTTAAAGCTATGCGACTAACAGTAATCTTAAGTTTTCTCATAATGCCAATGATTTTGGACGCTTTTCTGATAATATTTTCAACATGCCTATGCCACTGTCCATTATTACTAAAGGTGAGACCGAAATGTTTGTGTTCTGTTACGAATTGTACGGCTGTACCATTAAAAACGAGTTCAGGAAAAGAATCGGGATGTCTTAGGGTGAAAAGAACTGCTTCTGTTTTGAGAGGATTGAATTTAATTAGCCACTGGGCAGCCTAACTTACTATACTCACCGGAAATAGAAACTATACACTCATTTTTAAGTTGTCACTGGCGAAACATTTTAATGAAATTTGAATTCCAATTATATAAATTATCATCATTGGCATGTCTTATTTATCGAATAAAATGTTTAACGATAGCTACGATTTAACGGGTAGAGCCACAGGCTCAAAGAAAGGGTCAAAATTATGCTGTTCAAGTTTCCATTGAGTCAAACTTTTTGTGTCGCGAATGTGATTCCCATTTTTACCAGTTATTACGCATCATCTAACGTTGGGAATATTGTTTACAAAATGAAAATTTTCACAATGGTTGAAATGTTATCGATGTTTAAATATTGGACCAAACCACCGGAAGTGAGCGAAAAGTATGGCATTTCTGATTGCGGTTTTTGTTTTTATCAATATTTAAGACACAGCTGAGAATGCTAAAACGATTGAAGGCACTTTCGGGTCGATTTTTGGCTTGAAACATTATTTTGAAAATTTCGCTGAAAAAAAGCAGTTTTTGAGATTTCAATACAATGTTTGTTTCTCGATAATTTTTAGATGCTATGTTATTTTTTTATTCCTTGCTTTGTACTTGTTACCTATACGCAAAAAATGTTGACGTCAAAATTCGATTACAAACAGATTTTGTGAAAAATGCACTTTTTTTACATTTTTCCCAAAAACTTTTATTTTGAACACCAGATTTTCTTAAAATTGTTACAGGATTCATGTCGATAGTTAGTAAAGTCCTTAATCAGTAATTTTTAACTGAATTATCCACTTGTTTTGTCAGGCGAGACAATTTAAAAGTGTATAGTTTCTATTTACGGTCAGTATAGAATCCTTAAGTCATGATTTATAATGCCCTCTATGTCACTAATTGAAGAGGCAGAACAGAACAAAGAACTGTCATCCGCGAATAATCTAGTTAGGTTCAGATATGTCGTTCACATAAACCAGACACAACAATGGGCCAAGTACAGACCCTTGAGGGACTCCGACATTTGTCCTCATTAAACTGGATGAGCAATTTTTTGTTACAACGTTTTGCGTTCTGTCATCCAAATAGTCATTAATCCAATGCAGTCAATCACCTTCTATGCCTATTTGTTTTAATTTGAAAATAAGTCCATTGTGCCAAACTTTGTCAAGGCTTTGGATATATCTAAGAAAACCATGCAAGAGAATTGGTTGTTGTCAAAAGTTTGACAGATATGCTGGTATATATCTATAAGTTGAAAAGTTGTAGAGTGATTTGGTAAAAACCCAGACTGGTATTTATAAAGTAGTTGATTTTCATGTAAGAAGTCATAAATATGTTTAAAAACTATTCTTTCTTGAAGTTTACCAACATTACTCAAAAGTGAAACAGGTCGAAAATTGGAAGGATCAGAGCTTTCTCTTGTTTTGGGTAAAGGTATAACATTTGAATACTTATATATATCTGCAAACATACCTTCGCTGAATGATCTATTAAAAAGAATGCTCAGGGGTATTGCTATTTCATTTGCCATGGCTTTTAGCATTTTATTGCTTATACCGTCAGGCCCTGTCGCCTTATTTGGATTCAGAATTTCGATAAGAGATTTGATTTCCTGAGGACTACACGATACACTGGATATTCTATTTTGACATTTGTATTGAAAAGCAGGTAGAACTACGTTTTCATCATTTATGGTAGAGATAGAGGTAAAATATTTATTTAACAGTTCTGCTTTTTCCAGCGAAGAAGAGCAAAAGTCATTTTGACCGGTTACAGGGAATGAGTTTAGTGGTGGTATTGAGGAAGAACCAGAATTGCCCTTGACGAAGTGTCGTTCAACCTTCCAACCTTCATTTGAGTGGAAGTCGGAAATAGAGATTTCTAAATTATTATAAAATTGTTCCTTTGCGTGTCGCTTCAAGTTGTTAACTTTGTTTCGGAATGTTTTATATTTTCGTAAAGTATTTTGATTGCCTGTTTTGTTAAATTTTCGTTTCAACTTCTATCCCTTTTTTGGATGGTCTTCTTATTTCGGAGTCATACCATGGTTTGTCATCAGGTCTAATTAGTACTTGTTTTGATGGAATGCAAGAATTTACAAATTCAAGAAAAATTTTATTAAATTTACTACATGCTTCATCTGGAGTTCCCTCCATTAAACAATTCCAGCCATAATTGTATATCTTTTGTTATAATAATGTTATGTTGGCCTTTTTGTACAAGAATATTTTTCTACTAAAAGCACCTTCAATATCGTAGTGAAAGGGCAATGTTATATATGTTGCTTTATGGTCACTAATATTATTTGGCACATCTAAAATTCCTGAGTCTAGAAATGGCAAGTCTTCAGAAATTATTATTGGGTCTAAGATTGCTAGTTGGCGTGTTGGGTCTGTAATAACATTAGTCAGAGAATTAATTAATAATAAATCTTTTAAATTATGGAAATTAGGATTTAGAAGATCTTCGTTAAGGTCTCCAACGATTATTAGATTTTTGGAATGCTCAAATGTCCTTTCGATATTTAAATTTAGATTATTGAAAAACTGAGTATCTGCAGTGGAGGGACTATAAAATAGACCAATTAAATACATCTCATTTTTTAACTTTACTTCGATCCAGATAGATTCATTGCAAAATATTTCAAGATCTGGTCTACGCGTGTGTGATAAAATTGTCAATGTAAGCCAACACAGCCCCTCCATGATTGGTTCTGTCTTTTCTGTAAAGTGTACTGAAAGACTGTGAAAGAAGAAGTGTGTCTATGGATATATTGGCATCTAAGTGTGTCTCTGTAAAACATAAGATATTAAAGTGTAGGAAATTCTCTACTATATAGTATATTTTATTTCTAATGCTTCTTATATTCAGGTGTAGTATCGAAAGATCATATACATTTTCAGGACAAGGGTTAGATTCTTCATCACTGGCTTGTAAAAGTAGTAGTTGTATTATAAAGCACTGAAAATTGCAATAAATTAATACAAAGAGAGAATTTATGTTGTGGCAAATGTAACAGAATATCTGCTGAAGTATTCTAAGAAGCACCTGTGCAGAAATTATATTACAAAATTGTGAATATCTGTCTGCTCCTAGTGTGACAGGTAGAGGGTCACCTAAGCAACATTCCTATGAAGTTTGAATGCTAGGGGTTTGGAAGGAGTAGTCATTTAAAGGTTGTTTTCTATTTTTAGCTCTGGTGGCCATCTTGTTCATCGGAGCGATACTATTTTAGCTATTTTGGTAGAGGTTTACCTAAGCAACAATCCTGTAAAGATTGAATGAAATTGGCCAAGGGGTAAAGGAGGAGTAGTCGTTTACAGATTTTTCTATTTTTAGCTCTGGCGGTCATCTTGTTCATTGGAGTGAAACGATTTTAGCTATTTTAGAAGAGAGCCACCTAGAAACAGTCCTCTAAAGTTAAAGTGAAATTGGCTCAAATGTTCAGGACGACTTATCTTTTAAAGCAATTGTTGACGACGGACGACGGACAACGCACGACGCACATTGACTGATCACAATAGCTCACCATGAGCACTTCGCGCTCAGGTGAGCTAAAATATAAGCTAGTGTTTGTCAAAACCTACAAAAAGACATGGGGTCAGTAAACACTCATATATAAGCATGTACATCAATGTCACAAGAGTTTTCGTCAATTACGCTTTGGATAGTCAGCGCAAACTCTGATCAGACTGTGCGAATGCGCAGGGTGATCAGTCTTCGCTGATCACATAAGTCTAATTGAAGAAATAGACCAGGTCTAAATAGACCAGTGATTTGTTTTCACGCTGAAGACAAAGACCAGTCTGCTCTAGTACACTCTCGGAATACACCTGTCCAAATCGGTATGACGTTGTTTTGAGTCAAAGGGAATCAATAAAGCGAGCAGCGAAGACTCAGATCCGACTGTCCCGTCTGATTTGAATCTGTGCTGTGCGCACACGTCAGAAAACACATTTTTCACGACGTGGCGCACTGATACATAGAAAAGTGGGATTTACCGTATGTAGGTCATCCGTATTAAAACCAATCTTTTCTAATTGTGTCAATTAATAATATTGTCATTAATCAAGTATTTTGTATTGGCCAAGTTACAGGACCTCGGTCAGCTGTATTGGCCTCGGCCTTCGACCTCGGGCCGATACAGAAGACCTCGGACCAGTAACTGGGCCAATACGAAAAAAAAACTTGATTAATAATATTATGTTATATAATTTCTTATCACGTTATAACAGGCCCGCCTTATGCGTTACATTAACCCTAAGGCTTATAAACACCAATGTGGGAATGACAAGGGTAGACTTCTTATCCACTGAAGTTAAGAGTGTAGTTTGTATTCATTAGAACTGCCTCATAGATTGTGGCTGCTTCAGTGAGGCGGTTCTTAAGAGTAATCACAATCTTTGTTTCCGATATAAACACGAACGTAAATTTGAAGAAAAAATACATTCTTAAGAGCCATGTTAAGCCTGAAAAGTAAGATGATAATTAACAGAATGAAAACAAGATTTGCTTTATTTTTAAAGTGATTTTTATATTAATTATTATAGATTTCATGATTTCATTAAAATTACACACATTTATTAATTTACCGAGGCCAAAAAATACTTTTCTGTGTTTACTATTTATATCCCGATCGGCTTTCAAAGTTACGTGTTTTTCTCGGTTATTTTCGTTTTGTTATTTTTTTTTCTCTCTCTCTCTTTTAGTTGACAAGACAGATATGTGGTTATACTGAGTTATTTCAAAATACTCATTCAGCTTAAATTTTATGTTTGTTTGTTTGATTTGAGGTCTAACGTCCCCTTCAACACTGTAAAGGCCATTTTGGAGACGTTGCTTCCAATATTGTTGGACTTTTACCCGACATTGAGATGAAATGACATTTCAAGCCCTGTCGCCCAATGAAACCAATAAGGTTTATAAGCATGGACGGACCGACTCGCACCGCTTTGCCTGGGCAGGCTTAGATCCTCTATGCGGTTTACCAGTACTCGTGTGCGAGTCGCTTTCAGCTCTGCGTGGAAGCATCATGCAGCCCATCTATTTATTCAAGCCCCGATGGGCGGTGGCCTATTAAATTATGTGTAAGTTTTGTTTGAGGTTTAACGTCCCCGTCAACACTGTTTAGGTCATTTTGGAGACGTTGCTTCCAATTTTGATAGGTTTTTATCCAACAATGAGATGAAATGACATCTCAAGCCCTGCCGCTCAATGAAACCAAAAGGATTATATGCATTGGATCACTTTGCCTGGGCAGGCTTAGTCCTTCTAAGCGGTTTACCAGTTCCAGTACAGATTGATTGATTGATTTGGGTTTAACGACACATCAACCCTTGTGGGTCATTTTGTGTCGTCTTACCAGTACTCATTTGTGGTCAGTTTCAGCTCTGCGTGAAGCACCACGCAGCCCAATCTATTTCTCCAAGCCCCGATGAAAGACATTTCAATGTTTTATTGTGTGTGTGTTTTTAAACATAAGTGTTTTTTTTTCGAAATACAATTTTGGGGCCGGGATACGAAAGAGTAAACACAGAATAAACAGTCGGGCTTCAATGGCTCAAACACCTTTTCGTTCGAGACTCGGGCTGTTCGAATCACTGAGGGTAAATCGTTGCGCCGTGCCGTACCAGTAAACATGATAAAGATGACCTAGGGCATCTCTTTGATCTTCTTTGAAATAAAGAAATGTTGTGTGTACTCATTAGAATCGCCTCATCAAGGCGATTCTAATGAGTACAAACAACATGCATGTACATTTCAAGACAAAACGCAAGCACAAAACCTCCCTAAATCATCCAGAAAACATGATATCTGACTTTATGGTAAAACTGCCCTCTAGGGACCCACGAACGGGTTCGACTCAGCCATGGCAAACGGGCCATCCGTGTTCGAGCCACTGAAGTTCGATTGTGTATTTTTGGCCTTATATATAGACATGATTATTTACACAAACAAAAGTAACAAAGTCAAGAAACAGGACACAATCTGCTCCAGCTCACAAGAAAAGGCGGTTTGCGCTATACGCATGCGCAATATATTAACCCTTATCTTGCTGCATATTCATTTAAGCCATACCCATTTCTGTCTATCAACCAATCAAATTACTGGATGTAATTTATTGCTACAAATTCATTAACTGAATGCCAAACAGCTGTGACCCTGATCAGATGGCTTCTTCAGAAGCCATCTGATCAGGAGCTACACTGTTTGCAAAGATAGGGGTTGTCGTGAACAGCAATCTCCGTTCCAGTACATGTCTGGTAACAGTGAAAGTTCTGGCGAGTCTGCGCAGTCTCGCTAGAGGCTTCACTGTTTTCTGTGTCGGTACGGTACGACCTTTTCAAATGAGCTGGGTTAGTTTTTTTTTTGTTTTTTTTTTTTAAATACTTTCAAAAAGGTAGAATTAACAACAACGATAACAAATGAGGCCTAAAAAAATAAAATAAAATAAATAGCTGTGTTTCCGCTAACCCGAACGACCCTTATTTTTTCTGCCGCCCTGCAATTTTCATTGCCATCCAGAGAAAAATTAAAAGATTTTTTTACCTACCGACCTTAATATTTTCTAGCACTTTTGATGAAAATTAAAAAATAAAATGTCAAAATAGCAAAATTAATACTTGAAACCCTGTTCTTTTGCTTCCTTAATGCTTTAAACCTCGCTATTTGAATGTTTTAAGGTAATATAGTTAGAATTTAGCCTTTTTAAACTGTTTATGCCTTTTTTCCATCAAATAAAAAGTTGACAAAAAATAAAAGTTATAGCAACCTACCGTCCCATTCCCTTTGTCGGCATGTTAGCGGAAACACAGCTATTTTTTTAGACATTCAGAGTCATCAGAATAAAGTGTGAAATGAGGTTAAAAATGCAGCAAGCCCTTCGCAGCCTTATGACGGTATCACGTGTAAGCGTGCGTCTTCTGGAGGCTTATACTGCGTCCAAGTTCAACTCAGTGACTGTGCGCATGCGCGAGCAATTTCTGTCCCGCTTATGCCTGCGTATAACATTGTCGCAAACGGTTGTCGCTCTATGAACCGAACTGTTAAAGTTTAGGTTGGATAGCATCCATGTATCTGTTGTTCCAGCATCTTACAGTCCGGTGCATTCTGTGTGCGAAATCAATGTTACGCATGCGCAGGGGTCTAGTATTTTTGTTTAAACGTATGAAAATAGATATACGTGTGTGTGTGTGCTTGCGGATGGGTGGTGGGTGTATGAGTGCGTGAGTGCTTGCTTGCAGGTGGTGGGTGACTGTATGTGTGCGAGCGTATTTGCGGTGGGTGTGCGTGTGTGTGCGTGCGTGTAAAGTCTGTGTTGTCTGGAAGTGACTGAGAGCTCGGTACTCGCGCCATATTGCTGTCTCTCGGAACCCGAATTCTATGGTGACTTAGTATATAAATTTAGAAAAATACATGCCTGTAATGACTTTAGTACCCAATTTCGTAAAATCGTTCGTCGATATATAAATATTGGGTACAACATCAATATTATAAAACAGACTGCATGCATGGTGGTTAACCCAATCACGGTTGGCAACTTTGCTTCCCTCTTTGATTGCACACCGGTGGGTCGGGCTTAAGATTTAAATGACGGTTCCAGCGTAACAACATAAATGGAATTTTATTTTATTTTAGTATTCTTTATGTTGGTTGGGGCCTGATGCTCCGTCTTTGTTGGGGCCCCTCGGAGTCTAACTGTTGGTTTTCTTTTGCTCCAGCAATTCTGTTGTTGTATGCTGTTGAGTCCTCAACCTTGTTTCATCTCTGTAGTTTTTTTTATTTGTATGTTCTCGGAGATGTTACACTTATGAGTTAGGAAGCCTTCATGCGGACTAAACAAAATTAGTGTATACCGCGACAGAGGTAAGGGCGAGGATTATGGCCATGTGAAATCCCCCCCCCCCCCAGTGGAATTCTTTCCACTGACCGTTCCAAGGCGGTTCTTCTGTGGCGATTTATTTATGTTGTTGTTTGTTTCTACTTACTGTGTGTGTCGCTTATGTCTTTTGGTTTTGGATGGTCATTTGGCCATTTTGTGGGAAAGTAACTGTCCTTATGGCCATCCTTTGTTATGGTTTCCATTATGGTCTGGTCGCTTCATGTTTGTGTTTCTTTCCCTTTGGCGTCTTTGGTGGGTGGAGTATGTAAATTGTATCGACTCTGATCTTTGTTTTACTTCTACTTTGATACCCTGTGCTATAATCAGATGGACTTTTAACAATTACGTTCTCCATAAAAAAATCTTGAAATGCAAACGGGATCAGCCTATTTAAAACGATAGCTATAGCGTCCAACTGAAGGGACGTTGTACAAAGAACGAGAGCCGACAATCAAACACATGTAATACAGTAAAATTCCTATGTTAATACCACCTTTGGGACTGTCCAAAAGTGGTCTTTAATACCACTTTTGAACAGTCCCAAAGGTGGTCACTAGAGCACACTGGATGTATAACACACAATGAAATACTTCTAAATATGCTTTTAATTTTAGGTGCTCTTAATAGCGGAATTTTACTATACGTGGTTTCAGTCAGCAAGCCCGCAGTACAAAATACAAATCTTACGCCTTTGATCTATATAAATTCATGTATCAGAACAGTAAAGTTGAATCGATTGAAAGCGCACATTGTTAGCATGTTTGAATGAGCCCAGTCAACGACAAACCATCTAGGCGGGACTTGTGGAAACAGAAAAATTCGCAAAACCCAGAAATTACAGAAATATCCACTTGATTACAGCTCTGCTCAGAAAACTTGGGGTATGAATACCTTTTTGAGAAGGTGTCGGGAGCCTCTCCGTTACATGTACACCTGCTGTTTAGGTTGGTTGATTTGAGGTTTAACGTCCCCGTCAACACTGTACAGGTCATTTTGGAGACGTTGCTTTTAATTTTGTGGGACTTTTACCTGAGATTGAGATGAAATGACATCTCATGCCCCGCCGCCCAATGAAACCAATATGGTTTATATGCATGGACGGTCCAACTCGCACCACTTTTCCTGGGCAGGCATAAATCCTCTTAGCGTTTTACCAGTGCTCGTGTGAGGGTCGATTTCAGCTCTGCGTGGAAGCATCATGCAGCACATCTATTTCTTCAAGCCCCGATGGGCGGGGGTCATCACTTCTGTTTAAAAAATCAAGATTAAAAAATCGCCCTCAAAAGAGACAAGAAAGATAAAAAGTGGCCTCTTTCTTTAACCACGCTCCGAGGTTATAATATTTTTTTCATGCTCAGCTCAGCTGAGCATGAAATATGTTCTGGTCATACATTTAAAAATGCCAGCAGGTGTTGATATTTTTAAATTAATGGGAAGAACATTGATTTTACCAGGAAAAATTGCCTGATAGGTTTGTATTTTAACCCTTGTCCGGATGAGCCCGGATATGTCTTATCTTTCCAACAATGTAGATCCAGATCAGATGGCTTCTGAAGAAGC
The DNA here is from genome assembly GCA_963580285.1 of Lucinisca nassula. NCBI lineage: Eukaryota > Metazoa > Mollusca > Bivalvia > Lucinida > Lucinidae > Lucinisca > Lucinisca nassula. Next base: position 128,414,834 of record OY757018.1, on the reverse strand, counting down.
CATCTGATCTGGATCTTCATTGTCATTCATTTTCTGAATTTGTTGCAATAATTTGCATCATGTAATCTGATTGGTTGATATTCAGTAGTGGGTGTGGCATATTTAAATATTCAGCAGGACAAGGGTTAAAATTTATGAGCAATACAAATTTCATGCAAAGCTGAGTTAAGCATGAGCAAAATTCTATAACTTCGTGGCCAGTAAGCCATGAAAACATAACTTGGGCCGCGTCAAGCCAAACCAGAGGGCCAAGATGGCCCTGGATCGCTCAACCGGTTTCAAGATGTCACATAGCTTCAGAAAGTTATGTGGATAACTGGCAGCCATTTTTTTCATTGGAACAAAACTGTTATGGCTGTTTTGATAGAGTGTCATTTCTGCAACATTCCTATGAAGATTGAATGAAATAGGCTCAGGGCTGTATAGATAGAGTTGTTGTTTAATGTTTGTTCTATTTTTAGCTATGCAGGCCATCTTATACAGCAGATTCAACCAAATTTAACTATTTTGGAAGGAAGCTACATGGGCTACATTTCTGTGAAGTTTGAATCAAACTGACCCAAGGGTCCAGCAGGACAGGAGTTTGCATTTAATCCAATTTTTTCTATTTCTAGCTCAGCCGGCCATTTTTCCCATCTGAGCGAAACTGTTTTAGCTAATTTGGTAGAGGGTCACCAAAGCAACATTCCGATGAAGTTTGAATGAAATTGTTCGAGGGGTAAAGAAGAAGTTGTCTTTTAAATATTTTTTTCTATGTTTAGATCTGGCGGCCATCTCGTTCATCAGAGCGGATCCATTTTAGCTATCTTGGTCGGCAGTCACCTAGGCAATATTCATGAGAAGTTTAAGCTTAATTTGCCCAAGGGTTTTGGGAGCAGTTATTTTTTTACCTCACGTGAACAAGTCCGTGAAATGAAGACCCCACAAAACCCCAATTTATATAGAGAAAACTTGGGTTTAGAAGGTATACTTTTTTCTTATTTTTGCTCTAAGACCTATGTTGTTTGTACTCGTTAGAATGGCATCAATCAGGCGGTTCTAACGATTACCTGCAACCTATGTTCACGGGATAAATAAAAAATATCACGTATTTTCATCAGAAATGTAGCTATTTTGGAGATGTGGATAAGAGCTGTCACTATAGGTGACCAATGCTCCCCGTGGGAGCCAATTTCTGAGTTTTTGCAAAATTTCAAGGGGAGATAATTCAGCCAAAAATGACAACAGAGTTATGCCCTTGTGACGGTGAATAAGTGTGTGAAGGTTCATGGGGCTAGGTACAATAATTTTTGAAGTTATGATCAAGTTTCAAGTTTTTGTGACGGACAGACAGACAAACAAACAAACAAACAAACAAACAAACAAACGGACAGGGCAAATACTATATCTCGGGGGGGGGGGGGGGATAAAAGGGGAACTATGTCGCACGGGTGTGTTATCATAATGAAGCACATTGTTGACGGTTTTTCTATTTTTAGCTCTGGTGGCTGGTTCGCTCATTGGAGCAAAGTATTTCAGCTAGTTTGTTCGAGGGTCACCTAAGCAACATTCCTGTTAAGTTTAAATAAACTTGGCCCAGGGGTTTAGGTGGAGTAGTCGTTTAGAGATTGTTCTATTCTTAGCTCTGGCGGCCATCTTGTTCATCGGAGTGGAACGATTTTAGCTATTTGGCAGAGGGTCACCTAAACAACTTTTCTATGAAGTTTGAATGAAATTGGCCCAGGGATATGGGGGTAGTCCAAGATGTTTCTATTTTTAGCTCTCGGGGCCATATTAGAGTGGAACAATTTTAGCTATTTTGGTAAAGAGCCAACTTGGCAACATTCCTGTGAAGTTTACCTAAAATTGGCCCACGGGTTTAGGAGGAGTTACCATTTTAAGAAAAATTGTTGATGTTTTTCTATTTTTAGCTCTTGTGGCCATCTTGTCTATCGGAACATAATGATTTAAGCTTTTTTGGCAGAGGGTCATCTAAGAAACATTTCTATGGAGTTTGAATGAAATTGGCCCATGGAAATGGGAGGAGAAGTCATTTAAAGATTGTTCTTTTTTAGCTCTAGCGGCCATCTTATTCATCAGAGCGGAAAGAGTTTAGCTATTTTGGTAGACATCCACCTAGGCAACATTCTTATGAAGTTTAATTGAAAGCGCCCCAAGGTTTTTGTTTGTTTGTTTTGTTTGATTTGAGGTTTAACGTCCCCGTCAACAATGTATAGGTCATTTTGGAGACGTTGCTTCCAATTTTGTGGGACTTTTATCCGACATTGAGATGAAATGACATCTCAAGCCCTGCCGCCCAATGAAACCATTAGGGTTTATAAGCATGGACGGGCCGACTCGCACTGCTTTGCCTGGACAGGTTTAGATCCTCTAAGCGGTTTACCAGTACTCGTGTGCAGTCGGTTTCAGCTCTGCGTGGAAGCATCATGCAGCCCATCTATTTCTTCATGCCCCGATGGTTTTGGTGGAGTTAGCATTTTAAGCAAATTGTTGATGCTTTTCTATTTTTAGCTCAGGCGGCCATATTCTTCATCGGAACAGAACGATTTTAGCTATTTTGGTATAATATTATAAACGTATTTCATTGCATCTTTCAAAGCAAAGGGGTTGGACCATAAGTTCTACCAACATTGGTTACGGCCCTCCCCCTACAGATGTTTACAGCAATACACATGAGATAATGGCAGGGAATAGGATATCAAACGCATGGTTTTAAAAACGAAACAACAAAATGGTGAACGATATGAAGATGATGTTGAAATAATGTAAATTAGCAAAGAAAGAAATGATATGATAATATAATAAAATAATAATGTAGTGTCAGGCTGGCTATGTAAGAGCAAGACTGGTTTAATGGCTGAATCTTCTTGTATCTTTAATGTATATCTGTACTGCTTTGAAGATAGTAGTATTTTCTTCTATTGTTAGATTTTCCTTTCCGAACAAAAGGACATGGATATTTAATGGATGGAAACGTCTAATAGATTGGAAGAGTATGATTCTTTCGTTGTTATAATTTGAACACCTAACGAAGTAATGATCTGTATCTTCGATGTTATCGGAGCAACTACAACTAGGTCTAGTTATTAGGTGGTTAATATAACGGTCATGGAGTAAGTTACTGCATTTATTTCTAATTCTGGCATGTAAAACAGAAATATATCTGTTGCCCACATTATAATAAGCTGGAACTTTTGAATTATTTTGCTGCTTTTTAACTGACATTTGAAACTTGCGAGAGATGGTGAATTGCTTAAGTCAGTGCCAAGGGAATTCCATGATGATATAGAAGATGGAATACATGATTTGCGTGAGATCTCTGTTCTGCAAAAGGGAGCCCTTAAATCATTTTGGTTTCGTAGAGCATAAGTGTTTGTTTCTCTAACTAGCGGGGGAATTAAGTCTGATATGTATGATGAGACTAACTCGTTAACCGATTTATACATGAAAAAAAGTTTTTACTGCCTGTGTCTTTCTACGAGTGATGTCCAGCCACGTTCCCTGTATAGATTATTTAGTGAAACTGATCGGGTTAAGCCAGTAACGATACGAGGTGCTTCGTTCTGTAATTTTTGTAAAGAATCGACATCTTGAGACGTGCAGCCATCCCATACTACACATGAATATTCAATAACAGGCAGCAGATATGACAGATATATCTGCTTTAAAGCTATGCGACTAACAGTAATCTTAAGTTTTCTCATAATGCCAATGATTTTGGACGCTTTTCTGATAATATTTTCAACATGCCTATGCCACTGTCCATTATTACTAAAGGTGAGACCGAAATGTTTGTGTTCTGTTACGAATTGTACGGCTGTACCATTAAAAACGAGTTCAGGAAAAGAATCGGGATGTCTTAGGGTGAAAAGGACTGCTTCTGTTTTGAGAGGATTGAATTTAATTAGCCACTGGGCAGCCTAACTTACTATACTCACCGGAAATAGAAACTATACACTCATTTTTAAGTTGTCACTGGCGAAACATTTTAATGAAATTTGAATTCCAATTATATAAATTATCATCATTGGCATGTCTTATTTATCGAATAAAATGTTTAACGATAGCTACGATTTAACGGGTAGAGCCACAGGCTCAAAGAAAGGGTCAAAATTATGCTGTTCAAGTTTCCATTGAGTCAAACTTTTTGTGTCGCGAATGTGATTCCCATTTTTACCAGTTATTACGCATCATCTAACGTTGGGAATATTGTTTACAAAATGAAAATTTTCACAATGGTTGAAATGTTATCGATGTTTAAATATTGGACCAAACCACCGGAAGTGAGCGAAAAGTATGGCATTTCTGATTGCGGTTTTTGTTTTTATCAATATTTAAGACACAGCTGAGAATGCTAAAACGATTGAAGGCACTTTCGGGTCGATTTTTGGCTTGAAACATTATTTTGAAAATTTCGCTGAAAAAAAGCAGTTTTTGAGATTTCAATACAATGTTTGTTTCTCGATAATTTTTAGATGCTATGTTATTTTTTTATTCCTTGCTTTGTACTTGTTACCTATACGCAAAAAATGTTGACGTCAAAATTCGATTACAAACAGATTTTGTGAAAAATGCACTTTTTTTACATTTTTCCCAAAAACTTTTATTTTGAACACCAGATTTTCTTAAAATTGTTACAGGATTCATGTCGATAGTTAGTAAAGTCCTTAATCAGTAATTTTTAACTGAATTATCCACTTGTTTTGTCAGGCGAGACAATTTAAAAGTGTATAGTTTCTATTTACGGTCAGTATAGAATCCTTAAGTCATGATTTATAATGCCCTCTATGTCACTAATTGAAGAGGCAGAACAGAACAAAGAACTGTCATCCGCGAATAATCTAGTTAGGTTCAGATATGTCGTTCACATAAACCAGACACAACAATGGGCCAAGTACAGACCATGGCCAACTATATCTGACATTAGCACGATGACTTTCAACCGTGACAGTCGCACAGAAAGTCAATATTGGGTTGTCTCCCTTTGACTGAGGCCTACGATATATACCTATCGTCTACCTATCGTCTAACTATCGTGTAATCAATATTGTGTTTTAATCCGGCTATGGTGTGAAAATGACCCCGGGGGATATTGAACGATAGATACGTCTAGTTAATTTAGAACTGCGTGTTATGGTACTTTAAGCGAGAAAAATTCTCTTTTTGTCAAACGGTCAAAATTGAGCCTTTTTGTACTTAGAATATTATCAGTTCTCATAAATCCATTTTTTTCTGGAATGTGATATTCCACATTATTCTTTTGAAAAAAAAAAAAAAAAAAAACATTTATAGTTAATGGATGTCAGATTGCATTATTTAAAATTGCATTGTTTAGAAAAAGCAACATGTTCTTAAGTCCATGTAATAAAAACCCCTGTACACCCCACTTTACATTATATACAGAAAAGAGAGGTTTAGAGGGTGTGTTATCCGCACCAAGACATTGTATTTTATCATAAAAATGTTGTTTTTTTTTCTTTAGATATAAATTAACATTTCGAAGATAAGAAAGAAAACATTGTCACAGGGATATGTTTTCTTAATGGGTTAACAGTTTTGTTTGATTGGAGGCTTAACGTGCCCGTCAACACTATATAGGTCATTTTGCGGACGTTGCTTCCAATTTTGAGGGACTTTTACCCGACACTGAGATGACATCTCAAGCCCTTACACCCAATGAAAAGAGTAGGGTTTATCTGCATGGACGGCCCAACTCGCACCACTTTTCATGGGCAGGCTTAGAGCCCCCATGCAGTTTACTAGTACTCATGTGCTGTGCAGTCAGTTTCAGCTCTGCGTGGAAGCATCATGCAGCCCAATCTATTTCTTCAAGCCCCGATGGGCGGGGGGCGTAATGGGTTGACAGAAAAGGCCCTGATCTAAGCTCGACGTCTGATCTGAGCATGCACTGTTTCCAGCATAAGTGTCCATGTTTGGGCTTTCCCGTCCAAAATGCACTTAAATCTGCTTGACCATCATTATAATGTTAACAAGTCCATGTCACTGATAAACACCCCTTCTAAATCCAACTTTATATATAGAAAACTGTGGTTTGCTGGAACATACATATATATTTTTCTATTACTTTTGTCCTAAACATATGTTGTGGATATTCGTTAGAAGCGAGGCGGTTCTAACATGATCCACAACCTATATTTAAAGTAGTAATAAACTATGACACATTTTTAATAACCGTTTTCTGCAACCTAAACACGTTCTATAAAAGGGTTATCCTTTGTAAGCAAGGAGTACACCACAGAACTGAAATATATGGAGTGTACATGTTTTCTGGACCGGACTAGCTAGTTTCGGCCAATTAGGCGTCATCAGTGACCCTCAGATATTTTCAAAATTCCACAATGGAATCAATGATCCCAAAGGATTATTTCATACGGATGTGTTATCATAATTGTCACAATGATCATTCAATATTGTGACATATCCATGTAAGGTAATGCTTACTTACACTATTTGAAAATAACTGCGACTAATAAAAAATATATATAAAACGAGGCATTAGGTTTTAATTACTCTTTATTTACCTGTAACCATTTTTGTCATCTATAATAACACACTGCAAATTCAAACATAAAATATTTATTCTGGAAAGAAAGGTTCATTGACTGTTAATTTGTTTGTTTGATTCGAGGTTTAACGTCCCCGTCAACACTGTATAGGTCATTTTCGAGACGTTGCTTCCAATTTTGTGGGACTTTTACCCGACAATGAGATGAAATGACATCTCAAGCCCTGGCGCCCAGTGAAACCAATAGGGTTTATAAGCATGGACGTTCCGACTCGCACCGGCTTAGATCCTCTAAGCGGTACTCATTATCTAAATAGCACCAATACTTCATATGAATAAAGAATGCACAGTAGTACCCATGACTCAATCTTTCCGGAAATAAGGTAATCCATTATACCTTGCACGCGCGTCTAGTAATCTTCGGGCTTCCTGACGGTCGGTAGCCGGAACGCAATACACAATCCACGTGTCATAAAAGCGATAATTGTCTTCTGCTTAAATACCGGGTCGGTCTAAAACGCTGAATTTCTTGCTGAATTCAGCGGCCTGCTGATCAGCTTAAGGGGTCTAAAACGCTGAACGGCTGATATGCTGAATTTTATTATTTACATGTTTTTTCACGGCGTATTTTGCTTGGTTTTTGGGATTTATTATTGTGCACGCAGTCCATAAATATTGGAAGCAATGATTAAGAGAAATGATTATATTTATTTTTTACTTTGTTTTACGAAAGAGCGACTGAAAATAGCCATAAAAAATGCAGTCAACTGCAAGTACCCCCAAAACGTTTAAATGACTATTTGCAGTCATTCTATATTCCTGCAACTTTAAAACGCTGAACTGCTGATATGCTGAATTTTATTATTTACAGGTTTTTCACGGCGTATTTTGCTTGGTTTTTGGGATTTATTATTGTGCAGTCCTTAAATATTGGAAGCAAGGATTAAGAGAAATGATTATATTTATTTTTTACTTTGTTTTACGGAAGAGCGACTGAAAATAACCATAAAAAATGCAGTCAACAGCAAGTACCCCCAACACGTTTAAATGACTATTTGCAGTCATTCTATATTCCTGCAACTTTCAAAATTCAATATTGGACTTAAATCTCTTCTGCAACAAGGTCTATCGGAACTCGAATTTTATGGTGACTTCGTATATAATTTCAGAAAAATATATAACCGCAATGACTTCAGCACCCAATTTCGTAGAATCATTCTTCGATATAAAAAGATTGGGTACAACATGGATGTTATTCGACAGACTGCATGCATGGTAGTTAACCCAGTCACGGTTGCCAACTTTGCCGATAACCATTCAACGCGTTCGTTAATTGATTATCAGGCTACCGTTTATTGAAATCCTATAAAGTTATTATCGACAACAACTGACATTCCAATAACCACTCACCGCCTTCGTTAATCGATTATCAAGCTACCGGTTATTGAAATCCAAACCTGAAGTCACAGAGCGGTTGTCATTAATTATAAGTCAAGATTTATTTATCAAATAAATAAATAAATAAAACTGCTTTAAGCATACCGATCATCAAAAACACTGATAAGCCTGTGCATTCGCAAAGACTGACCAGGATGCTTAAATGGCAGAATATCTCCAGTATTTATTATATGAATTCCGCTTTCACTGATTCTTTTAATTAAATCAGTGTTAGATCTTTGTGAGACCAAAGACGCACTTGTCCTCTCATCCACCCTTTCATCCACCCTGCCTTCATTTTGGGGATAAATAATGTAAAGATAAAGACGGTGTGCGCGTTTGTTTTGAGGTTAAACGTCCCTTTCAACACTGTATAGGTCATTTTGGATACGTTGCTTCCAATTTTGTGGGACTTGAGATGAAATGACTTCTCAAGCCCTGCCACCACACTCAGAACATCTAAGCGGTTTACCAGTACTCATGTGCGGTTGGTTTCTATTACGAAAACACGCCTATACAAATACAATGTAAAATTTTACCACCTAAAAAAACGAAATTTTTACATGAAAAATTGTGATTTTTTTTTTATTTCTGCTAGAAAAATTTAGATTACGGGTATTCGTTAGGACCGCCTCGATGAGGCGGTTCTAACGTGTACCCACAATCTATATTTTAAAGCAGAAATAACAAAAAAAAAAAAAATGTTTACCCCTGCAAACCCATTTTTTTTCTATATAAAAGTGGGGTTCGAGGGGGTCCGAATCATATAGGCATGTTTTCGTGATGTCAGCTCTGCGTGGAAGCATCATGCAGCACATATATTTCTTCAAGCTCAAATGGTCGGGGGTGGGGGTCGAAAGGCAAATACGGACGGATGGTGGAAGGACGGACGATCGATAGCCTCATAAATAGACAGACAGACAGACAGACAGACAGACAGATAGATAGATAGATAGATAGACAGATAGACAGATAGATAGACAGACAGACAGACAGATAGATAGATAGATAGATAGATAGATAGATAGATAGATAGATAGATAGATAGATAGATAGATAGACGTGTTTCTTATAACCAATATTTCTAGATTTTATACACATTCTTATTTAAAATTTAACCTAAATAGGGTATTAAATAAAAATTCAGCATATCAGCAGTTCAGCGTTTTAGTCCCCTTAAGCTGATCAGCTGGTTGCTGAATTCAGCCAATAATTCAGCGTTTTAGTCTCACCCTTACATACCCGTGATATTTTCCCCTGAGTGTAATAAAACGTTGATTATGGGCACAGAAGCGCCAAATTGAAATCTTTCTATCTATGTTTTTGTGTTTATTAAGTCAAAATCATGCTCAAAACATAGGTTGTGTGTGCTCGTTAGAACCGCCTAACGAGTACCCACAACCTATGTCTTGGAGCCGAAATAAGAAAAATAATGAATACCCCCGTAAATCCCTTTCTTCTCTATATAAACTGGGGTTTAAGGGGGTCTTCATTTCACAGACTTGTTCACGTAATGCATAATTAAAAAAAATCAGAATGAGCTGGTTCTAAATAGTACCATCAATCAACGTATTGAGCAATAAATTAATTTTAAATAAATAAATCGTAAATAAATAATTTACGATAACACATCCGTGCGGCGTAGTTGGGTATTCTTGATATCTCAAAAACAGTTAATTTGTTAATGAAAACTTATCGATACTCAAAACCGGTTTTGTATTCTCGTTAGAACCGCCTCGTTGAGGTGGCTCTAACGAGCACCCACAACCTATGTCTTGGAGAAGAAATAAAAAAAAATGAATACCACAGTAAACCCCAGTTTTCTCTATACAGTAAACCCCAGTTTTCTCTATATAAAGCATGGTCTAAGGGGATGTTCCTTACACGGCTTGTTGCCGTGATGAAAGACCAACATTGACTAAAATAATATAGAAGAATAAGAAGCAAGTACTTTCGAACTATGTTTTTGTGTTATGTTAAAATCATGCTGATCCCTGATTACCCGACTGTTCAATATATAAAGTTGGGTTTACATGCATAATCTTTTCCCCGGTATGATGGATGGAAAACCAGAAAAGGGGTACAACCTGATCCTAATAAATCATTTAATAGTTGAAATAAATACAAATATAAAACTAAATAAATCGGAATGAGCTGGTTCAAAATATAACCAACAATCCACGCAGATGGAATTAATAATCAAACGTATGTTACGAAAAGGAAAAATACAAACATCTCTTTTGTGTTCTTTTATTCACTCAACAATGTGCGAACAGCGAAATGTCACAAATGCGAAAATGCGAACAGCGAAATATCAGATTAGCCTGCACATACGGCATCTTTCTTTCTTTCTTTCTTTCTTTCTTTCTTTCTTTCTTTCTTTCTTTATTTCAATTGTAATCTTATTACTACCAATGTTTGTTTAAATTGCTTAGTAAGTATAAAAAATCTAATCGGGTCATGAAAAATAAATACATAAATAAATAAGACGCAGATCAGACACCGCATTTTGGATTGATAAATAAATAAATAAATGAGACGCAGATCAGACACCGCATTTTAGACTGATTTACATTCCAAGGAGATGCCCAGGCGAAGATGAGTTCATTTCACGGTCGACGGAGAATGACACGCTTTGGGATTACACGCGTGTGTAGACGATAAAGCTTTTTCTGAATAAGCTCCAAATTTAATCGCAAAATGCCGTTAGTAAATATAATTCTGAAATATTATAATTGCTATCAAAATGCACAATATTGTAACGTCATTGCGTCTGATACAGGCGATTGTTAGCAATATTAACAGAAAGTGAAGCTTTTAGCTGTTAAAGTAGGGTACTGTCGTTGTTTTTCCACAGTTTTGTATGCTTCATATAAGGATTAAGGGTTGTTAGTTTGAAAATAAAAATGCCGCCATCTAATTAAATTAAAGTTCCACTTATTTGATATCTTTTTAAAGGTATTTAAACGGACAATTAGATTAAATCGGAACATGTTTGTCAAATTGAAAAATAAATAAGTTATATTTGTTTAAAAATTATTTTCCATTAAACGCCTGTTATTTCCAACAAGACAGTCTAAACAGGTAAGCCGAGAAGGTCAGCGCACAGTAAAAGGCTTAATCCTTTGCGCCAACGGCATAAATGTCAATAATAGTTGCGGATGCCTTGAGGGACTCCGACATTTGTCCTCATTAAACTGGATGAGCAATTTTTTGTTACAACGTTTTGCGTTCTGTCATCCAAATAGTCATTAATCCAATGCAGTCAATCACCTTCTATGCCTATTTGTTTTAATTTGAAAATAAGTCCATTGTGCCAAACTTTGTCAAGGCTTTGGATATATCTAAGAAAACCATGCAAGAGAATTGGTTGTTGTCAAAAGTTTGACAGATATGCTGGTATATATCTATAAGTTGAAAAGTTGTAGAGTGATTTGGTAAAAACCCAGACTGGTATTTATAAAGTAGTTGATTTTCATGTAAGAAGTCATAAATATGTTTAAAAACTATTCTTTCTTGAAGTTTACCAACATTACTCAAAAGTGAAACAGGTCGAAAATTGGAAGGATCAGAGCTTTCTCTTGTTTTGGGTAAAGGTATAACATTTGAATACTTATATATATCTGCAAACATACCTTCGCTGAATGATCTATTAAAAAGAATGCTCAGGGGTATTGCTATTTCATTTGCCATGGCTTTTAGCATTTTATTGCTTATACCGTCAGGCCCTGTCGCCTTATTTGGATTCAGAATTTCGATAAGAGATTTGATTTCCTGAGGACTACACGATACACTGGATATTCTATTTTGACATTTGTATTGAAAAGCAGGTAGAACTACGTTTTCATCATTTATGGTAGAGATAGAGGTAAAATATTTATTTAACAGTTCTGCTTTTTCCAGCGAAGAAGAGCAAAAGTCATTTTGACCGGTTACAGGGAATGAGTTTAGTGGTGGTATTGAGGAAGAACCAGAATTGCCCTTGACGAAGTGTCGTTCAACCTTCCAACCTTCATTTGAGTGGAAGTCGGAAATAGAGATTTCTAAATTATTATAAAATTGTTCCTTTGCGTGTCGCTTCAAGTTGTTAACTTTGTTTCGGAATGTTTTATATTTTCGTAAAGTATTTTGATTGCCTGTTTTGTTAAATTTTCGTTTCAACTTCTATCCCTTTTTTGGATGGTCTTCTTATTTCGGAGTCATACCATGGTTTGTCATCAGGTCTAATTAGTACTTGTTTTGATGGAATGCAAGAATTTACAAATTCAAGAAAAATTTTATTAAATTTACTACATGCTTCATCTGGAGTTCCCTCCATTAAACAATTCCAGCCATAATTGTATATCTTTTGTTATAATAATGTTATGTTGGCCTTTTTGTACAAGAATATTTTTCTACTAAAAGCACCTTCAATATCGTAGTGAAAGGGCAATGTTATATATGTTGCTTTATGGTCACTAATATTATTTGGCACATCTAAAATTCCTGAGTCTAGAAATGGCAAGTCTTCAGAAATTATTATTGGGTCTAAGATTGCTAGTTGGCGTGTTGGGTCTGTAATAACATTAGTCAGAGAATTAATTAATAATAAATCTTTTAAATTATGGAAATTAGGATTTAGAAGATCTTCGTTAAGGTCTCCAACGATTATTAGATTTTTGGAATGCTCAAATGTCCTTTCGATATTTAAATTTAGATTATTGAAAAACTGAGTATCTGCAGTGGAGGGACTATAAAATAGACCAATTAAATACATCTCATTTTTTAACTTTATTTCGATCCAGATAGATTCATTGCAAAATATTTCAAGATCTGGTCTACGCGTGTGTGATAAAATTGTCAATGTAAGCCAACACAGCCCCTCCATGATTGGTTCTGTCTTTTCTGTAAAGTGTACTGAAAGACTGTGAAAGAAGAAGTGTGTCTATGGATATATTGGCATCTAAGTGTGTCTCTGTAAAACATAAGATATTAAAGTGTAGGAAATTCTCTACTATATAGTATATTTTATTTCTAATGCTTCTTATATTCAGGTGTAGTATCGAAAGATCATATACATTTTCAGGACAAGGGTTAGATTCTTCATCACTGGCTTGTAAAAGTAGTAGTTGTATTATAAAGCACTGAAAATTGCAATAAATTAATACAAAGAGAGAATTTATGTTGTGGCAAATGTAACAGAATATCTGCTGAAGTATTCTAAGAAGCACCTGTGCAGAAATTATATTACCAAATTGTGAATATCTGTCTGCTCCTAGTGTGACAGGTAGAGGGTCACCTAAGCAACATTCCTATGAAGTTTGAATGCTAGGGGTTTGGAAGGAGTAGTCATTTAAAGGTTGTTTTCTATTTTTAGCTCTGGTGGCCATCTTGTTCATCGGAGCGATACTATTTTAGCTATTTTGGTAGAGGTTTACCTAAGCAACAATCCTGTAAAGATTGAATGAAATTGGCCAAGGGGTAAAGGAGGAGTAGTCGTTTACAGATTTTTCTATTTTTAGCTCTGGCGGTCATCTTGTTCATTGGAGTGAAACGATTTTAGCTATTTTAGAAGAGAGCCACCTAGAAACAGTCCTCTAAAGTTAAAGTGAAATTGGCTCAAATGTTCAGGACGACTTATCTTTTAAAGCAATTGTTGACGACGGACGACGGACAACGCACGACGCACATTGACTGATCACAATAGCTCACCATGAGCACTTCGCGCTCAGGTGAGCTAAAATATAAGCTAGTGTTTGTCAAAACCTACAAAAAGACATGGGGTCAGTAAACACTCATATATAAGCATGTACATCAATGTCACAAGAGTTTTCGTCAATTACGCTTTGGATAGTCAGCGCAAACTCTGATCAGACTGTGCGAATGCGCAGGGTGATCAGTCTTCGCTGATCACATAAGTCTAATTGAAGAAATAGACCAGGTCTAAATAGACCAGTGATTTGTTTTCACGCTGAAGACAAAGACCAGTCTGCTCTAGTACACTCTCGGAATACACCTGTCCAAATCGGTATGACGTTGTTTTGAGTCAAAGGGAATCAATAAAGCGAGCAGCGAAGACTCAGATCCGACTGTCCCGTCTGATTTGAATCTGTGCTGTGCGCACACGTCAGAAAACACATTTTTCACGACGTGGCGCACTGATACATAGAAAAGTGGGATTTACCGTATGTAGGTCATCCGTATTAAAACCAATCTTTTCTAATTGTGTCAATTAATAATATTGTCATTAATCAAGTATTTTGTATTGGCCAAGTTACAGGACCTCGGTCAGCTGTATTGGCCTCGGCCTTCGACCTCGGGCCGATACAGAAGACCTCGGACCAGTAACTGGGCCAATACGAAAAAAAAAACTTGATTAATAATATTATGTTATATAATTTCTTATCACGTTATAACAGGCCCGCCTTATGCGTTACATTAACCCTAAGGCTTATAAACACCAATGTGGGAATGACAAGGGTAGACTTCTTATCCACTGAAGTTAAGAGTGTAGTTTGTATTCATTAGAACTGCCTCATAGATTGTGGCTGCTTCAGTGAGGCGGTTCTTAAGAGTAATCACAATCTTTGTTTCCGATATAAACACGAACGTAAATTTGAAGAAAAAATACATTCTTAAGAGCCATGTTAAGCCTGAAAAGTAAGATGATAATTAACAGAATGAAAACAAGATTTGCTTTATTTTTAAAGTGATTTTTATATTAATTATTATAGATTTCATGATTTCATTAAAATTACACACATTTATTAATTTACCGAGGCCAAAAAATACTTTTCTGTGTTTACTATTTATATCCCGATCGGCTTTCAAAGTTACGTGTTTTTCTCGGTTATTTTCGTTTTGTTATTTTTTTTTCTCTCTCTCTCTTTTAGTTGACAAGACAGATATGTGGTTATACTGAGTTATTTCAAAATACTCATTCAGCTTAAATTTTATGTTTGTTTGTTTGATTTGAGGTCTAACGTCCCCTTCAACACTGTAAAGGCCATTTTGGAGACGTTGCTTCCAATATTGTTGGACTTTTACCCGACATTGAGATGAAATGACATTTCAAGCCCTGTCGCCCAATGAAACCAATAAGGTTTATAAGCATGGACGGACCGACTCGCACCGCTTTGCCTGGGCAGGCTTAGATCCTCTATGCGGTTTACCAGTACTCGTGTGCGAGTCGCTTTCAGCTCTGCGTGGAAGCATCATGCAGCCCATCTATTTATTCAAGCCCCGATGGGCGGTGGCCTATTAAATTATGTGTAAGTTTTGTTTGAGGTTTAACGTCCCCGTCAACACTGTTTAGGTCATTTTGGAGACGTTGCTTCCAATTTTGATAGGTTTTTATCCAACAATGAGATGAAATGACATCTCAAGCCCTGCCGCTCAATGAAACCAAAAGGATTATATGCATTGGATCACTTTGCCTGGGCAGGCTTAGTCCTTCTAAGCGGTTTACCAGTACCAGTACAGATTGATTGATTGATTTGGGTTTAACGACACATCAACCCTTGTGGGTCATTTTGTGTCGTCTTACCAGTACTCATTTGTGGTCAGTTTCAGCTCTGCGTGAAGCACCACGCAGCCCAATCTATTTCTCCAAGCCCCGATGAAAGACATTTCAATGTTTTATTGTGTGTGTGTTTTTAAACATAAGTGTTTTTTTTTCGAAATACAATTTTGGGGCCGGGATACGAAAGAGTAAACACAGAATAAACAGTCGGGCTTCAATGGCTCAAACACCTTTTCGTTCGAGACTCGGGCTGTTCGAATCACTGAGGGTAAATCGTTGCGCCGTGCCGTACCAGTAAACATGATAAAGATGACCTAGGACATCTCTTTGATCTTCTTTGAAATAAAGAAATGTTGTGTGTACTCATTAGAATCGCCTCATCAAGGCGATTCTAATGAGTACAAACAACATGCATGTACATTTCAAGACAAAACGCAAGCACAAAACCTCCCTAAATCATCCAGAAAACATGATATCTGACTTTATGGTAAAACTGCCCTCTAGGGACCCACGAACGGGTTCGACTCAGCCATGGCAAACGGGCCATCCGTGTTCGAGCCACTGAAGTTCGATTGTGTATTTTTGGCCTTATATATAGACATGATTATTTACACAAACAAAAGTAACAAAGTCAAGAAACAGGACACAATCTGTTCCAGCTCACAAGAAAAGGCGGTTTGCGCTATACGCATGCGCAATATATTAACC
The DNA here is from genome assembly GCA_963580285.1 of Lucinisca nassula. NCBI lineage: Eukaryota > Metazoa > Mollusca > Bivalvia > Lucinida > Lucinidae > Lucinisca > Lucinisca nassula. Next base: position 128,398,662 of record OY757018.1, on the reverse strand, counting down.
CTTATCTTGCTGCATATTCATTTAAGCCATACCCATTTCTGTCTATCAACCAATCAAATTACTGGATGTAATTTATTGCTACAAATTCATTAACTGAATGCCAAACAGCTGTGACCCTGATCAGATGGCTTCTGATCAGGAGCTACACTGTTTGCAAAGATAGGGGTTGTCGTGAACAGCAATCTCCGTTCCAGTACATGTCTGGTAACAGTGAAAGTTCTGGCGAGTCTGCGCAGTCTCGCTAGAGGCTTCACTGTTTTCTGTGTCGGTACGGTACGACCTTTTCAAATGAGCTGGGTTAGTTTTTTTTTGTTTTTTTTTTTTTAAATACTTTCAAAAAGGTAGAATTAACAACAACGATAACAAATGAGGCCTAAAAAAATAAAATAAAATAAATAGCTGTGTTTCCGCTAACCCGAACGACCCTTATTTTTTCTGCCGCCCTGCAATTTTCATTGCCATCCAGAGAAAAATTAAAAGATTTTTTTACCTACCGACCTTAATATTTTCTAGCACTTTTGATGAAAATTAAAAAATAAAATGTCAAAATAGCAAAATTAATACTTGAAACCCTGTTCTTTTGCTTCCTTAATGCTTTAAACCTCGCTATTTGAATGTTTTAAGGTAATATAGTTAGAATTTAGCCTTTTTAAACTGTTTATGCCTTTTTTCCATCAAATAAAAAGTTGACAAAAAATAAAAGTTATAGCAACCTACCGTCCCATTCCCTTTGTCGGCATGTTAGCGGAAACACAGCTATTTTTTTTAGACATTCAGAGTCATCGGAATAAAGTGTGAAATGAGGTTAAAAATGCAGCAAGCCCTTCGCAGCCTTATGACGGTATCACGTGTAAGCGTGCGTCTTCTGGAGGCTTATACTGCGTCCAAGTTCAACTCAGTGACTGTGCGCATGCGCGAGCAATTTCTGTCCCGCTTATGCCTGCGTATAACATTGTCGCAAACGGTTGTCGCTCTATGAACCGAACTGTTAAAGTTTAGGTTGGATAGCATCCATGTATCTGTTGTTCCAGCATCTTACAGTCCGGTGCATTCTGTGTGCGAAATCAATGTTACGCATGCGCAGGGGTCTAGTATTTTTGTTTAAACGTATGAAAATAGATATACGTGTGTGTGTGTGCTTGCGGATGGGTGGGTGTATGAGTGCGTGCGTGCTTGCTTGCAGGTGGTGGGTGACTGTATGTGTGCGAGCGTATTTGCGGTGGGTGTGCGTGTGTGTGCGTGCGTGTAAAGTCTGTGTTGTCTGGAAGTGACTGAGAGCTCGGTACTCCCGCCATATTGCTGTCTCACTGAAGTACGGCGCCCCAGACAGACACTCGGCGCGATGCTCCTCCCAGTTAAATGAGCCGAGGCAAGCCTTTCCTACAATTTTTATGTGCCTCCAGCGAAGAACCAGACCCACCTGTGCATCCATATAGTCTGACCAGAGATTTGTCTTTCTGCATGAAGTAGCATTTGGCCCTTAGCTATCCTTAGAGCGCACAACGAAGACTCTGATCAGACTGCGCGGACGCGCAGTCTGATCTGAGTCCTCGCTGGGCGCACATGTAAATTGTAGGAAATGCTGTGCCCCGGCTCAAATATGCTTTATCCTGATACTGGGTTGATCAGTCCTAGCCTTAACATACCCTTCAGTCCGAGCGCAGAGGGTATGGAGTAGCTAGTACCATTTTTAACGACTTTGGTATGTCGCCTGCAGGGATGCAATCGGTGACCCCCACCCCCTCGGTTTTCCATATCACATATTTTAAAATCAAAGCCTTGAAAACACAGCTGGCTCGATCATGAGAACGGTTTCGACCATTAAATACTTGTACTTTAAGCAAACAAAGTAGACCCTGATCAGACGCCATGGATCTATAATACTGTATACCAAGGTCAAATCTTGGGAGCCCTAAATTGTCAAACGATCGACCAAATGTAATTGAGAAAAAAATACAAATCTGTTTTGTTTGTTCGAATCGAGGTTTAACGTCCCCATCAACACTACTGAGGTCATGTGGGAGACGTCGATTCCAATTTTTCGGGACTTTTACCCGACATTGAGATGAAACGACATCTCAAACCCTTCCGTCCAAACAAACCATTATGGGACGGTCCGACTCGCACCACTCTGCATGGACAGACTTAGTCCGTCTAACCGGTTTACCAGTGCTCATGTGCGGCCGGTTTCAGCTCTGCGTGGAAGCACCATGCAGCCCAGTCTATTTCTCCAAGCCCCGATGGGCGAGGGCATCACACAATCTGCGCACATGAAAAGGTAAAACTGAACTCAATAGACACACTCATACAGCCTTGCCATGGATGCGTCTAGATCCAGAAGTCTTGCCATCACGTGAACAAGTCCTTGAAATGAACACCCCGCTAAACCCCGCTGTACATAGAGAAACTGTGGTTTACGGGGGTAAACTTATTTTTTCTTATTTCTGCACCAATACGTAGGTTATGGGTACTCGTTAGAACCGCCTCAATGAGGCGGTTCTAACGAGCACTCACAACCTATGTTTGCAGTAGAAATTAGAAAAATATCGCGGATGTTCATCAGAAAAGTAGCCATTTTGTAGATGTGTAAAATGCATAATGTCGCACGGGCGTGTTATCGTAATTCGAAACCTGCGTACACTATAGTGCAGACAGATCATAGTCTTCTTTGGCCGCATATGTCGCATAACGATCACACACTCGTGCGTCACAATGGCGCAGTACATTTTTTTCACATCTCCAAAATGGCTCCTTTTCTGAAGAAAATCCGTGATATTTTTCTTATTTATACTGCAAACATAAGTTATGGGTGCTCGATATAGAAGGGTGCTCGTTAGAACCACCTCATGATCAGGATCTAAACTGTTTGCTTACTGTACAGGAATTAAAGGGTTAAACGAAACAGTCTAAGTTCTCGTTTAGGAACATTTGTCCGCCTTTACTAATAGTCAATCGACCTATCAGTGCGCTCAGTGCTTTGATTCTTCAGTTTAGTTTTGTTTAGACTTTTACCCGACATTGAGATGAAATGACATCTCAAGCCCTGTCGCCCAATGAAACTAATAGGGTTTATAAGCATGGGCAATCCGACTCGCACCGCTTTTCCTGGGCAGGCTTAGATCCTCTAAGCGGTTAACCAGTACCCGTGTGCCGTCGGTTTCAGCTCTGCATGAAAGCATCATGCAGCCCATCTATTTCTTCAAGCCCCGATGGGCGGGGGCTCTATTTGACACTGATAATGATAATAAACTATTTCAATATCATACTGACTATTAAACATTTGGCTGACTAATAAATAAATAAATAAAAAAAATATATAAATAAATAAATAGCTTTTTGCCAAACAATTGCAAAGTAAGGCTGTACAACTCACTCACTCACTCACTCACTCACTCACTCACTCACTAACCCACCCACCCTTCCCCACACTCACTCACTCACTCACTCACTCACTCACTCACTCACTCACTCACTCACTCACTCACTCACTCACTCACTCACTCACTCACTCACTCACCTACCCACCCACTCACTCACTCACTCACTCACTCACTCACCTACAGGTACTTACATCTTCAGTATAGACAGACAGAGGAAAGGGCAGGATCGCTAACGTCAGGGATGGGTCGTCGGTGAGTGCTGAAACGCAGCCTGGTGAGTAGGACCAAGGGATGCTAGGAGGCAAGTCGAATTGGGTGTTTAAGACCCTTATCAACAGATTCACTCGACCCTTATCAACAGTTTCACAAGACCCTTTTCAACAGATTCACTCGACTCTATCTAAAGAAGTGTACATGCACGTGTATATGCGTATGTGTGTATGTCTACGTGTGTGCTGTGTACCAGGTTAGGCTGTAGGTCCATGTTTTGCGTGTGTGTCCGCATGTTTTTGTGTCATTGTGTTTGTATATGCTGTATGTGACTGTGCGTATGTATGTTTGTGTATACTTGTGTGCTGTGTAAGGTCATTTTAGAGACGTTGCTTCCAATTTTGTGGGACTTCTACCCGACATTGGGATGAAATGACATCTCAAGCCCTGCCGCCTAATGAAACCAATGAGTTTATAAGCATGGACGGGCCGACTCGCGCCGCTTTGCCTGGGCAGGCTTTGATCCTCTAAGTGGATTACCAGTACTCGTGTGCGGGTGGGTGTCAGCTCTGCGTGGAAGCATCATGTAGCCCATATATTTCTTCAAGCCCCGATGGGCGGGGGGGGGGGGGGTGCTGTGTACGTGTGAATGGTCGCTTGCATACTAGTATGTCAGTGTACACGGTGTGTTTGTTTGTTCGTTTTTGTTTGATTTGAGGTTTAACGTTCCCGTCAACACTGTAAAGGTCATTTTGGAGACGTTGCTTCCAATTTTATGGGACTTCTACCCGACACTGAGATGAAATGACATCTCAAGCCCTGCCGCCCAATGAAACCAATGGGTTTATAAGCATGGACGGGCCGACTCGCGCCGCTTTGCCTTGGCAGGCTTAGATCCTCTAAGTGGATTACCAGTACTCGTGTGCGGGTGGGTTCAGGTCTGCGTGGAAGCATCATGTAGCCCATATATTTCTTCAAGCCCCGATGGGCGGGGGGCTGCTGTGTACGTGTGAATGGTCGCTTGCATACTAGTATGTCAGTGTACGCGGTGTGTTTGTTTGTTCGTTTTTGTATGATTTGAGGTTTAACGTCACAGTCAACACTGTAAAGGTCATTTTGAGGACGTTGTTTCCAATTTTGTGGGACTTTTACCCGACATTGAGATGAAATGACATCTCAAGCCCTGCCGCCCAATGAAACCAATAGGGTTTATAAGCATGGACGGGCCGACTCGCGCCGCTTTGCCTGGGCAGGCTTAGATCCTCTAAGCGGTTTACCATTACTCGTGTGCTGGTCGGTTTTAGCTCTGCGTGGAAGCATCATGCAGCCCATATATTTCTTAAAGCCCCGATGGGCGGGGGCCGATACGCGCTGTGTGTGTGTGTGTGTGTTTGCTTGTGTGTGTGTGTGTGTGTTTACTTGTGTTTATGTGTGTTTGCTTCTGTTGGTGCTTGCGCGTGTGTTTGAGTGTTTGTGTGTGTATGTGCGTGTGTTTGCTTGTGTGTTATTGCTTGTGTGTTGGCATGTACACTGACTGACTGACTGACTGGCGCACTCACTCACTCACTCACTCACTCACTCACTCACTCACTCACTCACTCACTCACTCACTCACTCACTCACTCACTCACTCTGCCAAGTCAGTTAGTCATTTACACTCCCGCACTCACGCAGGCAATATCTCCCTCCCTCACTCACACACCCACTCACTCATTCACCCACTCATTGACCCAAACACCATCCATCACTATACTCACTCACTCACTCACTCTTCCAAGTCAGTCAGTCATTTACACTCCCTCACTCAAGCACGCACGCACTATCTCCCTCCCTCACTCGAACGCCCACTCACTCACACAGGCTTACTCACTCACTCACTCACTCACTCACTCACTCACTCACTCACTCACTCACTCACTCACTCACTCACTCACTCACTCACTCACTCACTCACTCACTCACACACTCACTCACTCACTCACTCACTCACTCACTCACTCACTCACTCACTGGCTCACTCACTCACTCACTCACTCCACGCTCTCAGGTACTTACGCACACCCTCTCTGCCTCCCTCACTCTCTCACTCAATCAATCACCACCCAGTCACACACCCAAACACACAACTCACTCGCTCACTCAATCACTCACTCATTCACTCACTCAATGACTCACTCACTTACCCACAAACTCCCTCCACTCTCTCAGGTACTTACGCACGGCCTCACTCCCTCCCTCCCTCTCTCAATCAATCACCACCAACTCACTTACCCACTCACACACCACACTCACTCACTCACTTTCTTTCTTACTCACTCACTCATTCACTCCACTCTCTCAAGTCCTTACGCCCTCCCTCCCTTACTCACACTCAGTCGCCCTTCCTTACTTATTCTCGCTCACCCTTTCACTGACTCACTCACTCACTCACTCACTCACTCACTCACTCACTCACTCACTCACTCTAAGGACTTAAACATCCCACCAACTTGCCATCCTTTCACCCCTCCCTTTTCCTCACCCTCCTTCTGATCCTAAACACCAGACTGCCTGTCCAGCTACCCACCAACAACCGCATCCCATCAGTCAGCATTCCTACCTACTTCCCATCCATCCATCAAAGAGCCTTTTCGCCTGTAGGTTCACGCACGCACGCACACACGCACGCACACACGCACGCACACGCATGCCTACACACACACATGAAACCGTCTCTTAAATTCGAAGGGTAGCGAGGGATGTTAGAAAACTTTTGCAAATGATAGGTGTTCTCCGAAATTACATTAAAAAGTTGATTTTTTTTGTCTAGTTACCTCCGAGATAGTGCTCTTTATCCAGAATACGTCGTTTCAATCTCTTAATCTATTTTCGAACCAATGTTCAGAAACAGTTTCTTTTTTTTTCTAACCATTTTCAACGCAATGTCTGTGAAAACATCTGAAAGCAATCGGCAGTTTGTGATTTCAATATATATATTTATATTAATACAAAATATGGCATCACTTTCGTAATGTCAGGTATAGCCCTTTTAATTTTGGACTCGTCCGTGTTTTAGGTAAGTCGCATTCAGTTGGAATTAGACATTAGGAGATATCGTTTTAGTGACATTCGTAGTTCATCACATTAACAACTTGGCCACGACTACATAATGGCATTTTCATAAAGAATATTCATATTTTTAAAATCCTGTGTAAAAAAGATACTCGAAACCTGCTTCCCCTAAAACATTGAATGGTCTTGTCACGCTTGAACTCTGAACTCTCAAAGGTCGTTGATGAACTTTTTTTATAAAGCCTATCCATTGCGCCGGTTTGCAAAGTTTTCGAACGCCCCTCGTACGCGTATTTATCGCCACTACATTAATAAAGGAAAACAACAATAACAAAAAAACATGGACTGACAAAATTGGCAAGAAAACGTGCGCGACCAGGGAAGACACAGATAAGCCTGTTTCAAGCTAGTTTGACCCATCTTCACTTGTTTCTCTTTGTATTTTGTTTTATCATCGTGTTAATACATGTAAGTCCATATATTAAAACCTCCCAAAAACCCCAAATTTAAGAGAAAACTGGGGTTTACAGGGGAATATACATACTTTTCTTAATTCTGCTTCAAGACACAGGTTGTGGGTACTCGTTAGAACCGCCTCATTGAGGCGGTTCTAACGAGCACCGACAACCTATGTTTTGGGGCATTATCAAGAAATAAAGAAAAAGTATCACAAATTTTCAACAGAAAATTCACCCTCTTGGAGATAATATCATGGATGCGTTGTCGTAATGTTCGTAATATCGAGCCGTCACACTTCCTGTGCAGGCTTATACCAGTTCAGTGCACATTCTTTCGACAGAAACTGACGACTGCCCTTCTTGAATCAGCGGAAGGGGCTCTTTGGATAGTCCGGAGGCTGAAGAAGGCTCATGCGAACAGTGAACTCAGATCAGACTGATTTGAAACTTCGCTGGCCGCAACTTCATATAGGTTATGCACGTAATTCGTCGCCTCAAATATACTGTCTGTGGTTCAATTATATCATGTGGCGACAGAAGTTTATATTTTTTATTATGGTATAGTTTCATTTGTTTGGTTTTTAACGTCCCCGTCAACACTATTTAGGGTCATTTTGGAGACGCTGCTTCCAATATTGTGGGGCTATTACTCAACATGAAATGACATTTCATTCCTGCCGCCCAATAAAATCAAAAGGCTTATATGCATCGGACGGTCTGACTCACAACACTTTGCCTGGGCAAGCTTAGTCCTTCTAAGCGGCTTACCAGTACTCATGTGTGGTCAGTTTCAGCTCTGCGTGGAAGCACCGTGCAGCCAATCTATTTCTCCAAGCCCGATAGGCGGGGGCGAAGGTATAGTTTCGTAGTCGCAGATTAGATTGTTCAGGTGTCGTCAATATATGTTCAATTCGCTGAGCCCACAAGAAGATGCAATTGTGTGTCTTTCGCATGCTTCTTTGCAACCGACTCAAACGACCATGTATAGCATACCTTGGTTTGTCACAATTAAAAGAATATTCAATAGGCAGTTGCAAACGATAGCTCCGCCCTGCCAATCTTATATTAACCCTTATCTTGCTGAATATTCATTTAAGCCACACCCATTTCTGTCTATCAACCAATCAAATTACTTGATGTAATTTATTGCTACAAATTCATAAACTGAATACCAAACAGTGTAGATCCTGATCAGATGGTTTCTTCAGAAGCCATCTGATCTGGATCTACACTGTTTGAAAAGATAGGGGATGTCGTGAAAAGCAAGATAAGGGTTAAACGACTTCATCAGTAAGTCCATTTTAATGGTTTGAAAACAAACTGGCTGCCCATGTACGTCAATGTGTTTGAGTTTTACGTCCCACTAACAGCTAAGGTCATACGGGACCTCGGTTTAAAGACTTATCCGAAAGTCTGGAGATGCCCGGGATCGAGCCCACGATCCCTGGTTTATCAGGCGAATAGCTTATCGACTACACCACGGAGGCTTCTAAACCGTTACTTCTATTTTTGTCACTATTGCCATAGTGTCGTTTTTTTTTCAAATTCCCAAATGGTTTGTTTCCAAAAGACAAAATGGCACGACCCGCCAATGTTGGCCGATAAGGCCAATTTTGGTTGGTGCTCTATAATTAACCCGTCTTATTAAACAGCTAGTTATTGGTCAATTCTATGTGCTTTAGAAAAGTTTTGTTTTTAATTGGTCGCGGGCCGGGCATAGATGCCAAAGCTGGTATTATTTTGCCGCACTGTACCTATAGCTGGTGTTAAGGGGAATGGGAACACCTGGCAGATTTTTCCGCAATTTTTACGAAGGGAGACAATTTTCTGGACTTCCTGTTCGCTTTTCTATAAGCCCTGTTCCACTGAAAAAGGAGTCATCTCTTTAAGGAAAGAATTTGCTCCCCAGGAGCAAATTCTTTCCTTTAAGAATAGACCCCTATTGATATGGGAGACAAACATATTTTTGCAGGAGTTGCCTCCCCTGTAAGCGTTCCCATTCCACTTAAGTGCCGTTTGATGGCAGCAGAATCTTTCGTTGCTTGATTACAAATTACACTTTTTTTCTCGTGCACATTCTATTGATAGTTACCGCGTATTTTACCTCAAAACTGGCCTCCGGCTTTGATCGTATACCGCATTGCTGCATATTAACCTCATTCCACCCTTTTCTTACGCCAAATATATTGAACCAAAATTTAACAAAATTTAGGTGAGATAGAGAAGAAAAAGGTTCAGTTTTGAGATACAATTTTGAAAAAAAAAAGAGTTTGATTTGAAGTTTAACGTCCCCGTCAACACTGCAAAGGTCATTTTGGAAACATTGCTTCCAATTTTGTGGGACTTTTACCCGACATTGAGATGAAATGACAACTCAAGCCCTGCTGCCCAATGAAACCAATAGGGTTTATAAGCATGGACGGTCCGACTCGCACACCGCACAGCTTTGCCTGGGCAGGCTTAGATCCACTAAGCGGTTTACCAGTGCTCGTGTGCGGGTCGGTTTCAGTTCTGCGAGGAAACACCATGCAGCCCATCTATTTTTTCGAACTCTAGGTCTGGAATTCATTTAAAAAATCTCAACATAACTCCTACACTGGTGTTAACGACATTATGTATCCTTTGAAGAACGACAATTCCAAATGAAAATTAAAATGAGCATGCTCAAGGCGTAAACAGATTATACTTGTAACTGCAACTTTTGAATGTTTTGTATTTGCCGAAACAACGACAATAACATAAAAAATCTACCTCTATCTCACCTGAAAAAAAAGTTTTAAAAACAGAAGGTTGAGTTTAGTGTGAAGTACGAGTATAAAGAGCATAAGATATTTAGTACGGGATTTGAGATCAGATTTCGAAAGATTTAATGCACCCAAAAGTCTCACGCTTCGTTTGTGCTATTTCATTGAGATAGAAGCCTAACCTATGTGACATGTGATTATTTAGCATATCTGGTGGGGAAAAGGGGTTGAAAATTTTATGAGTCTACACCCACCCCCATGCGAATGGAATGGTTGGATTAAGTTTAGTTATGTGTAGATTGCGCTTACAAGTGAATGTTGATTTATTGCATCAGCCAAAATATTTGTCAATACTCGAAGATACCAAAATTCATGATATGACGGAACTAGATCCGGTGTTACCATAAATTTTGACCATTGGAATTTTACCCGCAGAAATTTGGTAAATTTCACACTATTTTTGCGCTAAAAGATTTTTAGTATTTTTTGAAACAATTTCTTTTTCGTCCCTATGCAGGACGGTTATTTTTGCACATGCATGTGAAATTTGATGACTCTGTGTCACTCAGGGCATGAACAAGGGACTCAGATACCTATGAACCCTTTTGCTGTTTTTTTCCTGCTGTGTCACAGATTGTGATAAAAATCCATATTAAAACATAGATAAAATAAATTATTTTACTGGCTGGTCATAGATGTATCATAACAGGGGCCAACTGATATGTTTTTGAAAAATTACTGATTACCATGTCCTTCTGTTTTTATTAAGTGAGGTGAATATACATCACCAAGCATATTTGTCAGCGATGAACTTTCAAGTGATTCTCTAAACAGGTCACTTGAATCTATCAACATTTAATAAATACATTGTATATTTCAAGATTCATTATCCAAAGTTTCCAGTTTGTGCTAAAGGTTCCCAAACTAACATCGACTTTATTATATTTTAAACACGTAAATGTTACTGGCCACTACAAGGTCTCTATTGAAATCTTACTGGGTACCTTATTTTCTGGTAAGTCGCACGATTAAAAATAAATAGTAACCGCGCTTTAATGTCATGTAAAGCCACCCCTTAGACATTCTTCCTTCTTCCCTTTCCCCTGAGTATTGGTATAACCTGTAAATATGCATCTTAAGATGTCACCTCCACTTACTTTCTACCTTTTCATTGGACAACATGCCTTCGATAAACTTGTCCCTCTATTCGCCATTAGCTCTTAATTATCCTGTGTCTCTTGTCACACATTACGATAACACACCCGTGCGACATACGGTGCATTTTTTCACATCTCCAAAATGGCTCCTTTTCTGATGAAAATCCTTGATATGTTTGTTATAAATGTTCATAACATAGGTTGAGGGTGCTCGTTATTGAAGAAATATATGGGCTGCATGATGCCTCCACGCAGAGCGGAATCCGACCCGCACACTAGTACCGGTAAACCGCTTAGAGGATCTAAGCCTGTCCAGGAACCGCGGTGCGAGGCGGACCGTTCATGCTAATAAACCCTATTGGTTTCATTGGGCGACAGGGCTTGTGATGTCATTTCATCTCAATGTCGGGTAAAAAACCCACAAAATTGGAAGCAACGTCTCCAAAATGACCTTTACAGTGTTGGCGGGGGCGTTAAACCTCAAATCAAACAAACAAAACCGCACCAGGCGGTTCTAACGAGTGCCCACAACCTATGTCTTGGAACAGAAATAAGAAAAATAATGTTTACCCCGTAAACCCCAGTTCTCAGTTTCAAAGTTGGGTCTAGGGGTCTTCATTTCACAGACTTGTTCATGTGATGCACTGATTAACCTGTTCTTCATCTACTTTTTTACTACTTCCTTTAACTGGTATTTGTCCCATATATGGATTGTTTTGGGTTTAAAGTCACGTCCACCCTTGTTGGTCATTTTGTGTCCTCTCCCAGAGAAAAGCGATAGAAGAGATAGTTGAGCAGAAGAAAGTGAGGGACAGAAGAGAAAGAGGAAAAGAAATATAAGTGCAGAAACTGAAGAAATAACAGTATTCCCCCTCTACCATTACCTGCTGCAAGAACAGCAGGTCTTGTCCAGCTGTAAGCCAATATCAGTTGGACGCCCTATTGACGCAAAGTAAACATCACCTTTGCCTCACCCAACCACCCCGATTGTCCCATACAGATTTGCCAAAAGGGCCTTCTATTTCAAGCCACCAGGATTTATCATGATTTGACAAACAGAGTGTAGGCAATGATCAGGAACCTATGCAAAATACCCGGCACCTCCCATTCAAAACACCAAAATGAAAACGTCACGAATGGAAAGCCAGAAGGACAGTTGTCTCCCCACATGGCCAAACAGCTATCCAAAATAAAAAAGGCATTAGCAATACGTACATCTTAAAGACCAACCATAAAAGTAAGAAACCGCAACAGAAGGACCCTCTTGGAATGGGGTCAGTAAGAAGTTTACGGATGTTGGGGTTTGGGGTGGACACTTTTATTGATTTAAGGTGGCCTCAATCCTCACCATTGGTTGTCTTGGTTAAAACCCATTAGTTGTTCAGTCTGCACGATGGATTTCTAGCTCATCGATGCAACATCTCCGCGAACATAAAATCAAACGAATAAGGAGATGAGACAACGACTAGGACTCAACAGCATGCAATAGCTAGAATGCTGCAGCAAAGGAAACTTATAGTTAGGCTCCGTCTAGCCCTACCAGAGACAGAGCATTAGGCACCTACCTTCAGGCGTTCTGGCGGAAATGCACTTATGAAAGGAACTGGATGAAAGGTTAACTTACTTGAGGTTGACACCTTATAGGAAAAATATTTTGAACAGGGACGATATTTGGCTTTTTAAATGTAACGATTCCTATGCAAATCAAGCTTCTTCTTCTACACTTTCGTCAAGAAGGGTGGGAACATCGGGTTCAACACAGACTTTCGACTGACCTTTTCTGCATCTTCATGTAACTTGGTCATCACAATTTGCGCATGTTTGCCAAAAGATCAACCAAAACCAGAGTCATTCAATCAGCAAATAAGCTGAAGTTTATCAAATCCGCAGTTGGAGAATTAGATGCTATTTAAATTTAGTAGAGTATCTTTTTCTGCAGCAAATTTATTGTAAAAACCAAAACAAACCTATAAAACATTTATGTAAAATCGTCGTTCTAAGCCGGAAACTGTGGCTGCTGTATCATGACAACGCCAATTAAATATGGTTTACGCTTGCCATCAAGCTTACGGGACTTTTAATAACTAACCTGAACACAAAGTTATAAACAAACAGCCCATGGGAAACTACGCTCACCAGAGCTCAAGTGGGCATAAATTATCCCACCCTTGGTGGCCATTTATTTTAATTGACCATAATGGTTTAGTAGAGACCAATCGCAGGACTATTGCTGCCAAATTATTTTGAAATCAACCATTGTTTTTGGTGCCGTCGCATACATTATGTTCAGCTTTGAACAATCTCAGCAGGTCTAAAGTTGCATACCAAGGTCTTGTTTTTCCTGAGATGCAGAATTCAAAATCTATCTTAGCCATATATTGGTGTGACAATCACACAGATCCCTCAAACAAGCTTTGATTTCTCGACCACACTGATGCAGTATATGTAATTTGGTAATAGTTAGCACAGAAGTTTTGGAAAAAAAATAGAAATATATAATCTTATGGCCCCAGGATCATTTAGCTGGCTGCAAATATCAACTCTGATGTCATAAGCTGCAACAGAACCAGAAAATCATGTCTTTGCCATAGAAAACCCTCAGTGACCGCATGTGACCTTGAAGTAAGAAAGGGCAGGGTCAACCAAATGTCATCATTTGAACAAATGTGAAAGGGACCGAGTCCCCAATATTGTATATCAAGTTTCAAGGTCATCGGTCTATTGGTTCCTGAGAACGGCCGATTTGAAGGTTTTTACCATATATGGGCATGGTGGACATTTTGGTCATGTGACCCAGACATTCAGAATATATGTTTGTTCTTTTACCCCATGGCGGCTTCACGTGTAATTTGGTTCCAATTGGCCTTGTGGTTTCAGTGTAGATGTCGTTTGGATTTGTTTGGATGTTCAAATGAGAAAAGAGGGTAGGTACATTTATCTCCCCTTTTTATGTCTTTTTCCCCACTTTTTTGATTTTCTAAATCCATTTTCAAGATGCTGAGAGACCTTTTAATAAATTCATATCATAGTTAAGTGTGAGAAAATAAGGTGCATTAAACTCCTTAAATACGGGCGCTACGAATTTCAAATCCCCGACTAATTGTTTATGAGCCGAGAAACAGCATAATCCGGAACGTTCGAGCTCCGAGTCGGAAAAAGGTCCCTTAACCCTTAAGATAGCTATCACTAAAGTCGTCTGTTTGTTGTCTGCTTGTTGGATTAGAAGTCATTGTTGCAAATAGTTTAGACAAAGATCAGACTGCTCCTGCAGGAGCTGTCTGATCAGGGTCTACACTATTGGCCTGTACGCAAAAATATGACGACAGGCGACATAAACAGTTGACATTTTCAGATGAAGATTTTCTTGGCACCTTTAGGGTTAAGTGATCCACAAAACGGTATTCTAATACTCTCGGAAGGTAGAGTGTGGGGCTTTCAATCTGCCCCTTTTTGAGTTTGCCAACAGTGACGGCCCTGGTCGGACAGCGCGCATGCGCAGTCTCACCAGAGCATTCGCTGTTCGCACATATCACAAGGACCTTTTTCATGGCAAGGGGATTTTACCATGTGCGACATACGCAGTTTGATCATGTTCCTCCGTTCTCCACGCTGTTTATTCACTCAACTGTCCACTCTTTAGAAGGCGAGAACTTATTAAAATCATCTCTGAGAAACGGTTCAAATGAGTTACGGGTAACTGGAGAATGTTTTCTTGCACTTTCAGCAAATACACTGTGTTACCATACCTGTTAGTTTATTATTCTTGAGCAGCAGCGAGCGCAGCATTGTCGTAAATGCAGTTGACGCCGAGCAGAGACCTGTCGATTTTTTCTCTTTGCATTATGGGTTAAAAAGCAGACTTTGGCTAATATTCGGTAACCATTCCGAGCTATTCGCATGTGCGCATGTTAACCCAATCTATCACGGGTGAATTCGACAGTTCGGCACAGGGCATCTACTGGCTTGCGACAGCAGGTTAAGTAGGCGTGAAGATGCAATGTGGAATGCCGCACATGGCGTTCGTAGGATATGCTGTGTCTCGACTCCTGTACAAACATACATTTATACACATATATACGTATAAAAAAGTAAAATTCAACAATCCTTAGTCAAATAAAAAGTGTCACCAATAATCTCCAGCAAAGCTCTTTAGGAATCCTTTCTTGGTCTAGGTTGTCTTCTCTTTCGTAGTCTAGAAGGGACCTGTCTGGGAGGCTCTGGCTGTGCGCTGAATTCGTCTCCTGGGGTCAGCTCTACGTTTACGCTTCCAACTACGTAATGGGTCCCGAGATGGTATGGGGGCTTTGGCTTGTTAATCATATCCTAGTGTGTTGGAAAGAAAGACAAAGAAAGAAAGAAAGAAAGAAAGAAAAAGAAAGAAAGAAAAGAAGGCCAGAAATGAAAGCAAGAAAAGACAGAATAAAAAGAAAGAAAGACAGAAAGCAACCATCACACTCCACTCGAGGGACAAGGGTACATAGCTCGCGCAATTTAGATGACAATTTTATCGATCCTTTGAATTCAGCAGTCCGGTGCAAGCCGCTCCCTATCTAAAAAGTGCAAATCTAGATGAGACAGATCGGAGCTGTGTCAGTATTTGTTTGTTTGATTTTAGGTTTAACGTCCCCGTCAACACTGTATATGTCATTTTGGAGACGTTGCTTCCAATTTTGTGGGACTTTTACCCGACATTGAGATGAAATGACATCTCAAGCCCTGCCGCCCAGTGAAACAAATAGGGTTTATATGCACGGACAGTCCGACTCGCACCGCTTTGCCTAAGCAAGCTTAAATCCCTTAAGTGGTTTACCAGTACTCATGTGCGGTCGGTTTCAGCTCTGCATGGAAGCATCATGCAGCCCATCTATTTCTTCAAGCCCCGATGGGCATGGGCCGTAGAGAAAGTAATTTGAGCCATTCGCTTATCACGGTGTGTGAGAGGAACACCAAGGGCCAGTTGTTCAAAAACTAACCACGTCGTTAGTTAACGTATCGTTAAAATTTGATCATTAAATATGGCAAATATGCTGAAATTTTTGCTGAAAAAATGTGAGCAGCTTTTGCGGACGCAAAAGCTGCTCACATTTTTCAGCAAAAATTCCAAAATTTACGATATTGTACTTGCTAGAAGAGTTAACAATATGACCACTAACGAGCTCGTTAAGCTAACGATGCTTTGAACAACTGGCCCCATGTTTCAAGGCGTACCTTGTATAACAGCTGTTCTCTGAATTTTCGGTTCTCTTCATCCTCCATAGTTCTTCCTTTCATTTCATCCATTTCAATCTTTGTCAGCGTGGCGAGCATTTCCGTTTCCAGGGTGAGCGCTTTAGCTTCTCTGACTTCCGGTTTCTGGCTTTCTTTAAACGTTGTGATTTGGTCGGCGATGGACAGCTTCCTTGGCTGGGGAAGAATAACAGGCTTCTTCTCGTGGCTGTCACCAACCACGCCAGTTGGGCTAGGTGAAAATCCCTCTGGGGAGACATGGATGTCGTCCAGTCCGATCAGCAACGTTCCGTCTTTCTGTACCTGCACGTCGTCGGTCAATCTTTCTGTATGGTATGTTACAGCGTTTGGCTTTGATTTGTAACTGGAATCATGCCCACGTGACTCTTTAAACCTGAATCTAGGCACCGTAGTCGTTGGTCCAGTTGCAGAGCCTGGTGGTGGGCGGGGAGCGTGTTGCTGGGTTCCGTACTCTGGTGTTGGTGGGCTTGTTGCAGTATTCGTGAAACATTCAACCGCTGTGTATGTCGGCGGAGAGGATGAATTCCCAGCAGCAGTTAAGTCGTCACCGGGTGATACCCAGCAATTGGTCAGTACTTTTTGCTTGGACCTTCTTGGCACCTTCTCATAAGAGGTTGGAGGAGACTGCTGGACCAGTTTTCTCTGGCGGGACAACACTGGTAGATGTTCAGAGGTGGCAGGCTTTGGCGGTCTTGGTGGTCTAGAAGGCGGATTTGGAATATGCCTGTTGCCAATGGCTACCATTGGCTCTTGTGCCAACTCCGGCAGCTGTAAATAACGTAGTAAAGTTTTGTTTGTCCCTGTAAACACTATTTAGGTCATTTTGGAGACGTTGATTCCAATCTTGTGGGACTTTTACCCGACAGCGAGATAAAATGACATCTCAATCTCTGTCGCCCAATGAAATCAATAGGGTCCGACTCGCAGCACTTTGCCTGGGCACGCTTCTAAACGGTTTAACAGTACTTATCTGCGGTCGGTTTCAGCTCTGCGTGGAAGCATCATGCAGCCAAATCTATTTCTTCAAGCCCCGATGGGGGTGGGGGGGGGGGGCGCTAACACAGTTAGGTAACTGGGCACTGATTTGTTTGTATGATTGTGGTTTAACGTCCCCGTCAACACTACTGAGGTTATTTTAGAGACGTTGCTTCCAGTTTTGTGGAACTTTCACCCGACATTGAGATGAAATGACATCTCAATCCCTGCCGCCCAATGAAACCAATAGGTTTTATATGCATGGACGGTAGACGACTCGCAGGACTTTGCCTGGGCATGCTTAGACCTTCTAAACGGTTTACCGGTACTCATGTGCGGTCGACTTCAGCTCTTCCAGGAAGCATCATGCAGCCCAAACTATTGCTTTAAGCCCCGATAGATGGGGACCAAACACAGTTAGGTAACTTAGACTAAGTATATAATGCTGGTGACTGAATCTTTAAGATATTTATTACATTCAAATTATCAAAATATCAGTACTAAGTGTATTGTTTGTTCAAAACTAACGATACTGTTATGCCCTTATCCTGCTGACCTTTGCAAACAGTGAAGAGCCAGATCAGATGGCTTCTGAAGAAGCCATCTGATCAGGCTCTACACTATTTGTCATTCTTTTCGTGAACTGAGCGAATACATTATATTAAGTAATTTGATTGGTTGATAGTAAGCAAGAGTATTTGCTAAATTAATTTATTCATCAGGATAAGGGTTAGCTTCGATCACTTATAAAATAAGTGATGTGCATGCAGATGTTTTTAAGTAATGTTAAAATAGCAAATATCTTAGTTAACGCATAGGGCTTGAATCATGAAAAAATTGATAATATTTTTTTTTTTGGTACTATATTAGAGACTCTAATATAGTACCAAAAAAAATTTTTTTTTTTCATTTTTTCTTCTTTTTTTTTATTATTTTTTTTTTCATTTTTTTCATGATTCAAGCCCCTATAGTTAACGCAATGGTAAATAAGTTTTATTGAATAATAACATATTAACTAATTCGGTGTAAAGATTTGCCGAAAATGTGTTTTCACTGCAAAAGCTATTCAGATGTTTTCAGCAACATACCACCATATCACGAATACACACCTATATAATTTTGACCCCCTTAAACCCCACTGTAATATAGTAAAACTGGGGATTTCAGGGGTGTTCTCTATTTTTTTTTACTTATTTCTGCTCAAAAACATTGATTGTGGGTACTCGTTAGACGGGTACCATCAATCTATATTTTGAGCAGAAAAAAGTGTTTGTGTCTCCCATGTAAATAGGGGTCAACGCTTAAAGGAAAGAATTTGCTCCTGAGGAGCAAATTCTTTCCTTTAAGAGTAGACCCCTTTTTCGGTGGGAAGTGAACAGGAAGTCTAGAAAGTCATGGCGAAAAATTGTGCTAGATGTTCTTATATCCTTGAAGGGCTAGAGTCCTTATTCAGGATTATTTCCCAGCCTATATATACTCAGCCGGACAATCGACCCACCAGCATAGCAAAGATAAGGTAAGTATTCTGGGATAATTGAAGGATATAGCCGAGTACCCACAACACAGGTTTATATGGAGAAATAAGGAAAACTATCCTTCAATTATCTTACATGTTGCTATGCCCACCAGTTGTCAGCTCTTTGAGTTGTCAGAGTGACCTACCTTTATTTCGTCTTGCTGCGCTCCATTCTCTTCTGACCAGTTCAAAGTGACCAAAGAAGGCTTTGCTTGTTTTGGCCTTGCCATTTGTCTACCGACGAAATTGTTCACCTATTAATTAATAGTGAAAACAGAGGTTGAGAGAGAGAGAGAGAGAGAGAGAGAGAGAGAGAGAGAGAGAGAGAGAGAGAGAGAGAGCACCAAAACCAGCCTATATAATGCTGACCCCCTTAAACCTCAGTTTTATACAGTAAACTAGGGTTTATAGGGATAAACCTTATTTTTCTTATTTCTGCTGAAACTATAGATTGTGGGTACTCGTTAGAACCGCCTCGAAGAGACGGTCCTAACGCGTAGCCCCATTCTATACTTTGAACAGAAATAAGAAAAATATCACAATTTCACATCTTAAAATTTACATGTTTGGGCGGCAACATTTGCATTGAAATTGTATAGGCGTGTTTTCGTAATAGAGAGAGAGAGAGAGAGAGAGAGAGAGAGAGAGAGAGAGAGAGAGAGAGAGAGAGAGAGAGAGAGAGAGAGAGAGAGAGAGAGAGAGAGAGAGAGAGAGAGAGAGAGAGAGAGAGAGAACGGGAACAAGCCTATATAGTTCTATAATTCTGACCCCCTTAAACACCACCTTTATACAGTAAAACTGGGGTTTATATGGGTAAACCTTATTTTCCTTATTTCTGCTAGATAGAGAGAGAGAGAGAGAGAGAGAGAGAGAGAGGAGAGAGAGAGAGAGAGAGAGAGAGAGAGAGAGAGTTGCTAAGGTTGAATCATAGCGCCGGGTCACGGGGGCATAATGGTGATGACATAATAATAATGAGCCGGGGCACAGCACTTTCCTGCAATTTACGTGTTCGCCCAGTGATGGATCGGATTAGCCTGTGCATCCATAATTGTCTAACCAGAGACTTCTCTTGCTGCATGAAAGAGCATTGGGCCCTTAGCTATCCTTAGAGCGGACAACGAAGACTCTGATCAGACTGCGCGGATGCGCAGGCTGATCTGAGTCTTCGCCGGGCGCACATGTAAATTGTAGGAAATGCTGTACCCGGCTGATATGTTTTTCGATTTTCTATCAAATAAAGTAGCAATTTTCTATGAAAAAATGTAGTGTTGTGTGTACTCATTAGAATCTCCTCACAGAGGCGCTTCTAATGAATGCACAGAACATACCTTCACAAGAAACAAAAATCAAAAGAAAACAATCTGGGGCTTTAGGAAGAATTCTCTGGGGACTCAAGAAAGAGCCCGGATTAGCCAGTGCATGGTGAACGAGCCATCGCGTTCGACGTAAAGACGTTCGTGACTGAATTGCTAACAGCCACGTGCACTTTATTAAAACATTTCGTACCGGTCCGGATAGCTCAATTGGTAGAGTGTCCGCTCCGGGGAACGGGAGGTCACGGTTCGATCCCGGGCCGCGACATACTAAAATCGTTAAGAATGGTACTAGTTGCTCCTCGCTTGGCACTCAGATTTACGGGTAGAGCTAGGACTGGTCGACCCAGTGTCAGGATAATGTGACTGGGTGTGGTATCATGTAATATGTCTGGGACATGATACTTCGGTGAGGCAGAACTATAAAAGTGAGCATTGAGCTCCCTGCCGCAACCAGACACCGTCGTGATGTGACTGAAAAATTGTTGAAAGCGACGTTAAACCCAAATTCACACACATAAAACATTTCGTATACTGTTTAACCGAAACATACCTAGCGCCCCAGTTTAGGGACATTGCCCAATAGTGCATATCAAGTTCAGATGTGGCTGTGCGTCTGATCCGAGTGCAGTGCTTAAAGTGCAAGAGTTTTGTAAAACTTACCAAAAATAAAACGGACAACCCTGTAAATGGAGCTGGACCGGTTGCGCTATGTTCCTAGCTGTCTGGTATATGTAGTACATGTATAGACCTAATCTTACTCTTCTAGAAAGTGGTGAGAGGCCTTATGATTAAGAGTCAAGGATTTTACCATTGGGCCTCAGAGCCCGTACACAATATTTGATTGATCGATTAGTTTAGAGTTAACGCATAGTAACACTTTCTTGGGCTACAGATTTTCTG
This sequence comes from Lucinisca nassula, assembly GCA_963580285.1. NCBI lineage: Eukaryota > Metazoa > Mollusca > Bivalvia > Lucinida > Lucinidae > Lucinisca > Lucinisca nassula. The sequence continues at coordinate 128,377,708 of OY757018.1, read as the reverse complement.
TGCCGGCTTGTAGTGTAGTTTATATTTTCTTATCCTTTGGGGTCATTGATTCCATTGTGGAATTTTGAAAATATTTGAGGGTCACTGATGAGGCCTAATTGGCCGAAACTAGCTAGTCTGGCCCAGAAAACATGTACACTTAATATTTTCCAGTTCTGTGTTGTTTTCCTTGCTTCCAAAGGATAACCCTTTTATAGAACATATTTATAGGCCCTACTTAAGCAATTTAGCACTGCAATACGCCTTCTTTTGCACCCCCCCCCCCCCCCCACAAAAAAAAAACAACAACAAAAAAAAAAAATAAAGACAAAAAACGGAGAACCGCCGTGAATCAGCGGAAGATAGAAACCGTTACCATAGAAATCTCTACGACAGAATGTAACTGGACCCGGCGGGTATCGAAGCCGCGAACCCTTGATCATCGGGATCCAGTTGTTCAAAGCATCGTTAGTCTAACGAGCTCGTTAACTTCCGGTTAGTAAAATACAGGGAAATTCCGTTATTAAGACCACCTAAAATTAGGACTAAGTTTGCTAAAAAAACTTATTTTGAAGGGTACACTTAATTTTTCTTCGTGTTTTCTGCCTACAATGTCCTCTGGTCAGCGACCACCTTTGGGACTGTTCAAAAGTGGTCTTTAAGACCACTTTTGAACAGTCCCAAAGGTGGTATGTGACCAGAGGACACTGTATGCAGAAAACACAAAGACAGAATAACTGCAACCTACTAAATAAGCTTTTAAAGCAGCTTTAGTCTTAATTTAGGTGGGCTTTATAGCGGAATTACACTGTACCAGATACAGTTATACTTTTGCTGAAAAAATATAAGCTGCTCACAATTTTTCTGCAAAACAACTTTCAAAGTTTTAATGACACGTTAACTAACGACGTCGTTAGTTTTGAACAACTGTCCCCAATTTAACCTCGCCACCGAGGCCGGCGTCAACTGACACTGAATTAACGTAACCTGTCTGCAGATGAAAATACCTTTATATCAGGTAGCTGAACACCCGGTGTGTCAAAAGTTTTCTCCAAGTAGCTCCTTCCGAATCTTCGGCTCCTGTCATTCTCGTAGGGTCTCGCGCCTTGAGCGTGCGCGTAAACATCGTGGATACGGTTGGCAGGTACGTCATCATCGTCATCGTCGTCGGAATTGCGAGGATTTCTGTTCAAGTAAGCGAGGTCTTCCTCCGGCATAGCCTCGAAAGCTGCATAACCCAGGTCTATTTTTGGTACTTCGACGGTTTGCTTCCGGTGTGGCCTACGCAGCATATCTGATGGGCGCGGAGCAGTCGGAGGGCGTACCTCGGTGTTAGGGTCTTGTTGAAAGGTTGGGGCCAAGGACACGGAAGGCTTGTGGCCGGCGGCTCGACTCTTGCTTGGTCGTCTTGGAATGCCTGTGTAATTGGAACATGTAGAGTCTAACACTTAAGATGTCAATCAAAAAATATGGGGCGCCCTTTTACTATTTAATCCGTATTTATAGATATCCATAATTCGATTTATGGATATCCATAAATCAACCGAATAATGGATATCCATAATTCGAATTATGGATATCCATAAATAATTATGGACATCTATAAATACGGATTAAATAGTAAAACGGCGCCCCATAAAAATAACATCGGAACAAGTCGTCTATTCATGTCGTCTGCTGTATTTTCTTGCAGACTGTTCAATCATATTCCTGCATACAGACAAACAGTGTGACCTCGGATAAGACTGCTTCAACATGAGCAGTCTGATCTGGGTATCCATACTGTTTGCATCTAGGAGCAGTCTGAGCTGGGTCCAAACTGTTTGCAACAATGACTTTTAATAGCAGGCGTTACTAGGGTAAAACGGCACGGTTGATCTGTTTTGTTTGTTTGATTTGAGGTTTAACGTCCCCGTCAACACTGTAAAGGTCATTTTGGAGACTTTGCTTCCAATTTTGTGGGACTTTTACTCGACATTGAGATGAAATGACTTCTCTAGCCCTGTCGCCCAATGAAACAAATAGGGTTTATAAGCATGGACGCCCCGACTCGCACCGATTTGCCTGGGCAGGCTTAAATAAAACAAACAAAACAAAACGTGTTAGTTTGTTTGTTTGATTTTAGATTTAACGTCCCCGTGAACACTGTAAAGGTTATTTTGGAGACGTTGCTTCCAATTTCGTGGGACTTTTACCCGACATTGAGATGAAATGACATCTCCAGCCATGTCGCCCAATGAAACCAATAGGGTTTATTATCATGGACGGGCCGACTCGCACCGCCTTGCCTGGGCAAGCTTAGATCCTCTAAGCGGTTTACCAGTAACTGTGTGTGGGTCGATTTCAGCTCTGCGTGTCGGAAGCATCATGCAGCCCATCTATTTCTTCAAGCCCCAATGGGCGGGGGCGTACAAAACTTGTTAGACGAGTACATTTAATTTAAGGTTGGAACATTAATTTTTTCTTCAGGAAAAAAATGTCCTTAAGCCAAGAAAAAATTACTAGATATGCTTTTCCAATGCGGTTGTGCATAAACTAAAATCAGAAAAGCTGATCTAGGACATGTTAACCCTTAAGACGCCGAGAAAAGCTACATCTGAAAATGTCGTTTGCTTTTGTCGTCTGCTAAATGTTTTTGCAAACTTTTTAAAACTATTTTTACATACAGGCAAACAGTGTGGACCCAGATCAGACGGCTCCTAGAGGAGCCGTCTGATCTGTGTCAACACAATTTGCATAAATGACTTTTAACGTAACCGTCAGACGACAAAGCAGACGACAATTGTCGTGATTGGCATCTTATGGGTTAACTTTCACATTACAATAACATATCCGTATGTTATACTGGCCCCTTTCAAAGAACTAGCATTTTTCCTGACCTTTTTTTTTCTTCTCTGAATTTCTGTCTTAAACGTAGTTTGTGAGTACTCATCGAGGCGGTTCTAACGAGTACTCACAACCTATGTCTATGAGTAAAACTAAGGAAACTGATATAAACTTTGTGAACTCAACTTTTCTCCATCAGCAAGGTTGTTTATTTCATGGATTTGTTGACTGATTAGTAATAAGCAATGGCTAAGGCTAGTTGACAAGAAAACAAAAGCTATAGCAGGACAGCATAGCTCGCCTTGTTTCACATTACCTTTACATGGTTATTGGTTTTTTTGTTTGATTTGAGGTTTAACGTCCCCGTCAACACTGTAAAGGTCATTTTGGAGACGTTGCTTCCAATTTTGTGGGACTTTTACCCGACATTGAGATGAAATGACATCTCAAGCCCTGTCACCCAATGAAACCAATAGGGTTTATTAGCATGGACGGTCCGCCTCGCACCGCGGTTCCTGGACAGGCTTAGATCCTCTAAGCGGTTTACCAGTACTAGTGTGCGGGCCAGATTCAGCTCTGCGTGGAAGCATCATGCAGCCCATATATTTCTTCAAGCCCCTATGGGCGGGGGCTTTTGTACCACATGGTTATTGGACTTTATACATCTGGGGCCAGTTGTTCAAAACTAACGACATCGTTAGCTAACGTATCGTTAAAACTTTGATCATTTATTATGGAAAATATGCTAATATTTTTTCAGCAAAAATACCGAAATTTTAGATATTGAACTGGCTAGAACAGTTAACAATATGACCACTAACGAGCTTGTTAAGCTAACGATGCTTTGAACAACTGGGCCCTGGTTTTCGGTGATTGATCCGAGTCTTCACGTTTTTGCATAAAATAATGTTTTAGAAATATATAGCGGGACTCGCCCATCGGGGCTTGGGGGAACAGACTATGTGTGTTGCCTGGCGATTCCACACAGAGCTGAAACGGACCGCGCATGAGTACTGGTAAACCGGTTAGAAGGTCTAATCCTGCCCAGGCAAAGCGGTGCCTGCATATAAACCCAATTGGTTTTGTTTTGGCGGTAGGGCATGAAATGCAAGTTCATCTTATTGTCGCGTAAAAGTCCCATAAAATTGGAAGCAACGTCTCCAAAATGACCTGAATAGTGTTGGCGGGGCGTAAAACCTCAATTCAAACAAACAAACCATGAAATTAAAATTTACCAGACACGTCTTCAGCTATCAGGAATATATACAATAGAAATGGAGTTAGACTGCAAGCAAGAACGACACGAGTTAAGGGTTCTAAACGCACAGGCGCCCAGCAAATGCTCAGACACGCATGCGCATGCGCACAATTTCGCCAGAGCCTTTGTTTCACAGACTTGTAGAAGCTTCAAGCAAGTAGATACGGGTCTCGCTTAACATCACGAAAACACTACTTTATAATTATGACCCCCTCAAATCCCATTTTCGTATAGTAAAACTGCGGTTGACAGGGGTATACACTATTTTTCTTACTTCTGTTCAAAAACATAGATTGTGGGTACCCGTTAGAACCGCCTCGCGGCTCGTTAGAACCGCCTCGCGGTTCTAACGAGTACACACAATCTATGTTCAGAGCAGAGCTATGAGAAATATGGGAATTTTTTCATCGGGAAATCTTCAGTTGGGTGGCAAAATCCTCAATATGTTTGAATAGTTGTGTTTTCGTAATAATTAGCTGGCTGCGTCCACGCATCTGGAGAACATAAATATGAGACGTCTACAGCCCCTTTTCAAGGAAGAGCATTAGGGCCTTATATACTTTTATCTTTTTTTCTGATTTGTTAAGATATTTTTTATTCGTCTACTACCTACACCTAAAAAGGGATTTTTACCTTCTGCCATCTCCATGTCCGGGATAGGGGTTGGGGCCTTAGGGCGATTAGGATCCTGCGCCTTGAGAGATGCAATGCGATTGCCTTTGCAGATAGGCTTCGTCTTCTTCTTCATCTCTATCACTGAAATTATATATAGAAAATGTGTGTGCTTGCGTGTGTGCGTATGTGGTTGCGAGTGTGCGTGCATGCGTGTGTGCGCGTACATGTGTGTGCATATGTTTGTGCATGCGAGTGTGTAGCTAAAGTGCAACCAGTGGAGGCGGAATCTCTGTTTAAAAACTTATTCAAATAATTGGAGAATTGATGAGACGACTATACTCCAAAGGCTTCTGTTAGGTGCTAGTTCAGATATCTTCGTTAAATATATTTCAGAGTGCAACAGAACCGTGAAGTCCCATCTTTACCATAGGTGTAACACCCATGTTTCGAAAGTTTGCCATGGGGAGAACGCACCTAAATAATAGTGTTCTCCATTACAAAGAGCAGCTCTCGTCGATAGATGTTTTACATAGACTTTCCTTGTTGTGGGTAATACCATTTTTGGTTCTGGCTACGCCCCTGTGTGTACGGCAAGAGAAGAGTTAGACAAACCCTTTTGACATATAAAGCCTCATCATGTAATGAACACCCACCTAAACCCCAATATATATAGCTCGAACCGTGGGGTTTAAGGGGGATATTTATTATTTTCCGTTTTTTTTACTCAGACATATAGATGATGTGAAATCGTTAGAACCGCCGCATTGAGCACCCAAAATCTATATTCGGATTAGAAATAAGAAATATTTCAAACATTTTAATCTGCAGAATCTTGTTATAGAGAAAAAGACGCCAGTTCAGCACACTGATGTCTTACGGTCATGTGACTAGAGACCTTTGTTGCTCTTTGGAAGGCTCAGACGTTAACCCCTTTTGTACCGGAAACGCCAAAACGGGGACCTTGGCAAACACTGCAGGCCCAGATCAGACGCCGCATAACGCGGCGTCTGATCAGGGCTTCCACTGTTTGCTAAAAATCAGCCATTTTCCTAATAAATTTTGAAAACACAGCCTGACACCCCTAAATTTCGAAATGAACTCCTGCCATATATAAGGAGGAAGATTCCATTTGGTACAAGAAGGTTAAAGAAGGTTCCAGACAAGGAGGAGTAACCATGGTAATTAGGGATGTTTTCTTATATCTCTTTAAACACGTATGTTGTGGGCACTTGTTAGTATCTCATGGCCAACAATCCAGAAAGCCGTGCGGCCCCCGCCCATCGGGGCCTGAAGAAATAGATTGGGCTGCATGATGCTTCCACGCAGAGCTGAAACCGACAGCACATGAGTACTGGTAAACTGCTTAGAGGTTCTTAGCCTGCCCTGGAAATGTGGTGCGAGTCGGACCGACCATGCATATAAACCCTATTGGTTTCATTGGGTGTCAGGGCTTGAGATGTCATCTCAATGTCGGGTAAAAGTCCCACCAAATTGGAAGCAACGTCTCCAAAATGACATATACAGTCTTGACGGGCACGTTAACCCTCAAAACCTTAAACAAACAAACAAATCCAGAAAGCCATGCAGTCCTTACCTCTGTGATCATCATCCTTCTTCGGGGGTGGGTAGGGGGAAGGGGATACTCCTGGGCGGAATGAATCGACGTCCAGAAGCTTTGGTTTCCGATTGATCGTTCTAGAAGCGGAATTCTCTCTTCTCGGCATGTCTAAAACTGAAATTCACAAATTTTATTTAACCCTTAAGGGGAATGGGAAAACCTGGCAAATTTTCCCCGCCATTTTTAGAAGGGAGACAACTTTCGTGACTTCCTGTTCACTTTTGTATCAGCCCTGTCCGCTGAAAAAGGGGTTTACTCTTAAAGAAAAGAATTTGCGTAAAGAATAGATAGTGTAGATTATATTTTCTAGTCCTTTGGGATCATTGATTCCATTGTAGAATTTTGAAAACATTTGAGGGTCACTGAAGCTAGTCTGGCCCAGGAAACTCAGTAAGACTCAATTCCTTCCTGCTGATATGGTGCCTTGCTGCTAATACGGTGCCTTCCTGCTGATATGGTGCCAGCAGTTGCAGTTATAGATATTTTGTTAAGAGTTGCCTAAAATCGTACTTCACGGTGTTTAACCATGCATATTTCAGATAGTGTCGGATGTTTTTTTCTTTGTTTGTTTTTGGTTTTACGGCCCTTTCAAGATTATTTCACTCATATCCGAATTGGATGATAACCGGATTCCCCGTTTGATTTGATGTTTAACGTCCCCGCCAACACTATAAAGGTCATTTTGGAGACGTTGCTTCCAATTCTGTGGGACATTTACCCGACATTGAGATGAAATGACATCTCAATCCCTTGTCGCCCATTGAAACCAATAGGGTTTATAAGCATTGACGGCCCGACTCCCACCACTTTGCCTGGGCAGGCTTAGATCCTCTGATAGTTTACCAGTACTCGTGTGCGGTCGGATTCAGCTCTACGTGGAAGCATCATGCAGCCCATTTATTTCTTCAAGCCCCAATGGGCGGGGGCCGCATCGAGGATGTGAAACTGTTGAAGACGTATAAAAACTGATACGTTCTACATTACACATTCAGACCTCACCCTTGGCTCACTGCCTTAGGCATAACTGATGGATAAGTTCAACCTGGTTGCTCGATGCAACTGCGACTGCCATGGCAACTGCCACACAAATACTTTATATGTCGGTGCCGGAGCATTCTACATATCTGCTGGCTCGGTTCCACTGCCTCAGACATAACCGCTGATTCGGTGCCTAAGCCACAGTCGTGCCTGCTGCCTTGGTGCCCCTCAGGCATGCCTGCTGGATCGGTTCCACTGCCTTAGACATACCTGCAGGATCGTTGCCATTGGCTCAGACATTCCCGTTGGCTCAATGCCACTGCCTCAGACATAACCGACGGATCAGTGCTTCTGCCTCAGAGGTACCTGGTTGCTTGATGCCACTGCGACTGACTTGCAAATAGACTTAGTGCCACTGCCACCAAAAGATTGTATGGATCGTTGCCAAGGCATCAGACATATATGCTGTCTCAAAAGGCACTACCTCGGATATGCCTGCTGACTCGTGCCACTGCATCAGACTTAACTTCTGATTCCTTGCCCAAATCACAGACGCGCCTGTTTGCTCGGTCCCGCTGCTTCAGACATAACGGCTGATCCCGTTCCTAAGCCACAGACGTACCTGCTGGCTCGGTGCCACTTCCACATGCATGCCTGCTGGCTCGGTTCCACTGCCTCAGACATACCTGCGGGGTCGTTGTCACTGCCTCGGTGCCAAGGCATAAGATATATCTACTGCCTCAAAGTCACTGTCTCGGGCATGCCTGCTTACTCGGTGCCACTGCATTAGACATAACTTCTGATTCCTTGCCTAAGTCACAAACGTGCCTGCAGGCTCGATGCCACTGAATCTGACACAACTGCTGATTCTGTGCCCACACCAAAGACACGCGTGCTGCATCTGTCCCGCTGCCTCTATTATAACTGCTGATTCATTGTCTAAGCCATAGACGCGCCTGCTGGCGCGGTCCCGTTTGCTAAGATATAACTACAGATTCGGTGTCTAAGCCATAGACGTGGCTGTGGCTCAGTGTCGCTGCCTAAGACATAACTGCTGATGCGGTGCTATACCACAGACGTGCCTGCTGGCTCGGTGCCACTTCCACAGGCATGTCTGCAGGCTCGGTTCCACTGCCTCAGAGATACCTGCAGGGTCGGTGTCAATCGCTGTCTCAGTGCCGCTGCCTTAGGCTATACCGAAGGATCTGTGCCACTGCCTCAAACATATCTGGTTGCTCGATGCCACTGTGGCTGTCATGCCTAATGAATTAGTGTCACACAAATACATTATGGATCGGTGACAGGGCATCAGACATATCTGCTGGCTCACAGTCACTGCCCCAGAAGTCCTGCTGGCCGCGTGCCACTGCCTCAGACATAACTACTGATTCAGTGCCTAAGCCACAGACGTTCCTGCTGGCTCGGTGCCGCTGCTCAGACATGACTGGTGATTCAGTGCCTAAGCCATAGACGCGCCTGCTGGCTCGGACCCGCTGCCTCAGATATAACTGCTGATTCGCTGCCTAAGCCATAGACTTGCATGCTGGCTCGGTGCCTCTGCCTGAGACATAACTGCTGATTCAGTGCCTAAGCCACAGACGTGCCTATTGACTCGGTAACAGCTCCACATGCATGTCTGCTGGCCTGGTCCTACTGTTTTAGAGATAAACGCAGGGTCGTTGCCACTGGTTTGAAGGACCAGTGCCACTGCGACTGCTATGTCTAATGACTAAGTGTCACTGTAACACAAATACTCTATGATTCGGTGGCAATGCAAGACATGTCAGCAGTCATGTGTGAGGCAGGGTCATTGCCTCTTGCTCAGACATGCCTGCTGGCTCAGACATGCCCGAATCCTTTCCTAAACCGCAGGCGCGCCTGCTGGCTCGGACACGCTGCCTCAGATAAAACTATGATTCGGTGCCTAAGCCACAGATGTGCCTGCTGGCTCGGTGCCGCTGTCTCAGATATAACTGCTGATTCATTGCCTAAGCCATAGACGTACCTGCTGGCCCGGTGCCGCTACGTCAGACATAACTGCAGATTCGGTGCCCAAGCCACAGACGTACCTGCTGGCTCGGTGCCTGCATGCTCCATTCCACTGCCTCAGAGATAGCTGCAGGGTGGTTGTCACTCGCTGGGACAAGCCTGCTGTCCCAGTGCCACTGCCGCAGGCTAAACTGATGGATCTGTGTCACAGCCTCAAATGTATCTTGTTGCTCAATGCTACTGTGACTGTGATGCCTAATGATTTAGTGTCACTGTCACACACATACTTTATTGATCGGCGACGGGGCATCAGACAAGTCAGCTGGCACATAGTCAGAAGGCCTGATGGCTGTGTACCACTGCCTCAGAGATAACTGCTAATTCGGTGCCTAAGCCATAGACGTGTCTGCTGGCTCGGTGCTGCTGCCTCATACATGGCTGCTGAATCGGTGCCTAAGCCACAGACGCGCCGTTCGGCTCGGACCCGCTACCTCAGTCATAACTGCTAATTCCGTGTCTAAACCACAGATGCGGCTGCTGGCCTGATGGCTGTGTACCACTGCCTCAGAGATAACTGCTAATTCGGTGCCTAAGCCATAGACGTGTCTGCTGGCTCGGTGCTGCTGCCTCATACATGGCTGCTGAATCGGTGCCTAAGCCACAGACGCGCCGTTCGGCTCGGACCCGCTACCTCAGTCATAACTGCTAATTCCGTGTCTAAACCACAGATGCGGCTGCTGGCTCGGTGCCTCTGCGTGGGAGATAACTGCTGATTTAGTGCCTTAGCCACAGACGTGCCTGCTGGCTCGGTGCCACTTCCACATGCATGCCTGTTGGCTCTGTTCCACTGCCTCAGAGATACCTGCAAGGTTGTTGTCACTTGTTGAGACATTCTCCCTGGCTCAGCGCCACTGACTAATGCTAAACTGATGGATCAGTGCCACTACCCCAGACGTACCTGGTTGCTCGATGCCACTGTGGCCGTCATGGCAAATGACTAAGTACCACTGCCACACAAGTACTCTATGGATCGGTAGCAAAGCATCAAACATGCCTGAAGGCGGAATGTCACTGCTTAGGACACGCCTGCTAGCTCGGTGCTACTGCCTCCGACATAACAGCTGAATCGGTGCATGCTGGCTAGATGCTGCTGCCACACACATTACTGCATGGTCGTTGCCACTGGCTAAGATATGCCCGCTGGCTTGGTTCCACTGCCTTAGAGTTTACTGCTGATTCAGTGCCTAAGCCAAAGTCATGCCTGCTGCATCGGTGCTGCTGCCTCAGGCATGTCTGCTGGCTCGGTTCCATTGCCTCAGACATATCAGCAGGATCGCTGGACCGCTGACTAAGTGTCACTGCCTCAGACATAACCTATGACTCAGTGCTTCTTCCACAGGCGTACGTGGTTGCTCGATGCAACTGCGACTGGCAAGCCAATATACTTAATGCCACTGCCACCAAAATACTTAATGGTTCGGTGCCAAAGCAGCAGACACAGCTGCTGGCTGCAGACAGTCATTTCCTCAAACAGGCCTGCTGGCTCGGTGCCACAGTCTAAGGCAAAGTGCTGATTTGGTGCCTAAGCCACGCCACAGACGGGCCTGCTGGCTAGGTGCAACTGCCTCAGGCATGCCTGCTGGCTTGGTTCAGCTGCCTCAGATATACCTGCTGTGTTTTTGCCAATGGCTCAGACATGCCCGTTGGCTCAGTGCCACTGCTTCAGACATAACTGATGGATGAGTACCCAAGACGTACTTGGTTGCTCGTCTGTCATGCCAAATTACTTACTGCCACCACAACACAAGAGTACTTTATTGCTCGGTACCAAGGCATCAGGCATGTCTACTTGCTGAACGTCACTGCCTCGGACATGCCTGCTGGCTCGGAAACACTGCCTCAGACAAAACTGCTGATTCGGAGCTTAAACCACAGACGCACCTGCTGGCTCGGTGCCGCTGCCTCAGGCATAGCTGCTGATTCAGTACAAAAGCCAAAGACATGCCTGCGCGCCTGCTGGCTAGGTACCGCTGCCTCAGGTATAACTGCTGATTAGGTGCAAAAACCAAAGTCATGCCTGTTATCTAGGTGCCACTGCTGTATGGATACCTGTCGGCTCGGTTCCATTGCCTCAGACATAGTTGCAGTGTCTTTGCCACTGGTTCAGACATGCCCGCTGGCTCAGTGCGACAGTCTCAGACTAACTGTTGGACCATTGCCAATGTCTCAGACGTATCTGGCTGCTCGACGCCATTGCGTTTGTATGACGTAACCCGCGCCATAACGTGGGCTTTAACTACAATTGTATAGTTTTACATTCTACATAACTGCTGATTCGGTGCCTAAACTTTATGAATCGGTGGCAAGGCAAGACATGTTAACAGTCATGTCTAAGGCAGGGTATATGCCACTTACTCAGACATTCCCGTTGGATCAGTGTCAATGCCTCACACGTACCTGGCTGCTCGTACTATTTCGTTTGTCATGCCACACAAAATTTAATACTTTATGATTCGGTACCAAGGCATCAGACATTATCTGCTGCCTCAAAGTCACTGACTCGGACATGCCTGCTGACTCGGTCCAGCTGCCTCTGACATAACTGTTGATTGGGTACCTTAGCCACATACATGTCTGCTGGCTGGATGCCACTGCCTCAGCTAGGTCCACTGTCTCGGTTTCACTGCCTCAGACATATCTGCAGGGTAGTTGTCACCGGCTCGATGCGAAGACATCTGACATATCTGCTGCCCCAAAGTCTTGTCCTCGGTCATGCCTGCTGACTCGGCGTCACTGTATGAGAGATAACTTACGTAAATCACAGACACACCTGGTGGCTCAGTCTCGCTGCCTCAGACAAAATCGCTGGTTCCATACCGAAGCCACAGACGTGCATAATTGCTCGGTGCCGCTGCCTCTGACATAACTGCTGATTCAGTACCGAAGTCACAGACGCGCCTGCTGCCTCTGTCCCGCTGCCTCAGTCATAACCGCTGATTCATTGTCTACACCACTGACACACAGGCTGGATCGGTCCCCCTTCCTTAGATATAACTACTGATTCAATGCCTAAGCAATAGACGTGCCTACTGGCTCGGTGTCGCTGCCTCAGATTAAGCCATAGACGCGCCTCCTGTCTCAGACATAACTGTTGAATGGGTGCCTAAGCCACAGATGTGTCTGCTGGTTGGATGCCACTACTCAAGCATGCCTACAGGCTCCGTTCCACTGCCTTCGAGATACCTGCAGGGACAAGCCCAGCCCACTGCTCCTGGCTAACCTAATGGATCTATGCCATGGCCTCAAACGTATATGTTTGCTCGATGCAATTGTGAATGTCATGCCTAACGACTTAGTGTCACTGCCACACAAATAATTCAACGATCGGTGGCAGGGCACCAGGCATGACTGCTGGCTCACAGTCATTGCCTCGTGACTGCTGATTCGGTGCTTTAGTCACAGACACGCCTTTTGGCTCGGACCAGCTGCCTCAGTAATAACTGCTTATTCCTTGCCAAACTTGCTAGCTCGGTCCCGCTGCTTCAGATATAACCGCTGATTCGGTGCCTAAACCACAGGCTTGCCTGCTGACTCGGTGCCTGAGATATAACTGCAGAATCAGAGCCTAAGCCACAGACCTGCCTGCCGGCTCGGTGCCGCACACACGCATGCCTGCTTGCTTCAGAGATACATGCAGGGTCGTTGTCACTGACTCAGTGCCACTGTCTGATTCTAAACTGACTGATATCTGCAACTGCCTCAAACGTACCCGGTTGCACTGCCACCCAAATACTTTATGGATCGGTGGCAAGGCATCAGACATGTCTGCTGGAGGAAAGTCACTGCCTCAGGCAAGCCGCTAGGTCGTTGCCACCACCTTCGAAATAACTGCTGATTCGGTGCAGTCGCCAACGAAGTGCCTGCTTGCTCGATGCTGTTGCCACACGCATAAATGCAGGGTCATAACTACTCGTTAGGACATGCCCGCTGGCTCGGTTACACTGTCTCAGACATAACTGCTGATTCGGTGCCACAGTCATGCCGGCTGCCTCGCCGCCACTGACTCCGGCATGCCTGCTGGCTCGGTTCAATTGCCTCAGACATACCTGTAGGACCCTTGCCAATGGCTCAGAAATTCCCGCTGGCTCAGTGCCACTGCCTCGGACAAAAAACCGATGGTTCAGTGCTTCTGCTTCAGACGTACCTGGTTGCTTGATGCCACTGCGACAGACATGCAAATAGACTTAGTGCCACTGCCACCAAAATACTTTATGGATCGGTGCAAAAGCATCAGACACACACGCTGGCTCAAAGTCACTACCTCAAACAGACCTGCTGGCTCGGTGCCACAGCCTAAGATGCTGATTCGGTGCCTACGCCACAGGCGTGCCTCTTGGTAAGGTGCAACTGCCTAAGGCATGCCTGCTGGCTCAGTTCAGGCATACCTCCAGTGTCGTTGCCAATGGCTCAGATATGCCTGTACTGCCTCAGACATAACTGATGGATCAGCGCCACTACCTCATAAATCGCTGCCTCGGGCATGCCTTCTGGCTCGAAGCCACTGCCTCAGACATAACTGCTTATTCAAAGCCTAAACCATAGACGTGCCTGTACCGCTGCCTTTGGCACATCTGCTGATTCGGTGCCTAAGCTAAAGAGATGCATGCTAGTTAGGTGCCACTGCCACAGACATGCCTGTCGGCACGGTTCCATTGCCTTAGACATACCTGCAGGCTCGTTGCTACTGGCTCAGTCATGCGCGCTGGCTCAGTGCGACAGCTTCAGATATAACTGATGGATCAGTGCCAATGCCTCAGAGGTACCAGGCTGCTCGATGTCATTGCGTTTGTCATGTCACATAAATAATCAATGGTTTGGTGCCATTACTGCTGATTCGGCGCCTGATCCACAGACGCGCCGGCTGCCTCTGTACCGTTGTCTCAGTCATAACTGCTAATTCCTTGCCTAAACCATAGATGCACCTGCTGGCTCGGTCCCGCCTCCTCCAGTGCCTAATCAATAGACTTGCCTGCTGACTCGGTTTCGCTGCCTAACATATAACTGCTGATTCGGTGCCTAAGCCATAGATTGCATGCTGGCTTGGTGCCGCTGCCTCCGTAATAACAGCTGATTTGGTGCCTAAGCTTTGCCTGCCTGCTGGCTATGTGCTACTTCCAAAGGAATATCTGAAGCAGTGGCGCCTAGCTAGCAGGCATGTCTATGGCTTAGGCACCAAATCAACAAATATGCCTGTGGCAGCGGCACCAATCCAGCAGGCGCATCTGTGGTTTAAGTTCCAAATCAGCTGTTTTGTCTGAGACAGGCATTTCCGAGGCAGTGACGTTGAGCAAGCAGACATGTATAACGTCTTGCCCAGCAGGCGTGTCTGTGGCTTAGGCACCGAATCAGCTGTTTTGTCTGTGGAAGTGGCTCCGAGCCAGCAGGCATGTTTGAGGCAGTGAATTTGAGCAAGCACACATGTCTAATGCCTTGTCCAGTCGGCCCATTTGACGCTAGAGGCGCCTATAATTCGGTGCCGCTGCCTCAGACAGAACTGCTTATTCGTAGCCTAAACCACAGACGCGCCTGCTCGGTCGGTGCCGTTGCCTTTAGCACAGCTGCTGATTCGGTGCCTAAGCTAAAGAGATACATGCTGGATAGGTGCCACTGTCACAGACATGCCTGTCGGCACGGTTCCATTGCCTTAGACATACCTGCGGGCTCGTTGCTACTGGCTCAGGCATGCGCGCTGACTCAGTGCGACAGCTTGGATTAGTGTCAATGCCCCAGAGGTACCTGGCTGCTCGATGCCATTGCGTTTGTATTGTAACATAAATAATTAATGGTTTGGTGCCATTACTGCAGACTCGGTGCCTTAACCACAGACGCGCCTGCTGCCTCTGTACCGTTGTCTCGGTCATAACTGCTAATTCCTTGCATAAACCATAGACGCGCCTGCTGGCTCGGTCCAGCTTCCGCCAGTGCCTAAGCAATAGAAATACTGCTGATTCGGTGCCTAAACCACAAACGCGCCTGCTGCCTCTGTACCGTTGTCTCAGTCATAACTGCTAATTCCTTGCATTAACCATAGACGCGCCTTCTGGCTCGGTCCCGCTTCCGCCAGTGCCTAAGCAATAGAAATACCTGCTGGCTCGTTTCCTCAACCTCAGATATACCTGCTGATTCGGTGCCTAAGCCATAGACGTGCATACTGGCTCGGTGCCGCTGCCTCCGACATAACATCTGATTCGGTGCCTAAGCCACAGACCTGCCTGCTGGCTCTGTGCCACTTCGAAAGGAATGTCTGAAGCAGTGGCGCCTAGCTAGCAGGCATGTCTATGGCTTAGGCACCAAATCAACAGATATGCCTGCGGCAGCGGCACCGATCCAGAAGGCGCATCTGTGGTTTAATTTCCAAACCAGCTGTTTTGTCAGTGACTTTGAGCAAGCACACATGTCTAATGCCTTGTCCAGTCGGCCCAAATGATGCTTAGGCGCTTCTATAATTCGGTGCAGCTGCCTCAGACAGAACTGGTTATGCAGAGCCTAAACCACAGACGCGCCTGCTCGATCGGTGCCGCTGCCTTTGGCACAGCTGCTGATCCAGTGCCAAAGCTAACGAGATGCATGCTAGTTATGTGCCACTGTCACAGACACGCCTGTCGGCACGGTTTCATTGCCTTAGACATACCTGCAGGCTCGTTGCTACTGGCTCATGCAGGCATGCTTGCTGGCTCAGTGCGACAGCTTCAGATATAATTGATGGATCAGTGCCAATGCCTCACAGGTACCTGGCTGCTCGATGCCATTGCGTTTGTCATGCCACATAAATAATCAGTGGTTTTGGTGCCATAACTGCTGATTCGGTGCCTAAACCACGGACGCGCCTGCTGCCTCTATGTCGTTGTCTCAGTCATAACTGCTAATTCCTTGCATTAACCATAGACGCGCCTGCTGGCTCGGTCCCGTTTCCTCCAGTGCCTAAGCAATAGACATGTCTGCTGGCTCAGTTCTGCTGCCTCAGATATAACTGCTGATTCGGTGCCTAAGACATAGACGTGCATGCTGACTCGGTGCCGCTGCCTCCGACATAACTTTTGATTCGGTGCCTGTCTGCTGGCTCTGTGCTACATCCAAAGGAATGTCTGAAGCAGTGGCGCCTAGCTAGCAGGCATGTCTATGGCTTAGGCACCAAATCAACAGATATGCCTGCGGCAGTGGTTTAAGTTCCAAATTAGCTGTTTTTAATGAGGCATGCGTTTCCGAGGCAGCGACGTTGATCAAGCAGACGTGTATAACATCTTGCCCAGCAGGCGTGTCTGTGGCTTAGGCACCGAATCAGCTGTTTTGTCTGTGGCAGTGGCTCCGAGCCAGCAGGCATGTTTGAGGCAGTGTCTTTGAGCAAGCAAGCATGTCTAATGCCTTGTCCAGTCGGCCCATTTGACGCTAGGGGCGCCTATAATTCGGTGCCGCTGCCTCAGACAGAACTGCTTATTCGTAGCCTAAACCACAGACGCGCCTGCTCGGTCGGTGCCGTTGCCTTTAGCACAGCTGCTGATTCGGTGCCTGAGCTAAAGAGATACATGCTGGATAGGTGCCACTGCCACAGACATGCCTGTCGGCACGGTTCCATTGCCTTAGACATACCTGCGGGCTCGTTGCTACTGGCTCAGGCATGCGCGCTGACTCAGTGCGACAGCTTGGATTAGTGTCAATGCCCCAGAGGTACCTGGCTGCTCGATGCCATTGCGTTTGTATTGAAACATAAATAATTAATGGTTTGGTGCCATTACTGCAGACTCGGTGCCTTAACCACAGACGCGCCTGCTGCCTCTGTACCGTTGTCTCGGTCATAACTGCTAATTCCTTGCATAAACCATAGACGCGCCTGCTGGCTCGGTCCCGCTTCCGCCAGTGCCTAAGCAATAGAAATACCTGCTGGCTCGGTTCCGCAACCTCAGATATACCTGCTGATTCGGTGCCTAAGCCATAGACGTGCATACTGGCTCGGTGCCGCTGCCTCCGACATAACAGCTGATTCGGTGCCTAATCCACAGACCTGCCTGCTGGCTCTGCGCCACTTCCAAAGGAATGTCTGAAGCAGTGGCGCCTAGCTAGCAGGAATGTCTATGGCTTAGGCACCAACTCAACAGATATGCCTGCGGCAGCGGCACCGAACCAGCGGGCGCATCTGTGGTTTAAGTTCCAAATCAGCTGTTTTGTCAGTGACTTTGAGCAAGCACACATGTCTAATGCCTTGTCCAGTCGGCCCATCTGATGCTTAGGCGCTTATATAATTCGGTGCCGCTGCCTCAATCAGAACTGGTTATTCAGAGCCTAAACCGTGCACAGACGCGCGTGCTCGGTCGGTGCCGCTGCCTTTGGCACAGCTGCTGATCCGGTGCCTAAGCTAACGAGATGCATGCTAGTTAGGTGCCACTGCCACAGACATGCCTGTCAGCACGGTTCCAATGCCTTAGACATTACTGCAGGCACGTTGCTACTGGCTCATGCAGCATGCGCGCTGGCTCAGTGCGACAGCTTCAGATATAATTGAGCGATCGGTGCAAATGCCTCAGAGGTACCTGGCTGCTCGATGCCATTGCGTTTGTCATGTCACATAAATAATCAGTGGTTTGGTGACATTAGTGCTGATTCGGTGCCTAAACCACGGACGCGCCTGCTGCCTCTATACCGTTGTCTCAGTCATAACTGCTAATTCCTTGCATTAACCATAGACGCGCCTGCCGGCTCGGTCTCGCTTCCTCCAGTGCCTAATCAATAGACATGCCTGCTGGCTCGGTTCTGCTGCCTCAGATATAACTGCTGATTCGGTGCCTTAGACATTGACGTGCATGCTGACTCGGTGCCGCTGCCTCCGACATAACTGTTGATTCAGTGCCTTAGCCATAGACCTGTCTGCTGGCTCTGTGCTATATCCAAAGGAATGTCTGAAGCAGTGGCGCCTAGCTAGCAGGCATGTCTATGGCTTAGGCACCAAATCAACAGATATGCCTGCGACAGCGGCAACGATCCAGTAGGCGCATCTGTGGTTTAAGTTCCAAATCAGCTGTTTTGTATGAAGCAGGCATTTCCGAGGCAGTGACGTTGGGCAAGCACACATGTATAACGTCTTGCCCAGCAGGCGTGTCTGTGGCTTAGGCATCGAATCGGCTGTTTTGTCTGTGGCAGTGGCTCCGAGCCAGCAGGCATGTTTAAGGCAGTGACTTTGAGCAAGCAAACATGTCTAATGCCCTGTCCAATCGGTTAATCTGAGGCTTAGGCGCGTCTATAAATCGGCGCCGCTGCCTCAGACAGAACTGCTTATTCAGAGCCTAAACTACAGACGCGGTCGGTCTGTGCCGCTGCCTTTGGCACAGCTGCTGATTCGGTGCCTAAGCTAAAGAGATGCATGCTAGTGAGGTGCCACTGCCACAGACATGCCTGTCGGCACTGTTCCATTGCCTTAGACATACCTGCAGGCTCGATGCAACTGGCTTAGGCATGCGTGCTGGCTCAGTGCGGCAGCTTCAGATATAACTGATGGATCAGTGCCAATGCTCCAGAGGTACCTGGCTGCTCGATGCCATTGCACTTGTCATGTCACATAAATAATCAGTGGTTTGGTGCCATTACTGCTGATTCGGTGCCTAAACCACAGACGCGCCTGCTGCCTATGTACCGTTGTCTCAGTCATAGCTGATAATTCATTGCCTAAACCATTAACGCGCCTGCTGGCTCGGTCCCGCTTCCTCCAGTGCATAAACAATAGACATACCTGCTGGCTCGGTTCCGCTGCCTCAGAAATAACTGCTGATTCGTTGCCTAAGCCATAGACGTGCATGCTGGCTCGGTGCCGCTGCCTCCGACGTAACTGCTAATTCGGTGTCTTAGCCACAGACCTGCGTGCTGGGTCTGTGCCACTTCCTAAGGAATGTCTGAAGCAGTGACGCCTAGCTAGCAGGCATGTATATGGCTTAGGCACCAAATCAACAGATATACCTGCGGCAGCGGCAGCGGCACCGATCCAGCAGGAGCACCTATGGTTTCATTTCCAAATCAGCTGTTTTGTCTGAGGCAGTCATTTCCGAGGCAGTGACGTTGAGCAAGCAGACATGTATAACGTCTTGCCCAGCAGGCGTGTCTGTGGCTTAGGCACCGAATCAGCTGTTTTGTCTGTGGCAGTGGCTCTGAGCCAGCAGGCATGTTTGAGGCAGTGACTGTGAGCTAGCAAACACGTCTAATGCCTTGTCCAGTCGGCCCATTGGACGCTTAGGGGCGTCTATAACTCGGTGCCGCTGCCTCACACAGAATGCTTATTCAGAGCCTAAACCACATACGCGCCTGCTCGGTCGGTGCCACTGCCTTTGGCACAGCTGCTGATCCGGTGCCTAAGCTAAAGATGCATGCTAATCAGGTGCCACTGCCACAGACATGCCTGTCGGCACGGTTCCATTGCCTTAGAAATACCTGCAGGCTCGTTGCTACTGGCTCAGGCATGCGCGCTGGCTCAGTGTGACAGCTTGAGATATAACTGATGGATCAGTTTTTCTCAGTCATAGCTGCTAATTCCTTGCCTAAACTATTAACGCACCTACTGGATCGGTCCCGCTTCCTCCAGTGCCTAAGAAATAGACATGCCTGCTGGCTCGGTTCCGCTGCCTCAGATATAACTGCTGATTCTGTGCCTAAGCCATAGACGTGCATGCTGGCTCGGTGCCGCTGCCACCGACATAACTGCTGATTCGGTGCCTAAGCCACAGACCTGCCTGCTGGTCCTGTGCCACTTCCAAAGGAATGTCTGAAGCAGTGGCGCAGAGCTAGCAGGCATGTCGATGGCTTAGGCACCAAAATCAACAGATATGCCTGCGGCAGCGGCGCCGGTCCAGCAGGCGCATCTGTGGTTTAAGTTCCAAATCAGATGTTTTGTCTGAGGCAGGCATTTTCGAGGCAGTGACGTTGAACAAGCAGACGCGCCTGTTCGGTCTGTGCCGCTGCTTGCTCAGCAGGCGTGCCTGTGGCTTAGGCATCGAATCAACTGTTTTGTCTGTGGCAGTGGCTCCGAGCCAGCAGGCATGTTTGAGGCAGTGACTTTGAGCAAGCAAACATGTCTAATGCCTTGTCCAGTCGGCCCATCTGAGGCTTATGTACGTCTATAATTCGGTGCCGCTGCCTCAGACAGAACTGGTTATTCAGAGCCTAAACCACAGACGCGCCTGCTCGGTCGGTGCCGCTGCCATTGGCACAGCTCCTGATTCGGTGCCTAAGCTAAAGAGATGCATGCTAGTTAGGTGCCATTCTCACAGACATGTCTGTCGGAACGGTACCATTGCCGTAGACATACCTGCAGTCTCGTTGCTAGTGGCTCAGGCATGCGCGCTGGCTCAGTGCGACAGCTTAAGATATAAGTGATGGATCAGTGCCAATGCCTCAGAGGTACCTGGCTGCTCGATGCTATTGCGTTTGTCCTGTCACATAAATAATCAGTGGTTTGTTGCCATTACTGCTGATTCGGTGCCTAAACCACAGACGCGCCTGCTGCCTCTGTACCGTTGTCTCAGTCATAACTGCTAATTCCTTGCCTAAACCATTAACGCGCCTACTGGATCGGACGCGCTTCCTCCAGTGCCTCAGCAATAGACATGCCTGCTGGCTCGGTTCCGCTGCCTCAGCTATAACTGCTGATTCGGTGCCTAAGCCATAAGCGTTCATGCTGGCCCGGTGCCGCTGTCTCCGACATAACTGCTGATTCGGTGCCTAAGTCACAGACCTGCCTGCTGGCTCTATGCCACTTCCAAAGGAATGTCTGAAGCAGTGGCGCCGAGCTAGCAGGCATGTCTATGGCTTAGGCACCAAAATCAACAGATATGCCTGCGGCATCGGCACCGGCACCGGCCCAGCAGGCGCATTTGTTGTTTTAGGTTCCACATCAGCTGTTTTGTCTGAGGCAGGCATTTTCGAGGCAGTGACGTTGATCAAGCTGACATGTATAACGTCTTGCTCAGCAGGCGTGTCTGTGGCTTAGGCTTGGAATCAACTGTTTTGTCTGTGGCAGTGGCTCCGAGCCAGCAGGCATGTTTGAGGCAGTGACTTTGAGCAAGCAAACATGTCTAATGCCTTGTCCAGTCGGCCCATCTGAGGCTTATGTGCGTCTATAATTCGGTGCGGCTGCCTCAGACAGAAGTGCTTATTCAGAGCCTAAACCACAGACACGCCTACTCGGTCGGTGCCGCTGCCTTTGGCACAGCTGCTGATTCGGTGCCTAAGCTAAAGAGATGCATGCTAGTTAGGTGCCACTGCCACAGACATGCCTGTCGGCACGGTTCCATTGCCGTAGACATACCTGCAGTCTCGTTGCTAGTGGCTCAGGCATGCGCGCTGGCTCAGTGCGACAGCTTCAGATATAAGTGATGGATCAGTGCCAATGCCTCAGAGGTACCTGGCTGCTCGATGCCATTGCGTTTGTCATGTCACATAAATAATCAATGGTTTGGTGCCATTACTGCTGATTCGGTGCCTAAACCACAGACGCGCCTGCTGCATCTGTACCGTTGTCTCAGTCATAACTGCTAATTCCTTGCCTACACCATTAACGCGCCTACTGGATCGGACCCGCTTCCTCCAGTGCCTAAGCAATAGACATGCCTGCTGGCTCGGTTCCGCTGCCTCAGATATAACTGCTGATTCGGTGCCTAAGCCATAGACGTGCATGCTGGCTCGGTGCCGCTGCCTCCGACATAACTGCTTATTCGGTGCCTAAGTCACAGACCTGCCTGCGGGCTCTGTGCCACTTCCAAAGGAATGTCTTAAGCAGTGGCGCCGAGCTAGCAGGCATGTCTATGGCTTAGGGACCAAAATCAACAGATATGCCTGCGGCAGCGGCAGCGGCACCGGCCCAGCAGGCGCATCTGTAGTTTAAGTTCCAAATCAGCTGTTTTGTCTAAGGCAGGCATTTTCGAGGCAGTGACGTTGATCAAGCAGACATGTATAACGTCTTGCTCAGCAGGCATGTCTGTGGCTTAGGCACCGAATCAACTGTTTTGTCTGTGGCAGTGGCTCCGAGCCAGCAGGCATGTTTGAGGCAGTGACTTTGAGCAAGCAAACATGTCTAATGCCTTGTCCAGTCGGCCCATCTGAGGCTTATGTGCGTCTATAATTCGGAGCGGCTGCCTCAGACAGAAGTGCTTATTAAGAGCCTAAACCACAGACACGCCTACTCGGTCGGTGCCGCTGCCTTTGGCAAAGCTGCTGATTCGGTGCCTAAGCTAAAGAGATGCATGCTAGTTAGGTGTCACTGCCACAGACATGCCTCTCGGCACGGTTCCATTGCCCTAGATACACGTGCAGGCTCGTTGCTACTTGCTCAGGCATGCGCGCTGGCTCAGTGCGACAGCTTCGGATATAACTGATGGATCAGTACCAATGCCTCAGAGGTTCCTGGCTGCTCGATGCCATTGCGTTTGTCATGTCACATATATAATCAGTGCCTAAACCACAGACGCGCCTGCTGCCTCTGTACCGTTGTCTCAGTCATAACTGCTAATTCCTTGCCTAAACCATTGACGCGCCTGCCGGCTCTGTCCCGCTTCCTCCAGTGCCTAAACAATAGACATGCCTGCTGGCTCGGTTCCGTTGCCTCAGATATAGCTGCTGATTCGGTGCCTCACCCACAGACCTGCCTGCTGGCTCTGTGCCACTTCCAAAGGAATGTTTGAAGCTGTGGCGCCTAGCTGTCAGGCATGTCTATGGCTTAGGCACCAAATCAACAGATATGCCTGCGGCATCGGCACCGATCCAGTAGGCTCGTCTGTGGTTAAAGTTTCAAATCAGGTATTTTGTCTGAGGCAGGCATTTCCGAGGCAGTGACGTTGAGCTGGCAGACATGTATAACGTCTTGCCCAGCAGGCGTGTCTGTGGCAGTGGCTCCGAGCCAGCAGGCATGTTTGAGGCAGTGCATTTGAGCCAGCAGGCATGTTTGAGGCAGTGTCTTTGAGCAAGCAAACATGTCTAACGCCTTGACCAGTCGGCCCATCTGAGGCTTACGCGCGTCTATAATTCGGTGCCGCTGCCTCAGACAGATCTGCAGGCTCGTTGCTACTGGCTCAGGCGTGCACGCAGGCTCAGTGGGACAGCTTCAGATATAACTGATGGATCCGTACCAATGCCTCAGAGGTGCCTGGCTGCTCCATGCCATTGCATTTGTCATGTCACATAAATAATCAATGGTTTGGTGCCATTACTGCTGATTCCGTGCCTTTACCACAGTCGCGCCTGCTGCCTCTGTACCTTTGTCTCAGTTATAACTGCTAATTCCTTGCCTAAACCATAGACGTGCCTGCCGGCTCGGTCCCGCTTCCTCCAGTGCCTAAACAATAGACATGCCTGCTGGCTCGGTTCCGTTGCCTCAGATATAGCTGCTGATTCGTTGCCTAAGCCATAGGCTTGCATGCTGGCTCGGTGCCGCTGCCTCCGTCATAACTGCTGATTCGGTGCTTAACCCATAAACCTGCCTGCTGGCTCTGTGCCACTTCCAAAGGAACGTTTGAAGCAGTGGCGCTTGCTGTAAGGCATGTCTATGGCTTAGGCACCAAATAAACAGAAATGCCTGCGGCATCGGCACCGATCCAGCAGGCGCGTCGGTGGTTTAAGTTTCAAATCAGGTATTTTGTCTGAGGCAGGCATTTCCGAGGCAGTGACGTTGAACAAGCAGAAATGTATAACGTCTTGCCCAGCAGGCGTGTCTGTGGCAGTGGCACCGAATCAGCTGTTTTGTCTGTTTGAGGCATTACATTTGAGCCAGCAGGCATGTTTGAGGCAGTGACTTTGAGCAAGCAATCATGTCTAATGCCTTGACCAGTCGGCCCATCTGAGTCTTAGGCGCGTCTATAATTTGGTGCCACTGCCTCAGACAGAACTGCAGGCTCGTTGCTACTGGCTCAGGCAAGCGCGCTGGCTCAGTGTGACAGCTTCAGATATAACTGATGGATCAGTACCAATGCCTCAGAGGTGCCTGGCTGCTCCATGGCATTGCGTTTGTCATGTCACATAAATAATCAATGGTTTGGTGCCATTACTGCTGATTCGGTGCCTTAACCACAGTCGCGCCTGCTGCCTCTGTACCGTTGTCTCAGTCGTAGCTGCCAATTCCTTGCCAAAACCATAGACGCGCCTGCCGGCTCGGTCTCGCTTCCTCCAGTGCCTAAGCGATAGACATGCCTGCTGGTTCGGTTCCGCTGCCTCTGATATAACTGCTGATTCGGTGCCTAAGCCATAGACGTGCATGTTGGCCCGGTGCCGCTGCCTCCGACATAACTGCTGATTCGGTGCCTAAGCCACAGACCTGCCTGCTGGCTCTGTGCCACTTCCAAAGGAATATTTAAAGCAGCGGCGCCTAGCTAGCAGGCATGTCTATGACTTTGGCACTAAATCAACAGATATGCCTGCGGCAGCGGCACCGATCCAGCAGGCGAATCTTTGTTTAATGTTTCAAATCAGGTGTTTTGTCTGAGGCAGGCATTTTCGGGGCAGTGACGTTGAGCAAGCAGACATGTATAACGTCTTTCCCAGCAGGCGTGTCTGTGGCAGTGGCTCCGAGCCAGCAGGCATGGTTGAGGCAGTGCATTTGAGCCAGCAGACATGTTTGAGGCAGTGACTTTGAGCAAGCAAACATGTCAATTGCCTTGTACACTCTGAGGCTTAGGCGCGTCTATGATTCGGTGACACTGCCTCAGACAGAACTGGTTATTCAGAGCCTAAACAGCAGACGCCGAGCTCGGTCGATGCCGCTGCCTTTGGCATAGCTGCTGATTGGGCGCCTAAGCTAAAGAGATGCATGCTAGGTAGGTGTCACTGCCACAGACATGCCTGTCGGCACGGTCCCATTGCCTTAGACATACCTGCAGGCTCGTTGCTACTGGCTCAGGCATGCGCGCTGGCTCAGTGCGACAGCTTCAGATATAACTGATGGATCAGTGCCAATGCCTCAGAGATACCTGGCCGCTCGATGCCATTGCTTTTGTCATGTCACATAAATAACCAATGGTTTGGTGCCAGGGCTGCTGATTCGGTGCCTAAACCACAGACGCGCCTGCTGCCTCTGTACCGTTGTCTCAGTCATTACTGCTAATTCCTTGCCTAAATCATAGACGCGCCTACTGGCTCGGTCCCGCTTCCTCCAGTGCCTAAGCAATAGACACGCCTGTTGGCTCGGTTCCGCTGCCTCATATATAACTGCTGATTCGGCGCCTAAGCCATACAAATACATGCTGGTTCGGTGCCGCTGCCTCCGACTTAAATGCTGATTCGGCGCCTAAGTCACAGACCTGCCTGCTGGCTCTGTGCCACTTGTAAAGGAATGTCTGAAGCAGTGGCGCCTAGCTAGCAGGCATGTCTATGGCTTAGGCACCAAATCAACAGATATGCCTGCGGCAGCGGCACCGATCCATCAGGCGCATCTATGGTTGGTTTAAGTTCCAAATCTGCTCTTTTGTCTGAGGCAGGTATTACCGAGGCAATGAGTTGAGCAAGCAGACATGTATAACGTCTTGCCCAGCAGGCGTGTCTGTGGCTTAGGCACCGAATCAGCTGTTTTGTCTGTGGCAGTGGCTCCGAGCCAGCAGCCATGTTTAAGGCAGTGACTTTGAGCAAGCAAACATGTCTAATGCCTTGTCCAGTCGGCCCATCTGAGGCTTAGGTGCGTCTATAATTCGGTGCCACTGCCTCAGACAGAACTGCTTATTCAGAGCCTAAACCACAGACGCGCCTGCTCGGTCGGTGCTTCGGTGCCGCTGCATTTGGCACAGCTGCTGATTCTGTGCCTAAGCTAAAGAGATTCATGCTAGTTAGGTGCTACTGCCACAGACATGCCTGTCGGCACGGTTCCAATGCCTAAGATATACCTGCCGGCTCGTTGCTACTGGCTCAGGCATGGGAGCTGGCTCAGTGTGACAGCTTCAGATATAGCTGATGGATCAGTACCAATGCCTCAGAGGTACCTGGCTGCTCGATGCCATTGCGTTTGTCATGTCACATAAATAATCAATGGTTTGGTGCCATTACTGCTGATACAGACGCGCATGCTGCCTCGGTACCGTTGTCTCAGTCATAACTGTAATTCCTTTCCTAAACCATAGACGCGCCTGCTGGCTCGGTCCCGCTTCCTCCAGTGCCTAAACAATAGACAATCCTTCTGGCTCGGCGCCGCTGCCTCATATATAACTGCTGATTCGGTGCTTAAGCCACAGACTTACCTGCTGGCTATGTGCCACTTCCAAAGGAATGTCTGAAGCATTTGCGCCTAGCTAGCTGGCATGTCTATGGCTGAGGCACCAAATCAACAGATATGCCTGCGGCAGCGGCACCGATCCAGCAGGCGCATCTGTGGTTTAAGTTCCAAATCAGCTGTTTTGTCTGAGGCAGGCATTTCCGAGGCAGTGACGTTGAGCAAGCAGACACGTCTTGCCCAGCAGGCGTGTCTGTGGCTTAGGCACCGAATCAGCTGTTTTGTCTGTGACAGTGGCTCCGAGCCAGCAGGCATGTTTGAGGCAGTGACTTTGGGCAAACAAACATCTCTAATGCCTTGTTCAGTCGGCCCATTTGAGGCTTAGGGGCGTCTATTATACGGTGCCGCTGCCTCAGACAGAACTGCTTATTCAAAGCCTAAACCACAGACGCGCCTGCTCGGTTGGTGCCGCTGCCTTTGGCACAGCAGCTGATCCGGTGCCTAAGCTAAAGTGATGCATGCTAATTAGGTGCCACTGCCACAGACATGCCTGTCGGCACGGTTCCATTGCCTTAGATATACATGCAGGCTCGTTGCTACTGGCTCAGTCATTGGCGCTGGTCAGTGTGACAGCTTCAGATATAACTGATGGATCAGTGCCAATGCCGCAGAGGTACCTGGCTGCTCGATGTCATTGCGTTTGTCATGTCACATAAATAATCAATGGTTTGGTTTAATAACTGCTGATTCCGTGCCTAAACCACAGACGCGCCTGCTGCCTCTGTACGGTTGTCCCAGTCATAACTGCTAATTCCTTGCCTAAACCATAGACGCGACTGTTGGCTCGGTCCCGCTTCCACCAGTGCCGAAGCAGTAGATAAGTCTGCTGGCTCGGTTCCGCTGCCTCCGATATAACTGCTGATTCGTTTCCAAAGCCATGGGCGTGTATGCTGGCTCGGTGCCGCTGCCTCCGACATAACTGCTTATGCGGTGCCTGAGCCACAGACCTGCCTGCTGGCTCTGTACCACTTCCAAAGGACTGTTTGAAGCAGTGGCGCCTAACTATCAGGCATGTCTTTGACTTAGGCACCAAATCAACAGATATGCCTGCGGCAGCGGCACCGATGCAACAGGCGCAGCTGTGGTTAAAGTTCCAAATCAGCTGTTTTGTCTGAGGCAGGCATTTCCGAGGCAGTGACGTTGAGCAAGCAGACATGTAAAACGTCTTGCCAAGCAGGCGTGTCTGAGGCTTAGGCACCGAATCAGCTGTTTTGTCTGTGGCAGTGGCTCCGAGCCTGCAGGCATGTTTGAGGCAGCGACTTTTGGCAAGCAATCATGTCTAATGCCGTGTCCAGTTGGTCCGTCTGAGGCTTAGGCTTGTCTATAATTCGGTGCCGCTGCCTCAGACAGAACTGCTTATTCACAGCCTAAACCACAGACGCGCCTGCTCGGTCGATGCCGCTGCCTTTGGCACAGCAACTGATTCGGTACCTAAGCTAAAGAGATGCATGCTAGTTAGGTGCCACTGCCACAGATATGGCTGTTAGCACGGTTCCATTGCCTTAGACATACTTGCAGGCTCGTTCTACTGGCTCAGGCATGCGCGCTTGCTCAGTGCGTCAGCTTCAGATGTAGCTGATGGACCAGTGCCAATGCCTCAGAGGTACCTGGCTGCTCGATGCCACTGCTTTTGTCATGTCATATAAATAATCAATGGTTTGGGCAATTACTGCTGATTCGGTGCCTAAACCACAGATGCGCCGGCTGCCTCTGTACCGTTGTCTCAGTCATAACTGCTAATTCCTTGCCTAAACAATAGACGCGCCTACTGGCTCGGTCCCGCTTCCTCCAGTGCCTAAGCAATAGACATGCCTGCTGGCTCGGTTCCGTTGCCTCAGATATAACTGCTGATTCGGCGCCTAAGCTGCAGACGTGTCTGCTGGCTGGATGCCGATGCCTCTGACATAACTGCTAATTCGGTGCCTATCCCACTTACATGCCTACTGGCTCGATGCAAATGCCTCAGCCATGTCTTGTAGCTCGGTACCATTGCTGACTGGCTGAGACATTCTCGCTGGCTCCGTGCCACTGCCTTTGACAAAAAATGTTGTATCTGTGCCACTGCTTCAGACGTACCTGGCCGCTTGATGTCTCAGCCATTGTCATGAATCACTGCCACACAGATACTTAATAGATCGGTGGTAGGGCATCAGAGATGTCTGCTGGCTAAAAGTTACTGCCTCAGACAGGCCTGGTGGCTCGGTGTCACTGCCTCAGACATAACTGCTGATTCGGTGCCTAAGCCACAGACGTGACTGCTGGCTCGGTACCGCTGCCCGAGACTTGACTGTTGCTGATTCGGTGCCTATGCCACAGACGTGACTGCTGGCTCGGTGACACTGCCCCAGGCATGCCTGCTGGCTAAGTTCCACTGCCTCAGACATACCTGCAGGGTCGTTGCCACTCACTCAGACATGCACACTTGCTCAGTGCCACTGCCTCAGACATAACTGATAGTTCCGTTCCAATTCCACAGAAGTTGTTCGATGTCACTGTGTCGGTCACGCCTTTTGACTTAGTGCCACTGCCATATAAATACTTTAAGGCTCGGTGCCAAGGCATCAGGCATGTCTGCTGCATCAAAGTCTCTATTTCGGACATGCCTGCTGACTCGGTGCCACTGCTTCAGATATAACTGCTGATACGGTGCCTAAGCCACAGACGCGCCAGCTTCCTCGGTCCCGCTGCCTCATTCATAACTGTTGATTCCTTGCCTAAACCACAGACGCTCTTGATGCCTCTGTCCCGCTGCCTCAGACATAACTGCTGATTCCTTGCCTAAACTACAGACGCGCCTGCGTGCTCCGTCCCGCTTCCTGAGACATAATTACTGATTCGGTGTCTAAGACATAGGTCTGCCTGCTGGCTCGCCCCCGCTGCCTCAGATATAACTGGTGATTCGGTGGCTTTGCCTGTCGGCTCGTTGTTGCTGCCTCAGACATAACTGCTGATTCGGTCCTCAAGCCACAAAGTACCTGTTTGCTCGGTGTCGTTTTCACAGGCATGCCTGCAGGCTCGGTTCCACTGCCTCAGAGATACCTGTGGGGTCCCTTGTCGCTGGCTGACACAAGCACGCTGGCTCAGTGTCATTGACTCAGGCTAAACTGATGGATATGTGCCACTGCTTCAAACGTACCTGGTTGCTCGATGTCACTGTGACTGTCAATGACTGTCACACAATCACGTTATGAATCTGTGGCAGGGCATCAGACAAGTCTGCTGATTCGGTGCCTAAGCCAAAGACGTGCCTGCTGGCTGGCGTCACTGCTTCAGACATGACTGCTGATCCGGTGTCTAAGCCACGCGCCTGCTTGCTCGGAACCGCTGCTTCAGTCATAACTTGTAATTTCGCACCTCAACCACAGATGCGCCATCTGGCTGGGTCCCGCAGCCTCGGTGCCTAAGACATACACTTGCCTGCTGGCTCGGTGTCTCTGCCTGAAACATGACTGCTGATTCAGAGCCTATACCTCAGGCGTGCCCCTGGCTCGGCTCCACATCTCTTCTGGCTCGGTTCCATTGCCTCAGAGATACCTGCAAAGTCGTCACTGGCTGAGACATTCTCCCTGACTCAGTGCCACTGCCTGATGCTAAACTAACGAACCAGTGCCACTGCCTAACATGTACCGGGTTGTTCGGTACCACTGTGAATGTCATACCTAATGACTCAGTGTCATTGCCACACAAATATTTTATGGATCGCTGGAAAGGCATCAGACATGTCTGGTGGCTATAAGTCAGTGTCTCGGACATGTCTGCTCACTCGCGCCCACTGACTTAGACGAAAAAGCTGATTCGATGCCAAAGCCACAGACGTCCCTGCTGGTTTGATACTGCTGCATCACACTGGCTAAGACATGCACGCTCGGTCAGTTCCACTGCCTCAGACATAACTAATGATTCGGTGCCTAAGCTAAAGTCGTGCCTGCTGCCTTGGTACCACTGCCTCAGGCATGTCAGCTGGCTCGGTCCCACTACCTCAGACATACCTGCAGGATCATTTCAAATGGCTACGACATTCCCGCTGGCTCAGTGCCACTGCCTCAGACGAAAAGGCTGATTCGGTGCCAAAGCCACAGACGTCCCTGCTGGTTTGATACTGCTGCATCACACTGGCTAAGACACGCACGCTCGGTCAGCTCCACTGCCTCAGACATAATTAATGATTCGGTGCCTAAGCTAAAGTCGTGCCTGCTGCCTTGGTGCCACTGCCTCAGGCATGTCTGCTGGCTCGGTTCCAATACCTCAGACATACCTGCAGGATCATTTCAAATGGCTACGACATTCCCGCTGGCTCAGTGCCACTGCCTCAGACATAACTTACGGATCAGTATGTCTGCCTCAAGCGTACCTGGTTGTTCGATGTCATTGCCACTGACATGTCAATAGGCGTAGGGTCACTGTAACCAAACATACTTAATGGCTCGGTGCAAAAGCATAGGACAAGCCTGCTGGCTCAGACTGACTGACTCAAACAGGCCTGCTGCCTGAGACATAACTACTGATTCGGAGCCTAAGCCACAGACGTGCATGTTCGCTCATTAGATGCCACTACCTAAGGCATGCCTGCTGGCACGGTTCCACCGACTCAGATATGCCTGCAGTGTCGTTGCCAAGTCAATTCAAGTTACATACCTGCAGGGACCATAACAGCAGGTCCAATCAAGTTACATACCTACATGTATAGGGACCATTACAACAGCTCCGCTAATGTAACATTTATACAGGGACTGTAACAGCCGGTCGACTTAGCTTAGATACCTACAGGGAGAATAACAGCAGGTCCTATCGAGATATGTACGTACAGGGACCATAACAGGCCCGCTCAAGTCATACCCAGTTCCATACCTATATGAACATAACAGCAAGTTCTATCCAGTTGCTCACCTTCAGGGACCATAATGTATTAGTTTAGAATTATTTTGAAAAAAGTTTAAAGCCACTAAGACATCACAGAATATTGCATTGGGGGCTAAATTCATAGAAAATTCAAGGGAGGTTACTCTTAGAGGAAAATTGGTCTGTATCATATGTAAATCAGCATAACTTAAGAACGAATGGGAATCTTCCATGTGGTTTTCGATAAAACGACCCTCTTTGCATATGCTTTCACCGTGCTTCATACTAAGCTAACTAGCTAGTTCAGAATGTTGTTTACAATGACGATGTTGCGCTTTAACCATCTGACATCATCATAGACCGCTAAAACGCTACGTTCAGGGCGATAACGTTACGTCGCTTAAAGTTACGTAAACAAAGCAAGGCCCGTCTAGTGATATCAAAAGCTCAAAATACATGTTCAAACAGCACGCGATTTGCGCATGGTCCTTGTTGTTTGAGCACAGCTTTTGGTCCATTGTCAAACAGCCATGTGCACATGAATTTTGGCAAAAGATAGTATTACTGCTTAGTGTATACACCTACCGTAACCATGACAGCAAACATACGTAGTTTACATGCCTATGAATATCATAATATCTGACCCGCTGAGATAACTGATACATACCTACCTATATGAACCTCAACAGCAATAGTTATAGGAACTAAAACAACAACTCAATCGAGTCTGCATATCTATCCGGACAACAACAACAGGTTCACTCATTTTTAACATATGTTCAAAGAATATAACAGCAGATCAGCTTAATGACCTTTATACAGCAACCATAACAGCAGGTCCCCTAAGTTTACATTCTTACGGCGTCCTCTTAGTTTGTATCAAGATACATTCCTACCTCGAGTTTGTATCGAGTTACATACCTACAGGGACCATTACAGCAAGACCGCTCAGGCTACCTACCGACAATGACCATGACAGTAAGTTATATTGAGTTACAAACCCATAGGGACCAAAACAGCAGGTCCGCTCATGTTACATGCGTATAGGGACTATAACAGCCATCCAGTCACATACATACAGGATGTATGCAAGCCAATCCAATGAACTCTCAAAGACATGCAAAATAGAAGTGAAGGCAATGATCAGGAATCGATACAATTAACCCACAGCTCCCATCAGAGACACCAAGGGAAAGAAACACAAACAGGAAACAACCAGATCCCAACGGAAACATTACCAGCGGAAAGCCTAAAGGACAGTTACTTTCCCACAAAATGGCCAATTGGCTTTCCAAAGCAAAATAATATAAGCGATACATACACTCAAAGACAAGCCATAACAACAATAAACCACGACAGAAGAACCGCCTTGGAACAGACTGCTTTCTAAGCAATGGGGCTAATGAAACCCAGTTCTTTGCACACAAAAAGGATATGAAGTAGATCTTTGATGCACTAAAGACAGTTTCGGCTATCCTCTACCACTGATGAGGCTATCAACAGACTACCACAGGTTGAATGTAATCTGCTGCTTGACAAAGTTCCAAATCGTTACGGAAACAGTGAAAGCAATAAAACGTCTGCCATCTTGCAAGGCCCCAGGACCAGATGCAACACCTGCTGAGATTTACAAAGCAGGAAGCACTCCAGTTGCAAAGAAGTTTGTATAGTTATTTCACACTATGTGGAGAAAAGAAACCATTCCTCAAGAACCCAAAGATGTGTCAATTATCCACCTATTCAGACGAAAAAGGAACCCTCAGATCTGTGACAATCATGTTGGCATCTCTTTATTGTCAATTGCTGGGAAAGGCCTTGTGAGAGTCCTATTTAACCGAGTGAATGAATATCTTGAACAATCAGTGCTTCTGACAGAAAGCCATTTTGGATTTAGGAAGGACAGAGGAACAATTGACATGATTTTCACAGCAAGGCAGCTGCAAGAGAAATGCCAAGAACAGAACACGGACCTATGCATGACCTCACCAAAGCATTTGACAAGGTCATTCATGAGGGCCTTTGAAAGATTATGGGGACGTTTGGATGTCCAACCAAGTTCATAGCAATGGTGGGTCAGTTCAACGATGGGTTGCTTGCACGGATCCAAAATGCTGGTGATTTTTTTCGGATCCATTCCCAGTGAAAAACGGAGTCCAGCAATGCTGTGTCTTAGCCCCAGCACCCTTCAGCATTATGTTTTCTGCCATGCACAGAGATGCTTTCCAGGATGTTGACAATGACATACCTATTAGGTATCGCTTTGATGGGAAGCTTTTCAATCTCAGAAGGTGGTTGCAAGCCAAAACCAAGGTGCAGACAGAGGTGCTAGATGAGTCCTCTTTGCTGATGACATAGCAAAAGGTGCTCCAACAGAAGAGAAGATAAAAAAAATGTATAGATCAAGTATCCGACTCATGTGACAGCTATGATCTCACAATCAAAAAGACTGAAGCAGTCTATCAGCCAGCACCTGGCAAACCTTACAAAGAGCCCACCATCACAATGAAGGTCAAATATTGCAATTGGTAGACAAGTTCACCAACCTCGGGAGCAAAATGTCAAGAGCCCTGCACATTGATGATGAAGTCAATGTAAGGATTGTCAGAACTACTGCAGCATTTGACTGACTACGTGGCAGTGTCTGGGATCGAAGAGGAATAAGGGATGTACATGTACACTTCATATTGTCCAGTTCTGTGGTGAATTCCTTGCTTCCACTGGATAAACCTTTTACAGAATATATTGGAACGGTCAGTAAAATTACTAGTGGGTTTAAGTAAACTTTACGGGATCCCAGCCCTCACCCTCACTTCCACTGTGGTTCAACAAAGTATTTGTTTGGTTCGCGTGAAGGTTTTCTATCTCATCAGTGATTCAACTATGTAAACAAAGAAATCACAATTTAAGCCAAGTTGACACAAGGATGAGGATTCGACAGTGAAACGCGCTGAGTCAACTGACGCTGAACACAACGCCACAAGAACATTAAGGTAACGCCCCTACAGGGACTATAACAGCAGGTCCGCTCATGTACATGCAGG
The DNA here is from genome assembly GCA_963580285.1 of Lucinisca nassula. NCBI lineage: Eukaryota > Metazoa > Mollusca > Bivalvia > Lucinida > Lucinidae > Lucinisca > Lucinisca nassula. The sequence continues at coordinate 128,343,284 of OY757018.1, read as the reverse complement.
GACAATAACATCTATTCTACATACAAGGACTATAACAGCACGTCCGTCCAGGTTACATACCTAAAGGGACAATTATAGCAGATCCTATCCAGTAATACTCCTAAAGGACCAGAACAGGCGGTCCGAACAGTTTATCTTCCTACCGGGACAATAACAGAAGGTCAGCTCAGCTAACACAATGACAGGGACCATAGCAGCAGGACATATCCAGTTAAATACCTACAGCGAACTTAACAGCAGGTCCGCTCAAGTTATAAACCTACAGGGACCATAACAGCATATCCGCTTTGGTTACATACCAACACGGACCTAAGCATCAAGTCCCCCCAGCTTATACAATTACAATTACAGCAGGCCCTGTCCAGTTACATACCTGAAGGGACCCAAATAGCAGGCCTGCTCAAGTTACATATCAATAGCGACCATAATAGCAGATCCTTTTCAGTTAAATACCTACAGGAACCATAACAGCAGGTTCTACCCAGTAACATTCGAACAGGAACCATTACAGCAAGTCCTATCCCGTTACATACCTACAGGAACCATAACAACAGGTCCACCAATGTTACATACCTACAGGGACAATTACAATATGTCCTATCCATTAACGTATACCTACAGGGACACATAACAGCCGGTCTTCTCCAGCTACATACATACAGGGGCTATAACAGCATGACCGCCCAGGTTACATGCGCACAGGGACCATAGCAGCCAAGCCCTATCAAGTTACATACATACATGGACCATAACAGCAGGTGCACTCAGGTTGCATTCCTAAAGGGACAATAACAGCAGGTCCACCGAGGTAACATTCCTACAGGGACTTTGACAGCAGGTCCGCTCAATTTACTTATCTGGAGGGAGAATAACAGTAGGTCCTATCCAATTAGATATCTACAGGGAAAATAAAAGCAATTCCTATCCAATTACATACTTACAGGAACCATAACAGCAAGTCCTATCCTGTCACATACCTACAGGGACAATGACAGCAATTCCTATCCAGTTACACACTTACAGGGACCATAACAGCAGGTCCAATCCAGTAACATACTTAGAGGAAGAATAACAAAAGGTCCTATCTAGTTACCCTGCTAAGGTAACATTTCTACAGGGTCTCTAACAGCTTGTCGGCTCAGGTTACATAAAAATCAGGGAGCATAACAGACGGTCCAATCCAGTTACCTCCGTACAGGGACCATAACACAGTCCGCTAAGTTTACATACTTACAGGGACCACAACAGCCGGTCCTATCCAGTTACATACCTACAGGGACCATTACAGAAGGTCCGTTCAGTCCTATTCATTTAAATACTTATGTGGGCAATAGCAGTCCTATCCAATTTCTTTCCTCAAGGGGCCTTAACAGGCGGTCCTAACAGATCACATACCTACAGGGACCATAACAGCAGATTCGTCCAGGTAACATTCTACAGGGGCCATAACAGCATTGCCGTTCAGGTTACATACCTACAGGTACCAAACTAGCAAGTCCGCCCAGCTTATATAATTAAAAGCAGGTCCTATCCAGTTAAATACCTACAGGGAACATAACAGCAGGTCTCCTCGGGTTACATACCTACAGGACGATAACAGCAAAGGGAACAATAACAACAAGTCCTATCCAGTATCTTACCTACAGGGACAATAAAAGCAGGTCTTATACAGTTTCATACCTACAGGGACTGTAACAGCAGGTTCAATCCAGTTACACAACTGGACCATAACGGCAGGTCTGCTCAGGTTACACACATACAGTGATCTTAACACCATGTCCGCTCCGGTTACATACATACAAAATGGGACAGGTCCGCTGAGCTTATATTATTACAGGGACCATAATAGCAGGTCTTATCCAGTTACATACATAAGGGTACCATAACAGCAGGTCCGCCCAGGTCACACCTACAGGGACCATACAAACAAGTCCTATTCAGTAAAATACCTACAGGGACCATAACAACAGGTCATATCCAGTTACATACCTACGGGGACAACAACAGCAAGTCCTATCCAGCAACATACCTACAGGGACCGTAACAGCAGGTCCTATCCAGTTATATAACTAGAGTGAACATAACAGCGGGTCCGCTCAGGATACATACCTTTAGGGACCATAACAGCAAGTCCTATTCAGTAAAATACCTACATGATCTATAACAACATGTCCTAGCCAGTTACATACCTACAGGGTCCATAACAGCTAGGAAGTTCAGGCTACTTACCTACAGGGACCATGACAGCATGTACTTTCCAGTTACATACCTACAGGGACCATAACAGCAGGGCCGCCCAGGTTACATATGTACAGGGACCAAATCAACAGTTCCTATCCAGTTATATACATACAGAAACCACAACAGCAGGTCCTATCCCGTTACATACCTGCAGGGACATACCATCAACTCATATCCAGTTATATAACTACATAGAACATAACACCAAGTCCTATCTTATAACAGAGACCATATCCCAGCACTCAGGATAATTCCTATAGTGACCATAACAGAAGGTCCGCTCATGAGTTATACATTCGGGGACAATTACACCAGGTCCTATCCAGTAAAATTCGTAAAGGGACCATAACAGGCGGTCCGCTCACATTACATATTTACAAAGAGAATAACAGTACTATTCAATTTCATTTCAGACAATAACAGCAAGTCCTATCCTGTTTTAAACCTACAGGGAACATAACAGCAAGTCCTATCCAGTTACATACCTGCAGGGACATAACATCAAGTCCTATCCAGTTATAACCTATATGGAACATAACAGCAAGTCCTGTCTAATAACATACCTACAGGGACCATATCCCAAGTCCGCTCATGTTAAATACCTACAGGGTCCGCTCAGGAGACATACAGGGACAATTATAGCAGGACTATCCAGGCACATTCCTAAAGAAACCATAACAGGCGGTCCGCTCAGTTTACATATCTACAAGGAGAACTAGAGCTGTCAGTGAAACTGACTAGGGCCCCGGCAGCGCTATCAGAGGAGTAGGAAAAAATTTGTGGACGAACAGACAGACAGACAGACAGACGGACGGACAGAGTGGTTACTATAGGGCACCCACACTTTCAGTGCGGGGCCCTAATAAGAAAGTTATGGATGATAAAAAAAATTGTGGACGGACAGACGGACAGCCAGACAGACAGACAGACGGACGGACAGAGTGATTACTATAGGGCACCCACACTTTCAGTGCGGGGCCACATTATGGTTAACATTTCTGCCAAGTAATATTTAAATCCATCCAGGAATAATAACAAAGTTATTAATTGGACACAGGAAAGACCCTTTTTGACCTTTAACCTCTAAGTATGACCTTGACCTTTAAGGTACGGACCTGAGTCTTGCGCGCAACACTCCATCACATTATGGTTAACATTTCTGCCATCCAGGAATAATAATAACAGTTATTAATTGGACACAGGAAAGACCCTTTTTTGACCTTTAACCTCTAAGTATGACCTTGACCTTTGAGGTACGGACCTGAGTCTTGCGCGCAACACTCCATCACATTATGGTTAACATTTCTGCCATCCAGGAATAATAATAACAGTTATTAATTGGACACAGGAAAGACCCTTTTTTGACCTTTAACCTCTAAGTATGACCTTGATCTTTGAGGTACAGACCTGAGTCTTGCGACCTTTTTTGACCTTTAACCTCTAAGTATGACCTTGACCTTTGAGGTACGAACCTGAGTCTTGCGCGCAACACTCCATCACATTATGGTTAACATTTCTGCCATCCAGGAATAATAATAACAAAGTTATTAATTGGACACAGGAAAGACCCTTTTTTTACCTTTAACCTCTAAGTATGACCTTGACCTTTGAGGTACGGACCTGAGTCTTGCGCGCAACACTCCATCACATTATGGTTAACATTTCTGCCAAGTAATATTTAAATCCATCTAGGAATAAGAAAGTTATGGAGGATAAAAAATTTGTGGACGGACAGACGAACAGACGGACAGACGGACAGACAGACAGACGGACAGACGGACAGACAGACAGACAGACAGACAGACGGACGGACAGACTGATTACTATAGGGCACCCACACTTTCAGTGCGGGGCCCTAATAATAGTACTATCCAATAACATACCTACAGGGACCGTTACAACAGGTAACAAAAAGTCCGCTTAGATTTCCTACCTACAGGGACCATAACAGCAGTTCCTATCCAGTTATATAACTTCGGATAAAATAACAGCAAATCCGATCCAGTGAAATAGCTAATGGGACCATACGAGCAGGTCCAATCCAGATGCTTACCTACAGGGACGATAACAGCAGATACTATCCTGTTACACTGCTACAGGGACTACAACAGCAAGTCCGCTAAGGTAACATTCCTACAGGGACAGTAACAGCCGCCCCGCTCAGGTTACATACCTACAGGGAGAATAACAGCAGGTCCTGTCCAGTTACATACAAACAGGGACAATAAATTCAGGTCCGCTCAGGTTATATACCTACAGGGTTCATAACAGCCGGTCATATTCAATTACATTCCTATAGGGACCATAACAGCATGTCCTTTCCACTTACATACCTACAGGGAGAATAACATCAAGTTCTTTCCTGTCTCATACCTACAGAGAACATAACAGCAAGTCCTATCCTGTTATATACCTGCAGGGACATAGCATCAAGTCCTATCCAGTTACATACAGGAAACATAACAGCAAGTCCTATCTAAAAACATACCTGCAGGGACTATAACCCATGTCTGCTCAGGTAACATACCTACATTGACCATAACAGCTGGTCCGCTTATATTACATACCTTTAGGGACCATGACAGCATGTCCACTCAGGTTACATACCCACAGGGACAACAGCAGATCCGCTGAGCTTACATCATTACAGGGACCATAACAGCAGGTCCTATCCAGTTTCATACCTAAAGGGACCATAACAGCAGGTGCGTTAATGTAACGTCCCTACGGATACAGTAATAGCATGTCCGCTCAGATTCCATACCTACAAGGACCAAAACAGCAGGTCCGCTCATGTTATATACTTGCAGCAACAATGACAGCAAGTCTACTTACAGAAACCATAACAGCAGGTCCGCCCAGGATACATACATACAGTTTCAATTAGAGCAAGTCCTGTACAGTCACGCGCTCCCGCCCATCGAGGCTTGAAGAAATAGATTGGCTGCATGGTGTTTCCTCGCAGAGCTGAAACCGACCAAGCACCGGTACTGGTAAACCGCTTAGAGGATCTAAGCCTGCCCAGGAAAAGCGGTTTGAGTCGGACCGTCCATGCTTATAAACCCTTTTGGTTTCATTGGGCGACAGGGCTTGAGATGTCATTTCTTCTCAATGTCGGGTCAAAGTCCCAGGAAATTCGAAGCAACGTCTCCAAAATGGCCTATACAGTGTTGACGGGGATGTTAAACCTTAAATCAAACTAAACCAATATATACAGTCAGGTTCCTAAATGGGCCATTCCAGGCGGTCCGAACAGGTTACATAATGAAAGGAACCATAACATCGGGTCCTATCAAGTAACATACCTACAGGGAACAGTTCCGCTCAGGAAACATACCTACCGGAACCATAACAGCATGTCCGCTCAGGTTACATTACTGCTGGGACCAAATCAGCAGGTCCACTCAGCTTACATAATTACAGGGACCATAACAAAAGATCCTATCCAGTAACATACCTACAGGGACAACAACAGCTGGCCAGCTCAGGCTACATACCTCCAGCGACTATGACAGCAAGTGCTATCTAGTTACAGACCCTCCGCTCCGCTCAGGTTTAGAAAAACAGGGACTATAACAGCAGGTCCTATCCAGTTACATATCTACAGGGACCATAACAGCAGTTCCTATCCAGTTTCATATCTACAATGACAATTACAACAATTCCTATCCAGCTACATACCTATAAGAACCAGAACAGCAGGTCCACTCACCATACATACCTACTGGAACAAGTACAGCAGGTCCTTCCCAGTAAAATACCTAAAGGGACCATAACAGGCGGTACTAATAGGTGACATACCTACAGGGACCATTACAGCATGTCCTATCCAGTAAAATACCAACAGACACCATGCCAGCCAGACATATGCCGCTACAATTATACAGGGACCATACTCCAGGTCCACTCATGTTACATACTAACAGGGAGCATAACATTTGGCCCAGTTACAGACCTGCAGGGACAGTAACAACAGGTTTGCTCAGGTAATCTACTTACATGGCCCATAACAGCAAGTCCTATCGTATTATCAACCTACAGGGACCATAACATCAAGTTCTATCCTCTAATATATAACAGCAATTCCTATTCCGTTATATACCTACAGGGACCATAACAGCAAGTCCTATCCAGATACAAACCTACAGGGAACATAACAGCAGGTCCAATCCATTTCTCTAACAACAGGGACGATAGCAGCATATCCGATCCAGCTACACTGCTACAGGGACCATAGCAGCAGGTCCGCTTAGGTAACGTTACTAGAATAACTGTAATAGCAGTTCCGGTGGCTTAAATACCTGCAGGGAGCATAACAGCAATTCCTATCCAGTTACATACGCACAGGGACCACAACAGCAGGTCCTCTCCAGTAACATACCTACAGGGTCCATCACAGCAAGTCATGTTTAGTTACATAATACAGGGACCATAACAGCCTGTCTGCCCAGGTATCATACATACAGCAGGTCCTATCCAGTAACATACCTAAAGGAACCGTAACAGACGGTCCGAACATGTTACATACCTACAGGACCATAACAGCAGGGCAGGTCCGGTCATCTTACATAATGACATGGACCATAATAGCAGGGTCAATCCAGTTACATACCTACAGGGACAATAACAGAAGATCCACCCAGGTTACATACCTACAGGGACCATAACAGCATGTCCGGTTAGGATACATATCTCCAGGGACAAAACCAGCAAGTCCGCTCAGAATATACTTAACAGCAGGCCCTATCCAGTTTAAAACCTACGGAGATAAGAAAGACGGTCCGCTCAGGTAACATGCCTACAGGGAACATAACAGCCTGTCCTATTCATTAACATACCTAGAGGGGCCATATCGGCAGGTCCTATTAACCTACTTACATAAAGTGACAATAACAGCAAGTCCTATCCTTTTACGTACCTTCAGGGACCACAACAGCAAATCCTATTCAGTTCAATACCTGCACCACAACAGCAAGTCTAATCCAGTTTCAAACCTACAGAGGCCATAACACAACGTCCGCTTAGGATACATTAGGGACCAGACCAGCAAGTCCGCTCAGAATATACTTTACACCAGGTCCTATCCCGTTTGCAACCTACGGGGATCAAAACAGACGGTCCTCTCAGCTAACATGCCTACAGGGACAATAACAGTAAGTCCTATCCTGTTACGTACCTTCAGGGACCACAACAGCAAAGTAGAAGTAAAACAAAGATCAGGAATCGATACAATTAACTTACTCCACCCATCAAAGACACCAAAGGGAAAGAAATACAAACATTAAGCGACCAGACCATAATGGAAACCTAAACAAAGGAAGGTCATAAGGACAGTTACTTTCCCACAAAATGGCCATATGGCCATCCAAAATTAAAAGACACAAGTGATACACACAGTAAGTAACAAACAACAACATAAATAAATCGCCACAGAAGAACCGCCTTGGAACGGTCAGTGGAAAGAATTCCAGGGGGGGGGGGGCTTAAATCGATTTTACGTGGCCACAATCCTCGACCTTACTTCCGCCGCGATTTAGACAAATAATTTGTTCAGTCCGCATGAACTGAGAGGGGCCATAAGACAACGTCCGCTCTGGTTAAATACCTACAGGGAACATAACAGCATATCCGCTCAGGTTACATACCTAATGGGACAAAAAACAGCGTACATAATTACAGTGACCGTAACAGCAATTCCTATCCAGTCACATAACTACAGGGACTAAGACAGCATGTCCCCTCAGGTTACATACCTACCGGGACCATACCAGCATGTGCAATCAAGTATTTACTTACAGTAACCAACCAGCAGGTCCTATCCAGTTGCATATCCATGGGGACAATAACAGCAAGTCCTATCCATTTGCATACCTACAGGGGCTATAACAGTAGGTCCAATCAAGTTACACACCTACAGGGAACAAAACGGGGGGGGGAAGGCCAGGTCACATACCTTCAGCGACAATAACAGAATCTTCGTCAGGTTCCATACCTACTGGGATAAAAGGTGCAGGTCCGCTCAGCTTATATAATCACAGGAACCATAACAGCAGGTCATATCAAGTTACATAACTACAGAGACCATAACTGCAGGTCCGTTCAGGTAAATACCTACAGGGACCATTACAGCAAGTCCTATACAGTAAAATACCTACAGGTACCATAACAGCAGGTCCTATCCATTTACATATCAACTGGGAAAATAACAGCAAGTTCTATCCTGGAAAATACCTACAAGTACCACACCAGCAAGCCCTCTAAGACATATCCCTACCGTGACTGTAACAGCAGGTTCGCTCAGGTTACATATCTACAGCGAGATAAACAGTAGGTCCCGTCCAGTTACATATCCAGTTACATATATACAAGGACCATAACAGCAGGTCCTTTCAGGTAACATACCTACAGGGACCATAACAGCAGGTCCTCTAAGGAAAATCCCTACAGGGACTTAACAGCAGGTTGGCTCAGGTTACATATCTACAGCGAGGTTAACAGTAGGTCTTATCAAGATAATAATAATAAAAAAAGATAATACCTACAGAGACAGTAACAACAGGTCCTCTCAGGTTTTCTTCCTACAGGGACCATTACAGCAAATCATATCCTATTAAATACCTACAGGGACCATAGCAGCAATTCCTATCCTGTCACTGGTACTAGAACAGCAAGTCCTATCAAGTAACATGCCTACAGGGACCATAACAGCAGGTCCTCTAAGGAATATCCTTGCCAGGACTGTAACAGCAGGTTCGCGCAGGTTACATATCTAAAGCGAGGATAACTGTAGGTCCTATCCAGTCATATACCTACAAGAGCGTAACAGCAGGTCCTCTCAGATTTCTTACCTACAGGGAACATAACAGCAAAACCTTTCCTGTTACATAACCACAGGGACCTTAGCAGCCTATCCAGTTACATACTACAGACGCCATAACAGCATTTACCATCCAGTTAAAAAGCTATCGGGACAATACGAGCAGGTCCAATCCGGTTGCATACCTACAGGGACTATAACAGCAGTTCCTATCCAGGTACACTGCTACATGGGCCATAACAGCAGGCCCGCTAAGGCTACATTCCTGCAGGGACTGTAACAGCCGGTCCGCTTAGGTTACATACATACAATGCGAATAACAGCAAGTCCCGTCCAGTTACATGCGTTTAGGGATTAAAACGGGTCTGTAAAGATTGCATACCTACAGGGACCATAACGGCCGGTCCTATTCAGTTACATACCTACAGGGACCTTAACAGCTGGTCCTATTCACTTACATTCCTACAGGGACAATAACAGCACGTTCTATCCAGTTACATACCTGCAGGGACAATAACAGCAAGTCCTATCCAATTGCATACTTACAGGAACATAACAGCAAGTCCTATCCAGTTACCTACCTACAGGGAACATAACAGCAAGTCCTATCCAGTTACATGTCTACAGGTAGAATACCCCAGGTCCGGTCATGTTAAATACCTTCAGGGACCTTAACAGCAGGTCCGCTCCGGTCACATATCTACAGAGAAAACAACAGCAGGTCCGCTGAGCTTACATTATTACATGGGCCATAACAGAAGGTATTATCCAGTTACATAGCTACATGGACCGCAACAGCAGGTCCGGGACCGCAACAGCAGGTCCCCTAAGAAATATCCCTACAGGGACTGTAACAGCAGGTTGGCTCAGGTTACAGCGAGTATTACAGTAGGTCTCATCCAGTAACATACCTACAGGAACCGTAACAACATGTCCGCTCCGATTTACTTTCTACAGGGACCATAACAGCAATTCCTATCCAGTTACATACTTCAGATACCACAACAGCAACTCTTATCCAGTTAAATAGCTACAGGGACCGACCATAAGAACAGTCCAATCTAATTTCATACCTACAGGGACGATAACAGCAGGTCCTATCCAGTAACACTACTACAAGGACCATAACAGCAGGTCCGCTTAGGTAACCTTCCTACGGGGACTGTTACAGCCGGTCTGCTAAGGTTACATTACTACAGAGAGAATAACAGAAGGTCCTACAGGGCCCATAACAGCCGTTCCTATTCAGTTACATACCTACAGGGACCTTAACAGCAGGTCCTATTCACTTACATATCTTCCGGGACAATAACAGCAAGCCCTATCAGGTACATACCTACAGGAACATAACAGTTTCTAGTTACATTCACACATAGAACATAACAGCAAGTCCTGTGCTGTTTCATACCTACAGGGAACATAACAGCAAGTTCTATCCAGTTACATACCTGCAGGGACAATAACAGCAAGTCCTATCCAGTTATATGCCTACATGAACATAACAGCATGTTAAATCCAGTAACATACATACAACATAGAAGTGGAGGCAATGGTCAGGAATCGATACAATTAACCCACAGCTCCCATCAGAGACACCAAACGGAAAGAAACACAAACATGAAACAACAGACCACAATGGAAACATCAACAGCAGAAAGCCAAAATGACAGTTACTTTCCCACAAAATGGCCAATAGGCTAAGAACATAACAACAAGTCTTATCCAGATACATGCTTACAGAAGCCATACCTCATGTCCGCTTAGGTTAAATACCTTCAAGGACCATAATAGCAGGTCCGTGAAGGTTACATACCTACAGGGATCATAACAGCCTGACCTCACATGTTACATACCTACTGGGGCAACAACAGCATGTCCACTGAACTGACATCATTACCGGGACCATAACAGCAGGTTCTATCCATTTACATACGTATAGGGAAAATAACAGCAGGTTCGCTAATGTTACGTCTCTGCGGGGACTATAACAGCTTTTCGGTTCAGATTACATGCCTAAAGGGACCAAAACAGAAGGTCCACTTATGTTACATACTTACAGCGGCAATGACAGCCAGTCTTCCTACATAACAACAGGTTCGCCCAGGTTACATACCTACAGGGACAATTACAGTAGGTCCTATCCCGTAACATTCCTAAAGGGGCCAAACAGGCGGTCCGAACAGGTTACATACCTACAGGGAGCATCACAGCAGGTCCGCTCAGCTTTCATAATGAAAGGAACAATAACAGCTGGTCCTATCAAGTTACATAACTACATAGACCACAAAAGCAGGACAGCCTCGGCTACATACTTACAGCGACCATGACAGCAAGTCCTATACAGTAATAGACCCACAGGGACCATAACAGCAAGTCCGCTCGGGTTATAAACGAACGTTGACCAGGTCCTATCCAGTTACACACCTACAATTACCATTAGAGTAAGTACTTTCCAGTTACATACCTACAAGGACTGTAACAGCAGGTCCGCCAAGGCTACATACCTACAGGGACAATTACAGTAGGTACTATCCAGTAACATACATAAAGGGACCATAACATGTGATCTGAACAGGTTACAGCTACAGGGACCACTGCAGCAGGTCCTATCCATTTACATACCTACAGGGACCGTAACAACCGGTACTTTCCTGTATCATTCAAACAGGGACAATAACAGCAGGTCGGCTCCGGTTACATACTTACAGGGACCAAAGCGGCAAGTCCTAACCAGTAACATACCTACACGGGCCATAACAGCAGGTCCAGTTACAAACCTGATGGGACAGTAACAGCTGGTTCACTCTGGCTATCTACCTACAAGGACCATAACAGCAAGTCTTATCGTGGTATCTAGCTGCAGGGACCATAACAGCAAGTTCTATCCCGTTACATACCTACAGGGACGATTACAGCAGGTCCGATCCAGTTACACTGCTACAGGGACCATAACAGCAGGTCCGTTTAGGTACAATTACCAGATGAACTGTAACAGCAGATCCGCTAAGGTAACAATAACAGCAGGTCGTATCCAATCACATACGTACAGGGACCACAACAGCAGGGCATATCCCATTACATACCCACAGTGACCATTATAGCAATTCCTACCCAATAACACCTACATGGAGCCTAACAGCAGGTCCGCGTAGATTACATACCTACAGGAACATAATAGCAAATAAAAATCAAAAATGAGTTCCTTTAAGAGCAATGATAACATTCATAAGAAAGAAGATGGGTCATACTACGTAGTTTCGGCTAATAAAGCAAGTCCTATCCAGTTACATACCTGCAGGGAACAAAACATCAGTCCTAGCCAGTTACATACCTGCAGGGACTATAACAGCAGATCCGCTCAGGTTACATACCTACAGGGACCGTAAAAAGCATGTCCGCTCATGTTATGTACCTTCAAGGACCACAACAACAGGTCCGCTTACATCATTACAGGGGACCGTAACAGTAGGTCCTTTCCGGCCATATACAGGGACCATAAAAGCAGGTACGCTAAGGTAACGTCCCTACAAAGACTATACCAGCATGTCCGCTCAGATAACATACCTACAGGGACCAAAACTGCAGGTCATACATACGGCAGCGACAATGACAGCAAGTCTATATACAGGGACCATTACAGCAGGTCCGCTCAGGTTACACACCCACAGAGACAATTGCAACAGGTACTATCCAGAAACATACCTATAGGGAGAATAACAGCAGTTCCGCTCAACTTACATAAAGAAATGAACCATAACAGCGGGTCCCATCCAGTTACATACCTACCCGGACCATAACAGCAGGTCCGTTCAGGTAACATACCTCCAGGGACCAAACCAGCAGGTCCGCTCAGCTTACTAAAATTATAGAGACACTAAGAGCAGGTCCTTTCCAGTTACATACTAACAGGAACCGAACAAAAGGGCAGCTCAAGCTACACACTTACCGGGACGATGACAGCAAGTCCAATCCAGTTACATAACTACAAGGACCATAACAGCAGGTCCGCCGAGGTGACATACCTACAGGGACAATGACAGCAGGTCCTACCCAGTATCATACCTTAAATGACTATAACAGGCGGCCTGAACTGGTTAAATACCTACGGGGGTCATTTCAGCAGGTCCTATCCAGTTACATACCTACAGGCAAAATAACAGCCGGTCTTGTCCTGCTACAATCATACGGTACTATCACAGCAGGTCCGCTCCGGTTACATACCTACAGGGACCATAACGGCAAGTCCTAGCCAGTAACATACCTACATGGATCATCACCTAAAGAGAACATACCTAAAGGGAGCATAACAGCAGGTCCAATCCAGATACACTGCTATAGGGACCAAACCAGCAGAGTTTCTAAGGTTATATTACTAGAGGGACTGTAACTAAGGTTACATACCTGCAGGGAGAATAACAGCATATCCTATTCAGTTACATACCTGCAGCGACCATTACAGCAAGTCCTGTCCAGTTACATACCAACAGGGACCATAACAGCAGGTCCGCCCAGGTTATATTCCTACAGGGACAATTACAGAGGTCCTAGCCAGTAACGTTCCTAAAGGGACCGTAACAGGCACACTGACCATGTAACACATCTACAGGTAACATAACAGCAGATCCGGCCAGCTTACACATTGACAGGGATCATAACAGAAGGGTCTTTGCAGTTACAAACCTACAGGACGAGAACAGCAGATCCGCTCAGGTTACATATCTACATGGACCATAAAAACTGGTCCTATTGTGTTACACACCTAAAATGACAATAACAGCGAGTCCCATCCTGTTAAATACCTTCCGGACCAATAACAGCAAGTCCTATCCGTTTATATTTCTGCACAATAGCAGCAAGTCCTATCCAGTTACATACCTACATGGACCGTAACACCAGGTCCGCACTGGTTAAATACCTACAGAGACCATAACAGCTGGTCCGCTCAGGTTACTTACCTACAGGGACCATCACAACATGTGCGCTCAGGTTGAATGCCTACAGAGACAGAAACAGCAGGTCCGCTCGGCTTACATAATTACAGGTGCCATAACAGCAGGTCCTATACACTTACATACCTACAGGTACCAGAACAGCAGGTCCGCTCAGGGCACATACCTACCCGGACCATAACAGCAAGTCCTATCCAGTTAAATACTTACTGGGAGCATAACAGCAGGTCCTATACCTACCGGGACAACAACAGCGGGTCCTTTCCAGTAACATACGTACAGGGAGCATAACAGCATTTTTTCCAGTCACATATAGCAGGGAACATATCAGAATGTCTTATCCAATTAGATACCTGCGGGACTATAAAAACAGGTCCTATCCAATTACATACCATCAAGTACCAAAACAGCAAGACCGCTTATGCTATATACCTACAGGGAACATGACAGCCAGTTCTATCCAGTAACATACATTCAGGGACCAATACAGCAGGTCCGCTCAGGTAACATACCTACAGGGACCATATCAGCAAGTCCTATCCAGTTACATACCAACAGGGACCGTAACTGCAGGCCCTATCCAGCTAAATACCTACAGGGGCCATAAAGGCAGGTCCTTTCTACATACAGGGACCATAACCGCAGGTCCGTCCAGGTAACATACCTACGGGGACAATTATAGCAGGTCAAATCCAGTTACATACTTACAGGGACTGTAACAGGCGGTACGAACAAGGACAATTAGGCTAGATACCCTCTTGGACCATGGTAGCAAGTTCCAGTTACATACCTTTAGGGACCATAACAGCAGGTCCGCTTAGGGTACATAAGTACAAGGACCATAACAGCATGTCCTGTCCATTTACGTACCTACAGGGTCCATAACACCAGGTCCCCTCTGGTTAAATACCATGACAGCTGGTCCGCTCAGGTTATATACCTACAGGGACTATAACTACATGTGCGCTTAGGTTACATGCCTACAGAGACAGAAAAAGCAGGTCCGCTCGGCTTACATAAGTACAGGTACCATAACTGCGGGTCCTATACACTAACATATCTACAGATACCAGAACAGCAGGACCGCGCAGGGTACATACCTACAGGGACCATATCAGCAAGTCCTTTCCAGTTACATACCAACAGGGACCGTAACTGCAGGCTCTATCCAGCTACATGCCTACAGGGGCCATAAAGGCAGGTCCTTTCTACATACAGGGACCATAACCGCAGGTCCGTCCAGGTAACATACCTACATGGACAATTATAGCAGGTCAAATCCAGTTACATACTTACAGGGACTGTAACAGGCGGTACGAACAAGGGCAATTAGGCTAGATACCCTCTTGGACCATGGTAGCAAGTTCCAGTTACATACCTTTAGGGACCATAACAGCAGGTCCGCTTAGGGTACATAAGTACAAGGACCATAACAGCATGTCCTGTCCATTTACGTACCTACAGGGTCCATAACACCAGGTCCCCTCTGGTTAAATACCTCCAGGGACCATGACAGCTGGTCCGCTCAGGTTATATACCTACAGGGACTATAACTACATGTGCGCTTAGGTTACATGCCTACAGAGACAGAAAACGCAGGTCCGCTCGGCTTACATAAGTACAGGTACCATAACTGCAGGTCCTATACACTTACATATCTACAGGTACCAGAACAGCAGGACCGCGCAGGGTACATACCTACCGGGACCATAACAGCAACAGCAAGTCCTATCCTTTTACGTACCTATAAAGTTCCAGTTACATACCTTCAAGGACCATAACAGCAGGTCCGCTTAGGGTACATAAGTATAGGGACCACAACAGCATGTCTTGCCCATGTACCTACAGGGACCATAACGGCTGGTCCTATCCAGTAAGAGACCTACAGTAACCATAGCAGCAGGTCCGCCCATGTTACATACCTACATGGACAATTACAGCAGTTCCTACCGCCCCGCCCATCGAGGCTTGAAGAAACGATTAGACTGCATACTACTTCCACCCAGAGCTGGAAACCACCGCAGATGAGTAAAAGTAAACCGGTAAACCGCATAGATAGTGTTAGCCGGCCAAAGCAAAGTGGAACAAGTCGGACATACATCCTTATAAACCCTATTGGATTCATTAGGCTGCAGGGCTTGAAATATCATTTCATCTCAATGTTGGGTATACGTCCCACAAAAATTGGAAGCAATGTCTCCAAAATGCCCTATAAAGTGTTGTCGATGACGTTAAACCTGAAATCAAACAAACAAACAGCAGGTCCTATCCAGTAACACACTTAAAGGGACCATCCCAGCGGTCCGAGCAGGCTACATGCCTATAGGGACCATAAATGCAGGTCCTATCCAGTTAAATACCAACAGGGACCATGACAGCCAGTCCCATTCAGCTACATACATACAGGGACCATCACAGCAGGTCCGCTCCGGTTAAATACCGACAGGGCCCAAAAACAGCAAGTTATATCCAGTTACATACCTACAGTGACCATAATAGCAGGTCTACTCATGTTACATGCCTACAGTGAGAATAACAGCAGGTCGTATTCGGTTACATACCTAGAGGGACCGTAACATCAGTTCCGCTCAGGTTACCTAACTATAGGACAATTACAGCAAGTCCTATCCCTTTGAGGTCAGCTCAGGTTACATACCTGCACGGAGAATAACAGCAAGTGCTATCCAGTTACATATGTACACGGACAATAACAGCATGTCAGCTCTGATTGCATACCTACAGGGACCATAACAGCAAGTTCTGTCCTGTTTCATACCTTCAGGGAACATAACAGCAAGTTCTGTCCAGTAACATACCTGCAGGGACACACATACACAGAACATAACAGCAATCCATATCCAGTTGGATGCCTACAGTGACCGTACCCCAGGTCCGCTCAGGTTAAATACCTACAGGGACCATAACAGCAGTTTCGCAAAAGTTACATACGTACAGGGACAATAACAGCATGGCCGCTCAGGTTAAATACCTACAGGACGAACAACAGAAGGTCCGCTGAGTTTACATCAATACCGGGACCATAACAGCAGATGCTGTCCAGCTACACCTGAATCCGACCGCATACGAGTACTGGTAAACCGCTTAGAGGATCTAAGCTCGCCCAGGCAAAGCAGCGTAAGTCGGACCGCTCATGCTTATAAACCACATTGGTTTCATTGGCGACAGGGCTTGATATGTCATTTCATCTCAATGTCGGGTAAACGTCCCATAAAATTGGAAGCAACGTCTCCAAAATGACCTATACAGTGTTGACGGGGACGTTTAACCCTAACCAATAAACAAGCTATCCAGTTACATACCAATAGTGAACATAACAACAGGTACGCTAAGGCTACGTCCCTGCAGGGACTAGAAGCCTCCGTGGTGTAGCGGTTACGCTACTCGCCTTGTAAACCGGGGATCGCAGGATCGATCCCGGGCTTCTACAGACTTTCGACTGAGTCTTTAAACCGAGGTCCCGTCTCCGTATGACCTTAGCTGTTGGTGGGACGTAAAACTCAACACTTACTCACTCACTCCCTGCAGGGACTATAACAGCATTTCGGTTCAGATTACATACCTACAGGGACCAAAATAGCAGGTCCGCTTTTGTTACTTACATACGACCGCAATGACAGCCAGTCCAGGTAACATACCTACAGGGACAACTACAGCAGGTCCTAATCAGTAACATTCCTAAAGGGACCATAAAGGCGGTCCAAACAGTTTACATACTACAAGGAGCATAACAGCAGGTCTGCTCAGCTCACATAATGAAAGGAACCATAACAGCTGGTAACATACCTACAGGGACAACTACAGCAGGTCCTAATCAGTAACATTCCTAAAGGGACCATAAAGGCGGTCCCAACAGTTTACATACTACAAGGAGCATAACAGCAGGTCTGCTCAGCTTAAATAATGAAAGGAACCATAACAGCTGGTCCTATCAAGTACATACCTACAGGGACCATAACAGCAGAACCGTTCAGGTCACATACCTACCCGGACCATAACAACATATCCGCTCGGGATACAAATCTACGTGTACTATAACAGCAGGTCCTATCCAGTAACATACATAAAGGGACCACATCAACAGGACAGCTCCGGCTACATACCTACAGCGACCATGACAGCAAGTCCTATACAGTAATAGACCTACAGAGACCATAACAGCAGGTCCTCTCAGGTTATAAAATAATAGGGACAGGGTCCTTCCAGTTAGAAACCTTCAATGGCCATTAGAGTAAGTCCTTTCCAGTAACATACCTACAAGGAACATAACAGCAGGTCCGCCCAGGATACATATCTACAGGGACAATTACAGCAGGTACTATCCAGTAGCATACCTATACGGATCATAACAGGCGATCTGAACATGTTACATATCTACAGGAATCGTTACCACAGGACCTATCCATTTACTTACCTACAGGGACCATAACTGCCGGTACTGTCCTGCATCATCCAAACAGGGACCATAATATCAGGTCGGCACTGGTAACATACTTACAGGGACCATTACGACAAGTCCTAGCCAGTTACATACAGGGGCCATAACACCAGGTCAACTCATGTAACTTACCTATTAAGACCATAACTTTTGGTCAAGTTACATACCTGAGGGGACAGTAACAGCTGATTCACTCAGGTTATCTAGCTACAAGGACCATAACAGCAAGTCCTATCGTGTTATCTACCTACAGGGACCATAACAGCAAGTTCTATCCTGTTACATATGTTAGCAATTTCTATCGCGGAACGATAACAGAGGCAATGACCAGAAATCGATACAATTAACCCACAGCTCCAATCAGAGACACCAAAGGGAAAGAAGCACAAACATGAAACAACTAGACCCTAATGGCAAAATCTATAGCAGAAAGCCGAGTTACTTTCCCACAAAATGGTCAATTGGCTATCCAAAACAAAATGGTACAAGCGATACACACACTAAAAGACAAACTATAACAAAAATAAACCGCGACAGAAGAACCGCATTGGAACGGTCATTGAAACGAATTCCACTTGGGGGTGGGGGTATGGGTGTTGGCTTAAATCGATTTTACATGGCCACAATCCTCGCCCTTATTTCCGTCAATTTTCAGACAATAATTTGTTGTGTCCGCATGAAGGTCTCCTAACTCATCCCCGTGCAAAATCTCCGTGAATAAAAAAATCAACCAACCACAGAGATGAAACAACAGTGAGGACACGACAGCAAAAAACCACTGAAATGCTGAAGCAAAAGAAGACCAACGGTTGAGACTACGATGGACCAAACCAGAGACAAAGCATCAGGCACCAACCAGCATTGCATCAAATTAGATACTCTCTAATTCTCAGTAAGCCTTTACGCTGGAAACGTAATAGAATCTGAGGCCTGACCCACCGGCGTGCAATTAAAGAGGGAAGCAAACTTGTCAACCGTGATTGGGTTAACTATCATGCATGCAGTCTGTCGTATAACATTTATGTTGTACCCTATCTTTTTATATCGAAGAATGATTTTACGAAATTGGGTCACATACCTACAGGGACCCTAATAGCGGGTCCGCTCAGGTTACATACCTACAGGAACATAACGGCAGGTCCTATCCAGTAGCATACCTGCAGGGAACAAAACAGCAATTTCTAGCCAGTTACATACCTACAGGGACTACAACAGAAGGTCCGCTCAGGTTACATACCTACAGGGACCATAAAAGCATGTCTGCTCATGTTACATACCTACAGGGACCACAAAAGCAGGTCCGCTGAGCCAAACATCATTACAGGGACCGAAACAGTAGGTCCTATATAGTCACATACATGCAGGGACCCGGCCCCCGCCCATAGGGGCTTGAAGAAATATATGGGCTGCATGATGCTTTCACTCAGAGCTGAATCCGGCCCGCACACTAGTACTGGTAAACCGCTTAGAGGATCTAAGCCTGACCAGGAACCGCAGTGGGCGGCGCAGCCTCCATGCTAATAAACCCTATTGGTTTCATTGGGCGACAGGGCTTGAGATTTCATCTCATCTCAATGTCGGGTAAAAGTCCCACAAAATTGGAAGCAACGTCTCCAAAATGACATTTACTGTGTTGACGGGGACGTTAAACCTCAAACCAAACAAACAAACATACAGGGACCATAAAAGCAGGCACGCTACAGAGTCTATAACAGCATGTCCGCTGAGATCACATACCTACAAGTATCAATACGGCAGGTACGCTCATGTCACATACCTACAGCAACAATAACAGGAAAATAGAAGTGGAGGCAATGATCAGGAATCGATACAATCAACCCACAGCTACCATCAGAGACACCAAAGGGAAAAAACACAAACACGAAACAACAGACCTAATGGTAACATCAATAGCGGAAAGCCAAAAGGACAGTTGCTTTCCCACAAATGGCCGATAGGCTATCCAAAAACACCCAAAGAAAAACAATGACAAAAATAAACCGCGATAGAAGAACCGCATTGGAACGGTCAGCGGTAACGAATTCAACTGGGTGACTTAAATCGATTTTACATGGCCACAATCCTCGCCCTTACTTCCGTTGCGATTTAGACAAGTAATTTGTTCAGTCCGCATGAATCCCTCCTAACTCATCAGTGCAACATCTCCGTGAAGACAAATAAACAAACAACCACAGAGTAAAACAACGGTGAGGACTCGACAGCAAGAAACCACTGAAATGCTTGGGCAATAGAAAACCAACAGTTAGACTTTGATGGGCCCGACGAAAGATAGAGCATCAGGCACCAACCAACATTACCTTTAATTAGATCTCTCTAATTCTCAATAAGCCTTTACGTTGGAACCGTCATAGAGTCTGAGGCCTGACCCACCGGCGTGCAATTAAAGAGGGAAGCAAAGTTGTCAACCGTGATTGAGTTAACTACCATGCATGCAGTCTGTCGTATAATATTTATGTTGTACCCGGTCTTTTAATATCGAAGAATGACGAAATTGGCTGCTGAAGTCATTGCGGTTATATATTTTTCTGCATTTAGACTTCACACAGGGACCATAATAGCAGATCCGCTCAGGTAACATACCTTCAGGGACGATTACAGCAGGTCCTATCCATTAACATACCTAAAGGACCATAACAGGTGGTCCGAACAGGTGACATACCTACAGGGAGCATAACATGGGTCGGCTCAGCTAACATAAAGATATGAACCATAACAGTGGGTCCTATCCAGTTTCATACCTACGGGGACAACAACAGCAAGACCTGTCCAGTTACATACGTACAGGGAGCATAATAGCAGTTTTTCAGCCACATATAGCAGGGATCAGAATGTCCAATGTCCATTTAGATAGCTATGGGGCTATAACAACAGGTCCTATCCAATTGCATACCTACAGGTACCATAAAAGCAAAACCGCTTAGGCTAAATACCTCCAGGGAACATGATAGCAAGTTCTATCCAGCTACATACCTACAGGGGCCAGTGCAGCCAGTCCACTCAGGTTACATACGTACAGAGACCATAACTGCAGGTCCTATCCAGTTACATACCAACAGGGACCATAACAGCAGGTCCTACCAGTAACATACCTACAGGGACCATAACGGCAGGTCCTATCTACATACAAGGACAATAACAGCAGATCCATCCAGGTAACATAACTACAGGAAACATAACAGCAGGTCCAATCCCGTTACATTGCTACAGGGACCATAACAGCAGGTGTGCAAAAGTAACATTACTAGAGGGTTTATAACAGCAGGTCCGCTAAGTTAACATACCTACAGGGAGAATAACAGCAGGTTCTATCCAGTTACAAACGTCCGAACATGTTAATACCAACAGGGACCATAACAGTATGTCCGGCCAGCTTACATAATGACAGGGACCATAATAGCAGGGTCTATGCAGTTACATACCCACAGGGACCTGAAAACTTTAGATCCGCTCAGGTTGCATACCTACAAGTACCATAACAGCATGTCCCCTCAGGCTACAGACTTACATACAGGGACCAAACCAGCAAGTTCGATCAGCTTATTTAATTATCCACAGGTCCTATCCAGTTAAATATCTACCCGGATCATAGCAGCATGTCCGTTCAGGTTACATACCTACAGGGACCATAACATCTGGTCCTGTACTGTAACATACCTACAGCGACAATTACAGCAGGTCCTTTTGACTTACATACCTATAATGACAATAACAGCATTCCTATCATATAACATACCTTCAGGACCATAACAGCAAGTCCTACCTAGTTACATTTCTGCACCATAACAGCAAGTCCTATTCAGTTACATGTACATACCTACAGGGGCCATAACACCAGGTCCGCTCCGGTTATATACCAACAATAACAGCTGGTCCGCTCAGGTTATATACCTACAGGGACCATCAAAGCAACACCGCTTAGGATAAATACCTCCAGGGTACATGATAACAAGCTCTACCCAACAACATACCTACAGGGGCCAATGCAGCAGGTCCACTCAGGTAACATACGTACAGAAACCCTAATTGCAGGTCCTCTCCAGTTACATTCCAACATGGACCATACCAGCAGGTCCTACCAGTAACATACATACAGGGACCATAACGGCTGGTCCTATCTACCTACAAGGACCATAACAACAGATCAACCCAGGTAACATACCTACAGGGAACATAACAGCAGGTTCATTCCAGTTACATTGCTACAGGGACCATAACAGCAGGTGTGCAAAGGTAACATTACTAGAGGGCCTGTAACAGCAGGTCCGCTAAGGTAACATACCTACCGGGAGAATAACAGCAGGTTCAGTTACATACGTACGGACCATAACAGCAGGTCCTATCCAGTTACATACCTACAGAGACCATAACGTCAGGTCCTATCTACCTATAGGGACAATGACAGCAGGTCTGTCCAGGAAACATAACTACAGGGACAGTAAAAAGTCCTATTAAGACACATTCCCACAGGGAACACAACAGCAGGTCCAATCCATTTAAAATGCTACAGGGCATTAGCAGCAGGTTTGCAAAGGTAACATTACCAGAGGGACTGTAGCAGAAGGTTCCCATAGGTTACATACCTGCAGGGAAAACAACAGCAAGTTCTATACAGTTACATAAGTACAGGGATCATAACAGCATGTCCTTTTCCGTTACATGCCTACAGCGACCATTACAGCAAGTCCTTTCCAGCTATATACCTAAAGGAACCAGGACAGCAGGTTCGCTGGGGTCACATACCTACAGGGACAATTACAGCAGGTCCTATCCAGTAACGTGCCTGAAGGTACCGTAACAGGCGGTCTGAACATGGTAATACCCACAGAGCCATAACGGCAGGTCCTGTCTACATACAAGGACCATAACAGCAGATCCATCCAGGTTACATACCTACAGGGAACATAACAACAGGTCCAACCCAGTTACATTGCTACAGGGACCATAACAACAGGTGTGCAAAAGTAACATAACTATAGGGTCTATAACAGCAGGTACGCTAAAGTAACATACCTACAGGGAGAATAACAGCAGGTTCTATCAAGTTACAAACGTACAGGGATCAAAACAGCATGCCCTAACCATTAACATACCTACAGCAACCATTACAGCAAGTCCTATCCAGTTACATACCAACAGGGATCATAACAGCAGCCCCGCTCAGGATACATACCTACAGAGACAATCACCGTAGCTCCTGTCCAGTAACGCACCTTAAGGGACCGTAACAGGCTGTCCGAACATGTTAATACCTACAGGGACCATAACAGCATGTCCGGCCAGCTTAAATAATGACAGGGACCACAATAGCAGGGTCTATGCAGTTACATACCCACAGGGGCCTAAACACTTTAGATCCGCTCATGGTGCATACCTACAGGTACCATAACAGCATGCCCCCTCAGGTTACATAACTTCAGGGACCAAACCAGCAAGTTCGATCAGCTTATATAATTATCCACAGGTCGTATCCAGTTCAATGTCTACCGGGATCATAACAGCAGGTCCGCTCAGGTGACATACTTAAGGGACCATAACATCGGGTCCTATACTGTAACATACCTACAGCGACAATTACATCAGGTCATATTGACTTACATACCGTAAAGGACAATAAGAGCAAGTCCTATCCTATTACATACCTTCAGGACCATAACAGCAAGACCTATCCAGTTACAGTTCTGCACCATAACAGCAAGTCCTATCCATTTACAATCTTACAGGGGCCATAACACCAGGTCCGCTCTTGTTATAAACCAACAAGGACATAACAGCTGGTCCGCTCAGGTTACATACCTACAAGGACCATAACAGCACGTCCACTCAGGATACATACTTACAGGGACAGAAAAAGCGGATCCGTTCAGCTTACATAATTTCAGGTACCATAACAGCAGGTCCTATCCAGTTACATACCTACTGGTACAAGAACAGCAAATCCGCTCAGGTAACATACTTACAGGGACATTAGCAGCAAGTCCAATCCAGTTAAATACCTTCAGGGACCATACCATCAGGTCCTATCCAGTCACATACCCATTGGGACAACAACAGCAAGCCCGATCCAGTAACATACGTACAGGGAGCATAACAACAGGTCTTTTCCAGTCATATATAGCAGGGAACATATCAGAATGTCTTATCCAGTCAGATACATGTACCTACGGGATTATAACAACAGGTTCTATCCACTTACATACCTACGTGTACCATAACAGCAAGACCGCTCATGCTACATACCTATAGGCAGCATGACAGCAAGTTCCACCCAGTTGCATACCTACAGGGGCAAATAATGCACGTCTGCTCAGATAAAATACGTACAGTGACCATAATAGCAGGTCCTATCCACTAAATAACCTACAAGGACCATAACAGCAGATCCTATCCAGTTACATACCAACAGGGACCATAACAGCAGGTCCTTTACAGTTACATACCTATAGGGACCATGACGTCAGGGTCTATCTACCTATAGGGACCATGACAGCAGGTCTGTCCAGGATACATACCTACAGGAACAATAAAAAGTCTTATTTAGATACATTCCAACAGGGAACATAACAACAGGGCCAATCCAGTTAAAATGTTACAGGGACATTAACAGCAGGTTTGCAAATGTAACATTACTAGAGGGTCTGTAACAGCAGGTCCCCATAGGTTACATACCTGCAGGGACAATAACAGCAGGTTCTATTCAGTTACATAAGTACAGGGCTCATAACAGAACGTCCTTTCCCGTTACATACATACTGGGGCCATAACAGCAGGTTCGCCGCGGTTACATACCTACAGGGACAATTACAGCAGGTCCTATCCAGTTACGTGCCTAAAGGGACCGTAACACGCGGTCCGAACATGTAAATAGCTACAGGGACCATAACAGCAGGTCCTATCTATCTACAAGGACCATAACAGCAGATCCATCCAGGTTACATACCTACAGGGAACATAACAGCAGGTCCAATCCAGTTACATTGCTACAGGGTCCATAACAGCAGGTAACATTACTAGAGGGTCTGTAACAGCAGGTCCGCTAAGGTAACATACCTACAGTGAGAATAACAACAGGTTCTAATCAGATAATACGTACAGGGATAATAACTGCAGGTCCTAACCATTTACATACCTACAGCGACCATTACAGCAAGTCCTATCCTGTTACATACCTACAGGGATCATAACAGCAGGTCCGCCCAGGATACATACCAACGGAGACAATTACCGTAGGTCCGACATAGTAACGTACCTAAAGGGACCGTATCAGGTGGTCCGAACATTTTAATACCTACAGGGAGCATAACAGTATGTCCGGCCAGCTAACATAATGGTAAAAACCATAATAGCAGGGTCTTAGCAGTTACATACCCACAGGGACCTGAAAACTTTAGATCCACTCATGTTGCATACCTACATGTCCCATAACAGCATGTCCCGTCAGGTTACATATCTTCAGGGACCAAACCAGCAAGTTCGACAAGCTTATATTAATATCAACAGATCCTATCCAGTTTAATATCAACCGGGATCATAACAGCAGGTCCGCTCAGGTTACATACCTACGGGGACTATAACAGCTGGTCCTATACTGTAGCATACCTACAGCGACAATTACAGCAGGTCCTATCGACTTACATACCTAAAAGAACAATAACAGCAAGTCCTATTCTGTTACATACCTTCGGGTCCATAACAGTAAGTCCTATCCAGTTACATTTCTGCACCATAACAACAAGTCCTATCCAGTTACATACCTTCAGGGGCCATAACGATAGGTCCGCTCTAGTTAAATTTCAACAAGGCCATAACAGCTGGTCCGCTCAGGTCATATACTTACAGGGATATAACAGCATGTCCACTCAGGATACATACTTACAGGGACAGAAAAAGCGGGTCCGTTCAGCTTACATAATTTCAGGTACCATAACAGCAGGTCCTATCCAGTTACATACCTACGGGTACAAGAACAGCAGGTCCTTTCAGGCAACATACCTACAGGGACATTAACAGCAAGTCCTATCCAGTTAAATACATCCAGGGACCATACCAGCAGGTCCTATCCAGTTACATACATACGGGGGGAACAACAGCAAGCCCTATCCAGTACTTACATAGAGGGAGCATAACAGCCGGTCTGTTCCAGACATTTATAGCAGGGAACATACCAGAATGTCTTATCCAGTCAGATACATGTACCTACGGGACTATAACAACAGGTTGTATCCACTGACATACCTACAGGTACCATAACAGCTAGACCGCTCAGGCTACATACTCACAGGCAACATGACAGCAAGTTCTATCCTTTTGCATACCTAGAGGGACACATAAAGTAGGTCCGCTCAGATTACATACGTACAGAGACCATAATAGCAGGTCCTATCCACTTAATTACCTACAAGGACCATAACAGCAGATCCTAACCAGTTACATACCAACAGGGACAATAACAGCAGGTCCTATCCAGTTACATACCTATACGGACCATTACGTCAGGGTCTATCTACCTATAGGGACCATGGCAGCAGGTATGACCAGGATACATACCTACAGGAACAATAAAACGTCTTATTCAGATACATTCCCATAGGGAACATAACAGCAGGGCCAATCCAGTTAAAATGCTACAGGGACATTAACAAAGGTAACATTACTAGAGGGACTGTAACAGCAAGTCTCCATAGGTTACATACCTGCAGGGAGAATAACAGCAGGTTCTATTCAGTTACATAAATACAGGGATTACAACAGAATGTCCTTTCATGTTACATACAAACAAGGACAATAACAGCAGGTTCGCCGGGGTTACATACCTACAGGGACAATTACAGCAGGTCCTATCCAGTAACGTACCTAAAGGGACCGTAACAGGTGGTCCGAATATGTTAATAACTACAGGGACCATAGCGGCAGGTCCTATCTATCTACAAGGACCATAACAGCAGATCTTTCCAGGTAACAAACCTACAGGGAACATAACAGCAGGTCCAATCCAGTTACATTGCTACAGGGCCTATAACAGCAGGTGTGCAAAGGTAACATTACTCGAGGGTCTGTAACAGCAGGTCCGCTAAGGTAACATACCTACAGGGAGAATAACAGCAGATTCTATTCAGTTAAGTACGTACAGGGATCATAACAGCAGGTCCTATCCATTTACATACCTACAGCGACCATTACAGCAAGTCATATCCAGTTACATACCTACAGGGATCATAACAGCAGGTCCGCCCAGGATACATACCTACAGAGATAATTACCGTAGGTCCGATCCAGTAACATAACTAAAGGGACCGTAACAGGTGGTCCGAACATGTTAATACCTACAGGGAGCATAACAGTGTGTCCGGCCAGCTTTCATAATGGTAGGAACCATAATAGCAGGGTCTATGCAGTTACATACCCACAGGGACCTGAAAACTTTAGATCCGCTCATGTTGCACACCTACAGGTACCATAACAGCATGTCCCGTCAGGTTACATATCTTCAGGGACCAAACCAGCAAGTTCAACCAGCTTATATTAATATCAACATATCCTATCCAGTTTAATATCTACCGGGATCATAACAGCAGGTCCGCTCCGGTTACATACCTACGGGGACCATAACAGCTGGTCCTATACTGTAACATACCTACTGCGACAATTACAGCAGGTCCTAGTGACTTACATACCTAAAAGAACAATAACAGCAAGTCCTATTCTCTTACATACCTTCGGGACCATAACAGTAGGTCCTATCCAGTTACATTTCTGCACCATAACAACAAGTCCTATCCAGTTACATACCTTCAGGGGCCATAACAACAGGTCCGCTCTGGTTAAATTTCAACAAGGCCATATCAGCTGGTCCGCTCAGGTTATATACCTCCAGGGACATATCAGCATGTCCACTCAGGATACATACTAACAGGGACAGAAAAAGCGGGTCCGTTCAGTTTACATAATTTCAGGTACCATAACAGCAGGTCTTATCCAGTTACATACCTACGGGTACATGTACAAGAACAGCAGGTCCTTTCAGGTAACATACCTACAGGGACATTAACAGCAAGTCCTTTCCAGTTAAATACCTCCAGGGACCATACCAGCAGGTCCTATCCAGTTACATACATACGGGGAGGACAACAGCAAGCCATATCCAGTAACATACGTACAGGGAGCATAACAACATGTCTTTTCCAGCCATTTATAGCAGGGAACATATCAGAATGTCTTATCCAGTCAGATACATGTACCTACGGGATTATAACAACAGGTTCTATCCACTTACATACCTACACGTACCATAACAGCTAGACCGCTCTGGCTACATACCCACAAGTAACATGACAGCAAGTTCTATCCTTTTGCATACCTACAGGGACAAAAAGCAGGTCCGCTCAGATTACATACTTACAGGGACCATAATAGCAGGTCCTATCCACTTAATTACCTACAGGGACCATAACAGCAGATCCTATCCAGTTACATACCAACAGGGACCATAACAACTGGTCCTGTCCAGTTACATACCTAAAGTGACCATAAAGTCAGGGTCTATCTACCTATAGGGACCATGACACCAGGTCTGTCCAGGATACATACCTACAGGGGCAATAAAAAGTCTTACACAGGGAACATAACAGCAGGGCCAATCCAGTTGAAATGCTACAGGGACATTAACAGCAGGTTTATGGGTGGAGTAAGTTAATTGTATCAATTCCTGATCTTTTTCCAAGGCGGCTCTTCTGTGGCGATTTATTTTATGTTGTTGTTTGTTACTTACTGTGTGTATCACTTGTGTCTTTTAGTTTCGGATGACCATATGGCCATTTTGTGGGAAAGTAACTGTCCTTATGGCCTTCCTTTGTTTAGGTTTCCATTATGGTCTGGTCGCTTAATGTTTGTATTTCTTTCCCTTTGGTGTCTTTTATGGGTGGAGTAAGTTAATTGTATCAATTCCTGATCTTTGTTTTACTTCTACTTTGCAAAGGTAACATTACTAGAGGGACTGTAACAGCAGGTCTCCATAGGTTACATAACTGCAGGAAGAATAACAGCAGGTTCTATTCAGTTACATAAGTACAGGGATCAAAACAGAATGTCCATTCCCGTTACATACATACAGGGATCATAACAGCAGGTTCGCCGGGGTTACATACCTACAGGGACAATTTCAGCAGGTCCTATCCAGTAACGTATCTAAAGGTATATATGTATATGTATATACATGTTTTCTTGACCAGATTAGTTTCGGACACCTAGGCCTCATCAGTGACACTCAAATATTTTCAAATTTTAGAAACTGAATTAATGATCCCAAGCGACAAGAAAATATAAACTACACTATGGTGTAGGGCAGGGAGACTTTTTACGGCCCCACACATTCCCAACTGTAGTGACATTAAATCTATTCATGGTTATCCTTTGGAAGCAAAGAATACACCACAGAACTGAAAAATACGGAGTGTACATGTAAGCCTGCCAAGGCAAAGTGCTGCAAGTCGGACCGTTCATTCTTATAAACCCTTTGGGTTTCCTTGGGTGGCAGGTCTTGGGATGTCATTTCATCTCAATGTCGGGTAAAAGTCCCACAAAATTGGAAGCAACGTCTCCAAAATGACCTATATATTGGGACGTTAAACCTCAAATCAAACAAATAAACAGCAGGTCCTTTCAAGTACCATACTTAAAGGGACCATAACAGGCGGTCCGAACAGGTTACATACCTAAAGGGACCATAACAGCAGGTCCTATTCAGATACATAACTTCAGGAACCATGCCATCAGGTCTTATCCAGCCACATACATACACGGACCATACCAGTCGGTACGCTCAGGTAACATACCTACAGGGACCGTAACAGCAAGTCCAATCCAGTTAATACCTACAGGGACCATAACAGCAGGTCCACTCAGGTTACATACTTACAGGGAGAATGACATAGACTGTAACAACAGTTCGCTCAGGTTACTTACCTATAGGAGAATAACAGCACGCCCTATCCTATTACATATCTACAGGGACCATACCAGCAATTCCTATCCGGTTACATACCAGCAGTTACCTTAACAGCACGTCCTATCGAGTTGCATACCTACAGGGATCATAACAGCAGATCCACTCGAGTTACATATCATCAGTTGCGATAACAGCAGTTCCGATCAAGTTACACTGCTACAGGGACCATAACAGCAGGTACGCTAAGATAACATTGCCACAGTTACTGTACCAAGAGGTACGCTCAGATTACATATCTGCAAGGAGAATAACAGCGGATGCTATCCAGTTACATACGTACAGGGCCTATAACAGCAGCTCCGCTCAGGTAACATACCCACGGAGACCATAACAGCCGGTCATATGAAGTTACATATCTACAGGGACCGTAACAGCAGGTCCTTTTCAGTACATACATGCAGGCAGAATAACAGCAAATCGTATCCTGCTACATACGTACAGCAAGTCAAATCTATTTGCATCCCTGGAGGGACCATCACAGCAAGCTCTATCCAGTTACATACCTACAGGGGCCATAACAGCAAGTCATATCCAGTTGCATTTTGTTTGAATTGATGTTTAACATCCGCGTCAATGCTATTAAGGTCATTTTTGAGACATTGGTTCCAATTTTGTGGGACTTTTAACCGACATTGAGATGAAATGACATCTCAAGCCCTGTCGCTCAATGAAACCAAAATGAGTATATGCATTGCGCGGCCTGAGTCACACCACTTAGCCTGGGCTCCACTTGTAATCTAATCTTGTTTTGTTATGAAAGAGGCTTCATGATGTTCCTTTCCGTTGAAAACCAAAGCCTTAAGCTCGACTTCTAGATATTTGGATTATGTATTCACTATTGACAATACCTATTTCGATGGTATGATCAGCCCCCCCCCCCCCACACACACACACACAGAACTTCAGTTAAATAAAGAAAATTCTTCTGATACCAGGCCCCGTTTTGGGATTTATATCTATCTATTGTAGACGGGTTCGTTTCCTGCAAAATTTATGATAAACGCGATGAATTTGAGATTATATATCTTCCTTTCTTGGATGGTGTTCCTCGTGCGGCATCCTTTGGCGTTTATATTTCGCAATTAATTAAATTTGCCAGAGTGTCTAGTCATGTAACTGACTTCAACACTCGTAATAAATTGTACACTGCTAAACTTCTAAATCAGGGTTATCGGTATCTTAAACTACGCAAAGCCTTTTCTAAATTTTATGGATGTCATACCGATTAAATTTCTAATTTCAATGTTGGACTTAAATCTATTCTGCAACAAGGTCTATCGGAACCCGAATTTTATGGTGGCTTAGTATATAAATTCAGAGAAAAAGATATACATGTACGCGCAATGATTCACCCAATTTCTTAAAATCATTATTCGATATAAAAAGATCTCGATTGGGTACAACATACATATTATACGACTATAAGATCGCTGAAACATGTAAGGAAATTAAGGATAAAGGAAAATAAAAGTGGATAGATTCCATAGCATTCCCCCATACCTTACCCTGCTGCAAGGACAACAGGCCTTTTCAAATATTGTTTGGGACCTCTTTAATGTCGAAAGCTACACGACACATTTGCTCTCCCAGCCGACTCAGGATATGTTATAACCAACACATGCAAACTTTGTTTGAAGAAGTAAAAGCTACATTTCAACTACAACTGAAGAAATCATGATTTTCCTAAATCGTACATATAAGCTAACATATTTTGATTCCTTAATACTGAAATGTCAAACAAGCAGATGTATTGCTTTAACAGCGTTGTATAAAGTGTTTGTTCAAGAGTGCGACAATGCTTCTATATAAATAACTAGTGTGGTATATAATGAGAAGATTTTTCAAATTTCCGATGAAAAACAAGTGATCACTTTTGACCCTATCGTGATAATTTTAAACCAAGCTGTAAGAGGTTAATGTTGTACGTACACAAAATATCAAAGGCCTGGGTATTCCAGTTTTATCCATGAGTCTTTGTGAAGCATCCTAGGGACGGGGGCATTTTGACCCCAGGGCCATGATTGAAAAAAAATTGTTCAGGTCAACTAGATAAACCTATATTTCATTGTCTGTTTGTTTGTATTGGGGTTTAACGGCCCAGTCAACACTATTTAGGTCACTTGAGCCGGTCTGTTAACCTATTCACACTTATCCTGGACAGGCTATACGTAAGCGGTTAACCAGTACAGTGCACATTCTTTCGCCAGAAACTGACAACCGCCCTTCTTGAATCAGCGGAATGGATAGAATGACCGCATAAAAAATTTCATGATCAATCTCCACGAAAGAATGTTGCCGACCCCGGCAGGCATCGAATCCGCGTCCTCCTGGTCACCAATCAGACGCGCATCCGATTGAGCTACCGAGTCCGGCACCTATAGTTCATACATGGCGGACCCGAACCAGGTTCAGAAATGAAAGAAAGAAGAAAGAAAGAAGTTAAATTATCCCATTTATGGCTAGCGTCTCAAAATGGGACATTGACAGTGAAGATCCTGAACAGACTCCGCGAATGATCAGGCCCTTTACTGTTTGCTTAAACGGTAGGGAAACTGGTGTAAAACTTACAACAAATAAAAATATCTTTACATTCGTTAAATTGTGTATGTACTTGTCCAAAGCTATAAGATGGATGGTTCTCTGGTGGTTCTTTTGGTCACTGACGGGTTAAGACTGTTGAGCATTGTACAAAAAAAAAACAAAAAAACAAATAAAGCATGTTTTTTGCTGTTATTTTTTTTTTTTTTTTTGATATACGTCCATTTCAATTATTTCGAGCCAATCGTTAATAAGATTTGGGCCAAAACCGCAGTACCCATAGAAAAACACACCTGACCTTCCGTTGCAGAAACTGGCGTGTTAGTACAAATTAAGTATCACTTGAACAATTATTTTTTCAGACTCTTTAACTCATGTAACTTGGCTTTGATGCTTCGTTGCACAGGAGTCAAACCAAGAGCGCCCGCCCATTGGGGCTTGGTGAAATAAATTAAGTTGCATGGTGCTTCCCCGCAGAGCTGAAATTGACCGCATATGAGTACTGGTTAACCGCTTAGACTGATTAAGCCTGCCCAGGCAAAGTAATAAGAGTCAGACGGTTTGGATAAACCCTATTGGTTTCATTGGGCAGCACGGCTTGAGATGTCATTTCATCTCAATGTCAGGTAAAAGTCCCACCAAATTGGAAGCAACATCTCCAAAATGTACTAAATAATGTTGACGGGGGCGTTAAACCACAATCAAACAAACAAACAAAGAAGACATACTCAGTTATATTAGCAATTATCAGCAAAAGGTCCCAGTTGCAGGTCAGAATGCAAATTTAACATGTAACTGGGGCCAGTATTTAACATTGAAAAGACTTGGTCCGGAAAGGACTTTCAAGTAAATAAATCGGTCTAGTTATGTACGGATTACTGAATTTAATAAAGAATATTTCTGTTATGACACGTTTGTTAACAGTTTTACCTCCTCTTGATAAACGGCCCCCGCCCATCGGGGCTTGAAGAAATAGATGTGCTGTATGATGCTTCCACGCAGAGTTGAAACCGACCCGCACACGAGTACTGGTAAACCGCTTAGAGGATCTAAGCCTGCCCATGCAAAGCGGTGCGAGTCGGACCCGTCCATGCTTATAAACCCTTATTGGTTTCATGGGCGGCAGGGCTTAAGATGCCATTTCATCTCAATGTCGAGTAAAAATCCAACAAAATTTGAAGCAACGTTTCAAAAACGCCCTTTACAGTGTTGACGGGGACGTTAAACCTCAACTCAAACACGGGCCT
Source organism: Lucinisca nassula (assembly GCA_963580285.1). NCBI lineage: Eukaryota > Metazoa > Mollusca > Bivalvia > Lucinida > Lucinidae > Lucinisca > Lucinisca nassula. Next base: position 128,309,014 of record OY757018.1, on the reverse strand, counting down.
CCGCGGCCTTGTGGGTAAGATCGCCAATACTTAATCATTTGGTCTCTCACCGCTGTGGTTAGAGCCTGGCTCATGTCACATGCGAGACGCCAAGTTCTGCAACGGAGGGTCAGGTGGTCTTTCTCCGAGTACTCCGGGTTTCGCCCACCTATGATTAACGATCGGCTCGATATGAGGGAAATAATCTTGAAAGGGCCGTAAACCAACCCCCCCCCCCCCCCCAAGAAAAAAAAAAAACACTCCTCAAATCGAACAAACAAATCCTCTTATGCAACTAAGTCGGTCGTAATCCGAGAAACATGCACGGTTAGACACCGTGATGTACGATTTTAGGCAACTCTTAACAAAATATTTATAACTGCAACTGCTGGCACCATATCAGCAGGAAGGCACCATATCAGCAGCAAGGCACCATATCAGCAGGAAGGAATTGAGCCTCACTCCGAATTTCAGTAATGTTTTTACGTCAAATTTGAAAAAGCGAAAAATGGAAGGCAATACAATACAACTTCTCCTACACTGTAAATCTTCAAACCAGTGTCTAATTCCATCCATTGTACACCAAGTAATGCAAAATCATCACGATACGTTTCAATTAAGTCTGCTTTCTTATAGACGAGACTTTTTGAGTGGCTTTTCCACTACTCGTATGTCATTTATGCACACCGCTTAAATTTCTGCGACAATTTTTACGAAGGACGTATGCCTGGTGTAGGCTTTCGTTTGCTCCATGCACTTGGCCCCAAGTGTTCTGTGATTGTCATCTTCGTTTGCATTTGCTTTATGCAGTTTTTAGGGTCACTGATGAGGCATTATTGGCCGAAACTTGCAAGAAGAAAAACTCGACTCTTCGCAGTTTTCAGCTCTGTGTTGCAGTCACTGCTTCCAACGGATTGCCTAGTTGGCATACCTAACATACACTAATCATCACGAAAGCACGCCTATACAATTCTGAACCCCTTGAACCCCACTTTTATATAGTAAACTGGGGTTTACAGGGTAAAACCTTATTTTTTCTTATTTCAGCTCTAAAATATGGAGTGTGGGTACTCGTTAGAACCGCCTCATCGAGGCGGTTCTAACCATTACCCATAACCTATGTTTGGCGTGTAAATAAGAAAAATATAATAAAATTTCATCAGATAAGTAAACATTTTAGAAATATGAACGAATGCACAATATTACAGGGAAATGTTATCCTAATGACTGATGAGGCATTATTGGCCGAAACTAGCCAGAAAAAAAAACTCGACACTTCGCAGTTTTCAGTTCTTTGTTGCAGTCACTGCTTCTAAAGGATTGCCTAATTGGCATACCTAACAGACACTAATAATGATATACAGCCAGTGAAATGCAAAAATAAATGGTTTTGTCTGAAAGCTGCATATTGAAAGCACATCTATGCCCGGCAATGATACTTTTTTCAGAACCGTATTAATGACGTTTTGCGGAGAAAACCGAGACATTGTTTGTTCTTTTGGCTCATTGCTTTGACTGTGTGTTGTTAACAAGGTGATTTGTAACATTTTGTCACATGTTGTATACTGATTTACTGAATAAAATAATCCCAAACTACCAAAGATTTTCTTCAGCTCGTTAAAATAGATCGTGGGCAGGTAAACAAGGGTTTAACTCATTACCATAATAAACCCGTGCGATATAGTGAATTCTTTCACATCTCCAAAATGGCTACTTTTCTGTTGAAAACCTGTGGTTTTTAGCTCACCTGAGCCGAAGGCTCACACGATAAGCTTATAGTATAGGCAGGCAACCGGCGTCCGTCGGTAGTCCGGCGACCGCCGTCCACACTTGTGACCGTCAATATCTTAGTTACTAGCTGGTCAATCTCGATCAAATTTAATGTGCAGCTTCACTGAGTTGGGGGGATTGACTGCATTAGGTTCAGGACCAGTTTTGATCAGAACTGTGGTTGCCATGGAAACAAAAACGTTCCATAGACTTATAATAGGGAAAACGACGTCTCCTACATTTCTCCGCCATTTCTGATCCGATCTTTATCAAACTTGCAGATAACCAGACTACGACGAGTTCGAATCTGGGCCTCACAGGATCAACGGCTTTGGAGTTACCTGTCCTTGAGCATATAATAAGCGAAAAATGGGATCTCCTCTTTTTCTCAGCTGTTTTGTTCTGATCTTTTTGAAACATTTAGTAGACAAGGACAAGCGTAATACACTGCTCAAAACAATTAAAGGACCAAACACATATTTCCACATAGTACAAAGATGTTGGATAATGATGATGAAACAATGATTCAGAAAGATGAATAACTTTATCTGCAACATGTTTATGGCAAACTGTGGCAACCAGTTTACAAATAACGGCCTGTAACCCTGTTAAGGTAGAGTTTGCATAAATGTTTGAGAAATCGCTGTCTTTACATCAGATTATTTCAAATGTCATAGAGATGCGCAAATCAGTCACGTTTTCCTGTCAGTAATGTGTATAACCACCTCGAGTGGCACAACACTCACGATTTAATTTTATGTAATGTTGCTTGGTATCTGACGCACTGCCTCTGGTCGAGCTCATCGGAGTCCTTGTGTTCCACCATTTTAGTCATGTCTTGCTGTCGAGTCATCACAGTTGTTTCATCTCTGTGGTTGTTTTTTTTTTTGTGTGTGTGTGTTTTCGGAGATGTTATACTGATGAGTTAGGATGCCTCCAACAAATATGTGTCTAAATCGCGACGGAAGTAGGGGCTGCTGCAAACATAGATTGTGGGTGCTCGTTGCAACCGCCTCAATGAGGCGGTTCTAACGAGTACCAACAACCTATAGGTTTGAGCAAAAACAAGGAAATAATAAATATCCCTTTAAACCTTCCTTTTCTCTATTTAATGTGGGGTCAAAACATATCGGGGCTTGAAGAAATAGACGGGCTTCATGATGCTTCAACGCAGAGCTGAAACCGACCGCACACGAGTGCTGGTCAACCGCTTAGAGGATCGAAGCCTGCCCAGGCAAAGCGGTGCGAATCGGGCCGTCCATGCTTATAGACCCTATTGGTTTCATTGGGCCATTTCATCTCAATGTCGGGTAAAAGTCCCACAAAATTGGAAGCAACGTCTCCAAAATGACCTTTACAGTGTTGACGGGGACGTTAAACCTTAAATCAAACAAACAAACATTGGGCGACAGGGCTTGAGATGTCATTTCATCTCAATGTCGGGTGAAAGTCCCACAAAATTGGAAGCAACGTCTCCAAAATGACCTATACAGTGTTGACGGGGACGTTAAACCTCAAACAAACAAATCCACGGATTTGTACAATTAATGGTCCTTTCATCTTGAATTCTTAAGTTAGACACGATGGACATTTTAGGTTGTAGATATTTGAGATTTTGTTTGTTTGATTTGAGGTTTAACGTCCCCGTCGACATTGTAAAGGTCATTTTGGAAACGTGGCTTTCAATTTTGTGGGACCTTTACCCGACATTGAGATGAAATGACATCTCAAGCCCTGTCGCCCAATGAAACTAATAGTCTTTATAAGCATGGACGGTCCGACACCCACACCGCCCTGCCTGGGCAGGCCCAGATCCTCTAAGCGGTTTACCAGTACTCGTGTGTGAGTCGGATTCAGCACGGCGTGGAACCATCATGCAGCCCATATATTTCTTCAAGCCCCTACGGGCGGGGGCCGAGATATTTAAGATATCATCACGGAAACATCCCTATATAATTTTGACCCCCTTGAACCCCACTTTTTTATAGTGAAACTGGGGTTTGCAGGGGTAAACCTTCTATTTCTTATTCCTGCTCTAATATATAGATTGTAGGTACTCGTTAGAACCGTCTCGATGAAGTGGTTCTTACGTGTACACAATCTATAGTCTGAGCAGAAATAATAAAAATATCACAGTTTTTCATCTTAAAACGTTTCTATTTCCGAAAACATTTGCACAGTATTTGTATAGGCGTGTTTCCAAAATGTAATGTCTGAGACGAGTCTCAACCTGCTGTATATATCACGATGGACATTTTAGCTTGACGCGAATCGTACATTTTGTTTTCTCAATTACCTGTGTGAAGCTGGGATGAAACGGAACTCCATCCAGCCGCAGGCACATCCTTTTACACGCAAAGCTCGTCTTAGTTTATACAAATTTGTTTTAGTTTGATTGCGATGATCAAAGCTTATTTGAATCTCTCTCAAATACTAAGTGCGGCTGTTATCACGTGCGCGCGAGAAAGGCAGTGACTTTTACACCACTGCTACCCATTTACATCTGAATGGAATGGGGGCAGCGGCATTACGTGTCTTTCCCAAGGACACACTTCGACTCCTCGGCCGGGCTCGAGCCCACAACCTCTCGATTATAAGTCGAACACGCTGACCACTTAGCTATTTAGGCTGCCAGAGGTAGTCTTCGCGGAGTTGCGACAGGTAAAATTCAAATCAGGCTACTCAGCTAAATATACATGTATGCCATTACATTGTAGCTATTTAAGATCGTATTTTCACATCGTGAGGATACTCTTTTTGAGAAATGCGATCACTGAAGGTAATGATGAAGATATTAATGTTATTTATTTAACGTTCATCGAAGTATGAACAACTTGGGGCACGAGCAAAGTTAGTGAACCCCGAAGGTTCACTTGAACTTTGCTCGTGACCCGATGTTGTTCATAATTCGATGAACGTTAAATAAATTATCTTAAAGTTTATTACTTATAGTTACATTACTTCCCATCCGTCATACGTGTATTTGACAAAAACAAACTCGTTTAAGGGCTAAAACGAAAGGGAAAAGTGCACGCACTTTACCTATTGACAGCGGAACAGCGTCGTTGGCGCAATAACGTCGCCATCGCCCAATCATATTGAAGATAACCTTTGTTTATTTAAACGCCACTGACTGTCGCGTGAGTCAACGTACTCATAAAGAAATGAATTGATTTTTCTGCTGTTCATGAAAGTATGAATGCAGTGGGACTTGTGCAAAGTAAATGAATCCCGAAGGGGTTCATGTAAAGTTTGCTAGCGACCATACTTTCATGAAAAGCAGAAAAAATATATTTATTTTTATATTAACATTCTTTGCCCCTCGTCACTGGGGGAAAAAGCTTATAGGGCAAACTTTTAAAGCTGAAAAAACATTCAGGGTGTTTTTCTAAAAAAAAAAGGGATCAGCGTTAACGTCACCAATGCCCGTAGAGAACCATGGTTTAGGCTGACGTCACTTTGCGTCACTGAAAATCATGTGGCTCGATGCGTTCATGGAAGACTTGCCCAAGTCCGTTAATTAATTGTCCATTGTAGAACTAATTGTTAAAAAAATTAATAAATAAAAAACACAATTCCCCTGATAATTTCAAACACTAACCTGTTTTATCATTCATTCTTCCCTTCATCTGTTCGAGCTTGGAACTCCCTAACTGACGAACTAAAACAGGCCTCATCTGTTGAATCTTTCAAAAATCTCTTAAATAGGCATGTTATACGACCACCAAAATATTATAGCGTAGGTATTCGAATTGGACAGATCTTACAGGGAGCTTTCCACTAAATGTTTTCCATAGGCGACAATAGTAACCTTTTACCTGCTCTCACAAAAACTACACATACAAAATTTTTCAAACCTTACTTTTTTATAGAGCCATCCTAGCCCAACAAGTTAATGGGAAAAAATCCACATGTTGATCGGCTCATTTTCAAGTTACAGTTAACCATGTTTGTTTACCTGCTAGAACTGAGTAAATAAAACCAACATTTTTAAAGGAGGGGTGACCATATAAAATCAGCAAAAATTTCTTTGAGCTTGCAGATATATTTATAAAGCATGCATCATTTTAGTCCCTTATACCTATCATTTTCTTACATTGAAATAAAACATGGGATATATATCCAATGGAAGCAAGTCTGGTATTTAGAACGCAACTAAAAGCTCGGTCCCAAAGTGATAAAACCCGGCACCTCCCAGTATTTAGTGTAATGCTACCTACATGCTAGATTGAGAATGGAGTGTAGCTCTTAAAATTCACACTTATACCATAAGAACATCGTAGATAGTCCCCCCTGTTTATGCGGAGGATTCGAAAGTGCTTACCATTTCTTGTTTCTATGTCCGACACATACAGCAGGACGATATACATACTTACCAGCCAATCTTCATAATTACTCTACACGGGATTTACTTTTTGGATGTACCAGTAAAACGGACAAGCAAAATGAAGAAATATTCTTAAAAGTTCAAGATTTCATAACAAATTCAGGACGATTTGTAAACCATTCTTAATATGAGGCTCCAAGCCAAAAAGCAAGCTTTGCCGAACTTTTCCTTGACAAGCGGGGTCCTCGTCAACACTTTTCTATTTTTTCTTTCATTTATTTCTTCAATTAATCTCTCTCTCTCTGTCTGTCTGTCTCTCTCTCTCTCTCTATTCACGTTTGGTACTTGGTTTATATTTTCAGTATGTAACCGCCATTGATATTTTCATAGATACTTCCATGAATCACAGAAGATGACTCTGATATATGCAAAAGCTTACTGTCAGATGTTAGTTGCTGTTGTAATTGACTGTGCATGTACATTATTCTTGACAAAAATACTGTTTAAACCAATTCCCCTGTATGAACAAATTAATACTGCTTTTACATATTTTAAAGGGACTTTCATTAAAAAGTGAAAATAGGTAAAATATAAATGTAGGGACTTGAGCAAGTCTACGTTCATGAGAGTATGAACTACATTGTTTTCTATAGGTTTAAATCTTTCCACTGACCGTTCCAAGGCGGTTCTTCTGTGGCGATTTATTTAATTGTTGTTGTTTGATACTTACTGTGTGTACCACTTTTGTCTTTTTATTTTGGATGGCCATATGGCCATTTTGTGGGAAAGTGACTGTCCTTATGGCCTTCCTTTGTTTAGGTTTCCATTATGGTCTGGTCGCTTAATGTTTGTGTGTCTTTCCCTTTGGTGTCTTTGATGGGTGGAGTAGGTTTATTGTATCGATTCCTGATCTTTGTTTTACTTCTACTTTACATTAGACTTTACGCTGAAAATGTAAATATTTAAGTATGAACAACATTGCTTCCCAGGGTTTTCTGTAAATGGAACGTGAACAAGTCCGTGAAATGAACACCCAAGTAAAACCCACTTAATATAGAGGAAACTGGGGTTTACGGGAGTATACACTTTTTTTCTTATTTTTGCTCCAAGACATTGGACATAGGCTGTGGGGACTCGTTAGAACCGCCTCAATGATAGGAAATAGTGTCTGTTCCTGGTCTACACTGAATGCCAGTGTCCTTTACGATAACATCCCCGTGCGACATAGTGCATTTTTCACATCTCCAAAATGGCTTCTTTTCTGATAAAAATCCGTGATATTTTTCTTATTTCTGCTCCAAGACATAGGTTGCAGGTGCTCGTTAGTGCTTGTTAGAGCCGCCTCATTGAGGCGGTTCTAACGAGTACCCACAACCTATATCTTGGAGCTCCAAGACATTGGTTGCAGGTGCTCGTTAGAACCGCCTCATTGAGACGGTTCTTACGAGTACCCACAGCCTATATCTTGGAGCAGAAATAAAAGAAATAATGTATACTCCCGTAAAACCCAGTTTTCTCCATAAAAAATGGGGTTTAGGGGGTGTTCGTTTCAGGGGCTTATTCACGTGATGCCCAGTACACCAGCCCAGTCCAGGTTTTACAGAAAGCCAAACCTATTTACAAAGCGCTCTGGCGTCACAGAAAGAAGAAAAGTGCTGCTATAAACAACCGTTAACTGGACATTGTACATGGTCAGCGAAAGTCAGGTGGACAAAAAATGTGCAAGGGTTATGTAGTTAGTAATTTTGGGTCGATTGATAGACAATCAACTTTTCGTCGATTGCGGGGATTCATAATAAAAGTCGACCCAAAAGCTTTTGATTCAAATGCAATTTTGTCATAAAAGAAAACTAATTTGTTCATAGGTTGTCATTGCTTTGAGGTTTCTCGATTTGTAAAAAGGTTTGAGTTTGAAGTTGATCGGAACCTTCAGAGACTTCCTGTTTTTGTTCTTTTATTCTGAGATTTGCGGAAACTGGACTTTTTGTACAAGAAAGATAATATTTTCTGCTGCAGACAACGGTAGATTTTGTTTCTGGTTTTTGTTTGCTTGATTTGAGGTTTAACGTCCCCGTCAACACAAAATTGGTAATTTTGGAGGCGTTGCTTCCAATTTTGTGGGACTTTTACCCGACATTGAGATGAAATGACATCTCAAGCCCTGTCGCCCAACGAAACCAATAGGGTTTATAAGCATGGACGGTCCGACTCTCGCACCGCTTTGTCCGAGCAGCTTAGATCCTCTAAGCGGTTTACCAGTACTCGTGTGCGGGTCGTTTTCAGCTCTGCGTGGAAACGTCATGCAGCCCATCTATTTCTTCAAGCTCCGATGGGCGGGGGCCGTTGTTTCTGGTACATGTAGGAGTAGATTGGTTCCGACAAGGGAGACAAAATTATTTACAGAAAAGGTTTGAAACATGCATGAGTGGACCGCTTTACGAAAACAGGCCAAAACAAATACATTGTAAATGTTACCGACGAAAAAGCGAAAATTTAAGACGAAAAATTGTGATATTTTTTTTTATTTCTGCTCAAAATATAGATTGTGGGTACCGAGGCGGTTCTAACGAGTACCCACAGTCTATATTTACGGGCAGAAATAAGAAAAATAAGGTTTAACCCTGTAAACCTAGTTTTGGGTTCAAGGAGGTCAAAATTGTATAAGCGTGCTTTCGAGATGCGGCTTTCGATGTAGCGGTGTGTGGGGGTGGTGTGGGGGTGGTGGTGGTGGTGGTGGGGAGGGGGGGGGGTCTATAAAATTCTGATAAATGTAATATGTCGATAGCTTCACGATTACATGCCCGTGTGACATACTGCATTCCGTATCTCCAAAACTGTTCTTTTTCTGATGCAAGTTTGTGATATTTTTCTTAGTTATACTCAAAACATAGGTTGAAGATGCTTGCTAAAACCGCCTCAATGAGGTGGTACCGTCGAGTACCCAGGACCTGTATCTTTGAGCAAAAATACCAAAAATAATGGGTACCCCTGTAAACTCATTTTCCCTATATAAAGTGGGAATTAGAGGTGTGTTCATAACACGGACTTGTTAACATCATAGAGGGTCACGGCCCGACACCCAAAATCTATACTGGAATCAGTATTAAGAAATGTTATTAAGAAATGTTATTATAAATTTTCTCCAGAAAGTATGACGGTTTTTCACTATAGCAGACGATTTACCATTTCATATACAGTAGAACTTCGATGGCTCGAACACCGATGGGTCGTTTACCATGGCTGAGTCGAACCCGTTTTTGAGTCCCTATGGAATTTCTGTACATAAGAAATAGGGAGGGTAAAAATTAGGATATTTTCGTCTTTTATCTTGCAAATGTATGCTGTGTGTACTCATTAGAATCGCCTCGATGAGGCGATTCTAATGAGTACACACAGCATACATTTTTCATTATAGAACCCAGAAAAAGATGTCCTAAGGTATGTCGTTATGCCCCCTGGTATTAGCCCTCAGTGGCTCGAACTACCCCTGTCTCGAACAGATTTTCATGGTCCCAAAGGTGTTCGAGCCATTGAAGTTCGACTGTAAGTGCTTTATTGAAATTAAGTGCAGAGTTTGATGTCTGTTAAATACAATCACGATCTGGTTACCCACATCACTCATTCTTGTGACACTGCATTCTTTCATATCTCCAAAACGGTTACATCACGTGAACACGTCCGTGAAATGAACACCCCCTTACACCCCATTTTATATAGAGAAAACTGGGGTTTACGGGGGTAATCATTAGTTTTCTTATTTTTACTCGAAGACATAGGTTGTGGGTACTCGTTAGAACCGCCTCACTGAGGCGGTTCTAACGAGCACCCTCAACCTTTGTTTTGAACATTTATAACAAAAATATCAAGGATTCTCATCAGAAAAGTAGCCATTTTGGAGATGTGAAAAATGCACTATGTTGCGCGGGTAAGTTATCGTGATGTTTTTTTCTGATGCAATTTTGTGATATTTTTCTTATTTATACCCAAAACATAGATCGAACTTGCTTGTTAAAACCGCCTCAATGCGGTTGTAACGATTACTCAAAACCCGTGTCTTTGAGCATGAATACCAAAAATTATGGTTACCCATGCATCCCAAGTTGGACTGGGAGGATAACCAACCAATTCTCAAACAAGACTGCCCGAACCAGGAAGCTTACCTAGATTTTGTGTCCACCATAGACGATAACTGCCTCACCCAGATGGTATGTGAACCTACTCGGGAAGGTAACATCTTGGATCTATTCCTGACAAACAGCCCAACACTGGTAGACTCTATCAGTGTTGTCCCAGGTATCGCTGACCACTTGGCTGTGATGGCAGCTGTCAGACTTCGGCCAACAATACGAAAGGTAAAACCCAGAACTGTGCCTTTGTATTCCAAAGCAGATTGGGACAGTATGAGGCAGGGCATGCAGGGGTTCCAGTCAACATTTCTGGCCACCTGTGAAGGGAAGTCAACAGAACAGCTATGGCAGGAGTTTAAGGGAGAGACAGAAACCCTTATTGGCAGGTATGTACCCACCAAAACATTAAGGGGCAGAAAGAATCTACCTTGGGTCACTCAGGAGATAAGGAGAAAGATGAATCGCCGAGACCATCTATACCAGGTCCAGAAATCATCAGGTAAGGAGACAGACCGCCAGCTTTTCAAACAAGCTAAATATGAAGCAGATTGTATGACCAAAACATCATACAACTCTTACCTCAACAGCCTGGTTGGCATCACTGATGAGTCTCGAGACACAGATGGCCCCGGCCCAAATACCAAAAAGCTCTTCTCCTTCCTCAAAAACTGTAGGCAGGATTCACAAGGCAGCTCACCCCTCAAAAAGGATGATCAGTTGCACACCGAAAATGCTCAAAAGGCCAATATCCTTAACTGCCAGTTTCGATCGGTGTTCACTCCAAAGTCCCCCTTAACGCTTAAACAGCTATGCCAGCAGAAAGTCCGAGACCTCCAAGAATCAGGTCACCTTACCCCAGAAAATGTCCCCCCTGATGCCAGAAACAAGTATAAAAACATGACCGACATTGACATTTCAGTGAATGGTATCCTGAAATTACTGCAAGGCCTAAACCCAGACAAAGCCCCAGGACCTGACTGCATCAAACCCCTATTCCTTAAGAAGCTCGGTCGTGAGGTCGCTCCCATCTTACAGGTTATATTCTCTAGGTCCCTACAGGAAGGTTCCCTGCCCTCTGATTGGTTGAAGGCAAATGTTTCGCCTATCTTCAAAAAGGGAGATAAAACATGCCCGGCCAACTATAGGCCTATCTCCCTTACATGCATCCTATGTAAGTTACTTGAGCACATAGTGATCTCAAATTTAGTGAAGCATCTGGATCAACACAATATCCTCTATGACCTCCAGCATGGCTTCCGTGCCATGAGGTCATGCGAAACTCAACTCACTATGCTTATTGAGGAATTGCACCAAAACCTATCTGACAGCAAACAAACAGACCTCATACTGCTGGATTTCAGCAAGGCATTTGACAAGGTGAGCCACGAGAAACTAATTTACAAGCTCCATGGCTATGGTGTCAGAGGTGGAACCTTGTCCTGGATTAAGGCTTTCCTTAATGGTAGGTCACAGACTGTGGTCCTTGAGGGGGATTGCTCTGAGGAGGTACCAGTAACATCAGGTGTCCCACAGGGATCTGTCCTCGGACCAATCCTCTTCCTGGTCTACATAAATGACCTGCCTGAACAGGTTAAGTCTCAGGTGAGACTCTTCGCCGACGACACAGCTGCCTACCTTGCCATTACAAAGCCTGCTGAGTCCAAGCAGTTACAGGACGACCTCAAAACTCTCGAAGACTGGGAACTCGACTGGAACATGGAGTTCAACCCAGGTAAATGCCAGGTCATTCGAGTAACAGGAGCTAGAGAACCCATCCCAACTCAGTACACCCTACATGGCCAAACACTTGAGGTTGTGCCCTCTGCCAGGTACTTGGGCGTGGACATTTCTAGCGACCTGTCCTGGAAGCCCCACATTCAAAGAATAACAAACAGTGCTAACAAGTCCCTTGGATTTCTGAGAAGGAACCTTAAGGCCAAAAGCCCAGATCTTAGAGAGATAGCTTACAAGGCTATTGTCCGCCCCCAGCTGGAATATGTTGCACCAGTCTGGGACCCTTACACCCAGGAAGATATTCAAAGGATTGAGATGGTCCAGAGACGGGCGGCTCGATGGGTCTTGAGGGACTATTCTCCCTATTCTAAAGTCTCAGACATGCTGGGAAAACTGGGCTGGCGCACTCTAGAGCAACGGCGAGCTGATTCACGACTGGTCCTCTTTTACAAGATAGTCCACAGTCTGGTTGCAATCCCTATCCCTACATATGTCATCCCCCTCAATCGATGCTCCCGGACAACCCATTCATTGGCTTTCAGACAACTCTATGCTCGAACTGATTATTACAAATACTCGTTCTTCCCATTGGCAATAGTGCAGTGGAACAATCTTCCGGCCAGCATTGCAACCCTGACAAGCCTTGACAGCTTCAAACTGGCTGTCAGTCAGGAGTACCACCATAGACCTTAAATATAAACACCATTGTTTTTATCCTCACTTTTTCTTGTTTCTACTGTATAATACACTAACACTATGCACTTTTACTCTGTTCTTACTATCCGCTTGATTTTAACTCCTTTCTTTTATCGCATGTTGCGGGGAACCCGGCACGTAATACTCATTTGAGGGTGTATGCCGTATGGAAAGATAGATAGCAAATACATTTTCCCTATATAAAGTGGGATTTAGAAGTGTGTTCATTACACGGACTTGTTAACATCATAGAGTGTCACGGTCCGACACCCAGAATCTATAGTGGAAATAGTATTAAGAAATTTTTAATTATAATATTCACCAGAAAGTATTAACGATTTTGAGGATAGCAGGCGATTTACCATTTCATATAAGTGCTTTATTCCAATTAATAGTGCAGAGTTTGACATCTTGTTACATTGTATATACACTGCTCAAAACAATTAAAGGAGCAAACTTTTAAGCCTGTATAACATCACCGCTTGGCAATTTTCAAACTCAAGGAAAGGCACTATTTTAAAGTGATCTCTTAACATTGTTCATGCAAACGTCAAGAAGCATGGTTCACACGCAAAGTGAGAATGTGAGCTACAGCATGGGTACCCCTATAAAACGGCTGAAATTCGGTATGGCGCGATCTGTTCAAAATTTGAGTTTGGGTCAGAAACATGTCAATTCTTCAGTTATGAGTTATTTTGGGCTTCATAGTGACTTCATATGGTGTTAGGCGCTTCTTGGAGGACGTTGTGGTCGCTCGAGCTATCGCTTTGCTTGAAAGTGGGTACACCCAGGGGATCTTTGGTGAACGCTTTGATGTATCGAGAAGTTTTGTTGCCAGGCTATGGGGACGCTACCAGGAGATGGGCGAGTTTACTAGACGAGAAGGGCAAGGCCGACACCGCATGACGTCACAAAGGGAAGATCAATATCTTCGCAATTTATCGCTACGAAATCGGCAGTACACGGGAGAAGGCTACAAATCGATTTCCAGCATGCAATTGGTCAAAGGATATCCGATCAAACAATACGTAACAGGTTATATGAAGGTGATTGGAGGGCCAGGCGTCCGGCAAAAGGCCTATTCTCGCCAGGCAACATCGTGCACGGCGATATGAGTTTGCCCAATAACATCAGAACTGCGATTACAAGTCTGATCTGGATGTGGATTGAAGTAATGGACTGGCCGGCACGTTCTCCTGACTTAAACCAAATAGAAAATCCGTGGGACATTCTTTACAGACGTATGATCTCACAGGGCGATTATCCACCAATGACTATTCAAGAACTCACAAACATCATTAGACATGAATGGGAAACACTAGCTTTACAAACTGTTCAAAATTTGGTTCGTAGTATGCCTCGGCGATGCCAGGACAAATGGGTGAAAATCCCCTGGCAGTTTGGCTGTTGTCACTTCTAGAAGGCCGTCTAATCTGCACGATTTTCTCGCTCCTGCTGTCCTACGAAATGCCGTGGTTGGTAAAAGCCATCGCCTTCCGTGTCTGCGCTTCTAGGCAGCTCACGATACAGCACTCCTCTCCACTTTATCTTGAAGGCCTACACACCTGCTGCCAGGTTTATGCTTGAGCTAGACTAGAAGTCTCACTGGTAAAGTTCTTGCTGGTCATCTTGGTGTGTGCAGCTGGAGATTCCTGAACTAGAAGTCCGGAAATCTGACTAAAGTAGAAGTCAATGTTATTTACTGGACTGAAAAGAATTCCATTGACAAAATGATGTCTAGAAGACAGTATAGCTCTATGGAAACTCTGTTGTCAAAACAACCAAACAAGAGAACAAAATTGCATAAAACACAAATCCTGCAATCGCTTATATAGTGAATATTTTCCATAAAGTCTAAGCCTCGTAGAGCATATGGTTAACGAGACAGTAAATGACATTTTCAATTATCACCATTATAAGTCAATGGAAACTCTAAGTTGCCATAGTAACCAAACCAAAAAGCAGATTTTCATAAAAAAAAAACAAAACAAAAAAAAAAAACAACAAAAAAAAAAAAAAACACACACACACACATACAAAATTATAATCCCCCAGCACAAGAATGTCGTTTAAAAGTGTTAACGTAGACGACAAACGACGACAGACGACGGACGAAGACGGACCACTGCCTATCCTTTAAGCTCCCCAGTAGCCTTCGGCTCTGGTGGGCTAAAAAACCCTCCCATAGGATTTTTATTTTAATTTTTTGTTTAGACATAAGAAAGCAAGTAAAAACTATGGGTTCATTTTTTTAGCCCGGTCTTCTATTTAAAGGGTCCATAATTGAGACCACACCCATTTTTATGTGATTGTTTCACTGTAAAGACCCGAACATGCTATTTGTACAATCCACAGTTTCGAATATTTCTCGAAGTTCTCTGTAACACATAAAGTGAAGTCAAATAATATAAATATCTGTAGATAAATTTACGGTAATTCCATGACACACCCACTAATGAGTTAATTGTACTCTATTTGGCGTCATATTGTCAATAGCCCGCATGGCAGCTTGTCAGTTTCGTCTTATCTTGTATTTCCTTGACTCCATGTCCTACTTTCTCTTCACATTACGAAAACACACCTATACAAATACATTGCCAATTGTTTGGCCAAATATTAGAAATTTTAAAATGAAAATTGGTGATATTTTTCTTATTTCTGTTCTATCGAGTACCCACAATCTATGTTTTTGAGCAGAAATAAGAAAACTAATATATACCCCCTTAAACTCCAGTTTTACTGTATAAAAGTGGGGTTCAAGGTGGTCAAATTTATATAGGCGTGTTTTCGTGATGAAAACCATGAATCTGTATCGACATGTTTGGTCTTTGGGTGTTTGAGGACACCAGCCTCGGTGCCAGCTGTCAGAGCTTCGCGGACATGGAAACTTCTCATATTTCCATTTAGCTTGCTGTGAGCGTCACCATACTCGCGGATAGATTTGGTAGATGAGCCAAGAAGATTCAAGTGTTAAGCAGCTATGACGGCTACAGCTATTTCAAACGTGTTTAAGACTTACTTCGCTTCTTGAGATTAATTCTCTTTGACTTGATCTTCTTCGACTTAGATCTCTTCTCAAGGCGTAGACTTCCTTTTATTGGGCTTAGATCTCTTCTTCTATGTGGTGTTTAGGTTATGAAACTCGCCTGATAAACCCGGGATTGCAGGATCGATCCCGGGCTTCTCCAGACTTCCGGATGAGTCTTTAAACCGGGGCCCCGTCTCCGTATGACCACAGCTGTTGGTGGGACGTAAAACTGAAAAACACTCACTCTTGGACTAGGACCTCATCTTGGACTTGGACCTCTTCTTGGATTTAGATCTCTTCTTTGACGTAGCTCTTTTCATTGACTTGGAACTCTCCTTAAACGCATCTTTTTTAGACTTGGATCTCTTCTTAGAGGTGGACCTATTCTTGGAGCTTCCCTTCTTTGTATCATTTGGAATATCATGAATAATGTTTGCCTCTAACAGTCCCAGTTTTTTCTAAATTTGGTTTGGTCAGTAAAGCCTTGTCCACACGTGTGAAAATAATCGTTTGTCCTTCAATTTCAGTTGCATGGGTAGTGACGAGTAAGCTTTGTTCTTCTGTTCAAATCAGATGATCGCCAGTTAGAATCCAACCGAACTTAAAACCAAGCATATTCATATACATGCCTGTTTGAATTACCACTTTTAGGACAGTATTAAGTCAAGGTTATAGTCATTACCTATGAACAAATCTAAAGCTTGAGGTTTTTAGTTCAGTTGGTAAAGTATCTGCAAGTGCAATGTGATTCCAATGATTGAATCACAATTGCAGCTATCTTCAAGACACTGCCATTCTTAAGCTGGATGTGTAAAACAGATGAATGTGTATCAAATGGTGGTGGTTTCTCAGATTCGAAAGTGAACAGGGAAATTTGACTTTTCCCCCAATTTCAATTCAGTTTTCTAGTAAACTTGTCTGTAATGTATGTCCTCTTGCTTCCAGAATCGATTAACATTCGAACATTCTCTTTCATTCCATAAGTTGGAGTTAGGCTATTCATGTTAGTTGATAGCATGAGAACCATTTCTTTGAAAGAAATGAGATTGTTTTCTGTTGCGCCTTCAACTTATAGGTCTTATAGGAGTTGGACAGCTAAGTGTGCAGGCACCTGCTGCACAGATTAAAGCTAAACCTCTTGGGACATTGGCTTCTATGGTGTCCACAGTCGTAACATATCCTTGTGAGGTTGCATTCATTTGCTTTGACAGTTTGCCTATAATGTTATTAATCAAGTAATTTCGTATCGGCCAAGTTGCAGGTCCGAGGTCTGCTGTATGGGCCGGGGCCGAAGGCCGAGGCCAATACAGCTGACCGAGGACCTGTAACTTGGCCAATACGAAAATACTTGATTAATGACAATTTTATTCATTGATACAATTAAAATAACATGATTATTGATTTTTTGACCTCACTTGACCTCAGTTAATATTGGTTGACCTGGTGTTAATACGGATGACCTCCGATCAATACAGGGGGGTCAACTAATAATAATGCAAATAAACTAACGCCTGTTGACCATTTGCTTCCTTGCTGTCAGGGTAGGATATAATTGACATGCATCACCCCAGTGCCTCTCACTGCAATATAAGCATGCTGATATTCGTTTGGCTTGACATGCATGTGAAAATACAGCATACCCTGCTGTTCTGCTCTTTCTGAGCCAAAATGTACTCATTTAGAAGCTTTCGTAGTTTATGAACAGACCATTTTACCTTCGACCCCTTCTGTATTTCTAGTTGTACAAGGATATCTCCTGTAATGTTTAGGTAACAATAGAAATACAGATGTCTCAATTAATGCCCCTTTTTTCATTGCGTCAAGGCTCCTGAGATTTTTTTCTATCTGATTATATAGAGTTGATTACAATTTGCTGATCTCCAAATCTTTCCTTCAAGAAATCCTTCGCAACCTATGCTTTCCTCTTTCATTGCACACCGGTGGGCCAGGCCTCAGATTCTATGACGGTTACAGCGTAAAGGCTTTCGTTTATATTAGATTCGGTACTAAGTTATTTAGACAAATTGTGGGTATTCCGATGGGTACTAATTGCGCACCTCTTGTGGCTGATCTGTTCTTGTATTGTTATGAAAGAGACTTCATTTTGTCGTTTTCCATTGATAACAAATCTGAAATTATTGAAGCTTTTAGCTCTACTTCTAGATATTTAGATGATTTATTAAATATTGATAATACCTATTTTGATGGTTTGATCAGTCAGATTTACCCCCTAGAACTTCAGTTAAATAAAGCAAATTCTTCTGATACCGAGGCCCCGTTTTTGGATTTACATCTATCTATTGTAGATGGATTTGTTTCGTGCAAAATTTATGATAAACGCGATGACTTTGATTTTGAGATTGTAAATTTTCCTTTTTTGGATGGTGATGTTCCTCGTGCGCCATCCTATGGCGTTTATATTTCGCAATTAATTCGATTTGCTAGAGTGTGTAGTCATGTAACTGACTTCAACACTCGTAATAAATTATTAACGGCTAAACTCCTTAATCAGGGTTATCGGTACCATAAACTACGCAAAGCCTTTTCAAAATTTTATAGACGCCATTCTGATTTAATTTCAAAATTCAATATTGGACTTAAATCTCTTCTGCAACAAGGTCTATCGGAACCCGAATTTTATGGTGACTTAGTATATAAATTCAGAAAAATATATAACCGCAATGACTTCAGCACCCAATTTCGTAAAATCATTCTTCGATATAAAAAGATTGGGTACAACATGGATATTATACGACAGACTGCATGTATGGTAGTTAACCCAATCACGGTTGGCAACTTTGCTTCCCTCTTTAATTGCACGCTGGTGGGTCAGGCCTCAGATTCTATGACGGCTCCAACGTAAAGGCTTATTGAAAATTAAAGAGATAATGTTGGTTGGTGCCTGATGCTCTGTCTCTGGTCGGGCTCATCGGAGTCTAACTGTTGGTTTTCTTTTGCTCCAGCATTTCAGTGGTTTCTTGCTGTCGAGTCCTCACCGTTGTCTCACCTCTGTGGTTCTTTGATTTCTGTGTTCACGGAGATGTTGCACTGATGAGTTAGGAGGCCTTCATGCGGACTGAACAAATTATTTGTCTAAATCGCGACGGAAGTAAGGGCGAGGATTGTGGCCACGTAAAATCGATTTAAGCCCCCCAGTGGAAATCTTCCACTGACCGTTCCAAGGCGGCTCTTCTGTGGCGATTTATTTATGTTGTTGTTTGTTACTTACTGTGTGTATCACTTGTGTCTTTTAATTTTGGATGGCCATATGGCCATTTTGTGGGAAAGTAACTGTCCATATGGCCTTCCTTTGTTTAGGTTTCCATTATGGTCTGGTCGCTTAATGTTTGTATTTCTTTCCCTTTGGTGTCTTTTATGGATGGATTAAGTTAATTGTATCAATTCCTGATCTTTGTTTTACTTCTACTTTACTAAACTTAAGAATAGAATTTAATTTATGTAATGTTGGTTGGTGCCAGATGCTCTGTCGCTGGTCGGGCCAATCGGAGTCTAACTTTTGGTTTTCTTTTGCTCCAGCATTTCAGTGGTTTCTTGCTGTCGAGTCCTCACCCTTTTTTCATCTCTGTGTTTTTTTGTTTTCTCGGAGATGTTGCACTGATGTATTAGGAGGCCATCATGCGGACTGAACAAACTATTTGTCTAAATCGCGACGGAAGTAAGGGCGATGATTGCGGCCGCATAAACTAGATTTAAGCCCCGCCCCCGTGGATCGTTTCGATGACAGTGTCAATGCGGTTCTTCTGTCGCGGTTTATTTTTGTTATGGTTTACCTTTGAGTGTGTGTATCGCTTATATGTTGTGTTTTGTTTTGAATAGCCAATTGGCCATTTTGTGGGAAAGAACATGTCCTTTTGGCTTTCCGCTATTGCTGTTAATCGAAACATCTTTATTTTTATTATCTAAAATTCCGAGAGATATCTTTGTACAACTAGAAATTCAGAAGAGGTCTAGTTATTTCATATTTTTGTTTCTTACCCTTTGGCGTCTCACATGGGAGCTGTTTGTTTAATTGTATCGATTCCTGACCATTGCCTTCACTTTTATTTTTTAATTCTGTTTTGATAAACGCATTCCTGGCACTGCTTGTTTTGCTTCATCTGTCAGACCAGAATCTAAATTGTTACTGTGACAAATCAAATGGCAAATTCACTAGGATCTGTTAAACGAAAAGTTAGTCCCTAGCTCTCGCAAAAATAATTTAACTTAGCTATTTATCCTTTGCTCCTTCAGCGGACAAAATTACTTAATCTGGAAGGGCATTCCAGTGTTTAACTGTCTGATCTTGTAAATATCAGTTCTTGCAGTGGGGTTCTGAACTGCCAAAGAAAGATGGTTTCTGCAGGTCCTAATTGATAATTGAGGGAATAAGGTCATCAGTTGGAGTGTTGGCAGAACCTTTTAGACCTTTGTACTAGACTATAAGCCTACTGTCTTCCCTCCTGTTCTTAAACGACTCCAATCTTTCGTTTTTTACAGTATTATTGTCATACATGTACATACAGTTTCACAAAGCGGTAATTGCTACTCGTAGTTAAAATCTGGCTGCCCGATATTGAACCTTTTTATGGTGCCCGAAGTATTTCGGGGAGCATATAGTCGCCGCTTCGTCTGTGCGTCCGTGCGTCCGTCCCGCTCTTGTCCACGCGAATTCTCAGAAACTACCGGTCGGATTTCATTGAAACTTCGTGGGAATATTAAGTATCGAAGGTGGATGCGCTTATCACCTGCGTGTTTTGGTCCGATGATTTTTTCAACCGTTATGATGAATTCTGCATTAATATAAAGGGTACTGTTTGTGTCCACGCGAATTCTCAGCAAATACTTGCAGATATTCAACTTCCTTGGAATCTTAAACAGCAATAGGGGATGCGCATATTATCCGTGCTACCTGGTTAGATGATTTGTCACAGAGTTATGGTACTTTGTTTAAAGCTGCAGTGTAAGGTCACTGTGGCTATTTTTAGAAAAAAACTTTGTCATCACTCTGGTGCCTACAATTATTGATGGATTTTAATATAACTTCACACATGGGTTGATAATATCTTGAGCATGTTCGATTTTCAGGGTCCCGGACTCAAGGTCAAGGTCACTGTGGCTATTTTTAGAAAAAAAAACTTTGTTTTCGCTCTAGTGCCTACATTTTTGATGGATTTTAATATAATTTCACACACATGTTAAGTACGATAATATCTCGAGCATGTT
Organism: Lucinisca nassula; assembly: GCA_963580285.1. Classification (NCBI taxonomy): domain Eukaryota; kingdom Metazoa; phylum Mollusca; class Bivalvia; order Lucinida; family Lucinidae; genus Lucinisca; species Lucinisca nassula. Next base: position 128,288,130 of record OY757018.1, on the reverse strand, counting down.
CAACTTTCAGGGTCATAGACTCAAGGTCAAGGTCACCGGCTATTTTTAGAAAACATGTCATCGCTCTAGCGTCGTCATTTGCCGATGGATTTTAATATAACTTCACATAAATGTTGGGTATAATTATATCTCGAGCAAGTTCGACTTTCAAGATGCACGGGTCAAGGTCAAGGACACTGTGGATAATTTTAGAAAAAAAAAACTTTGTCATCGCTCTAGTGGCTACATTTATGGATGGATTTTTTATATAATTTCACACAAATTTTGGGTACGATAATATCTCGAGCAAGTTTGACTTTCAGGGTCCTGGGCTCAAGGTCAAGGTTACTGCGGCTATTTTTAGAAAAACCTGCTGGAGGCAGACATCTTTCCAACTGTAAACGGAGTTCCATTGCACACAGCCTTTCATTATCAACCGCTCATCATTCTGATATGACTGAAATACTGCCAAAACGGATGTTAAATCGCAAGGCATCCATCTACCTTAGAGTTGCAGATAAATTGGATCAAAGTGAAAGATGCTAGTCGTGGAAGATAGTCAAAATGACCTTTTTTACAGTCAAGGGTATCGAATCAGATCCATTTTCGAACTCCTCTGATATTTTATATGCATGTCACGGTAAAGGCACCCAATATGGAACCTGGAGACAGTCCTATGAGGATTGCCTCTGTGCACAAGAGTAAGTTAATGCTGCTTCTCTTACATCCATGGGGCAATGATAAATGTTTCGCCTCAAGAAGCCAAGTGTTCTATTAGCCTTTTTGCACATGTTAATACATATATGAATATTCTATCTCAAGTAATGCAGGATGGTCACACCAAGGTATTAAGTGGAATCCACATTTTGAGGACTGCTCCCGCTATAGTGTAAGAAGCCTCTTTGTGTTTGTTTCTAGTTATCTGCATACAAATGCATTTAACAGGCTTAACTGTCGTCCTAATTTTCTTGTCCAATATCCTTATCTGTCTTTAAGCCTCTGAAGTTTCAACGAATAATCTGCCTCTTTAATGTCACGATAGCAAACACAATTATCTGCGAACACTTAAAACATTGCCTCTCGAAAATAGATAACACAAACTTTTTTTGCAATAACGCGTTTTATGCTGTATTGGTGACGAGAGGATTGCACATAATAAGCAGCGAAATTGTAATGTGATCTAGCCACGTAATGATAAATATCCCCAAACATCACATATAAAACAAATATTTCCCCAAACTGTCCAATTCCAGCGCTGTGAATTAATCTATATATCAAATACTCACACGATAAGTATTAGTCAACTGTTTCATCCAACTTCAATAGTTACGAATAACGAATTTGACGTTCATTGAAAAATCACGTACATGATAATACAAAAGGCAGCTTGTCAATACAAACACAGTATTGGTTTCTACGAAGTGGCAAACCATTATAGATTAACCAGCATATATGCAGTACATAACCTCGATCTATCTACCTCTTAGATATATGTCACACAGCATAAACAGCCCTCACTCTAATTTTTGTTTTCAAATATTGGTCAAAATGCTGTTGTTAATCGCTCAGCAAAATGTTTTTAACTGTCACCTGTTGACCAAATTAAGAAAAAGCTACTTCCAAGACTTTCAGGACTTATTTATCTTCACTGCGGCTGGTGTTGTGCCGTGAATATCATAATAGCGCAGGTTATATTTTCTGGTCCTCAGGGATCAATGAGTTCATTTAGAATCATTTTGAAAATAGAGTTCTGCTTACGCCGGTGCTGTACAGATACGCCTGAGAAGAACTTAACCATTTTCGCGTATTGTCCGTGTACACACGCGCATTGCGTGCGTGTAAAATGTTCGCGTTTCAATACGCGGTTCATCGCGTTCGAACGCGATTGCAGCGCGTCTAATATCAGCCAATGAAAGTAATTATTCAAAACGCGTTAGGTAAACTCAATACGCGTTTCTGTGCGAGAGAATTCCAACAAATAAGAATGAGACAGGTAAGTGACGATAAAACGGGTGAGTGTGAGAGAACAGGGGCCAATCAAAATCCTCTTTGCTCGTATGGTTGGACTTTTTTATTTTATTTTTTTAATTCGTTCATACATTAATGGTGGTATTGGTCTCTCTTATCTGTAGCGATTCCTTTGGAAAAAAATACAATTACCTTTACATTTAAAGACATGTTTTGAATTGCATAACAGCAAATGACTGGCAGTTAAGAGCTAATACGCACTCGGGGTATTCTGAGGAATGTCAAGCAGGTAGGGGACCAAGACAGGATAATCATTTACCCTGGGATATATGTTTGACAAGGCAAGTCTATTTACTTGTTTGTTGGCGCTCATCAGAAATGCCTGGTCATTGTTGTTTAAGGTGTTTCTAACACATCTCGAAAACACACCTATATAATTCTGATCCCGCTAAACCGAACTATTATATTGTAAGACTGGGTTTAAGGGGGTATATATTATTCATTCTTCTTATTTCTGCATAAAATATAGATTGTGGGTGCCCGTTAGACCGCCTTGCTGAGTCGGCTCTAACGGGTACCCACAACCTATATTTTGTGCAGAAATATTAAAATCATCAGAATTTTCTGACGGGAAATGTTCAGTTTTGGTGGTAAACAATTCAATAGATTTGTACAGTCGTATTCTCATAATGAAGTACCCACAATCTCTGTTTGGAACAAATAAAATATAATAAGAAAATAAGTTCATAAAGTGTAGACCCAGTTCAGACACAAAAGAACTAGGCGTCTGATCAGGGCCTGCATTGTTTCTGAATGCTTCAGACATTTTCAAAACAAATTTTGAAGAAAAACACAACCTCACACTCTTAAATTTTGAAATGGTCTAGTGCTATTTACAAGGTGGAAGATTCCATTTGGCGCCAATTGGCAAAAAGTGCAGACCCAGATCAAATCAGAACTAGGGGGTCTGATCAGGGCCTATATTGTTTCCAAAAGGTTCAGTCATATTAAAAATAAATTTTGAAAAAAGCAAAACCTCGCGATCTTTAATTTTGAAATGGTCTTGTGCTACTCAAGGTGGAAGATCCCATTTGGCACCAAATGGTAAATAGTGCAGTCCCAGATCAGACTCAACAGAAGAAGGCGTCCGATCAGGACTCACGTTGTTTGCAATTTTAAAATGGACTTAATTTAGGTGGTTCAGGCTCCAGATTCTATTACGGTTCCAACGTAAAGGCTTATTGAGAATTAGAGAGATCTAATTCAAGGTAATGTTGGTTGGTGCCTTATGCTCTGTCTCTGGTCGAGCCCATCGGAGTCTAACTGTTGGTTTTCTTTTACTCCAGCATTTCAGTGGTTTCTTGCTGTCGAGTCCTCTGCGTTGTCTCACCTCTGTGGTTCTTTGATAATTTGTGTTCACGGAGATGTTGCACTGATGAGTTAGGAGGCCTTCATGCGGACTGAACAAATTATTTGTCTAAATCGCCACGGAAGTAAGGGCGAGGATTGTGGCCACGTAAAATCGAGTTAAGCCCCCCAGCGGAAATCTTTCCAATGACCGTTCCAAGGCGGTTCTTCTGTGGCGATTTATTTATGTTGTTGTTTGTTACTTACTGTGTGTATCACTTGTGTCTTTTTATTTTGGATGGCCATATGGCCATTTTGTGGGAAAGTAACTTCCTATGGCCTTCCTTTGTTTAGGTTTCAATTATGGTCTGGTGGCTTAATGTTTGTGTTTCTTTTCCTTTGGTGTCTTTGGTTAGTGGAGTAAGTTAATTGTATCGATTCCTGATCTTTGTTGTACTTCTACTTTGTTCTATTTACAAGGTGGATTATCCCTTTTGGTGCAAAATGGTAACAGAAACAGACCCAGACCAGACGCACCAAAAGTAGGCCTCTGATCAGGGCCAAGATTATATGCAAAACATTCAGGCATTTCCCGAATAAATTTCAAAGAAAACACAACCTGATTGTCCTAAAATTTTAAATGAACTAATGATATGTATAAGGTGGAAGATTCCATTTGGTAAAAATTAAAATGGGTTTATTAAGCAAATAAAAGAAAATTACAAAAATAAATTAAAAATGGGCCACTTCTGTGAGTGACTGAACATGAATTATTTTGAAATTTTGAAGAAAAGACAATTTCACACTCTTAAATTTTGAAATGGTATTGTGCTAATTTCAAGGTGGAAGATGCCATTTGGCGTAAATTAACAAAAATGCAGACCAAGATCATACGCAACGGACCTAGGCGCCTTATCAGGACCTACAAAGGCTCAGACAAACTTTCCAAATAAATTTTGAAGAAGGTGGATGATCCCATTTGCCACCAAATGGTAAAAAATGCAGATCCAGATCAGACCTAGCAGAAGTAGGCGTCTGATCAGGACCTTCTTTGTTAGCAAAAGCGTTCAGGCAATTTCCAGATTATAATTTTTGAAGAAAATACAACCTCAAACTCTTTAATTCTGAAACGGACTTGTTCTATTAATAAGGTGGAAGATTCCATTTTTCGCCAAATGGCAAAAAAGTGCAGACCCAGATCAGTTGCAGCAGAAGTAGATGTCTGACCAGGGCCTACATTATATGCAAAGGGTCTAGGCGTTTTCCAAATATATTACGAAGTAACACAACCTGATTTTCCTAAAATTGAAATGGACTAATGCAATATATATGGTGGAAGATTCCATTTGGTAAAAAAGGGTAAATTAAACAAAAATAATTGAAAATTACAAAAATAATTAATTTAAAAAAACGGGCCTCTTCTGTGAGTGAATGAACATGACATATTTCGGACATCTAGAATAAGTTACGATAATGCGGTTTTGTAAACAGCTATCTTTATAGCCCCAAGTTTAACCTGGGTGTCATAAAACTTTTGGCCAATAAAAGTCCTGCATTTTGACAGTCAACTTCAATCACTATGCAGTACCTATATTTTACCCCCCAGGCAACTGTAAATGAATAATTGACTAGTCCTACTTTCGGAAATAATTAGATATGTTATGTTCAAACGGAAAAAAATCTGAAACAAAGAACATTTGAAGAAATAAAAAAAGGAAATAAAAATAAGGATAAGTGCGAAATAGTTACGCAGTATCGATTTGTTGCTTTTGAAACGCGAAGCAGTCTGTGGATGTGCACTATCTGCGTTTTCGACACTCAGGTTGGATTGGCTGATTACCAATCGCGATTAATGCGCAATATCGCGTCATTCACTTAAGCAATTGATAGGCTAAAATGCCATGCGCAACTGAAACGCGTGAATCACGAGTGCGAATCTCACGCGTTACAAATGCGAAACAAATGCGTATGCGGTGTAAGGTTTCTCACAAGCGGGAGTGTACATTTCAATCCTGGTCGTGAACAGACCCAATAAAACCGTGTCTGCTATATTCGTTTATTTGGTTTTTCTTTGCTTCTAAAGGGTCTAACTATTCAGAACATATTAATTTGACTTTTCGTATATGTGCATATTATTGTCCCTACGTTATAAAACTGTTGATTTTATTACTATCATGGTTTTAATTAATTAGGCATTACTGCATCCCTATGGAACAACGTGTCAAACTTTTTTTTTATTTATGCATTGATTTATTGTTCGATTTATTTATTTATTTATTTATTTATTTATTTATTTATTTATTTATTTATTTATTTATTTTTACCAAAACACAATTTGGACTGGAATGTGGATATCTGAACCGTTTAACCTCTCGCGTAGAACTAGTTTTACAACTCAAAATTACTTGCCTATCTCTAATTTTGTTCAGCATAAATCCCTCACTTTTCATGATTTTCACAATTCTTTTGGATCTTAACACTGTTAAGACAGACGTTCTCTCCTATAAGTTTGGCCCCCGCCCATCGGGGCTTGAAGAAATATATGGGCTGCATGATTCTTTCACGCAGAGCTGAATCCGACCCGCACACGAGTACAGGTAAACCGCTTAGAGGATATAAGCCTGCCCAGGCAAAGCGGTGCGCACGAGTCGGACCGTCCATGCTTATACACCCTATTGGTTTCATTGGGCGACAGGGCTTGAGATGTCATTTCATCTCAGTGTCGGGTAAAAATCCCACAAAATTGGAAGCAGCGTCTCCAAAATGACCTTTACAGTGTTGACGGGGACGTTTAACCTCAAATTAAACAAACAACCAAATCTCCTATAAGTTGTATCGGAGAGAACTTGGAAATCTTATTTCTGAGTCAATATCGGTGAAAATATCATTGGTGTACAAAAAGAACATCAATGTACAAGGAATGGTCCCAACAACTGACCAAGAACCGTCAGTGTGCTATTTAAAACGTTCAGTTTTCTATATCAGATAAACTGCAATTCAAATCAATTGTAGTTTCAAATGTGTCCAAGAGCTCGGTCCACTCCATCCGATCCCATTAAATAAGGGAATCTCTGGTTGGCTGGGGTAGCTTAATGGTTAAACTTGATTTCTGCTGCCTTTGTGTTGTCATATCAGCATTGTTTGGTGATCTACCAACAACAGTTACTGTTGCATTTGTACCTGCAGTTGCTGTATCCGATTGTATCATTCCTCCATTATAGTTATTGCAGATGCATTACTGACGGTGTGTTCTCATCCAGGAGAGATTTCTGAGATGTGACTTGGTCTCTTATTAATGTGCCATCATCAGTCAGTCTTCAAATTAATTTCCACCATCTGTACCCCGCAACAGATAGAGAGTTTTTCATTCGTTACTTCTAGCCTGTCAATGAAATCTGTTAAACCGTTTCCTACCTTCATCAGCTTTCAAGACAGAATCTTTCAGATTGTTTTTCTGTCGCGGTTTAGTTTTGTACCGTTTGCCTTTTAGTGTGTGTGTATCGCTTATATATTTTCGTTTTCGATAGCCAGTTGGTTATTTTATGGGAAAGTAGCTGTCCTGTTGGCTTTCCGCTATTTATGCTTCCTTTAGTGTCTAGTAATTTCATGTTTGTGTTTCTTTCCCTTTGGTGTCTCTGATGAGTGTTGTGAGTTAATTCTATCGATTCCCGACCATTGTCTACACTTCTATTTTATTCTATCATTGTTCTCTGCAAGGATTTTGCTCCCGATTGTCGGACATTTTCCAGGGTATTTACACCGTCGTTTCTTCCAGTTTAGTGTCTGGTGTGTTGGTGATTCTTTCCCCCGTTTTGTATGTTGTTTCTTTCTGGTTACGTTTGGATTTTCTGAATCACAACCTGACTGACTCGATTTACACGTTTTCTAATTTGTGTACCTCTGTTATTCAGTTTTTCTACTTATTTCCTATGTGATTAGTATCGACGCTTGATCGCTTCTCTTTTCAAATGATCCTGTCGGATTTCGATTTACGGAAAGAATTCTGTTTGGTGACTTTTCTGAGTCGATTTAAGGCCCCTGTAGTCCTTGGGTTCCAACACCAATTTATGTGGCGGAGCACATTAAAGCACGCATTGTTTAACATAAATATTTATTTTTATGTTGGTAATCGATGTAATTTACCCAGTGTAATAAGTATAAACTGAATTTTACTTTATATCAAATGTAAAAAATAACATAAGCAACATTATTGACAACAATCAAACAAATAAACGTTTGCGGAAAACTTCATGGTTATTCCGTAAGAAGCGGATGGAAGGACGGACGCACAGACAAACTGACAAACAGACAGACAGACAAACAGACAGACAGATGTATGGATGGTTGGACTGATTTATGTTTAGCTTGTTTTGTACCATAACAACATTTGTTGAAATGGCTGTAAAAGAGATTGCAGGACTGTCAGTCTGATGTTATGTGTCAAACGCTCTGACATTTACATTTTGTGAACGGTAGCAATCCTGTTATACCAGACAGAAACCATACGACGGCATTTATATGAAAGGCCTCAGTTCTCAATCCTCAAAATATACGTTCGAAACAAACCCATAATTTATCCTAGTTACTCATTAGTTTAGTGTATCATTACGAAAACACGCCTACACAAATACATTGTAAATTTTAACATATAAAAAGACGAAATGACAAATTGTGACTTTTCTTATTTCTGCTCATGAACATAGAATGTGTGTACACGTTAGACCCCCCTCCCCCAACCTCATCGAGGCGGTTCTAACGAGTACCCACAATCTATATTTCAGAGCAGAAATACGAAAAATAAGGTTTACGCCCTGTAAACACTAGTTTTACTGTATAACATTGGGGTTAAAGAGGGTCAAAATTAAATAGGCGAGTTTTCGTGATGGATTGTAGTGAATGATAATATGGGCCTAATGGATAAGGGCGCTGATTCTCAGCCATTAGGGTTATTACCTCGGTCATTACAAAACCACGCCTATACAAATACAGTGACGCATTTATCGCCGAAAAAAAAACCTGAAAATTTTCAGATGAAAAATTGTGATATTTTTCTTATTTTTGCCCAAATATAGAGTGTGGGTACTCGTTAGAACCGCCTCGTCGAGGCGGTTCTTACGAGTACCAACAATCTATAGCTCAGAGCAGAAATAAGAAAAATAGGGTTTACCCCTGCATACCCCAGTTTTACTATATAAAAGTGGCGTTCGAGGGGGTCAAATTTATAAAGGCGTGTTTTCTTGATGGGCTCGAATTACATGTGAGACGCCAGTTTAGCAACGGAACGCCAGGTGTTTACGCCGAATTCGCCCACCCATCACGAAAACACGTATATATCATTTTGACCCTTGAGCCCACTTTTATATAGTAAAACTGGGATTTACAGGGGTAAAGTAGAAGTAAAACAAAGATCAGGAATCGATACAATTAACTTATTCCACCCATCAAAGACACCAAAGGGAAAGAAACACAAACATGAAGCAATCAGACCATAATGGAAACCTAAACAACGGAAGGCCACAAGGACAGTCACTCTCCCACAAAATGGCCAAATGGCCATCCAAAACAAAAAGACACAAGTGATACACACAGTAAGTAACAAACAACAACATAACGGGCCTCTGTGGCCTAGTGTGTGTGTGTGTGTGTGAATTCGGGTTTAACGTCGCTTTCAACAATTTTTCAGTCATATCACGACGGTGTCTGGTTGCGACAGGGAGCTCAGTGCTCACTTTTATAGTGCTGTCTCACTGAAGTATCATGTCCCAGACACATTACATGATACCACACCCAGTCACATTATCCTGACACTGGGTCGACCAGTCCTAGTTCTACCCCGTAAATCTGAGTGCCAAGCGAGGAGCAGCTAGTACCATTTTTAACGACTTTGGTATGTCGCGGCCCGGGATCGAACCCGTGACCTCCCGTTCCCCGGAGCGGACACTCTACCAACTGAGCTATCGGGGCCGGTCCCGTGGCCTAGTGGATAAGAGCGCTGACTCTTATTCATTAGGTCTCTCACCGCTGTGGTTCGAGCCTCGCTCGGTGCGCATGTGAGACGCCAAGTTCTGCAGCGGATGGTCAGGTGGTTTTTCTCCGGGTACTCCGGTTTTCGCCCACATATGATAAACGATCGGCTCGATATGAGTGAAATAATTTTGAAAGGGCCGTAAAACCAAAACCAAAAAAAAAAAAAAAAAAACATAAATAAACCGCCACAGAAGAACCGCATTGGAACGGTCTGTTGAAAGAATTTCACTGGGGGGGGGGGGCTTAAATCGATTTTACATGGCCATAATCCTCGCCCTTACCTCTGTCGCGGTTTACACTAATTTTGTTTAGTCCGCATGAACTCGTTAAACTCGTTTTTATTTAAAGTCTGTCCATCGTGTTATCAAGACTGTGTAATGAACACCCTTCTTTATATAGAGGAAACTACGGATTACAGGAGTATTTCATTATTCTATTCATGATTTTTGCTTCAAGACATAGAGTGTGGGTACTCACTGTGGCGGTCTAACGAGCAAACAGCCCCTATGTTTGGAGTATAATTCAGAAACATGTCACAATATACAAGTTTTAAGGGAAAAGACATTTGTACAGTCCTATAAGCACTATATCTGATGGATGCGTTTGTGTAAACAAAGAAGAGATCAACGCTTTACAATTAACACTTGTGCACTGAAAGGCCATCCTCAAATTCAATTAGAAAAACACATCCAATAAAGCTCGATTTACCACTTTATTCCTTTTTGTACCAAATGGAATCCTCTTTATATATAGCAGGAGTCCATTTCAATATTTAGGGTGTCAGGTTGTGTTTTCATCAAACTTTATTCCGAAAATGGCTGAACTTTCTGCAAATAGTGTAGGTCCTGATCAGACGCCGCGTTCTGCGACGTCTGATCTGGGTCTGCACTGTTTGCCAGGGTACCCGTTTAGGGGTTTCCAGTCTGAAACGGTTAAAGACAAAAGAAAAAAGATACAACTTCAATATCTGTTCAAAAGGCAATTAAAGGGGCCCGCGGTCTTGAGGTTTAAAATACAATTAAATGCGCCAGATCAGTAGAGAACATGTTTGCCCTGCTATATTTATAAAGTCACGTGTAATAACACATGGTAACTGACACGTCACAGAAAATGGACAGATTTGTAACCATCAATGTCCACATCGTAGAATATTTCGTTTGTGTTGGAATATCCGGAAATAAGTGATCATAATCAAAACTCAACTGTTTCAGTTCATTTTGTTGAGCTGGCTCTAGTTATGACAGTTTTCTGCTCAAGATTCTTCAGAATGTCAGAATTCTGTGAGTGAGTGTTTGTGTTTTACGTCCCACCAACAGCTAAGGTTATACGGAGACGGGACCTCGTTTAAAGACTCATCCGAAAGTCTGGAGAAGCCCGGGATCGATCCTGCGATCCCAAGTTTACAAGGCGAGTAGCGTAACCACTACACCACGGAGCGGAGACTTTTGTCAGAATTCTGTAGTTTCGATGGTGTGGAATCAGATGTCATTGAATTAGGCCTAAAAATAGCCGTGTTTCCGCTTACCCCATTACGAAGACACGCCTACACAAATACATTGTACATTTTACTACCAAAAAATGAAAATTATCAGATGTTCTAACAAGTACCCACATTATATGTTTTTGAGCAGAAATAAAAAAAAATAATGTATACCCCTGCAAACCCCAGTTTTACTAAATAAAAGTGGTATTTAAGGGGGTTAAATTTATATAGGCGTGTTTTTGTGATGCCGACCGACCCTGTTTCAGACCCTCCAACTCTACTATTTTTATCAATAAAAGAACAAAATAAAAATTAAAATACCGACCCTACCATTTTCAATTTCAATCCCTACCAAGCTTAAGTGTCGTCTTTGCATTTTCCCGTAGTACATGTAATTTCGCGTTTTAAGTACATTTTTGTAGTTTAAGGCATTTAGTACCTTCTAAAATACAGAGCTGACATTTTGAGCATCTAAAATGAATTATGATATTCAGTGCAAGTCTCAACATAACAATTTTATTAACACAAAACATTTACAAAAACCGAAACACATAACTAATACCGGCCCGACTTGGCCACTTCAAGGCGGTTCTTCTGTCGCGGTATATTTTTGTTTTGGTTTATGTCTTTGAGTGTGTGTATCGCTTATATTCTTTTGTTTTGGATAGCCAGTTGGCCATTTTGTGGGATAGTGACTGTCCTTTTGGCTTTCCGCTATTGATGTTTCCATAAAAATCTATTTATTTCATGTGTGTGGGAGCTGTGGGTTAATTGTATCGATTCTTGATCAAAGCCTTAACTTCTATTTTATAGTGTTCAATGGCTAGTTTATTCATAACTGGTTGAAAATTTCCATACATAAAATTTGAAACGTGGTCTAACTGAATAGTTTTGGGAAGACCAACAAATGTGAAAAGCTTCACTTAAAGTTTTAACAGTTGCCTTAAATTTGATATTCTATGTGAAATGGCTTCACGAAAACGTGTGGACGCACACATAATAGTCAAAAGATATTTAGTAACTAGACTTGGTTCTGTACAAAGGACCTACACAGTCTATAAAATATTACTGAAAGGTTCGTCGAATGCAGATATTTGCTGCAACTGAGCCTTAGGTATAATCTGATTCGGTTTTCCTACAGTTTGGAATACATGTATGGCAGGACTTACAATGTTTAGAAAAAAAAAACGGATTTTAACGATGGGCAATACAAATGATTACGAATCTTGTGATAGGTCTTATTTACGTCTAGATAGCCCGAAATGGTAGTTACATGTGCCAAATTCAATATTTCGGGACGATAAAGCCGCGGAACTACTATCTGGGGCCAGTTGTTCAAAGCATCTTTAGCTTAACGAGCTCGTTAGTGGTCATATTGTTAACTCTTTTAGAATGTACAATATCAAAATTTGGTATTTTTGCTGAAAAAATGGCAGCATATTTGCTATATTTAATGATCAAAATTTTAACGATACGTTACCTAACGACGTCGTTAGTTTTGAACAACTGGCCCCTGGTGGCTAACAGTCCACTCATCATCTGCTAAGGCATCTGGCGGACGCTATTTCCTCATTTAAATGACGTTGTTGTTGACATAATCACAGACCGAAACCTGAGATACTTCTTAACCATCGAAAGGTCTTTCAAATAAAGGCGAAAATTCAGGTCCCTTGTGCTGTACTATAGAAAAATGGGACCCGGACAGTCTATCATGACGTAGCTTTATTTTTTTTTTTTTGTGTTGGAGTTTAACGGCCCATGTAACACTATTTTAAGTCATTTTTGAGCCGGTCAGTTTACCTATCCACATATTCATTGACAGTCTTATACGTAAGCGGTTAACCAGTAGAGTGCACATTCTTTCGCCAGAAACTGATAACTGCCCTTCTTGAATAAGCGAAAGGGAGTGATGACCGTAGAAAAAATTTCATGATCAATCTCCACGAAAGAATGTTGCCGACCCCGGCAGGTATCGAACCCGCGTCCTCCTGATTACCAGTCAGACGCGCATCCGACTGAGCCACCGCGACAGGCATCATGACGTAGCTAGATCAAGGGATGGGTGATTCTCATGAAGTCTGCCTGTATGTCAGGCAGGCTTGAAGACAGACACCTTGTTATCTCGTCTTTACACAATTGACCCAAAAAGGTGTCAGTTAAGTCAAAATCCTGTTTCCTGTTGGTCTGCTCAGCCTTACGTGTCATAGCTATTGTGACTGCTCAAGACGGATAAAGATCTGGAATTTCCTGCTCAATTGGGATCAAGTGGTTGATCAATGCAAGGATTGGAAGTCAAAAGTGTGTTTGCCACAACTTATCTCCAGTCATTACCTAACACTAAATGAACCGCATTATATTTTGAACTCCTTTAAAAGGTAAAAAAAGATTTGATAAAATGTAAAGAAGGGTCTAATACCAACAGCCACCAAACCAGATACCAGGTATGATGACAAATAATCGTTATGAAGCGGAACATAAAAATACCCCCTTTCCACACCCTGACTATGGTCATTTTAGTCCAAAGAAGTCTTCGTAGAAAAAGGCAGGGTATCTGCTAGAAAAAAGAAATTGAGCTCAGGTATCTCGTAAAATGTAAATAGCAGTAGGATGGACATAACTGTCACCATTTTATGACTCAAAACAGAACTGAAGGCAATGATCAGTAATCGATAAAATTAACAATTAATGATTTGTCTTTGAGTGTGTGTATCGCTTATACCTTTTTATTTTGGATAAGCAATAGGTCATTATGTGTGAAAGTAACTGTCTTTTTGGCTTTCAACTGTTTCCATTAGAATCCAGTTATTTATTGTTTGTGTTTCTTTCCCTTTGGTGTCTCTGGTCCATTTTACGTGGTCACAATCCTCGCCCTTACTTCCGTCGCGATTAACACAAATAATTTGTTCAGTCCGCATGAAGGCCTCCTAACTCATCAGTGCAACATCTCCGTGAACACAAAAATCAAACAACCACAGAGATGAAACAACGGTGAGGACTCGACAGCAAGAAACCACTGAAATGCTGGGGCAAAAGAAAACCAACAGTTAGACTCCGATGGGCCCGACCAGAGACAGAGCATCAGGTACCAACAAACATAAGCCTTTACGCTGGAACCGTCATAGAATCTGAGGCCTGACCCACCGGCGTGCAATTAAAGAGGGAAGCAAAGTTGTCAACCGTGATTGGGTTAACTACCATGCATGCAGTCTGTCGTATAACATTTATATTGTACCCAATCGTTTTATATCGAATAATTATTTTACGAAGTTGGGTGCTGAAGTCATTGCGGGTATATATTTTTCTGAATTTATATACTAAGTCACCATAAAATTCGGGTTCCGATAGACCTTGTTGCGGAAGAGATTTAAGTCCAATATTGAATTTTGAAATTAAATCAGAATGGCGTCTATAAAATTTTGAAAAGGCTTTGCGTAGTTTATGGTATCGATAACCCTGATTAAGAACTTCAGCCGTTAACAATTTATTACGAGTGTTGAAGTCAGTTATATGAATACACACTCTGGCAAATCGAATTAATTGCGAAATATAAATGCCGTAGTATGGCGCACGAGGAACATCACCATCCAAAAAAAGGAAAATTTACAAACTAAACATCAAAATCATCACGTTTATCATGAATTTTGCAAGAAACAAACCAACCTGCAATAGATAGATGTCAATCCAAAAACGAGGCCTCGGTATCAGAAAAATTTGCTTTATTTAATCGAAGTTCTAGTGGGTGTTTGAGGGGGATGATAAATTATTTGACTGATCAAACGGTCAAAATAGGTATTATCAATTTTAAAAAATCATCCAAATATCTAGAAGTGGAGCTAAAAGCTTCAATGATTTCAGATTGGTTTTTCAGCAGAAAGGGACACCATGAAATCTCTCTCATAACAAAACAAAAACAGATCAGCCACAAGTGGTGCACAATTAGTACACATCATAATACCAACAACTTGTCTAAATAACATGGGCATGGTCATTTTTTTAAGTTAGTCATAGTTCAAGGTCAAGGTCAAAGGTCAAGATTTTTGTTTCAGTGGGAAGCCCTTGACGCAAGGAACTTACATGCCAAATATGAAGGTTCTATCTTAAACGGCCCAAAAGTTTTGAACAATAAAAATTATTTAAAGTAGGTCATAGGTCAAGGTCACAGGTAAAAAAGTTTGCATGAAAGTAAAGCTCTTGTCATAAGGAACCCAAATGTGAACGTTCTTATCTTAAACGGTTAAAAAGTTATGAACAATTTTATCTTTTCTTTTTCTTTTAAGTAGGCCAAAGGCCAAGGTCATGGTCAAATTTTTTATCACAGGGAACCTACATGCCAAATATGAAGGCTCTATCCGAAACTGTTCTGAAGTTATGACCAAAATGTTATTTTTTCTTTTAAGTAGGTCAAGGTCACAGGTCAAAAATTTTGTATGGATGTAAAACACTTGTCACAAGGAACCTACATTCCAAATTTGAAGGCTCAGACGGTTCAAAAGTTATGACTTTTGTTAACTTTTTCTTTTTCGTAGGTCAAAGGTCAAGATCACAGGTAAAAAATGCAAAGCTTTTGTCACAAGGACCTACATGTAAAATATGAAGGCTCTATCTCAAACGGTTCAAAAGTTATGACCAAATGTTATTTTTTATTTTAAGTAGGTAAAAGGTCAAGGTCAAGGTCACAGGTCTTTTTTTTCAAATAAATGTAAAGCTTTTGTCACAAGGAACATACATGCCAAATATGATGACTGTATCTCGAGCGGTTTAAAAGTTACGACCAATATTTTTTTAAGTAGGTCAAAGGTCAAGGGCACATGTCCATTTTTGCAAGAATGTGAAGCTCTTGTCAAAAGAAACCTTCATGGCAAATAAGAGTGCTCTATCTGATTTCTACCTGATCTTTAGAAGACTTTGTCGCAATATTTTATCACATGTTTTTTGATGGCAGTAAAACATGAAGTTAATAATTTGGAGAGTTCAGTGGTGGTACAAGAGTTTGAATTTGCAATTAACCGTGCTTTTTTATGGTCTTTTATGAAGTTTAGGTAACCAATATAACGTAGGAAGTTTGTCCTGGCCTTCTGTAACACAAACAGCAAACTTGGTGGCTGAACGACAAATGTGGTCATCAACTAAAGCCCTCTATACAGCTAAAGGCCTGTTCACAGGATAAGGCCTGTTCACAAATGAGACTTTTCATTTGTCTAAATCGCGACGGAAGTAAGGGCGAGGATTGTGGCCACGTAAAATCGGGTTAATACCCCACCAGGTGGATTTCGTTTCACCGACGGTTCCAAGGCGGTTCTTCTTTGTCGCGGTTTATTTTTGGTGTGGTTTGTCTTTGAGTGTGTGTATCAGTGATATTATTTTGTTTTGGATAGCCAATTGGCCTTTCTGTGAGGAAGTGACTGGCCTTTTGGCTTTCCGCTGTTGATGTTTCCATTAGGGTCTAGTTGTTTCATGTTTTTGTTTTTTTCCCTTTGGTGTCTGTGGTGGGGGCTGTGGGTTAATTGTATCGTTTCTGATCGTTGCCGTCACTTAGATTTTTTATTTTCTAAGCAGAACATAATTGTTTACCTAACGAGAAGCTTCCTTTGAAGTTTAAGCCTGTTATCGTCAAAAAAAAAGACTTAATGTCTGAATTTTTGCACCGTTTGAATTCATTAACAAGATCAAGCTATCCAAGTTTTTTTTCTGATCAGTGCCTACTTTTTAGAAGATCACCACCTATCAAATAATTGTTTTTTGGCTCGAGCAAATTCTGCATGAGTCTGGGAAATTTCTTTTTTACAATTCCTAAATTTTGCCTTTAAACCTCAGGGACCAACTCTTATGCCTTTTGAAAACGTTCGTTTACTGAATCATAGACTGAGCTTTGCTTTAAAGTTAGCTGTGTGTAAATGTCTCTGTAAAAGCAATGTCAAATGCTCTTTCGGCCATTTTAAATTTTGAGCTCCTTTCTCAAAATGCAAAAACTACTATGCAACTTCTTTTTCTTGAAAGTAGTTTAGGTCGTAGTACCAAAGCGTTAATTCAAAATTAAAGCATAGACAAATGGCAAATATCAATCTTCAGATCAACATACATGTAAATGGACTCCAGAAGAGCGTAATCAGGCGTCCTAGGACAGTAAGCATTACTTGGTAAGCAAGCTTCGCCCACCATGAAAAGGAGGAACTAATCTGATGTGAAACATCCAAGTAACTGCCAGAGTCTAAAACGAGTGTAAGTGTTTCCGTGTCCTGACTCCGGAGTTCAAATTCTATCATTTTTAATTGAAATTGCCATTTTTCTCTTTCTATATCCAGACTTCTTTTTCCACATTTTTCTATGTGAATACGCTCCTCAATTTCCCTTTGTTTTTCTTTCTCTCTTTCTTCGATTTCTAATATTCCCACCTCCATTTATCTCAGCAATTCTCTTTCTTTTTCTGTCTTTTTTAATTACTTTTCTTTCTGAATGCGTTCTTCTATTTATAATCTTAACTTCTCTAATTCAAGGTGCCTTCGAATTTCAATTTGTCTCATTTGCAATTCAGTGTGCAAAATTATAATGCGAGACAAAAAAAGCGAAGCAGCGCCGTTGATGTCGTGTCAGAAGATTTATTTTGAGACCTCTTAATGGTCAGGTAACATCGCGTGGGTCAATTTATTATTTAAATTGAAGAATGATCAACAGTAGACCCCCAGTAGGTAGATATTGGATTTTTTTCCTGTACGTGTACCAAGAATGTAAATATACTCATGAAGTATTATTCTGCTATTCGTCTGAAACCTCGACAAAGAACTCAAACGGTAATTCTTACACGGCACGGGTAAATGAACGTATGAACGTGAATGCGATAAATTTTGCACAACAAATAACTGGATGGAAACGCATAACATTTTACGACGCCACTTGAAGTCTCCCTGGCGTAATACTGTTTAACGTCACCAAAAGATCAAAGGTGTAGGTTTGGAGCATTGTAAGGAACGAACAATAGTGTAGATTTTTTAATGTATTTAATTTCTTTAACTCCATCTAAAGATATTTAGATAATCTTTTGAATATAGTTAACTTCCGTTTTAGATGGTGATGTTTCTTGTTGGCTGTCTTACGGTGTTTATATTTCGCAGCTTATTTGCTTCGCAAGAGTGTCAAGTCATGCACTGATTTTAACGCTCGTAATCAAAGTTTAACTGCTAAATCGCAACATCAGGGATATCGATTTCATAAACTTCGGAAAGTATTTCCTACTATCAATTAATTTCTAAATTTAAGGCTCTGTTAAATAGGCTTTTGCTGCAGCCTGAGGTATTTTGGCGACATCATATATAATTAAGAAAAAAAAAGGCACACCTAATTTTTCGGAACAATTTTAGAATGTTATTAAACGTGACAAACTCATACAACATAATATAAATTCCGTTCATAAGTCTGCATGCATTGTGTTTGACCAAATCACGGTCAGACATTATGCTTTCGTCTTTAATTGCACGCCGATGAATCGGGGGTTCAGACTCCATGGTCGCTTTGGCTTAAATCTAATTATTAATTGGTCGGAGCCGGAACTTTTATGTCTGTCGCTTGGTCCCACGGGGTTCAACTGTTGGTTTTCTTTGGCTCCAGTGTTCCTGTGGCGTTGCACCCGATGGCTCAGCGCGTTTTACTATCAAGTCCTCATCCTTGTGGCAACTTGGCTTTAATTGTGATTTCTGTGTTTACCGAGTCGATTCACTTTAGACGGATCAAACAAATCCTGTGCATGGTTGAACTACAGGATGAGAGTTCGGATCCCGTAAAGTTGACTTAAACCCACCAGTAATTTTACTGACAGTCCCAAGTCGGTTCTTTTGCTGTTGTTCCTTCAGGTTTTGTGTTGGTGGTTCTGATTCTTTCACTAATCATATATGTTGTTACGATTCAGATGCTCCCCTCCCTTTTTTTGGTTGTTCATTATTAGTTACGTTTGTCCTTCTAGTTTAATGTTTGTCATTTTGGTGATTCTGATTCTTTCCCCCATTATGTATTTTGCTCCTTTTAAGTTCGGTTTGGATATTCTGGGTCAGCACTTGTTTGGGAAACAGCTGCTGACTCGGTTTACCTGTCGTCCGTTTTGTTTACTAGCGTCTCTACATGTTTCGCCTTCTTTCGGGAAGAATTTGTGATCTGATTGTATCAGTTCCTGTTCGTTTCTCTTTATAATATGCGTCAAAATAGATCAGTTCTAGTGTATTAATTGTTGAATAACTCAGCGTACGTGTATATAACATTTTGTGGGTCTGTTATACGAAGAACCACACGCTCTTGATTTGTGATCTGATCTACTTTACAACTGACCACCGAACTGTGATTTATCACTCAATAATATTAAGCTGATAGAGCTGATCTAGTTCTAAGATAATTTAACAGCCTTGTATTAAACAATATTTTATTTTACTTCAATATACAATTTGACAAGCATATTGCAAGCAAATGTGAGCAAAATTTGACACAAAGCACTGTGGCTTATATGTGTGATCTCCTGGAGCTTTCACATGAGAAAATGTTCCATAACATCCTCGTCACGCCAACAAGTCAGGTGACATGAACATTCCTAAACCCCACTTTATATAGAGGAAACAGGGCTCCACGGGGTATACACTACTTTTTTATTTCTGCACCAAGACATAGGTTGTGGATACTCGTTAGAACCGCCTCATTAAACCCTTTAAAAATCTTCTCGTCTGAAACCAGAAGGCCCAGGTCTTTAATGTTTGTTATAAAGCTTCATCTAATGAATCTCTACCGTGAATGTTCGATAATAGCCCTGGGGTCAAACATGGTGTCCACTGGTTTAAAATCAACTTATATAGGGGGACCCTTTACAAATCTTCGTGTTTGAGACCAGAAGGCCCAGGCTTTTGATATTTGGTATGAAGCTTCATCTGGTGAAACAATGATTGTTCAAATTATATCCCTGGGCCAAATGTGGCCCTGCCCAAGGGCCCACTGGTTTTACATAGGATTATATATTGAAGACCTCTGCAAATCTTCTTCTCTTAAATCACAAGGTCCAGATCTTTGCTATTTTGACATGAATCTTCATCTAGCGGTTGATAAAATTATAGCTCGTGGGCCAAAAATGGTATCGTCTCGGGGTACACCGTTTTTACATAGACTTATGTAGGGGAAATATTTAAAAATCTTCTTGTCTGAAACCAGTAGGCAATAGTCTTTGATATTTGGTATGAGCTTCATCTAATGGCCCTCTACCACAATTGTTCAAATTATATCACCGGGGCCAAAAATGGACCTCCCCCGGAGCCCATTGGTTTTATATAGAGCATTGTTAGTTAGAGTGAGCTGGTTCATTTCTGTCTGGTATACTAGGACCTGAACCTCAAAGTCCACAAGGTGGCCAGATAGCGACATTCAATTCAGCTCTGTATTGTCAAAGGGAACCACCAACTCAAAGGTCTGATTCCAAGACCCAACCACCCCTACCTAGAAGCATTGCAGTAGAACTTCGATGGCTCGAACAACGATGGCTCGTTTACCATGAATGAGTCGAACCCATTCTTGACCCCCTAGCGAAATCCTCTACATAAGAACTAGTGGGGGATAATTAAGGAGATTTTAGCCTCGATGAGGCGATTCTAATGAGTACACACAGCATACATATTCATTATGGAACACCGAAAATATGTCTATAAGTATCTCGTTATACCTCCTGGCAGTAACCCTCAGTGGCTCGAATTCCCCCTGTCTCGAACGGATTTTAGAGGCTCAAAGGTGTTCGAGCTATTGAAGTTCGACTGTATATGTTAGGCTGGGCCGGTTCATCCCTGTCCGCTGCATTGTTATCTGGCCCCTAATATCTACAAGGTGCCCAGACAGTGACATACAAATCAGCTCTTTATTTTCAAATGGAATCGAAGACTCATAAGTCAACTGCTCCCCCGCCGCCCCCTTGTCACCACGTGACATTGTAAGACATTGTAAGTAAGACTGATTCGTCTCCTTCTAATGCACCAGGTAGTGACATTCAAGTCAGCTCTGTATTGTCAAAGGGACAAAGGAAACCACCGAGTCATAAGTCTATCTTCTGATTCCAAGCCCCCCATCCCCTTCCCCTTGTCACCTAGAAGTATTGTATATTAGGCTGAGCCGGTTCATCTCTGTCTGGTGCACTATGATCTGATCCCCATTGTCCACAAGGTGCCCAGACAGTGACATACAAGTCAGCTCTGTATTGCCAAAGGGAACCACTGACTCATAAGTCAAGCTTCTTGTGCCGACCATTGCCACCAGGTTACATTACAAGTAAGACTGATACGTCACCTTTGGTGCACTAGGACCTGACCCTCAATGACCACAAGGTGCTCAGATAGTATCATCCAAGTCAGCTCTATATTGTCAAAGAGGTAATGGGAACCACCAACTTATAAGTCTAACTTCTGTATCCAAGCCCCCAACCGCCCCCACTCCCCTTGTTACCTAGAAACATTGTATGTTAGACTGAACCGGTTCACATCTGTCTGGTGCACTAGGATCTGATCATCATTGTCCACAGTGTGCCAGACAGTGACATACAAGTCAGCTCTGTATTGTAAAATGGAACCACCGACTCCCAAGTCTAGCTTCTGATGTCAACTGCCCCCACCCGCCCCTTTGTCATCACATGACATTGTAAGTAAGACTGATCTCCTTCTGGTGCACTAAGACCTGACTCTTTACGTCCACAATGTCTCAAGATAATAACATAGAAGTCAGTTCTGTATTTTGAGAGGGAACCACCAACTCATAAGTCTAGCATCTTATACCAAATCAGGTCCCGTGCCCACCCCCACCACACACTCCGCTCACAACCCTTGTCACCACGAGGCATTGTAAATTGTAAGTTAGACCGAACAATGATCTTGGACTTGACTCCCAATATCCAGAACATGTCCAGATAGTAACATACAAATAAGCCTTTGCATAGTCAAAGGATAATATAATGTTATTAATCAAGACATTCCGTATTGGCCCAGGTACAGGTCCGAGGTCTGCTGCGTTGGCCCGAGGCCGAAGGCCGAGGGCCAATTCAGCTGACTGAGGACCTGTAACTGGGTCAATGCGAAATGACTTGATTAATGACAATTTTATTAATTGACACAATTAATACTACATGATTATCGATTTTTTTTACCTCACTTGACCTCAGTTAATATTGGTTGACCTGGTGTTAATACGGATGACCTCCGATCAATACAGGATAGTCAATTAATACTTTATGTTATAGTGACCCTCTGACAAAATTGCTCAAAATCGGTTCGCACCACTGAACACGATAGCCACCAAAACTGAAAATAAACACTCTATAAAATGTCTTCTACTCCTAAACTAAAAAAAAATATGTTCCTTTGGTCACTGTCAACCAAAATTACTCAAACCATCCACTACACCTTATATTACCTACCATTTTATCTGTGCAATAAGGATCAGGTGAGCGAGCCAGGGTCACTATGGCCCTCATGTTTCTAATTAGATGGTAATACATGATAAAAAGAGAAGATACGTGTTCAAGGAAAAGCCACAACCAAAGAATCAGGTCGTCATAGCATCCAGTGATTTGTTGGGTAATATATTATAGTTTGGAGTTCAGATGTACAAACGATCATATCACGAGCGCGTAGTGAGAGTGATATGTCTACTTACAAGTGATTCATATTAAACAATTCACACACTAGATGCTGATCTATGTCGATTCAAACACTAAAAATGGCAATAATTTTGTTGTTTCCTTCTCTAAACCTTTCGCCATTTAAAACATAGATTGTGGGCACTCGTTAGAACCGCCTCGATGAGGCGGTTCTAACGAGTACCTACAAACTTTTAAAACATAGATTGTGTGCACTCATTAGGACCGCCTCGATGAAGCGGTTCTAATGAGTACCTACAATCTCTGTTTTTCAGAAAAAGAAAAATATAGAACTTTTTCATCTTAAAATTTTCGTTTTTTGCGGCGGTAAAATTTACTCTGTATTGGTATAGGCGTGTATTCGTATTGTAGCATGAAACGAAAACAAGCTGTGTTTCGCTAATATATGCGATCCAATAAAATATCACTAGATGCGAAATCCATCACGAAAACGCACCTATATAATTTTGACCCTATCGGACCCCACTTTGTGTAGTTAAACTGGGGTTTGCAGGGGTAAACCTTATTTTGCTTATTTCTGCACTAAAACATATGTTGTGGGCACTCGTTAGAACCGCCTCGATTACGGGGCATCACGTGAACAAGTCCGTAAAAAGAAGACCTCCCTATACCCCACTCTATATAGAGAAAACTGGGGTTCACGGGGGTATACATTTTTTTCTTTCTTATTTTTGCTCCAAGACATAGGTTGTGGGTACTCGTTAGAACCGCCTCATTGAGGCGGTTTTAACGAGCACCCTCAACCTATGTTTGCAGTATTTATGGGAAAAGTCTCACAGATTTTCATCAGAAAAATGGTCTTTTTAAAGATGTGAGAAAATGCACTATGACGCACGGGTATGTTAACGTAATGGGTTCTAACAAGTACCTACAATCTCTGTTTTCAAAACTTAGAAAAATATAGAACTTTGTCATCTTAAAATGTTCGTTTTTTTTTTTTTGTTTTTTTTTTTTTTTTTTTTTCGGCGGTAAAATTTACTCTGTATTGGTAGCATGAAACGAATCCAAGCTGTGTTTCGCTAATATATGCGATCCAATAAAATATCACTAGATGCGAAATCGTTGAAAACGAAACGGAAGAGAATGGTTTCATTTTCTATGATAATGTATAATTAAGACTATATATTGAGATTAAAGTTTCCAATACAGTATACCTTTCAACTGGATTGTAAGTATTTTCTTAAACAACAGCCGTTGCAGAGAACGACAAATCATTTGTCATTTGTTTTGTCATGTCTGATGTGAATACTGGAAACTGTAAACAGAAGAACCGGATTTGATTTTCGATGGAGTATGCATTCAATATTGTTGGATTACGATAACGAGTGAGTGAGTGTTTCAGTTTTACGTCCCACCAACAACTAAGGTCATAATGAGACAGGACCTCGGTTTAAAGACTCATCCGAATGTCTGGAGAAGCCGGGGATCGATCCTGCGATCCCTGGTTTACAAGGCGAGTAGCGTAACCACTACACCACAGAGGCTTCTAATTATTACGATAACGAACCCGTTTGCTAAAACGGCACCTCTACTTTTACTAGAACTAGAATTTTTCAGATGAAAAAGTTTGATATTTTTTCTCATTTCAAGTTCAAATACAGATTGTGGGTGCTCGTTAAAACTGCCTCAACGAGACAGTTTTAACAAGTACCAACAATATATGCTTTGGAGCAAAAATAAGGAAAATAATGATTACCACTATAAACCATCACGTGAACAAGTCCGTGAAATAAAGATCCCAATAAACCCCACTCTATATCTTTATATAGAGAATACTAGTGTTTAAGAGGGGTAGACATTTCCTTATTTCAGCTCCAAGACAGGTTGTGTGTACTCGTTAGGCGGTTCTAATGTTCACCGAAAATTTGTGTCTGGAGTATAAAAATATCAGGCAGGTTCGTCAGAAACATCATGAAAACACGCCTGTATAAATTTGACTCCCTTAAACCCAACTTTTATATAGTAAAACTTGAGTTTTCAGTGGTATACATTATTATTCTTATTTCTGCTCTAAGATATAGATTGTGGGTATTCGTTAGAACCGCCTCGATGAGGCGGCTCTAACGAGTATCCACAATCTATATTTTGAGCAGCAATAAGACAAATATCCCAATTTTTCATCTTAAAATTTTCATTTTTTTTCGGCGATAAAGGTTACAATGTATTTGTGTAAGCGTGTTTTCGAAATGATAGGTCGTGGGTGCTCGTTAGAACCGCCTCATTGAGGCGGTTCTAACGAGTACCCACAACCTATGTCTTGGACAAAAGAAAAATACATATACCCCTGTAAACCCAAGTTTTCCGCATATAAAGTGGGGTTTAGTGGGGTGTTCATTTCACGGACTTGTTCACGTGATGATGTAAAGTGATGTTTAGGTAGGTGATCATTACACGTATTAGTTAACATGGTGTGATGAAATGAACAAGCATTGTATCAATACATATCTAAAACCAAAACGTTTATGGAAATGGTACAGTGAAAGCGTCTGAGTTTAATTATCAATTTTTCTACACAAAGTGCTAACTTTTTAACAGTTGAACTGAGACATCCGTTAGCGGCCGAACGCTTTCAAGGACATAATTATGGTGTTTTAGGGGCATCAAAAACAGAATGGCTAGCAAGCAAAATAATACTGAAGCGACAGAAGCGTACAGCTATTTTGGAACAATGCAAGTCCCGGATGATTTGTTAGGAGACAACTTTGAGCATAACGTTGGACAAGATCTCGAAACGTCGGAAGTACTTAATAACACGTTCAGGTTAGATGGCATACAGCTGAATTTTTCACAAATATCAGAAAACTTGTCCAGTGTGAACAATATTACAGTTCTACCACCATTGCCGCGGGAAATGACGTTTACCAGTGACGTTCTTATGTCAGTCATTGCATATTCATGCTTGCTTGTAATCGCTGCTATTGGCAACTTGACCGTGTTTATTACCTTGTTCCGGATCCGACGAAGAAAATCGCGTATAAATAGTTTCATAATGCACCTGTGTATGGCTGACTTGATGGTTACATTTATAATGCTGCCTTTGGAAATCACTTGGCATATAACCGTTGCCTGGTATGCCGGGGACTTGGCCTGTCGAGTTTTAATGTTCTTTCGGGCATTTGGATTTTATTTGTCTTCGTTTGTCCTGGTGACCATATCTTTGGACCGTTATTTTTCAATCGTGCATCCACTCAGTATACATGACGCTAACAGTCGAGGAAGGCTATTTCTGATCTTTTCCTGGCTTCTCAGCACCGTAGCGAGCCTTCCCCAGGTAAGAACTTTAACATACAGTCGAACTTCAATGGCTCGAACACCTTTGGGACCACTTAAATATGTTCGAGACAGGAGTAGTTCGTTCAACTGCCAGGGGGCATAACGAGATACTATAGGACATCTTTTGGTGTTCTGTATTGAAAAATGTTTGCTGTTTGTACTCATTAGAATCGCCTCATTGAAAAATGTATGCTGTGTGTACTCATTAGAATCGCCTCATCGAGGCGATTCTAATGAGTACACAGAGCACACATTTTTCAATACAGAACACCGAAAATATCCTTAATCTTAACCTCCCTATTTCTTATGTAGAGAAATTCCCTAGGGCCTCAAGAACGGGTTCGACTCAGCCATGGTAACCGAGCCATCGGTGTTCGAGCCATCGAATTTCTACTGTATAATGGATAACTGACCATACCTGAAAATGATTGGCACTTTATACTGACCAATCATAAGAGTTCTGTTTTATAAACATAACTCTCAAACCTTTGACAAACAAATGCATACACATCCTCTCCTGTCTGAAGTCAATAGCAAACTGACTTTGCTTATTCTAGGTTCCAAGGAAGGTGGAAATTAAGGTTACACATGGTATGGTCAGTTGGTTTTTTAACTATTGTACGAAGTGGTCAGGTTTTGATACATCTAGTAGGCTATTTTGTAAATGGTTTCTTGGGAGGAATATGGTTCCTTTCAAATATCGGAAACAAGTCAGTGTAACGAACACAAATGACAAACCCCATCTTTTTGATTAGAAAAGTTGGGTTTACATCACGTGAAAAAATCCGTGAAGTGTACAGCCCTATAAACCCAATTTTGTATAGAGAATGGGGTAAACATTATGTTTCTACTTTTGTTCCAAGACATAGGTTGTGAGTACTCGTTAGAACCGCCTCAATAAGGCGGTTCTAACGACCACCCACAAGCTATGTTTGCAGTATAAAGAAAGAAAAAATATCACAGACTTTCATCCGAAAAGTAGCCATTTTGGAGATGTTAAAATGCACTATGCCATTACAATAACACACCCGTGCGACATATTGCATTTTTCACATCTCCAAATTGGCTACTGTTCTGATGAAAATCTGTGATATTTTTCTTATTTATACTGCTAACATAGGTTGTTGGTGCTTGTTAGAACCGCCTCTGATGCGGTGCCTCTGAAGCGGTTCTAACGGGTACCCACAACCTATGTCTTGGAGCAAAAATATACCCCCTTAAACCCCAGTTTTCTCTATATAAATTGGGGTTTTCATTTCACGGACTTTTTCACGTGATGCCGCAAGGGTGTGTTATCGCAATGTATGCCTGTGCGTTACTTTGTTATTTCAATTCCAAGATATTTGGTACTCATTAGGACAACTCAATAAGGTGGTTTAAACCAGTACCGACGGGCATAATAAAATGCCGCAGAATTTCACCAGATAAAGATCGACCAGTACATCCGGTCTTTCTGAAGTGGACTCGAATTTGGATACGTTACGTTTTGGCTCGTCTGTTCTTTCTAACTATTGTCG
Source organism: Lucinisca nassula (assembly GCA_963580285.1). Lineage (NCBI taxonomy): Eukaryota > Metazoa > Mollusca > Bivalvia > Lucinida > Lucinidae > Lucinisca > Lucinisca nassula. Next base: position 128,260,877 of record OY757018.1, on the reverse strand, counting down.
TCAGTCCGGCGTCTGCGTTGTCGTTGTGGTTCAGAAAAAATACTACACTTTGGCCATAACTTCAGAAACATTTGACCTGGCCTCACACCATCACAAGAGCTACATTCCAACCAAGGGCAGTAACTGTATTATTGATTTTTTGCTGAATTACGTCCCCTATTCTATTTTTGTCTCTGAAACACATTTCACCTCTAATCTGCTTATTTCAATATTATTAATAATAGAGCCTTCAAACTTTACACGGATGTTCCTTTGGACAAGGTCTTGTCATTGATACCAAACTTTGTGACCTGTGACCTTGAACACTGAACTTTGACCCATTTTCAAAAAGCATTTACCCTAGCCTCATGAAACTTGACACAGGATCTGTATGATCAAAAGACCTACATTCTCAACAAGTTCCATATCTCTATAATGTAATTTAACTGACTTATCTCCCTTTGTGACATGCGAAAAAACGTCCGTTTCAAAAAAATGTTTTGGTTTCGCATTTAATGCCGTAAACAATACAGCTTTTATGAAGCTTTTGGACAAGCCCTTTCCATTGACTTTTGAACTAGTTTTTGTGTTCGAACATGTATTCTAACACAGCGCGCCTATATAGGCAATGCAAAATAACTGTGTTTTATTCTGCAACAAATCACAGCTCGGAAGAGCGTGACGTGTGACGTCATTAAAAACTTCAAATTTATGACGTCACTAGTCGATTTACTTGACGTTAGACGGTGTAACGTCATTTTCTCGCATCGAAAACGTTAGAAAAGGATATAAATGCATGTGTTTCAGTCGATAATTTTAGCGGGATTTCTTCTAACAATGGCGAAAAGTTGTGAGATTTTGAAGGAAACAACAACATTATTGCCGATTCTCAGCGTGTTAGAATCGAAATAGATCAGCTCTAGCCAGTGATTTGTTGGGTAATAAATCACAGTTTGTCGGTCAGTTGTAAGTAGACAAATCACGCGCGCTACGCGCTCGTGATTTGTCTACTTTACAACTGACCTCCAAACTGTGATTTATTACACAACAAATCACAGTTAGAGCTGATCTATTTCTTAAACAAAAAATGAAACCTTTGCCATATTTCCAAAAGTATTTGGTCCAGCCTCATGAAACTTGGTACACATCTGTATCATCACACCAGCTACATTCTGGCTAAGTCTGTCATGCAGTTTGACTGACTGATCTCCCTTTATGACATACGAAAAAAAAAACAGACGAGCATTGCACCCGTTTACGCTGCTCTTCTTTAGTAAACTTTGAGTGCTGTCATACATGTAATCATCAATAGAATTGTAAATTGTGTTTTTTTTTCTGACGAGATTATTGCTGCTCATTATTTGCCAGCTCAATACGAAAACACGCTTATATACAAATACATTGTAAATTGTACTGCTGAAAAACGGAAGTTTTATGCTGAAAAATTGTTATATTTTTGTTATATCTGCTCAAAATATAAATTGGGGTATATGATAGAACCGCCTTATTGCGGCGGTTCTATCGAGTACCTACAATCTATATTTTATATATAAGAAAAATAAAATAAGATTTACCACTGTAAGCCCCAGTTTTATTATATGTATATAAAAGTGGAGTTCAAGGGGATCAAATTTATATAGCTGTGTTTTCGAGATGTATCAGCATTCGCAACGTTTGCATAAGTACATACGTACAAGTCTACAGAGTTGAAAGGGTTTGAAAATTGTATGCAGTAAAGCCTTACCGTGGCCTATATATGGGGGATACTTGGGAGGAGTGAGTGAGTGTTTGAGTTTTACATCCCACCAACAGCTAAGGTCATACGGAGACGGGACCTCGGTTTAAAGACTCATCCGAAAGTCTGGAGAAGCCCTGGAACGATCCTGCGATCCCAGCTTTACAAGGCGAGTAGCGTAACCCCTACACCACGGAGGCTTCTATTCTTAGGAGGAACATTACTTTATTATAGGTAGTTATTTTTAAACATAATGCAGCTGCTTAAAATCATCACGAAAAAAACGCCTATATAAGTTTGACCCCCTTGAACCCCACTTTTATAAAGTTCATTTGGTATCATTTTGAAAATAGAGTTCTGCTTAAGCCGGTGCTAGAGGGCTTGGCCGGTGTTGCACATTTCAGTACTGGCCATGAACAGACTCAATAAAACCGAGTCTGCTATTTTCTTTTATTTGCTGTATTCCTTGCTTCCAAAGGATCTAACTTCAGAACTTATTTACAGGGTAAACCTTATTTTTCTTACTTTTGCTCTAAAATATAGATTGTTGGTACTCGTTAGAACCGCCTCAATATCTAAAATATAGATTATAAGAAAAAAAAAATCAATTTCTCATCTTAAAATCTTCATTTTTTCGGGGGTAAAATTAACACTGCATTTGTATAGGCGTGTTGTCGTAATGTATGGAATCTAGAGCTATTGAAAGAATTCCTAAGACAATAAAGAGTTAGTTCGAATTAGCCAAGGTAAACGAGTCATCTGTATTAGAGATATTGAAGTTTCAAGTGTATCACTTCATATTCTAGGTCTAGGTTTCGCACGTGACGCTTTGCGTCTCATATGGTGCGTCAAATCTGATAGAATCTGCTGCACGTGATACAGTGCGAAAGAGCACGTTTCCAAAAAGTAAATATACATATTTTGCACATTTATGATAATACTCTTGTTCTTACGTAATATGCCGCAACTCTGACGTTGCTTCTGCGTTATTCAAGGCGGACAATCATGTGATTCACATATGATAATCCCACTCATGTGATTCACATATGATAATCTCACTCGGCCCCCGCCCAAAGGGGCTAGAAGAAATATATGGGCTGCATGATGCTTCCACGCAGAGCTGAATCCGGCCCGCACACTAGTACTGGTAAAGTAGAAGTAAAACAAAGATCAGGAATTGATACAATTAACTTACTCCATCCATAAAAGACACCAAAGGGAAAGAACTACAAACATTAAGCGACCAGACCATAATGGAAACCTAAACAAAGGAGGGCCATATGGACAGTTACTTTCCCACAAAATGGCCATATGGCCATCCAAAACCAAAAGACACAAGCGATACACACAGTAAGTAACAAACAACAACATAAATAAATCGCCACAGAAGAGCCGCCTTGGAACGGTCAGTGGAAGATTTCCACCGGGGGGCCCAAATCGACCCCACGCGGCCACAATCCTCGCCCCCACTTCCGTCGCGACCTAGACAAACAATTTGTTCAGTCCGCATGAAGGCCTCCTAACTCATCAGTGCAACATCCCCGCGAACACAAAAATCAAATAACCACAGAGGTGAGACAACGGTGAGGACTCGACAGCAAGAAACCACTGAAATGCTGGAGCAAAAGAAAACCAACAGTTAGACTCCGATGGGCCCGACCAGAGACAGAGCATCAGGCACAACCGCTTAGAGGATCTAAGCCTGTCCAGGAACCGCGGTGCGAGGCGGACCGTTCATGCTGATAAACCCTAATGGTTTCATTGGGCGACAGGGCTTGGGGTGTCATTTCATCTCAATGTCGGGTAAAAGTTCCCCAAAATTGGAAGCAACGTCTCCAAAATGACCTTTACAGTGTTGACGGGGAAGTTAAACCTCAAATCAAACAATCATGATAATCTCACTAATATTTGTTGTTTTTCTGTGATGAGCATTGAGCCATCACTATGAGATTGCACCGGAATCAGAAGCACTTCTTTCCGCCATGCCATCTCTGGACAAAAATGCTCTAATTTGCTAGCAAATCTCGATAGAAATGCCCGGATGCTACTGGTGAGCATCATTTTTTTTTTACAAACAATGCCAGTACGTTTTGCAACTGTTTAGGTAGCAGAACCCTGTTTCCAGCCAGTGCACATGCACATGGGGAAAATTCTTCATAAGTAAGGGTAGGGATCAAATTCAGTGTCTAAATGATGTTTGGCAATTATGAAAGCAATATTTTGAATTCAGTGTATTGTTTTGTGTCATTGTGGAGAAATATGAATTAATTCATGGTCACATGACCTGGATATCGAGGTAGGTAACTAAAATACGACACTACTGCTGTGGGATATTTATCGTTACGCTTCCTGTTTCATACAGTGTGTAGACTGCATTTGGTTATTGCTAAAAAAGTAAACGGCTGGCAGGGGTCAATTTCTAGCCCCTTTCATTTTTGGTAGGTGTACAATAGAGCGAGGTCACGGGTTCGATCCCCGGCCGCGACATACCAAAGTCGTTAAGAATGGTACTAGCTGTTCCTCGCTTGGCACTCAGATTTACGGGGTAGAGCTAGGACTGGTCGACCCAGTGTCAGGATAATGTGACTGGGTGTGGTATCATGTAATGTGTCTGGGACATGATACTTCAGTGAGGCAGTTCTATAAAAGTGAGCATTGAGCTCCCTGTCGCAACAAGACACCGTCGTGATATGAATGAAAAATTGTTGAAAGCGACGTTAAACCCGAATTCACACACACAGTACAATAGAGCTGAATGCTGACAATTTTCTATGCAAATGCAATTTGTGCCAGGGCTTCCTTGATAACAGCAGAAAATGGTAAGAATTAGCAGCAGAAGTGGGCGGGTTAGGATTTGTTTACATAGCCACTACATTGGCTGTACAGTGTACAAGCTATAGAAACCAGCTTCAAATTATTCTGTGGCAAGTCACAGTGCAGAGAAAATACAAATGAGACAGGTTGCAAAGTGTATTATTTGTTACGGATCAAAACACTTCGTCCGCTGCGCTTCCGAGTCTCGCCAACAGCTTGGAATAGTGGTTTGCTACCTTTATATTATCTGTAAATAGGTGATAGTCCGTGCTTGTTTCAGCAATTCAGAACAATGATTATTAGCAGAAAATTCAGGGAAACCCAAAATGATAGCAGTCACACCGCGTGATAAGTGTCACTGAATATCACAAAAATTGATACATGTATACGTGTATATATAGGTTTAACACTCCTCGAACACTTGATATTAACTTACATGTTCTATGTTTGTTGAACAAAAATGGCACAACCATAAGCACATACAAAATGATGAGCCCCCTGGAAAAATCTCACAACGCTACAAATGAAATAATCAAGGTTAGAACCGCCGCCTTAGGACGGACAACATCGGGAACCACTTGAGAGTTTAAATCGATTAAGGGGCCCAAACTTCGCTATAGGCTAACGCAGAATAATACACTTTCTGTTGGTACTTTACAGACTTTCGGATGAGTCTTTAAACCGAGGTCCCGTCTCCGTATGACCTTAGCTGTTGGTGAGACCTAAAACTCAAACACACTCACTCTGTTTATACTTTACATAGTATACGTTGGTTGAAGTTACTTTTCCGCTCTCTGACAATGTATATTTTCCCACAGTCTTACAATGTAGTTCATGTTGCCTTAAAGTATCTTTTATTTTAATGTGGTACCACATGCGCGGCACACTAATCTCCGATGACTCTCTAAAAACAACAGTGAAACCTAAAACTCGGTTTAAACAATTGCTGGTGTATAATTATAATGATGTAACAAGTATCATGTCATTAAAATTGAGACCACTCTTTTCGCCGAAAAAAAACTAAAATGTTGGATAAAAAATTGTGCTCAAAATATAGATTGTGGGTACACGTTAGAACCGCCTCATTGAGGCGGTTCTAACGAGTACTCACTGTCTATATTTTAAAGCAGAAAAAGGAAATAAGATTTACACCTATAAACCCAAGATTTACTATGTAAAAGTGGGGAAAAGTGGGGTTCTAGTGGTGTGTGTGTGGGGGGGGGGGGGGGAGGGCGGTCAGAATTATATCGGTATGTTTTCGTGATGCAATAGCAACATGTTTTCTATGAATACAGAGAACCTGAAACTGGTGGGAAGCGGGATTAACTGGCTGAATTTCCTGCTCCAGTGGCAAATAGACGGAATAGAATTTAGTCGATCTGTTCATTTAATTAATGCCTGTGACATTGGCGTAGTGGTTATGCTACTCCCCTTGTAAACCAGAGATCGCAGGAATCGATCCCGGGCTTCTACAGACTTTCGGATGAGTCTTTAAACCGAGGTCCCGTCTCCCTTTGACATTAGCTGTTGGTGAGACGTAAAACTCAAACACTCACTCACTCACATTCAGTTTGTAATTTTTAAAATGCAGCTTCCCTCTGTAGTCTCGGACAAAACTGGCTACTTTTCCCTTTAAAAGAATTTACATATATGTTAAACACACACCCCAAATAAACTAATCAGCACGCAAATACCAAAATATCACGAAAACACGCCTATATAATTCTGACCCCTTGAACCCCACTTTTATATTGTAAAACTGGGCTATACAGGGGTAAAATCATATTTTTCTTATTTCTGCTCTAAATATAGATTTTGGGTACTCGTTAGAATCGCCTCAGTAAGGCGGTTCTAACGAGCACCCACAATCTATATTTTGAGCAGAAATAAGAAAAATCACAGTTTTTCATCTTACATTTTTCTTTTTTCGGCGGCAAAGTTTACAATGTATTTGTATAGGTGTTTTGTCATAAATCAAGCTTGTTCCAGGACTACGAGTATAACCATTCGTGAAATGGGCAAATTGTATGCGAGCTCAGTTTCGCCTGGATTTGTGCTTCTTTGGTGTCTCTGATGGGAGCTGTGGTTTAATTGTATCGATTTCTGATCATTGCCTTCATTTCTATTTTGGAGAAATAGATTGGGTTGCCTGGTCCTTCCACACAGCGGGAAACCGACCACACAGGAGTACTGGTAAACCACTTAAAGGGCCTAAGCCTGCCCATTCAAAGTGGAGCGAGCCGGACCGTACATGCATAAAAACCCTATTCTATTGTACTTGCGTATGTAACGCGACACCTGATTGGATAACGTCAAAATTTTGCGATGGTATATTCTACGATATACTGTCTGTCGTCATCGTGTAACGTCGCTTTCCATTGGTTGGTTTTTGGTTTTACGTAGCTCACTGCGCTTGTCATTTTAGGCAAAACGAATTTTTTAATCAAAATAAGTGAATTAGTGCATTAGAATGGGGATAACGACGGTATTGAAAATTGTCATTGATGGGGGTAAATCGTCGGTTTTACGGTCGCAAATTCTGTCGTCGTAAAACGAAATTTCCGACCGTAAAACCGCCTACTTACCGCCCCAAAAGACATTTTTCGATACAGTGATCCCCCTAAGTGTTTTCATTGGGCGACAGGACTTGGGTTATCATTTCAGCTCAATGTCGGATGAAAGTCCCACAAAATTGGAAGAAACATCTCAAAATGACCTAGATAGTGGTGACGGGGACGTTAACCTCAATTCAAGCAAATCGTATCATACATCATGACTCTTATCATAAAAAGGTTTCCGTTCTTCTCTGCCAATATCAATAAATGAAACAAGAAACTGTCAACAACATTTTATACAATAATCATTACGATAACACATCCGTGCGATATAGTGAATTTTTTCACATCTCCAAAATTGCTAGTTTTCTGATGAAAATCCTTGATATTTTTCTTATAAATGCTTAAAACATAGGTTGAGGGTGCTCGTTAGAACCGCCTCATTGAGGCGGTTCTAACGAGTACCCACAACCTATGTCTTGGAGCAGAAATAAGAAAAATAATGAATACCCCCGTAAACCCCAGTTTTCTCTATATAAAGTGGGGTTTAAGGGGGTCTTCATTTCACGGACTTGTTCACGTGATGGCATTCATTATCCATTGCAGATTGTGTCTTGACAAAAACCATTCAAAGCGGCATGTTCTGACAAATGCACTGTAAACTTTACCGCTTTTAAGATGAAAAAGTGTGCTATTTTTTCTTATTTCTACTCAAAATACAGATTGTGGGTACTCGTTAGAACAGCCTCATCGAGGCTGTTCTAACGAGTACCCACATTCTTTATTTTAGTGCAGAAATAAGAAAAATAGGTATACTTTAAACCCCATTTTTACAATTTAAAAGTAGGGTTCAAGGGGGTCAAAAATATATACATGTAGGAGTGTTTTCGTGATGGTGTGGTTTCTATTGTGCTAAAACACAAATTTCGGAGAAACATTTGGGGCAAACCCTATGTTTTTTTTGTTTGTTTTTAGCTCACCAGAGCCGAAGGCTCCGGGGGAGCTTATAGGATAGGCATTTGTCCGTCGTCGTCGTCGTCGGCGTCGTCGTCGTCGTCGGCGTCTGCGTCGTCGTCAACACTTTCAAACATCTTCTTCTCTGAAGCCACTGGACCGATTCAGCCCAAATTTTATCTGTAGCATCCTTGGGCTGGGGGATTGAAAGTTTGTGTTTTTTATGAAAATCGGCCCATTAGTTTGGTTGCTATAGCAACTTAGAGCTTCCATAGACTTATAATGGGGAAAATTGAAAAATGGCATTAACTGCCAAGCCTTTGCAGATATTGGAACAAAACTTTCATAGAAATGTTCCTTAAGCAATCTAGTATCTACCATATGATTTTAGGCCTACTGCTCAATTTTAATGGTTGCCATGGAAACCAAAATGCAAAAAATAGAAAAAAAAAATACTTAAAAAATCATCTCCTCAGAAACCGTATGCTCTATGAGGCTGAAAGTTTATGGAAATATTCACCATATTTGCCTTTACAGGTTTTGTGTTTTTTTATGAAATTCGGCTCTTTAGTTTGGTTGCTATGGCAACTTAGATTTTCCATAGACTTATAATGGGGAAAATTGAAAAATGGCATTAACTACAAAGCCTTTGCAGATATTTTGACAAAACTTTCATAGAAATGTTCCTTTAGTAAACTTCTCTCAGCCATATGCTTTTATGTCAACCTGGGGGTCCAGTAGGTTGTGCCGGGGCCATGCCCCGCCCCCAGTACTTCATAAAATGACTTATATCTCAGAAACCTTACAGATCCCCACCCCTAAACCATATATATTCTTGTTCCTATTGATAAGACGCATTCAGTGACACCAACCTGGAGGTCCTCCGGGATGTGCCGAGGCCATGCCCCACCCCCTCCACTTCATAAAAGGCCCAATATCTCGGAAACCATTCAGATCCCCACCCCTGAACCCTATATACTCTTGTTCCTAATGATAAGACGCATTCAGTGACATCAAACTGGGGGTCCCCCGGGATGTGCCGGGGCCATGTCCCGCCCCTCCATTTCATAAAAGGCCCAATATCTCGGAAACCTTACAGATCCCCACCCCTAAACCATATATATTCTTGCTCCTTATGATAAGAAGCATTCATTGACCCCAAATTGGGGGTCTTCCGGGGTGCGCCGGAGCCATGCCCCACCCCTTCACTTCACAAAAGGCCATATCTCTCAGAAACTGTTCAGATCCCCACCCCTAAACCATATATGTTCTTGTTCATTATGATGAGACACATTCAGTGACACCAACCTGGGGGTCCCCAGGGATGTGCTGGGGCCATGCCCCGCCCCCTCCATTTCATAATATCACAATATCTCGGAAACCTTACAGATCCCCACCCCTAAACCATATATATTCTTGTACCTTATGATAAGACACTTTCATTGACACCAACCTGGGGGTCTCCCTGGGCCTTGCCCCACCCCTGCACTTCACAAAAGGCCTTATATCTCAGAAACTGTTCAGAGCCCCACCCCTAAACCATATATATTCATCTTTCTTATGATAAGGCACATTCATTGACACCAGCTTGTGAGTCCCCGGGGCATGCCCGGGCCTTGCTCCACCGCTTGACTTCATTAAAAGCCACATATCTCAGAAATAGTTCAGATCCCCACCCCTAAACCATATATATTCTTGTTCCTTATGATAAGACTCATTCAGTCACACCAACTTGGGGGTCTCTTAGTGCTGAGGCAATGTGCCCCGCCCTTACACTTCAAAAAAGGCCATATATTTCAGAAACCATTCAAATCCCCACCCCATATTCATATATATTCTTGTTCCTTATTATTAGCACACCTACTGTAGGGGTGTCCGCAGGGGCCAGTCCTCTCCTTTCCACTTCATGAAAGGATATCTTGGAAACCGTTCAGATTCCCATCCCTAAACCATATATATACTTGGTCCTTATGATGAGACACATTTAGGGACAACAATCTTGGGCTTTCCTGGGAACGACAGGGCATGCTCCAACCCCTCCACTTATATCTCCAGCCATGCAGATCCCCACTGCTAAACCATATATATTCTTGTTCTTTGTGATAAGGCATATTTAGTGATACCAACCAGGGCTCCATTGGGTCCATGCCCCACCCCCTCTACTTCATAAAAGGCCTAATGTTTCATATACTGAGTCCACATTGATGCTCATTTGGATATGGGGGTTCATTTGGCAGATTAAAATGACATCATGTTAAAATACATGGCTGCAATTTGGCAGTGCCCACCTGAACTCTGGTGAGCATAGTGGCCCATGGGCCTCTTGTTTTTGTTTTCTTTTGGAAAACAGGATTTTTTGTAAAACAGGAGACAACAGCCCTGCATTACAATGGGGCTAATTTTTAAAGTCTGAAAGTTGTCGATGGGGCTCAATGAAATGGGCTTACCTGTACATTAATAAGTTGTTCACACCTGTTATAAAGAATAAAAAATACATATAAATGCATGTAGAGCACTTAATGTATGTAGCTCCCTCCGACACTCGTGTCGCTTTCGCAGACTACGTGTTGGAGAACTCTATAGCAGATGATGCGAATTCCACCAAGTATATGGTCAGAAGAACCGTCAGAAAGACGAAGAACAAACAATGGATGTGTATCATTTCACCGTGATTACAATGATCAGCTCTACACCCATTACCCCAGTATCTATCCTTTCACCGAAGTTGTAAACAATATACAAAGTACAACGTGAATGAGTAAGTGAGTGTTTGAGTTTTACGTCCCACCAACAGCTAAGGTCATACGGAGACGGGACCTCGGTTTAAAGACTCATCCGAAAGTCTGGAGAAGCCCGGGGTCGATCCTGCGATCCCTGGTTTACAAGGCGAGTAGCGTAACCACTACACGACGAAGGCTTCTAACAGAGTACAACGTACATTAGAATGAGAACACTTAAAGTGTAAATACCAAAACTGCAGCAATATCACAAATTTCAGGCTGGTGAAATATTTGTGAAAAAGTATTGGATATAAATTCAGGGCAAGAACGGTTAACTTTAATGTACGAGGGTAGGCTGAAAAGTTCCGAGCCTGACAAAGAAGTAGGCATAGAAGAGCCATGGAATTTTGTATTCATCAAATCCAAACCTTTATTACTTGATTTGACTCAAATGAGTTCAAGTTTACTTGCAATAACGTAGAAATTCTAGACTTTGAAAATTGATACTAGCACGTTTTTGAGAAAATGGACAAAATCTGGCATCGTGGTGTCATCAAGTACCTCCATAAAAAGGGGTTAGCTCCTAAGGACATTCATGCCGATATGGTTGCTACATAAGGGGATGATGCTCCTTCGTATGCAACCGTGAAAAGGTGGGCAGCAAAGTTTAAGATGGACAAGGACAACCTTGAAGATGATGACCGGTGTGGACGACCCACAACGGCAACAACTGAGGAAACCATCAGCCAAGTGCACAGGGCCGTGATGGATGACAGGCGTTTAACTGTGAATCAGTTTGCTAACACCGTTGGCATCTCCCGTAAACGAGTAGAGAAGATTCTACACAGTGAATTAGGAATGTCGAAGGTTTCCGCCAGATGGGTGCCACGGCTTTTGACGCCTGACCAAAAGTTTACCAGACTGAACCTGTCACAAGCCAACTTGGCTATTTTTGAAGCAGACCAAGATGGTTTTCTTGACAGGATGAATGTTGGGCTCATCACTTTGAGCCAGAGACCAAAAGACAATCCATGCAATGGAAGCACCCTGGCTCACCCCCTCCAAAGAAGGCAAAGGTCGTCTCCTCTGCAGGGAAGGTGATGGCATCAGTGTTCTGGGATGCCAAGGGCATAATATTCATTACCTTCAAAAGGGCTAAAAATTAATGGGGAGTATTATGCAGATCTGCTTAAACAATTGTGAAAAGCAATTTAGGCTAAACGACCCGGAAAATTGACAAAAGGGGTTTTGTTCCATCAGGACAATGCGCCTACTCATAAATCGGTTGTCGCAATGGCTGCTGTGCATGACTGTGGCTTCACACTTGTCGATCACCCTCCGTATTCACCTGATCTAGCCCCATCAGATTATTTCCTGTTTCCAAACATGAAAAAGCACTTGGCTGGGCAGCATTATCAGTCAGACGAGGAGGTGATAGCTGCTGTGGAGGAGTTTTTCAGGGACCAAGCTGAGACCTTCTATACCACTGGGATCCAAGGACTCCGTCATCGCTAGAGGAAGTGTGTGGACAGGAAGGGAGACTATCTTGAAAAATAAGGCACATTCAGCATGGACAAACCATTGGATCTTGGTCTGGCTCAGAACTTTTCAGCCTACCCTCGTACAACTAATATGAACATTGAAACTGTGCCTGTAGATAGAGCACATGTAGTGCTGGCTTAACGTAGAAATTTGTTGAGCATAAATAAAATTCCAGGATATAAAACTCAAAATGTACAAATTTGTTGAGCATTATAAAATACCAGGATCTAAAACTCAAAATGTACTGATGTTACTTTAATCATACTTGTGACTAAATGTAGAAACCGTGTATAAAATTTTAAAGTTTCAGAACATATACATGTTGTGCTGACTGCACATAGAAACTGTATATATCATTTCAATGTTCCAGGACATGAACTCAAAATGTGTTTATTTCATCTGGATTAGCCCCATTGACTTCTAATAAAACTACAGGTAAAACTGCCCCATACTTTTTACCTAGCCCCAAGCCCCATTGTATTGCCAATCAGCCCCATTCTGTACCACCCAATCGAATGCATGTTATTACAGTCTGGCCCCACGCTGCACTAGCTGTCATGACAAACTAACCATTACGATAGAACATCCGTGTGATAATATACATGTAAGAATCTAATATGGGGTTCTGTTGTAGATGGGCGTTTCCAACCCGAGGGATGACCGTGCTGAGCGGAACCGAGGTTACTGCATTCTTTAAAAATAAATGAGTCAGATAATTAACATTCTTATTGATTTGTTTATATCTTTTTTTTGGTTGCCGTTAGTTTTGACAGCTCGCACATGTATATTGTTTACAAAATGAAAGTAGTGCGGAAGTAGTTCCGGCAGTTGAATAGAATTGACGCACACTTATGTTACAGGTAAACCGACATCAGTTGTCAGTGATGGGGGTGTTTTTTCTTTATTTTTTTTCGCGCCAAAAGCAAAAAATCCTCGATTTTCTCGTGAAGCATGCATTTTTTTGTGCTGATATAAATTTTTACTGAACATTCCTTAGTTCATAATCGGTTGCCCTGCCGCGAACATGTCTTCAAAAAAGCTTCTTAATGCCGAAAGCAAAGCCATGGCATTGAACATTTTGAAAATTTGCAAAGAAGAAAAGAGGAACGTGGAGCTATTCTTGCCACTTACTAGCCATCTAGACAGAGCATCGATGCTAACGGGTGTTTCAGAAATAATAAAAATGTAAATTCTGAAACTATTTTATAAAAAAATCATCACGAAAAAATAAATCATGCTTTTAATAGTTTTATGAAAAAAGGTTGTCTGCGAGGATCGAACTTAAGACCCTCAAGATAGTAAACCAATCGTTTCAGGCGCTCCTCGCTATTAGTTGCGCTACGCAACTAATTACATTGAGACTGCAAAATTAAGTACTTTTGTTTTATAATATAACCCGTTACGTACCTGTGGAAAACACCGTTGTTTGTTATGATTTATAAATAGACGAGTATTTATCAACATTGAAACCATAACACCGACATATTACGGCAGGGTACCTGTAGTTACCGGTGTCGGAACATCTGGGTCGGAACATCAGGGTCAGAACATAAAGTTCTATCCAAGGGTAAAATCACGGATTTCCTTGTCTGGTGTGCAAGAAAGCGCATTCTTTCATATCTCAAAAACTGTCCTTTTTCTGTTGAAAACTCCTGATATGTTTCTTCTTTATACTCTAAACATATCCCTGCAGGCACATGACGTAATTGTGACGTCGGCGCAACGTCATGACGTTTTTGCAACGTCACATCAACGTCGGTGCAACGTCGTGACGTTGCACCGACGTTGAGTTGACGTTGCCCCAGCGACGTGTGCCTGCTGGGATAGGCTTTGTGTACTCGTTACAAGTACCCACCCACAACCTATTTTTGAATCAAAAATAAGGAGACGAATGTTTACCTCAGTAAACCCCAGTCTTCTCTATATATAGTCGGGTTTAGAGGGGTGTCAAATACATTGACTTGTGAACAGGATGCCTGAAAGAAATATTATGATAACTCACCCGTGCGACATAGTGCTTTTTCCATATCTCCAAAATGGCTCCTTTTCTGACGAAAATCCATGATATTTTTCTTATAAATGCTTATAATATAGGTTGTTGGTGCTCGTTAGAACCACCTCATCGAGGCGTTCCTAACGCGTACCCACAACCTATGTCTCGGAGCAGAAATAAGAAAAATAATGTATACCCCCGTAAACCCCAGGTTTTTCTATACAAAACGGGTTAAGGGGGTCTTCATTTCACAGACTTGTGAACATAATGCCATAAAGAAAGAAAAGAGTAGAAATTCATACCTCGAATCGCCATGAGTTAATTACAAAACTGTGAGATTACCATTTGTGAATCATGTGATGGTCCACCCTGATAGTTAAGAGACGTAATTGTTTACATCGTCAATGTGATTGCTTGAGGGGAATGAGAACACCTTCAGGGGGGTGGGGGCAACTCCTGCAAAAGTATTTTTGTCTACCATGTCAATAGGGGTCAACTCTTGTCAAAAACAGTTCTGTCAGAAAACTGGTGGATTTCAACGATACGTCTTGTAGCTAGATACATGTATAAAAACGAGCAATGATATAGGCGTGTTTTCATGATGAGTACGGTCGCTCTGGATTCCTGTTCGTCCTCATCACGTGACAAAGTCCGTGAAATGAACACCCGCTAAACTCCACTTTCTATAGAAAAAACTGGGATTTACGGTGGTAAACAATATTTTTCTTATTTTTGCTCCATGACATAGGTTGTAGGTTGAGGGTACTCGTTAGAACCGCCTCAATGAGGCGGTTCTAACGAGCACCCACCACCTATGTTTGTCGTATAAATAAGAAAAATGATTTTCATCAGAAGAAAAATAGCCATTTTGGAGATGTGAAAAATGCGCTATGTCGTATGGGTATGTTATCGTACTGTTGAAACGGGTGCCTTGATATTTTTGTTGTTTAGCTGCACATCTATGCTGCGTATGGTCAAGTTCAGCTGGGGACAAAACAGTGCAACCATCACGAAAACACGCCTATATAATTTTGACCCCCTTGAACCCCACTTTTATATAGTAAAACTGGGGTTTACAGACCCTGGGGTAAACCGTATTTTTCTTATTTATGCTCTAAAACATAGACTGTGGGTCCTCGATGAGGTAAATTTTGCAATGTATGTATTAATATAGGCGAGTAAACCCAGCAGGCACACGTCGCTAGGGCAACGTCAAATCAACACCGACGTTGATGTGACGTTGCATCATCGTCATGACGTTGTATCGACGTTGATGTGACGTCACAATTACGTCATTTGCCTGCTGGGAATGGTTTGCAGTTTTCATTCCCAGTTACAGTGACTTCATAGAAGGTATTTTACAATCCCTATACACGGCCCCGCCCATCGGGGCTTGAAGAAATATATGGGCTGCATGATGCTTCTACGCAGAGCTGAAACCGACCCTCACACGAGTACTGGTAAACCGCTTAGAGGATCTTAGCCTGCCCAGGCAAAGGGGTGCGAGTCGGCTCGTCCATGCTTATGAACCCTATTGGTTTCATTGGGTGGGAGGGCTTGAGATGTCATTTCATCTCAATGTCGGGTAAAAGTCCCACAAAATTGGAAGCAACGTCTCCAAAATGACCTTTACAGTGTTGACGGGCACGTTAAACCCAAAAGCAAACAAACAATCAATCCCTATACTGAAACGTACCTGAAGTTTTATGCTGTAAGGGAATTAAGGCATGTTTGTTTGCATTCCAAGGTCAGACATTTACTTTTCCGGCCATCTAATTTACAGGTTAACCTGGCTTTTAAAAAAAAAAATGTGTCCTTATGATTTTTGTGGCTATAAAACTTCAATATGTATTTTAAAGGTGCTTCATATCGAAGTAACATCCGTTGCTTGAACTGTATTTAGAATGCTTTGCCTATTTTCGCCTTTTATCGAGGCTGATAAAAAATTCGCAATACGAAAATCGATGCGAGAAACGATAAGACGTGATGACCGTGCACGCATCACGTAAACTGAGCTGTTGATACAACATATTATTTTCCAGGATCTGACTGCAAACTACTGTATTGTCGTAAAGTATGTTGCATTAGAAGCCTATGAAACGAACACCCCTTAAACCCCGCTTTATATAGAGAAAACTGGGGTTTACGGAATATACATTATTTTCCTTATTTCTGTTCCAAAACATAGGTTGTGGACACTGGTTAGAACCGCCTCAATGAGGCGGTTCTAACGGGTGCCCACAACCTATTTTGCAGTATAAATAAGACAAGAAAAGTTATGGCACTTCAAGTGACTCGATTATGATTGCATTGTACCATTTTGAAAGAAACAGGCAATGATACCTCATTATTAAAGCCGTTTAGTTATAAACTAGATATACACGAACACTGAATTTGCAGTATCAAATTCCGGTTGTACAGTTCTTTCTTTTTTGATCGTTTTTGTTTGAATTCGATAGATTGAATAGCTGAATTGACGTGGACACCTGTGTTGAATTTAACATTGTATATTTCACAGTGTTGAATTCGATCATGATTTATCAATGAGCACAGCCTTAGCGAAATTATAAACCGAAAAGCACAACCAGCAAAAAGTCCGGTCTACATTATACTTCCTGCAACCAATATTAGCTCGTATTTATCCACTTTATTTTCATCAAGTTAATAAAAAATATAATAATAATAATAATAATAGTTGAAGTAGTGGTAGTAGTACATTGAAAGTAGTAGTAGTAGTAGCAGTAGTTGTGTGAGTAGTAGCAAGATATAATTATTATTACCATCGTTTTGAGACAACACTTTTTAGGCCATTTACCCGACATTGAGATGAAATGACATCTTAAGCCCTGCCGCCCAAACAAACCAAAACGGTTTATATATATGGACGGTCCGACTCACATCACATTGCCTGGGCATGCTAAGACCTCCTAAGCGGCTTACCAGTACTTGTATGCGGTCAGTTTCAGCTCTGCTTGGAAGCAGCATGCAGCCCAATCTATTTCTTAAGCCCCGCTCAGCGGAGGCTCAATAATAGTAGCAGTAGAGGAAGAAGTAGTAACAGTATAATTATTATCATCATCGTTTTATTATTAAAATATTATCAGTAGTAGAAGAAGAAGAAGTAGTAGTATTAGTATTAGTAGTAGTAGTAGTAGTAGTAGTAGTAGTAGCAGTAGTAGTAGCAGTAGCAGTAATATTATTATTGTTATTATTATAATTATTATTATTTAAGTACATTCCAATATTCAATATGGGCTAGTTGTATCCAATTTTGATTTTCATCACGTTAACATGCGCATGTAAATCAGATTTTATGTCAAGAAAAATAAGGTTTACATTTCAACCCGCAAATTACATGCAATTGTATCGTAGAAAAATGCCATTTACACAACATAATTATGGGTGAATGGCAAATTGTAGTTAACTGTTATAAACTTCGTTTGAAACAGATAACGAAAAGCTATTACAAGAAACATAATAAAACGATATCTTGTGGACAGCTATATATTTATGTTTGTGACTAAAGTGCTACATCTTTTAAGTTAGCATATTGTATGGCTTCTCTCCAAAGTCAGGGCACAGCACAATGTACAAATTGGCAAGTTTGAAACAAAACTTCCCATACCAAAGCGCCAATGGTACTGAGTCCACTACGTTCCTTACGCATCCCTTATAATATCCGTCAAATGATTTTTTTTTGTATCCAAAATAATCAGAACCAATCTTTCTTTTTTCAGGAAATTTCGTTGGAAAAATGTTCTGTTGCTCTCAATAAAAATGTGACATGCAAATTCTTTTTTTATTACTGAACTGCAAGAAAAATACAAAGTGCTATTAATAGATCATGCAAGCAACTCGTGTTAGAATTAATATGTGTAAAGGTATTGAACTATAATATTAGTGACCTTAAATAGTTTGATCGATCAAATGCTCGAGTCTCAAAAAATCACATATTTGTATTAGATAAGTAGTCATTTTGGAGATGTGAAAAAAATAAAGCACTGTACCGCATGGGTGTGTTATGGCAATGCTGTCCGTTTAGGTTTCGGTGTAGGCAAGTATATATCCAGTCGACTGCCTCTGTAGACCCGGGCCACGGGCTTATCAGTCACGTCACAGGACGCAAAAGACATGTTTTCTCTTTCCGCGGAATATGCCATCGATGAAACATTTATTTATTTATAATTTCTTGAAAACAAATATACATACAAAAAAAAACAGTAGTCGGAGGATAAGTTGAAAGTGACGTTTTAGACTATACCACCATCAATAGGTGAGACGGGGTTTTACCGTTATTATCGATAAAAATCGAATAACCACCCGATAAAGTGAAAAGAATTAAGAACTTTTACAAGCCAAAATGAATGGCTCAAATGGTTAGTGTTGGTGTTCTATAAATTATGAAATGACCATTCTTGGTTCGAATCCTACCAGTGGCTTTTTTTCTCTTTTCATCGTGAATAGAGTTCTGTCTTTTCTTTGATGTCCTTTTAATGGAAATTAATATTTTATGTACTCTTTTAGGTCAAAGTTTTTATTTGCCCGCTATTCGAAGAATGGTGGAAGGGCATATAGCCTTGCCCCTCTCCGTCCGTCCGTTCGTTCGTCCGTCCGAAACTTAAACGCAGTCAATAACGTTCTTTTTTTCTGGATGGATTTTGAAATTACTTTGTAGAAATGTTAACCGTCATAAGACGATGTGTCACGTGCAAAACCCAGGTCCGTACCTCAAAGGTTAAGGTCATACTTAGAGGTCAAAGGTACAAAAAGGGTCCGAAACTTAAACATGGTCAATAACTTTCTTATTTCTGGGTGAATTTGGAAATTACTTGGCAGAAATCTTAACCATCATAAGTCTATGAGTCATGCACAAAACCCATATCCATACCTCCAAGGTCAAGGTCGTACTTAGAGGTCAAAAGTAAAAATAAGTGTCCGAAACTTAAACATGGTCAATAACTTTCTTATTTCTGAATGGATTTTGAAATTACTAGGCAGAAATGTTAGCCACCAGGAGGCCATCTGCCTCACACAAAACCAAGGTCCTTACCTCCAAGGTCAAGGTCATACCTAGACGTCAAAGATGAAAAAATGTCCAAATCTTAAACACAGTCAAATTACTTGGCAGAAATGTTAACCTTCATGAGACGATGTGTCGTGACAAGACCCAGGTTGGTACCGCCAAGGTCAATGTCATATTCAGACGTAAAAGGGGAAGAAAAATGTCTTTTTCTTGTGTCCGGTTATTCTGAATGGATTTGGAAATTTCTTGGTAGACATGTTAACCATCATGAGTCAGTGTGTCATACGCAAGACCAGGTTGGTACATTCAAGGTCAATGTCATACTTAGAGGTCAAAGGTAAAGAAAAGTTTTTTTTTTCTTGTGTCCGCTCAATATCTTTGTTGTTCATGGGTGGGGTTTTCCAGGCGGGGGCATCCGTGTCCTATGGACGCATTTCTAGTTTATTATATTTTTAATGTTTTTTTGTTTTTTTTTTTTTTTCTTCTGATTTTATAATGGCGACGCAGGTTCGATATGTACTTGTATTTGGCAACATTCTTCCGTGGAGATTGATCTTGAAATCTTTTCTACGGCCATTCTCCCCTTGATTCAAGACGGGCAGTTGTCAGTTTCTGTACAGTTTATCCGCTTATGTTGGAAAAGTGTGGATATGTAAACTGACCGGCTCAAAAGTGACCTAAATATTTTTGACGTCGGTTGCTTTCAGCTGTGTCCTGGAAGGAGTCTTCAGAAATCATATCAGGAGACATGAGACAGGCGTTTATAGCTTTGTGAGAATGTCAAACTTTGATGATTTTTTTTGGAGTCCAAAATTAAAAGTGCAGTCAAGTCTCACTGCATTTTGAAAGACTATACTGTTGTGAAGATAGGTTGACAGTGTCGTAAAAGAGTAAACCATCACAGGTAGGTTTGACAGGTTGTATAGTCTTTCAAAATGCAGTGAGACTTGACTGCACTTTTAATTTTGGACTCGTCCGTGTTTTAGGTAAATCGCCTTTAGATGGGATTTTACATTGGGCGATATAGATTTTGTGAGATTCGTAGTGCATCACATTAACCACCTGGCAACGACTTCTACATAATGCCGTTGTCAAAAACTTATTTATATTTTTAAAATATATATATTGAAAACGATATCCGAAACCTGCTTCCCCTAAAACATAGAATGGTTTTGTCACGCTTAAGCTATGAACTCTCAAAGGTCGTTGATAAACTATACCGTTATCGCTATCACATCCTTCATTTGTTGGCAAGACAAATTGTACCGTTATAATTATAGTAACCGAAGCGTTATTACCTTTTTGCAACAGTGGACAGTGCTTAACAACAAAAACATTCGCTAACGTCACTTTCAACATATCCTCCGAGGACAGTAGTACAAACAAGTATATGCATCAAAGGATTGGATGTAGGCTCAGCATATACGTATCCTCTCCTTGATGTCCGGTACATATAAAGAAATACACATATACCATCATGAAAACATGCCTATATAACTGTGACCCCCTTGAACCGCATTTTATATAGTAAAACTGGGGTTTACCTTATTTTTTCTTATTTCTACTCTAAAATATAGATTATGGGCGGTTCTAACGTGTACCCACAATCTATATGGAGAGCAGATATAAGAAAAATGTCACAGTTTTTCATCATAAAATCTATGTGTTTTGGGAAGTAACATTTACAATATTGTTGTATAGGCGTATTTCCGTAATGAAACATACAAAATATATACAATCTCAAAGCTGCATCAGGAAATATAACGAAAACATATCCGTTGCAGCATGATAACACTCCCGTGTGCTTAAGGGGAATGGGAACACCAAGCACATTTTCCCTCATTTTTTCAAAGGGAGACAACGTTTGGAACTTCCAGTTCGCTTTTCTATAGGCCTAATCCGCCTGAAAATGTTGTTGGTTTTAACTAGTACCCACAATCTATATTTCTGAGCAGAAACAAGAAAAATAATATTTACCCCTGTAAACACCAGTTTTACTGTATAAAATTGGGTTTTAAGGGGATTAAAATATTATTGCCATATTTGCGTGATGCATATCCCCAAAACATTTTTCTGATGAAAAGGCGTGCTGCTTTTGTTCCATAGCCTATGTTTTGGAGCAAATTACATGAAATAAGAAAAAAATAATGTATGCCCCCGTAATCGAAGTTATCTCTATATAAAGTGGGATTAACATGGGTGTTCATTACACGGACTTGTTGTTTCATGTTTGTGTTTCTTTTCTTTGGTGTCTCTGATGAGAGCTGTGGGTTAATTATATAGAGGATATTTGATTTTTTCAGTGTAAGATCGAATTTTATTTCATCGAATGAACATCAAAACTGTTATTTTCACGAGTGGCGTAGCCACGAGTGAAAATAGCAGTTTTGGTGTTCATGAGTGAAACAAAATTTGATCTTGCACTGAAGAAATCAAATTTTCTGTTTCTTACATGCTTCAAAAGGCAATATTTAGCGTCTTTAATGGTGTCGCTCACATTCGGAGAAAATTATCTTTGTTTCTGTTCGTTTCGCGTCAATTTAGTGGTGTCCATCGTGTTTAGTGGGTATACTTTTGGGTGTACTTTTTGCACCTGAGAAATGGCCTGGGATGGTATTATTATGAATGATTAATGAAATAATTGAGAGAGTAGTTTTCCAAAGAAGTTGCTGGCAAGTCTAACGTCGCGCGACAAAAGACGTGACGTCAGCGTCATAAATGACGTCAGTAACGTCCCCGTCACACATGAACGGGCTATGCGTCAATTAGAACACATTTCAGTATTGTTCAGTTATTTGACAAAGATAAAATTGAAATTAGAGTTAGATTTGAAGAAAAAAGTAGTCCCAAACAGTGAAAAATAAAAAATCGTATTTTCACTGTTTAAAACAGTGAAAATATCGATTTATATTTCACTGATAAATCTCTATCATTCATTGAAAAGCATGTAAGAAATCGATTCTTGATCATTGCCTTAACTTCTCTTGTGTTCCCCTAACGAGAAAGGAACAGATATTAGTCTGTAATGAAAGCGGACATTCGAACGGGAATCGACAGGCAATTTTGTTACAAAATATGGTCATCACGAAAACACGCCTATATAATTTTGAACCCCAATTTTATATAGTAAAACTGGGGTATACAGGAGTGAACCTTATTATTATTTCTGCTCTAAAATATAGATTGTGGGAACTCGTTAGAACCGCCTCGATGAGGCGGTTCTTACGAGTACCCACAATCTATAAATATCGATAAGCTATATTTTGGGCAGAAATAAATCGAAGCGATCTAACGAATTCCCAGAATCTATATTTTGGAGCAGAAATAAGAAAAATATCACAATTTTTCATCTGAAAATTTTAGTTTTTTTTCGGCGGTCAAGTTTACAATGTATTTGTATAGGCGTGTTTGCGTAATGTAAAGAAGAGAAGGCGCCTCTGTTGTTGTTACCATTATCCTTACATGCACCTTTACTTGTTTCACAGCGAAAAAACATACCTTTACGGAAGGTTTGATCAATGCAAACTGTCATTTGCTGTTAGATGTATACATACTCTAATTTTACCTACAACGTAATTTGTTTTAAGCTGATGTTTAGAATTTAAACAACAGCCCATAAAACTGGTTTGGAAAATTTATGATAAACAGTTTAAAGTCAGCCCTCGGGCCTTCGACCAACGAGCTAATGTTTAAGTCTAGGTGTGATATGGGGTATAAGAAAACTGCCATATACTGCCTGTTTAGCTCACCTGTCACGTAGTGACGAGGTGAGATTTTGGGATCACTTTTTGTCCGTCGTCCGTCGTGCGTGCGTCCGTAAACAAGTTCAAATAAGTATATCTCCAATACCCCATGGCCAATCGTGATCACATTTCATGTGAATCATTATCAGGTAGGGGGAAAGGCTGCATAAGGTTTTTTGGCTGATCAGATTGGAATTCTGGTTGCCATGGAAACATATAGCTCCCATAGACTTATAATGGGAAAACATTTTAAAATCTTCTTCTCTGAAACCACAGGGCCCAGAGCTTAGATATTAAGCATGTAGCAAGGGCAAGTGGTCAACTACATAATTCCTGCCAATCATGCCCCTCGGTGCCAAATGGGCCACGAACTAGGGCCCCTTCGCTCCCATAGACTAATAATGGGAAAAAAGCTTCAAAAATCTTCTTCTCTGAAACCACAGGGCCCAGAGCTTAGATATTTAGCATGTAGCAACGGCAAGTGGTCACCTACATAATTCCTGCCAATCATGCCCCTGGGTTCAAAAAGGGCCCCGCACCGGGGCCCCTTCGCTCCAAAAGACTCATAATGGAAAAAAAGCTTCAAAAATTCCTGCCAATCATGCCCCTCGGTGCCAAATGGGCCACGAACTAGGGCCCCTTCGCTCCCATAGACTAATAATGGGAAAAAAGCTTCAAAAATCTTCTTCTCTGAAACCACAGGGCCCAGAGCTTAGATATTTAGCATGTAGCAATGGCAGGTGGTCACCTACATAATTCCTGCCAATCATGCCCCTGGGTTCCAAATGGGCCACGCCCCGGGGCCCCTTAGCTCCCATAGACTCATAATGGAAAAAAAAAAGCTTCAAAAATCTTCTTCTCTGAAACCACAGGGCCCAGAGCTTATATATTTAGCATGTAGCAATTGCAGGTGGTCACCTACATAATTCCTGCCAATCATGCCCCTGGGTTCCAAATGGGCCACGCCCAGGGGCCCCTTCGCTCCCATAGACTCATAATGGAAAAAAAAGCTTCAAAAATCTTCTTCTCTGAAACCACAGGGCCCAGAGCTTATATATTTAGCATGTAGTAACAGCAAGTGGTCACCTACATATTTCCTGCCAATCATGCCCCTGGTGTCCAAACGGACTACGCCCCGGGGCCCATTAGCTCCTATAGACTCATAATGGAAAAAAGCTTCAAAAATCTTCTTTTCTGAAACCATAGGGCCCAGAGCTTAGATATTTAGCATGTAGGAAGCGCAAGTGGTAAACTACATAATTCCTGCCAATCATGCCACTGGGTTCCAAATGGTCCACGCCCCGGGCCCCTTAGCTCCTATAGATGAAAAACAAAGCTTCAAAAATCTTCTTCTCTGAAACCCCAGAGCCCAGAGCTTCCCCCCCATAGACTCATAATGGAAAAAAGCTTCAAAAATCTTCATCTCTGAAACCACAGGGCCCAGAGCTTACATATTTAGCATGTAGCAATGGCAAGTGGTAACCTATATAATTCCTGCCAATCATGCCCCTGGGGTCGAAATTGGCCACACCCCTGGCGCCCTTAGCTCCTATATACTCATAATGGAAAAAAGGTTCAAAAATCTTCTCCTCTGAAACCACAGGGCCCAGAGCTTAGATATTTAGCATGTAGCAACGGCAAGTGGTCAACTACATAATTCCTGCCAATCATGCCCCTGGGTTCCAAATGGGCCACGCCCCGGGCCCCTTAGCTCCTATAGATGAAAAACAAAGCTTCAAAAATCTTCTTCTCTGAAACCCCAGAGCCCAGAGCTTAGAAATTTAGCATGTAGCGACGGCAAGTGGTCACATACATAATTCCTGCCAATCATGCTCCTGGGGTCCAAACAGGCCACACCCTGGGGCCCCTTAGCTCCTATAGACTCATAATGGAAAAAAGCTTCAAAAATCTTCTTCTCTGAAATCACAGGGCCCAGAGCTTAGATATTTAGCACGTAGCAACGGCAAGTGGTCACCTTCATAATTCCTGCCAATCATGCCCCTGGGTTCCAAATGGGCCACGCCCCCGGGCCCCTTCGCTCCCATAGACTCAAAATGGAAAAAAAAGCTTCAAAAATCTTCTCCTCTGAAACCGCAGGGCCCAGAGCTTAGGTAATTAGCATGTTGCAACGGCAAGTGGTCACCTACATAATTCCTGCCAATCATGCTCCTGGGGTCCAAATTGGCCACGCCCGCGGGCCCCTTAGCTCCCATTGACTCATAATAGAAAAAAGCTTCAAAATCTTCTTCTCTGAAACCACAGGGCCCAGAGCTTAGATATTTAGCATGTAGCAACAGCAAGTGGTCACCTATATAATTCCTTCCAATCATGCCCCTGTGGTCAAAACGAGCCACGCCCCGGGGCCCTTAGCTCCAAAAGACTCATAATGGAAAAAAAAGCTTCAAAAATCTTTTTCTCTGAAACCACAGGGCCCAGAGCTTAGATGATTAGCATGTGGCAATGGCAAGTGGTCACCTACATAAATCCTGCCAATCATGCCCCTGGGGTCCAAATGGGCCACACCCCGGGGCCCCTTAGCTCCCCTAGACTCATAATGGAAAAAAGCTTCAAAAATCTTCTTCTCTGAAACCACAGGGCCCAGAGCTTAGATATTTAGCATGTGTCAATGACAAGTGGTCACCTGCATAAATCCTGCCAATCATGCCCCTCTGGTCCAAATGGGCCACACCCTGGGACCCACATAGCTCCCATAGACTCAAAATGGAGAAAAGCCTCAAAAATCTTCTTCTCTGAAACCATAGGGCCCAGAGCTTAGATATTTAGCATGTAGCAACGGCAAGTGATCACCTACATATTTCCTGCTAATCATGCCCCTGGGGTCCAAATGGGCCACGCCCCGGTGCCCCTTAGCTCCCATAGACTCTAAATGGAAGAAAGCTAAAAAAATCTGCTTCTCAGAAACTGTGAAGCACAGAACTTAGATATTTAGTCCAAATTGGTCAAATCCTGTGGCCCCTTAACTCCAACAAACTTATAATGGAAAAAAGCTTCAAACATCTTCTTTGAAACCATGAAATACAGACCTTAGATATTTAGTATATAGCAACACAAAATGGTCACCTACATAAATCCTGCCAACCATGCCCTTTGGGTCAAAATTGGCCAAGCCCCAGGGCTCATTAGCTTGTATAGACTTATACTGGAAAAAAAACTTAAAACAAAAAATCTTCTTTTCCAAAACCATAAGGCACAGATTTTGTTTGATTTGAGGTTTTACATCCCTGTCAACACTGTATAGGTCATTTTG
This sequence comes from Lucinisca nassula, assembly GCA_963580285.1. NCBI lineage: Eukaryota > Metazoa > Mollusca > Bivalvia > Lucinida > Lucinidae > Lucinisca > Lucinisca nassula. The sequence goes on along the minus strand of OY757018.1, from coordinate 128,234,551 downwards.
GAGATGTCTCTTCCAATTTTGTGGGACTTTTTACCCGACATTGAGATGAAATTACATCTCAAGCCCTTTCGCCCAATGAAACCAATAGGGTTTATACGCATGGACACCGCTTTGCCTGAGCTTAGATATTTAGTATGTAGCAATGTCAAGTGGTCTCCTACACTAATGATTTTCTGGTACACAGGTGAGCGATATAGGGCCATTGGGCCCTCTTGTTTTATTTTGTTACAGACTATTCTTGTTGAAATACGACTGAATGTTGCATGTGTGTGTGTGAACACTACAGATCGCTTTGTGCAGTGGTAAAGTATTGGACTCGGGATCGAAAGGTACCGGGTTCGATCCCCACGAGCTGCAAGAGTTGTTTACTTGAGCAAGAGACTTATCCACATTGCGAAGTACTGGTTTCTATCCAGGAAAAGAGGGCCACATGGAAGATTAGTACTAGTTTACTAAATGTGTTTCCCTCTATAAGTAAGGTCGATTATTATTATTATTATTATTATTATTATTTAACAGACTGGTGCTAAATTCATATTCAGTAATAAATTTATCAATGAGAGTAATTTATGAGGAACTTGTAGCACTTGTCTACGTACTTCAGCGCTACGGCATGTGTTATACTTACATGTACATTTGAGCTCAGCATGACCTATTCATAACAAGATAGCCAGGGAATGACAAACTGATTGACATATTGGTACATGTCTACTAGGTGAACCCTACAAAGAGTCGCCCTATGGGTTGCTGAATGTCAATCAGAAAGGAAGAAAACAGCAAAGACTCATCACGGAAAGAAGTTATTGAAATCACCACCCAACTAAACCCAACATTATATAGAGAAAAGTTAACGGGGGTATACATTATTCTTCTGATTTTGCTCCTCGACATAGGTTTCGGGTACTCGACAAACCGCCTCAATAAGGCGTTTCTATCGAGTAACTGAACCTATATTTGCAGTATAAATAAAGAATATCACGGATTTTCATCAAAACGCAGCCATTTTGGAGATATGAAACAGTGTATTACGTTGCAAGGGTGTGTAATCTTTATGTGAGAAAAAGCGCAACGGGCTAACCGATTGCGCCACTACTCTTCTCAAAAAAGGAGTTTCATGGAACAGAGTTAAGCTCATTTTTCTTGCATGACCCGTCAGATAGAGTTACTAGGTACCGTTGTGCGTTAGCATATCCGGATTTTATGTGATGGATGCATGGATCCTATGGATACCGAAGCTTGCAAATATTATAATATGAAATAGGTGCGACCTAACTGCAACCAACTGTTTTGATGCTTAGAAACCTGCCATTTTGTGTATTAAGTGGGTCTTTTTGAAATGAAGAGATTTCTAAATGGACACTTGCAGTAGTTCCGTAAAATTCCTATATTAAGACCTCCTTCGGGACTGTTCTAAAGTTTAACAGTCTCAAAAGTGGTCCCAGACTGAACAACGACTGTCGACAGCAACAAGTTTAAACTTGAACTGTGCAGTAGATAGTTAATCTAACAAAAATAATAATAATAAAAAAAAAAAAAAAAAACAATACTTAAAAAAAACAAGAAGTATCACTATAGGTGACCAATGCCCCCTGTGGGAGCCAATTTCTGAGTTTTTGCAAAATTTCAAGGGGAGATAATTCAGCGAAATATGACAACAGAGTTATGGCCCTTGGTCAGAATGTAGCCCTTGTGTTGATGAATAAGTGAGAAGTTTCATGGGGCTAGGTCAAATACTTTTGAAGTTATGATCAAGGTTAAAGTTTTTATGACGGACAGGCAGACAAACAGACAGATAGGGCAAATACTGTATGCCCCCACCTCCCACGAATCAAAGATTCTCGGGGGGGGGGGGGGGCATAACAATCACTCCGCCCAGAGAATGGTATCTGTATTTAGAAGAACCAGTATTACATGATGCTTCAACGCAGAGCTGAATCCGACCCACACACGAGTACTGGTAAACCGCTTAGAGGATCTAAGTCTGCCCAGGTAAAGCGGTGCGACAGGGCTTGAGAAGTCATTTCATCTCAATGTCGGGTCACACAAAATTGGAAGCAAAGTCTCCAAAATTACCTTTACAGTGTTGACTGGGAAGTTAAGCCTCAAATCAAACAAACAGAAGAACCAGCATTATTTTTGAAAACTGCAGTTGCATTCTACCAGTATTAATTTTTAAACCTGCAGTTGCTTTAGGGTAGGGAAGAGTTACTATTTCTGTTCAAGAGATGTTCTATCTATCAGAATTCTATCTATCTATCTATCTATCTATCTATCTATCTGTATGTCTGTATGTCTCTATCTGTCTGTCTGTCTGTCTCTATCTATCTATCTCCCCGAAGCGGCCCCGCCCATTGGGGCTTGAAGAAATAGATGGGCTGCATGATGCTTCCACGCGGAGCTGAAACCGAACGCACAGGAGTACTGCCTGGTTAACCGCTTAGAGGACCTATGCCTGCCAAGGGAAAGTGGTGCGAGTCAGACCGCCCTTGCTTATAAACCGTATTGGTTTTATTGGGATACAAGGCTCGATATGTAATTTCACGCAGAGCTGAATCCGACCGCACACAAGTACTGGCTACCCACTTAGAGGATCTAAACCTGCCCAGGGAAAGCGGAGCGAGTCGGACCGCCCAAGCCTATAAACCCTATTGGTTTCATTGGGTGACAGGGCTTGAAATGTTATTTCATCTCAATGTCGGGTAAAGGTCCCACAAAATTGGAAGCAACGTCTCCAAAATCACTTATATAGTGCTGACGGGGACATTAAACATTAAATCAAACAAACAAATTGAGATGTCATTTCATCTCAATGTCAGGTAAAAGTCGCACAAAATTGGAAGCAACATCATCAAAATGACCTATACGGTTTTGATTGGGACGTTAAACATCAAATGAAACAAACAAAACTCCCAAAGCCACCATTCACAATCATAAACATTGCAACACTTTCCCTACCAACTATCTGCAATGAAAATTGATCTCTGAATTTTTAACAAACAGGACAAAGGGATACCCCCTTGAAATGGAACTACCAATTTTGTCGCCCCACACTACACACTAAAAAAGTTTTGAGCTACTTGAACATACGGCCTGACAAAAACAAGTTGTTGATTAGTTATCTGTAATGTTGTTAGATGCAGTGAGTTGAGATATAAAATAATTGTGCCTTTGGCTAGTTTAAACTCAGTCTTGACTATGGAAATCCTTGGATTTTTCTTATTTTGAGAAAAATTGAAAACTTCTGCGAAACTGGCACATCTGCATGTGTAAGCTCATGTTTTCAAGGCTTTACACAACTTAATTCTGATGCATGATAATAGTGAAACTGACAATGAGGGATACAGTTACTGAAAATCTCAATGCAAGGTGCGCAAAATAAACGGCCATGCAAAGTTACCAGACTGGACTATATATTTTTTTCTTTCTATCTACTGATACTGCGATTGATCACATTTGACCATTATATACACTCCTGGTTTCGGTCTCTGACCATCGGGGCTTGAAGAAATTGATGGGATGCATGATGCTTGTACGCAGACAAGTACTCCACTTAGAGAATCTAAGCCTGCCCTGGCCCAGGCAAAGCGGTGTGTGTCAGAACATGCATGCTTATAAACCCTATTGGTTTCGTTGGGTGACAGGGCTTGAGAGGCCATTTCATCTCGATCTCGGGGTAAAAGTCCCACAAAATTAGAAGCAATGTCTCAAAATGACCTACATAGTTTTGATGGGGATGTTAAACCACAAATCAAACAAAACACTCCTGGTGTAAATAACATACACTCCAGGTTTGGCAGGATGGAGCTGCCCACACAGTAATCACGCTCTTGTTGATGTAATTGCTTTTTACACATTCCACAAGTTTTGAGGGCAAATCAAGGGGCCAAGATAGAAACTATAGATGGGAAGATATGTGTTCTTAGGGGAGATTCTGGGTAATTGATAGTATTTTTTTTTTTTTTTTTTTGCTACCCAACCAATAAAGCGGGAATCATTTTGGGTCAGGCCTTGGCAAAAGATAAGAATAAGACCAGATTAACTATTATTTGGTCCAACGTTATTCTTACACCAGGAGAAATATATTTGGCTGCATGGTGTTTCCGTGTAAAGCGAAATCAACAGCACCTTTACATTATAAAAACATGCCTATACAAATACAATATAAACTTAAACGCCAAAAAAAACAAAAAAACTGAAAAGGACTAGTCTCCATAAGGGGGTTTTCCTGGTACCTAAATTTCTCAATAATATTTTGGGAAAATATAGCCACATAGAGGGGACATTCATCCCAGGTAAGTTTGAATCAAACAGAACTCTAGTTTTGTGATAAGGGTTTATCAAAAGTGGGTGGGGTAATTCCATATCAGTTCTACCGAGGACAATTAATCAGCAATTGACTATATTAAAATAGCACACTGACAAAACTTTTTGCCATGTAATGCATAGACTGTGGATATACATATTAATGTGAAATAGGGTGATTGTATATTTTATTGAACTTTGCTAAAATATAATAATTTATTTGCACTTTGCGGATTTTCATTAATTTTTCATCTACCAACTTTTCCAAAAAGTTGAACATTTCTCTATTAAGCAACACATTCTTACCTCTTTTCTAGAAAATACTTATCAATGCTTGGCCATTGCAGAATTGTAAGGATTTTTTTATAAATGGTCTTTGGCATGAGTTATGTGCCCTTGAAAAGAGAAAATTGCAGTAAAATGCGATGAAATTATCAAAACTTTGTTTTGCCTTTTTGCTTTAAGTTTACTGGCGGGAAATGCTTACATGAGTTAAATTCTAATGTGTTTATCGTGTAAAAGGGTTTAACTATTGTAGCAGAGACTAAATTGGTATCAGAAAGGGTCAAAATTACTTTTAGAGGTTTTAAGAGTTGGATATAATTGACACACATTTGCTCATCTCATTTAGTATCACTTTCTTGTGAGGAGTCGCTGTTGGTATCCCAAACTTCAGCTGCAGCATCTGTAAGAAAATCCATGTATTTATTATGTATCTTAGGCCCTTTTGTTTCTGGCTGGTGTCGCTCAAACCCCAAATACCATAAGACGGATGCAATATGGGCACAGCAGCCCACTACTCTAGCCCCTGATTTGCATGTGCAAAACCTACCGACGATAGGTTATAAGAATGTGCTGTATTCAATCCATAAATTATAGGTCTTACTACTGGTATGCCTTGAACGTATTAGGGACTTGAGGACACCTTCTTGCTCTTTGTTTATAAGGATTTCATATTTGGCGTCATCTGTTTGGTGTTCTTTCGTGTAGGATTTGGCCTGGCGAATCTGATACACTCCCATTGTCAGGTCTCTTAATTCTGCTTCGTTCAGTTCGGGGAAATCTGGTTTTAAAGATGCATCCATACTTTTCCAAATTGTGCACCGTTTGTCCCACTTATTGTCAGTCACCTTTTGTTGAAGTTTATTCGGTGACTGTGCTAAGGCCATCATTCGTTTGGCCATGACAACATCTGATTCCAAACTAGTCACCAAGGGTGGCCTGAAAGCGTTGCAAAGGGAGCAAACAATTCGCACATAATCGCCAGCGAACGGGATTTGAGAGTTGGGAAGCACATTACTTAAACTTTCCATTGCTTTATACGCCCATATGCTGATTCAACAACCCATCTCAATTTGGTAACAAGTCTGGGTTCATTTGCTTCCTCAGTGCTATGCTGTTTCTCTTTTTTCTTCAAGAAATGAGACATTTCAGTATTGATCCCGCAATCATTAATTAAGTCTGTTACATCCCGAAACCCCCTATCAACAATGAGAACAACCCCTTCATTGAACCAATTTCTAATATCCTCACTGTTGCTCTTCAGCATATGCTCTGTTATCTTGGCATCTGAGTTTTTACCATCAGCCAGGTAAGGTCCAAGCACTGTAAGTATGTAGCCGTCAGTTGCTACAAGCATCATCGGTTTAAGCAATGGGCGACCTTTATGGACAGAATAAGAACGCCTTTGGAATGAAAAGTCACCGCTGCAACAGCAATAGCAACATATTTCTGTGAATAAGCAAACAGCACCCTTGCAAATTCTGTAGTGTGATTTTCAATTACTTTATTTCGTTCTATATGTGGCAGGCCAAGATATTTTCGAACGAAATTGGACATTTGACTTGCTCTGGCTGAATGAATTGCTTTACTGCAAGTAGTTTTCTTCACCCCAAACAATGTTGAAAGAACAGCAAAGGACAGACCAGTCTGTCAGTTTTACAAGCAACATGGCATGGGCTGTACGAGTGCTCCTTGTTGACGTAGAACGCAACGAGGAGAGCGATTCATGTACATCATTGAACTGATCCTTTGTTATGCCTGTCAGTCCTAAGTTTTACAAGCAACATGGCAAGGGCTGTACGAGTGCTCCTTGTTGATGTAGAACGCAACGAGGAGAGCGATTCATGTACATCATTGAACTGATCCTGTGTTATGCCTGTCAGTCTGACATAGTCTTTACCTGTCATTTCATCAGCGTTGTCAATATTCAGTGCATTAGATTTCCTGTTTGCCGTTTCGAAATAAAATAATTGAAGATCACACTACAGAATTTGCAAGGTTGCTGTTTGCTTATTCACAGAAATATGTTGCTATTGCTGTTGCTGATGGTACCTATGTGTACATAGAGAAAAGCGGTGACTTTTCAATCCAAAGGCGTTCTTATTCTGTCCATAAAGGTCGCCCATTGCTTAAACCGATGATACTTGTAGCAAATGGCGCCTACATACTTACAGTGCTTGGACCTTACCTGGCTGATGGTAAAAACTCAGATGCCAAGATAACAGAGCATATGCTGAAGAGCAACAGTGAGGATATTAGAAATTGGTTCAATGAAGGTGTTGTTCTCATTGTTGATAGGGGGTTTAGGGATGTAACAGACTTAATGATTGTTTTTGCTTGTTTGTTTGTTTGAAGTTTAACGTCCCCGTCAACACTGTAAAGGTCATTTTGGAGACGTTGCTTCCAATTTTGTGGGACTTTTACCCGACATTGAGATGAAATGACATCTCAAGCCCTGTCGCCCAATGAAACCAATAGGGTTTATTAGCATGGACGGTCCGCCTCGCACCGCGGTTCCAGGAGAGGCGTAGATTCTCTAAGCGGTTTACCAGTACTAGTGTGCGGGCCGGATTCAGCTCTGCATGGAAGTATCGTGCAGCCCATATATTTCTTCAAGGCCCTCTGGGCGGGGGCGGAATTAATGATTGTGGGATCAATACTGAAATGCCTCATTTCTTGAAGAAAAAAGAGAAACAGCATAGCACTGAGGAAGCAAATGAATCCAGACTTGTTACCAAAGTGAGATGGGTTGTTGAGTCAGCATATGGGCGTATAAAGCAATGGAAAGTTTTAAGTAATATGCTTCCCAACTTTCAAATCCCGTTTGCTGGTGATTATGTGCGAATTGTTTGCTCTCTTTGCAACACTTTCAGGCCACCCTTGGTGACTAGGTTGGAATCAGATGTTGTCATTGCCAAACGAATGATGGCCATAGCAAAGTCATCGAATAAACTTCAACAAGTGAGTGAGTGAGTTTTAGTTTTACGTCCCACCAACAGCTAAGGTCATACGGAGACGGGACCTCGGTTTAAAGACTCATCCGAAAGTCTGGAGAAGCCCGGGATCGATCCTGCGATCCCTGGTTTACAAGGCGAGTAGCGTAACCACTGCACCACGGAGGCTTCTAAACTTCAACAAAAGGTGACTGACAATAAGTGGGACAAACGGTGCACAATTTGGAAAAGTATGGGTGCATCTGAAATGCCAGATTTCCCCAAACTGAACGAAGCAGAATTAAGAGACCTGACAATGACAATGGGAGATCATCAGATTCGCCAGGCCAAATCCTACACGAAAGAACACCAAACAGATGACGCCAAATATGAAATCCTTATAAACAAAGAGCAAGAAGGTGTCCTCAAGTCCCTAATACGTTCAAGGCATACCAGTAGTAAGACCTATAATTTATGGATTGAATACAGCACAGGCTTATCACCTATCGTCGGTTTGTTTTGCACATGCAAATCAGGGGCTAGAGTAGTGGGCTGCTGTGCCCATATTGCATCAATCTTATGGTATTTGAAGTTTGAACGACACCAGCCAGCAACAAAAGGGCCTGAGATACATAATGAATACATGGATTTTCTTAAACATACTGCAGCTGAAGTTTGGAATACCAACAGCGACTCCTCAGAAGAAAGTGATACGGAATGAGATGAGCAAATGTGTGTCAATTATATACAGTTCTTAAAAGCCCTAAAAGTAATTTTGACCCTAACTGATACCAATTTAGTCTCTGCTACAAGAGTTAAACCCTTTTACACGATAAATACATTAGAATTTAACTCATGTTAGCATTTCTCGCCAGTAAACTAATAGCAAAAAGGCAAAACAAAGTTTTGAAAATTTCATCGCATTTTACTACAATTTTCTCTTTTCAAGGGCACATAACTCATGTCACAGACCATTTATAAAAAAATCCTTACAATTCTGCAAGGGCCAAGCATTGATAAGTATTTTCTAGAAAAGAGGTAAGAATGTGTTGCTTAACAGAAAAATGTTCAACTTTTTGGCAAAGTTGGTAGATGAAAAATTAATGAAAATCCGCAAAGTGCAAATAAATTATTATATTTTAGCAAAGTTCAATAAAATATACAATCACCCTATTTCACATTAATATTTACCCACAGTCTATGCATTACATGGCAAAAAGTTTTGTCAGTGTGCTATTTTAATATAGTCAATTGCGGATTAATTGTCCTTGGTAGAACTGATATGGAATTACCCCACCCACTGTTGATAAACCCTTATCACAAAACTAGAGTTCTGTTTGATTCAAACTTACCTGGGATGAATGTCCCCTCTGTGTGGCTATATCTTCCCAAAATATTATTGAAAAATTCAGGTACCAGGAAAACCCCCTTATGGAGACATGTCCTTTCAAGATGGAACATTGTATTGTTTTTCTTATTTCGACTCAAAATATATTTTGTGGGTACAAGTTAGAACCGCCTCATTGAGGTGGTTCTAACCAGTTCCCACAATCTATGGTGGGGGGTTTGGTTTTAAGATTATTTCACTCATACCCAGCCGATCGTTTATCCGAGGTGGACGAAAACCGGAGTACCCGGAGAAAAAAACACCTGACCTACATGTACCATTGCAGAACTTGGCGCCACGCATGTGACCCGAGTGAGGCGCGAACCACAGCGGTGACAGACCTAATGATTGAGAGTGAGCGCTCTTATCCACTAGGCTACGGAGGCCCGTCACAATCTACCGGTATATTTTAGAGAGGAAAAACGAAACATAATGTTTTCCCACTGTAAACCGAAGTTGTACTATTAGGGTTCAAGGGGCTCAGAATAATATAATAGGCTTGTTTTTGTGATGAAACTACTTGTAAACTGCTTAGAGGGTCTAAGCCTGCCCAGGCAGAGTGGTGTGAGTCTGACTGTACATACATATATGTCGTAGTCCAAATAGGAAGTTAGCCAGATCCGGAATCTGGCTAGGCCAAATAGGAATTCCTATTTGGCTTAGCCAGATTCCGGATCTGGCTAAATTAATAATTAGTTTAGCCAGATTCCGGATCTTGCTAAACTCTGTTTAGTCCAAATAAGAATTCCTATTTGGCTAGGCAGATTCTGGATCTGGCTAAGCTGGTTACCGGTAGGCCAAATAGGAATCTTGGTTTAATAGTATCAGACATTGTTTGAATATTGATTATTTGGCTTCAGAAACAGTTTTTTATTTCTCATAGATTTGTTTTAACTAGATAATAATAAGAAGTATTTACTGGACTCATGTTTGTCTTTAATATTATAATGTGTTTTTTAGACCACTCTGGCTAATAACTTGTATGCTAAACTGATCATCTGCCTGATTTAAATATATGTGAAAAACAATGAAAGACAAGTTTATACTAACATTATGTGGTAACAAAAGATGAAAGAATATCTCATAATTGTTTAATATGTACTAAAGTTTAATCGCTACAATTTGTCTCTCATGGATTCTTCTTCATCATTAAGTATCTTAGAGGTAACAAGTGTACATGGAAGTGTCTTAGTTAATGAAACATTAAAAATGTTGGAGTAAAAAGAAAAATTCTATGAGCTTTTGGCCATTAAAGTACTGTTCCACTCATGTGAGGTTTGGAGGTGTGTTCATTACACAGACCTGTTAATATGATGCATGATATTATGATTTAAACAATTTTGAAAGAGGGTCACTCAAGGAACATTCCTGAGAAATTATTTTCAAATAGGGCAATTTGCCTAGGAGGAGATGTCATTTAAAGGTTTTTTCTATTTTTAGCTCTGGCGGCCATTTTATTTAAAGGAGCGGAACGATTTAGGCAATTTTGTAAACAGGTTCACTCAAGGATTATTCCTGTGAAATAATTTCAAATCGGGCCATTTGCCTAGGAGGAGATGTCATTGAAAGATTTTCTATTTTAAGCTCTGGCTATTTTGTTTAACGGAGCAGAAAGATTCAGGCAATTTTGAAAGAGGGTCACTCTAGGAGCATTCCTGTGAAATTATTTTCAAATCGGGCCATTTGCCTAGGAGAAAAGTCATTTAAAGGTTTTTCTATTTTAGCTCTGGCGGCCATTTTGTTTAACGGAGGAGAATGATTTAGGCAATTTTGAAAGAGGATCACTCTAGGAACATTCCTGTTAAATTCTTTTCAAATCGGGCCATTTACCTAGGAGGAGATGTCATTAAAAGGTTTTTGTATTTTTAGCTCTGGCGGCCATTTTGTTTAACGGAGCAGAACGATTTAGGCAATTTTGAAAGAGGGTCACTCAGGGAACATTCCTGTGACATTAGTTTCAAATCGGACCATTTGCCTAGGAGGAGATTGTTCATGAAAAAGAATTCATAAAATTTCTTTCTTTTTTTCTCAGAATGAAATTTTATATTGCTCTTGCTTCCAACAAAACACTCTACAAATTATTTTTAAGGATGGGCACAGGGCTATCAACATCTTAGGAGATGTATCCAGCCATACATTATCTATGTAACAACAAGATTCCTATTTGGCCTAACCAGCTAAGCCAGATCCAGAATCTGCCTAGCCAAATAGGAATTCTTATTTGGACTAAACAGAGTTTAGCCAGATCCAGAATCTGGCTAAACTAAATATTAATTTAGCCAGATCCGGAATCTGCCTAGGCCAAATAAGAATTCCTATTTGGTCTAGCCAGATTCCGGATCCTTGCTAAATTCCTATTTGGACTACGACATATACATTGGTTTCATTGGATGGCAGGGTTCGACATATTGATTTGTATAGACTTCCTGATACATTAGATACATGCATTGCTGTTATCTATCAAAGATGTTTTATTAGCCAGAAAAAAATTAAATGGTTAAAGTGCTAGACAGATTCTAAACTCTAGCTCAGGCAAATACTTTAATGCAGTTCTAAATTAGAACTTCTAATAAGCAGGGCCTGACAAATCCATTGCCAAGCTGCCATGAGGACAAGTCCAAAATTTTCAACATAGTCCTGTATATATATTTTTTTTTTGTTTTTTTTATTTCACGCTCCATTGGCATCATTTGCAGGATGAATGTCATAAAGTGCACCGTCCTTCGGATCGGGACGTTAGCTGGAGGCCCTGTGCAGGTTAACCCTTTTTGTCTCAAAAGGAATCTTCCTTCTTATATATTGCAGTTCATTTCAAAATTTAGAGGTGTCAGGTTGTGTTTTCATCATTATGTATTTGGAAAATGACTGTACTTTTAACAAACAGTGGAGGCCCTGATCAGACGTCACGTTCTGCGGCGTCTCATCTGGAACTGCACTGTTTGCCAGAGTACCCAGTTTGGGGTTTCCGGTACTAATTGGGTTAAAGACCCCTACAATGATAATGACAAGATTACTGTGTAGGCTTACATCCTGCAAACCTCGGGTGTATGTAAAGTACAACTGAGAGTAATAGTCAGATGTGACTGATCGCAGTTAAAGTAGAAAGAAAGAAAAGAAACGGCTGCATACTTCAAGTATGTGAAATGAACATATGGTGTAATTTTTGGACGCCTATTTTTGACCAGGTATTGAAGTTTTTCTGGGCAGTATGTACAATTGGATAATCTTTGTAAGGAGGCGTATGGAGACCACTTGCACTTCCACATTTCACTTGTTCTGGAATTTATAATGAAAATTGTTATCGTTGTATATCTACAAGGCATTTTATCGCTGCCTGTAATCTCCTGGTAGTTAAGTAAGTCACTTGTACATTTCACTATGTGAAAAACACATGATACTTATATTACAATGCACTTCAAAATCTTTTTGTGCTCCTGATGAATTCCATCAGTGCATCTGCCAGTTCCTTCCTTCCTTGCTTACTGATGTCCTCAATCATGCCTGTCAACACTTTCAGGTTAATGTCTGTTACCAATTTCACATCCTCCCTGCCCAGAATCTCTTCAACATTGTGCTCTAAAGTATCCCTTTCTGATTTAAATCTCTGACAGTGGAACAGAAAATGATCTACATTCTCTTTCATGTTGCATGTCTCGCACAAACTTGACAGATCTTTGTTTAACTTTGCCTGGTGATCATTTAAGATTGAATGTCCACACGGCAACTGATTTACTGCAGAGAAAGTCCTTCTGTCCCTATCTCCATCCTTTTTCCCACTTCCCCCAATATTTCCTGCAATACGTTCACTTTCTCTGAGCACTTGTATCTTTTTTCCCCTTTTTCCTTTCCCTGTGATTTACACTCCCGTACTGCTTCTTTCTTGTCCAGGGTCGGTTTTACCTCATTGTTTTTAATCATTTCTGATGCTGGCGCCTTCGCCTGTTGATCTGCCAACTCATTCCCCTCAATATCTTTGTGTCCCGGTACCCAATGAACTTTGACAATATTCTCCCTATACCTTATCGTTGCTAAACTCTCCTTGATACTGAGAACTGTTTCAATCTTGTTAGTTGGCATTTCAGTACTGAAAGCAGTCTTAATAGCTGGTTGACAATCGGTCAGAATATGGACTACTCTGCCTTTGAAGTCTAGATCAGCCAAGATTTCTAGCCCGAGCTGTATACCTACCAATTCTCCAGTATAATTGTTACCTATAGTGGTTACCTATAATGTTGTTGTATGTGGAAAATGACTGTACTTTTAACGCTTAGGTAATTGTTACCCTAATGAAAATGGTGGCCTCGATAAGATGTTAGGAATGTAAAGACCTAAAGTAGTTGATTGTTAGCAAGTTATGTGACCGTCAATGCTGCTTTGTTTGAACAAGTGGTACTTTGAAATGAAACACCAAAATTTGAACAAGATGGTTGCATCACAATTCACCGATTGCTGTGATTCTGGCCATCAGTGTGTAGATTTTTCTTCTGGAGCTAGGAGCTTCATGCTTTGATCAGTTGATCGATCCTGATTTTCTTCGACTGCAGTGGAAAAATCCTCACTGAGCATTGTTAGCTGTATTGTTTTAACAACAGGTACATTGAACTGAAACACCAATTTTTAAGCAAGATGTTTCAAGAAAATGTACCTACTGTATTATTTTATTCACTCATTTCACAGCAGGAAAGCTTTGTTGTTTACTTCCTCTCGCCAACACTAACGGCTATTAGTTTTGACACGGTCTGTGACACTGTGTGTGTAGTACTACCTCATGCAGTGGAATATACCAGCGAAGGGGTAAAGAAGACGCGTTTTTGTAATTGAATTAGAGTTAGCTGTTAAACGGGAAAAAGCTGTATTGTGGTTGTTGTTATTGTGAGTTGAAATAGCACAGCGAAGTTTGTTTATTTCAAAAAGATGAACGTGCGTCGATGGTAACAAGGAAGTTCAAGTTTTATCAAATCAGGTTTGCTTCCGGCAACCGGAAGCTGAAAAACCGGAAGTACGAACAAATTTTTGGCCTTAGCACTGTTGGCGTTTGAGGTTTTGAATGGGTGGGGTATGTTCATAATTAAATACACGTGTTACAGTTAAGCAACCAACTCTTGTTGTTTGGTTGCTATTATAATTTAAGATATTTTTTTTTGGTGTGCGTGTGTGTGGGGGGGGGGTATAGTTTTGTAAGGAGAGTTTAATTGCCCGGCTTATTGACATTTATCACCACATCTGCCAAACTTTCGACAACGATCAGTATTCATGTATGGTCTTTTGTGATGTGTCCAAAGCCTTTGACAGGGTCTGGCACAAAGGTCTAATATTCAAGTTGAAACAATATGGCATAAGCGGACCTCTTTTAAACTGTGTCACAGACTATCTTTCTAACAGAACCCAACGAGTCGTCATCAGATCCTGCGTTTCAAGCTCTTTGTCTGTTAATGCAGGGGTTCCTCAAGGCTCTGTCATAGGTCCTCTTCTATTTCTTATCTATGTTAACGACATAGCAGATTCCCTCTTAAGTTTAACTAGGCTTTTTGCAGATGATAGCTCGTTGTTCTCTTCCGCATCTAACATTCAAGATCTGGAAGGCATAATTAACCATGATTTAAAATTTTTGTCAGCTTGGTCAAAACAGTGGTTAATAAATTTCAACCCTTTGAAAACCGAAGCGCTCTTATTTACCCTCAAGCGATATGAACATCCGCCAGTTATCGAATTTGACGGAATTCCCGTGTCATTTGTATCAGATCACAGACATCTCGGACTAACACTAAGCAATAACGGACGCTGGAACAAACACATTGAAAACATTGTGAACAGTGCTTCTAAAATTATTGGCGTCATGCGCAAATTAAAATACACTTTTCACAGAGTCGCACTTAACCAAATCTACTTCTCTTACGTTTTACCTATATTGGAGTACTCAGCAATTGTTTGGGACAATTGTACCACACAGAACTCAAACACACTAGAAAAACTACAGAATGAAGCAGCAAGGATAGTCACTGGACTCACTAGGTCTGTCTCACTAGACAAATTATATAGTGAATGTGGATGGGTACCACTGTCTGTTAGAAGACACGAGCAGAAATTATCCTTTATATACAAGGCAGTCAATGGGCTTTCTCCCGACTATATTCAAGCTATTATTCCTCCCTTTGTTAGAGAAACTAATCCATACCAACTAAGAAATAACAATAATCTAGTAACTCCCGCTACACATACTGAAATTTCAAGAAAATCTTGTATACCTTCTTCAGTATCATTGTGGAATTCGCTTAATAATGACATCCGGTCTGCTGACAGTCTCTCTAGCTTCAAAAACAGCATTAAAAGACTGCGATTAAATAACGTCAAAATTCCTTTGTATTTCCTCAATGGCGACAGGTATCTATCAGTGCAACATGCCCGAATTCGTAATAATTGCAGTAACTTGAAATATGATCTATATGTCAATCATCTTTGCCCAAGCCCCACGTGCAGTTGCAATACTGCAGTTGAAGATGCAGCACACTACTTTTTCCATTGTCCAAGCTACGCCGATTGCCGTATACTTTTGTTTCGAGCTACACACGCCTTCCACCCCTTAAACATAGATAAACTTCTTTTTGGTGATGCCAGTCTAAGTATCCAACAGAATTCAACACTTTTTTTCCGCCGTTCAAAGTTTTATCAAAGGGTCAAGAAGATTCGCAAACAACCCATAAGATACGAAGATAGTACAAGTACTTTGGACAGTACATATATTTAAGTAACGTAGCATTCTTCCAGAGCCTTTTCATAAGCCTGGCGGTTTGGACTCCTGACAAATCTATCTAACACACACACACACACACACACACACACACACACACACACACACACACACACACACACACACACGCACACACACACACACATATATATATATATATATATATATATATATATATATATATATATATATATATATATATATATATATATATATATATACGCATGCACACACGCCTCATTATTTTCCTGGTCATTATTTAATTATTCTTAATGTACATGTTTCTTGTTTTATTATCATGTATGTTTTTAAATGATAAATCCCTTTAATGCTACCGAGCTACTTGAACACATTTAATCAGGTGGTGAATAGTGATGGTAATGAGTAGGCGACTTCTATTGTTTACTATAAACGATTTAACCCATATGTTACCGTTCTGGTCCATGTAGATAACCTCCATCAAATAGCTCGGTAGGGTTATTATATTTAGAACGCATTAAACAACGTTCGTCCAGAAAAAAAAATGTATTTCTATATATAATGTCATTGTCATGTGAGTTATAATGTTTATATGTTACAATGTAGGGGAAGGGCCGTAACTAATGTTGTGAGAACTTGTGGCCCGACCCCTTTGCTTTATTTCAAGCAATAAAATATGCTTAAACTATTGCCTGGCTATTTGGGTATATAGAGCCGGTCAGTTCACCTAACGAAACTTTTCATGGGCAGGCTTATGCATAAAGGGTGCACAGATGCCCTTCTTGATACAGCCGATAGAGGGCATGAACTAAGTAGAAAATACTGTATGATCAATCACCAAACAGAGTGTTGCCGACCCGGTAGATATCGAAAAAAAATTGTCTTAGCGAACCAGGACTGTAAACTTTGAAATTCAGACTAGTTATCTGTTAATGCAAGTGTCATCTCTGATTGAAAGTTCAGACTGCCCTCCACCCTCAACCCACCCCAACCCAAACTATCTGGCGGTATCGAGGCGGTTCTAACGTGTACCCACAATCTATATTTTTAGCAGAAATAAGAAAAATAGCACAATTTTGTATTGGACAATTTTCATATATGTATTTGAATAGGCGTGTTTTCATAAAGGGGGGTTCACGCGTTGTTTCCTAGATGACGTCGATAAAGGTGCGTTCTGTGCAGTTATGTACCTGTAATGGTTTGGCCATCCAAGTATAGGTTTAAGGGGAATGGGAACACCTTCATGGGAGGCAACTTCTCCAAAAGTATTTTTGTCTTCCATGTCAATAGGGGTCAACTCTAAAAGGAAAGAATTTGCTCCTGAGGAACATATTCTTTCCTTTAAGAGTAGACCCCTTTTTCAGTGGGACAGGGCTTATAGAAAAGCGAACAGGAGGTCCCTAAAGTTGTCTCCCTTTAAAAACTGGCGAACAAATCTGGCAGATGTTCCCCTTCCCCTTAAGGTACAGTGAAACTCCGATGGCTCGAACACATATGACTCGTTTTCCACGGCTGTTTCGAACCCGTTCTTCAGTCCCCAGGAAAACATTTCATAACTGCAGATACTACATCTACTGATAATACGAAATAGGTGCTACGTGAGTGAGTGTTTTGAGGTTTACGTCCCACCAACAGCTAAGGTCACACGGAGACGGCACCTTGGTTTTAAGACTCACCCGAAAGTTTGGAGAAGCCCGGGATCGATCCCTGGTAAACAAGGGGAGTAGCGTAACCACTACACCACGGAGGCTACTAGCGAAATGTGAAAGAAATGGTGAAACGTAGATATACAAATCTGTTGTATTGCTGACCTAAGTGGAACTAATGAGGTTCGTACCTGATGCTCTGGGGCCCCGCCTATCTTGACTTGAAGAAAAAGATGGGCTGCTTGATGTTTTCACGCAGAGCTGAAACCGACCGCACACGAGTACTGGTAAACCGCTTAGAGGACCTAAGCCTGCCCAGACAAAGCGGTGCGAGTCGGACCGTGCATGCTTATAAACCCTATTGGTTTCTTTGGGCGACAGGGCTTGAGATGTCATTTGATCTCAATGCCGGGTTAAAGGCCCACGAAATAGGAAGCAACGTCTCCAAAATGACATACAGTGTTGACGGGGACGTTAAAGTTAAAACAAATCAAACAAAACCGGAATCTGTCTCTGATTTGGCCCATCGGAGTATAACTGTTTGTTTTCTTTTGCTCCAGCATTTCAGCGGTTTCTTGCTGTTGAGTCCTCGCCGTAATTTTATATCTTTGGTTGTTTGATTGTTTGTGTTTTCGGAGATGTTACACTGATGAGTTAGGAAGCCTTCACGCGGATTGAACAAATTATTTGTATAAATCGCAGCGGATGTAAGGAGGATTGCGGCCGCGCCCCTCAGTTCCCCCTTCTCCCCCACACCCCCAAGTGAAATTTCACTGACCGTTTCAGGGCGGTTCTTCTGCCTATTTTTGTTATGGTTTGTTTTTCGAAGGTGTTTATCGCTCAAATATTTTTCCTTTTGATAGCCAATTGGCCATTTTGTGGGAAGGTAACTGTTCTTTTGGCACTCTGCTTTTAATGTTTCCCCGGCATTAGGGGCTAATTATTTCATGTTTGTGTTTTTTTCCCTTCGGTGTCTCTGGTGGGAGGTGTGGGTTAACTGTATTGATTCCTGATCATTGTTACAAAGATACCAAAGATGAAGGTGCTTCCAATCGCGTTCGCGTGTTGATGGACTGTTTCGAAGGTGATGAAGAATACACTCACATGATTAGTACGACACAATTTGTCCATTTATATTTGTTGTTGAAGAGATAATTAAGTTACCGACTATTTAGTTCAAATTTTCATTCCGGAAATGGGCTTCAAAAAGTTACAAGATAAAATAAATGTTGAATAAGGACGTTGTAAGTGAATCTCGCCCAAGCGCGATTTCTCTAAGGGTGAAATTGCATCTCGGTTTAATTATACCGACCTATTCGAGAGTGCATGAAAGCCGGGAAACATCCGGGTTTGGTCAGCGCCATTTCTGACCAACAATTCTTGTAAGTTTTCTCTTTGTGAAAGTATCTTTTTCATGTTACACGTTATGTATAGGCGAGCTGATATGCGTGCATCGGCCCGCACGGACTTACGTGCGTGATGCTGTTGCACGTATTATATTTGCGATAATTTAGAGTTACTTTTTTCAATTATGAAAACACGCCTATATTATTCTTACCACACTTGAACCCCACTTTTATATGGTAAAACTGGGGTTTACAGGGATAAACCTTATCGTAATGATTTTATCTTGAAAAGTATGCCGTGTGTACTCGATGAGGCGATTCTAATGAGTACTTATGACATACATTTATATCAAGGAAACCGAAAAGTAATCCCTATAATGCCCCTTGACCTAGAGATATGCATTATGACAACGCGCCTTTTCAAATATATTGGTACAACCAAAAATGATTTTTTCCCGATAAAAATCCTGATATTTTTCATATTTCTGCTCAAAAACATAGATTGATAGTACTCGTTAGAACCGCTTCACCGAGGCGGTTCTAACGAGTTCCAACAATCTATGTATTTGAGCAGAAATAAGAAAAAAATATTGTACATCCCTGTTTACACCAGGGGCCAGTTGTTCAAAGCTTCGTTAGCTTAATGAGTTCGTTAGTGGTCATATTGTTAAATGTTCTAGCAAGTACAATATCTAAAATTTTGGTATTTTTCTGAAAAAAAAAATGTGACCAGCTTTTGCATTTGCAAAAGCTGCTCACAATTTTTAAGCAAAAATATTAACATATTTGCCATATTAAATGATAAACTTTTTAACGATACATTAACTAACGACGTCGACGTCGTTAGCTTTGAACAACTAGCCCCAGTTTTACTACATAAAACTTTGATCACAATATTAAAATGTCATACTACTTCCATTAAAATATGGTTAGGTTCCTAGGAGATGTTTTCTCGCAGTGAGAGAAAAAACAGATTGTTTTCAATTATAGCGTTTGGTTTCGTTTGTTTTGAGTGAAACTGCCCAGGCAACACTATTTACGTGACATAGTGTCCGTCAGTTTACTTAACCACAGGTTTCTGGGGCAGGCTTATGCATTCCCTGTACAGTGCATGTTTTTGTGTTTGTTTGTCTTTTTCGCCAGAAACTGACAACTGCCAATCTGAGGCTATATCATATGTACATTGTCGTTTAACTCCAAAGATGGAAAACGTCTTACTCATCACGTTAACACGCCTGTGTAACACCAAAGATGGAAAACGTCTTACCCATCACATTGACAAGTCCGTGTAACACCAGAGATGGAAAACGTTCTACGGATCACATTAACAGGTCCGTGTAACACCAAAGATGGAAAACGTGATACTTATCACATTAACAGATCCGTGTAACACCAAAGATGGAAACGTGTTACTTATCACATTAACAGGTCCGTGTAACACCAAAGATGGAAAACGTTCTACGGATCACATTAACAAGTCCATGTAACACCACAGATGGAAAACGTGATACTCATCGCGTCAACAAGTCCATGTAACACCAAAGATGGAAAACGTGTTACTTATCACATTAACAGGTCCGTGTAACACCAAAGATGGAAAACGTGTTACTTATCACATTAACAAGTCCATGTAACACCACAGATGGAAAACGTGTTACTCATCACGTCAACAAGTCCATGTAACACCAAAGATGGAAAACGTGTTACTTATCACATTAACAAGTCCATGTAACACCAGAGATGGAAAACGTTCTACGGATCACACTTACAAGTCCATGTAACACCAAAGATGGAAAACGTGATACTCATCACATTAACAGGTCCGTGTAATACCAAAGATGGAAAACGTGATACTTATCATATTAACAGGTCCATGAAACACCAAAGATGGAAAACGTTCTACGGATCACATTGACAAGTCCATGTAACACCAAAGATGGAGTACGTGATAGTCATCACTTCAACAAGTCCGTTTAACATCAAAGATGGGAAACGTGTTACGTATCACATTAACAGGTCCGTGTAACACCAAAGATGGAAAACCTCCTACGGATCACATAAACAAGTCCGTAGGTGAGGTAAAATCAAAATCAACACAGCTGTTTTACTGTAACATGTTTCGGATCATTCCTTCTTCAGACAGTAAACATTTAAATAACAACAGGGAAGGGAAATGATGTAAAAGCTCCAAATTACCTTGACATATAGGCAGGAAGTGATGTTAAAAGCGCCAAAATGACGTTGACGTGATTGGACGTTTTATGCATTAAATGCTTGTTGAAATAACGGTAACTGGATCAAAGTTACCTGTATCGTTAAGTATGCAATTGTTACCTTAAATAATAGGTCCTATATCATCATTTGAAATGGAAACAACAGTAGTGTCTCAAATTGAATTTTAAACCAACTGATCCTGTGTACATCAATTTCTGGAGGATGATAAGACCAAAAAAATAAAAACGGCACATTAGCTGCGCAGCCTGATTAGCCTCTTTTTCGCATAGACCAAATATAGTCTAGTTATTGCGATCAGCGAGGACCCATATCAGGCTGAGCAGATGCACAGGCTGATCTGAGTCCTTGCTAGGCGCACATCCACCAGAAGCCATATCTGCACTTAGCTGTATAAAAATTTGTAAAGCAATTTTGCATTAAGTCCTTTAAGATATAACGTTTCCAGCTTGTGGATCCAGTATGTCTCTTTGAGCAGTCTGGCATAAAGGTGAAATCGTCCATTGAATGTTTCATTTGAATTGAAGTGAATTGCAACATTTGTTGAATCCATATTCTTATGTTGAATTTATGACTGTTCATATGCATAGACAGTAACTGATGTGTTTGACAACATACTGCATTTAACATTTTCTACAAGTGATGCACACGCACCACCGATGCGGAGCAGGTGTTGGTACTGGTTAGTTAGTTCTTTCTATGATTTACTTATCGCGACGGAAGTAAGGGCGAGGACTGAGGCCCCACCCCCCACCCTACCAGTGGAATTCGTTACATTGACCGTTCCAATGCGGTTCTTCTATTTTATCGCGGTATCTTTTTGTTATGGTTCGTTTTTGAGTTAGTGTATCGCTTGTATTTTTTTCTTTTGGATAGCCAATTAGCCATTTTGTGGGGAAGTAACTGTCCTTTTCGCTTTCCGCTATTGGTGTTTCCATCAGGGTCTAGTTGTTTCATGTTTGTGTTTCTTTCCCTCTGGTGTCCCTGATGGGAGCTGTGGGCTAATTGTATCGATTCCTGATCATTGTCTTTACTTCTATTTCACAATGTGTACACCGACGTCTATTGCATTTTGTAGATTCCTTTCTTCCTATTAATGTGTTAAACAATATTATAAGAATCTTATATGGGTGTGAGGGGTGGATAGAAAAATCCGTCCCAAGGGTCACTGTCCGGCATCACGAGGCTTGCCGAATGATGCCGGACAGTGATCCCGATGGACGGATTAATGTGTTAAACAATATTATAAGAATCTTATATGGGTGTGAGGGGTGGATGGAAAAAAACCGTCCCAAGGGTCATTGTCCGGCATCACGAGGCTTGCCGAGTGATGCCGGACAGTGATCCCGAGGGACGGGTTTTTCTATCCACCCCTAACACCCATATGGACTTCTTTTTCTTGCATACCTTCCATTTCTTTGCGCGGGCTTTTAATGCTTCAATCACTTCGGTTACCGACGTCCGCCATATTGTGATGACCCTGCAGGAATGTTTAGTGACGTCGCGTAACGTGCTGTGACGTCAACCTTTATGACGGCGCATACGAGGTCATAATCAACCAGTGCATTTATCAAACACGCGAATATTTTCGATTTTGGGTCGGACCACCAGGGTCAGAATAAATTTCTATCCCAGGGGAAAATCACGGATTTTCTTGTCTGATGTGCAATAATGAAGATTTCTAGCCCCTTTATACGCCACAACTGGTTTATGTTTATGAAGAAAGTTTCAAAATTCCTTATTTGATAGATTAAACAAATCCCAGTATGTGTTTATCGTCAAATCTAAGTTTTGTAGCGAAGTATTATATTCTATATCAAAAGCAATAATGTTCCTTCGTTTGTTTTCCACATTCGAAGTCAACAGAGCTTCTTCCTGTGTCAATGCTGTTACTTTTCGGAAGGCCGATTTGATGACTTATTCTGTGTATTGTCTGTTTTCGAAGTAGTTCCCGAGTTCCGTAAGTGATTCTTGGAAGCTGTCATTGTCAGATATGATTCTTCTGTACCGTTTTGTCTGGCAGTATGGTATACCTTCTTAGCATTTTTTTTCGGGTGACCCGAACAGAAATGCAAATATTGATGTACATTCGTGGATTTTATATGTATATTCGTTTTTGTGTATGTTGATTTTTTGTTTGTTTGTTTTGAGGTTTACACTCAACACTGTGTAGGCCATTTTGGTGACGTTGTTTCCAATTGAGATGAAATGAAATCCCAAGCTCTGTCGCCCATTGAAACCAATAGGGTTTATAAACATGGACGGTCCGACTCGCGCCGCTTTGCCTGGGCAGGCTAAGATCCTCTAAGCGGTTTACAAGCACTCGTGTGCGGTCGGTTTCAGCTCTGCGTGGAAGCATAATGCAGCCCATCTATTTCTTCAAGCCCCGATGGGCGGGGCCCGATTTTTATTCGGAGATAGAGAACTGTCTTCACTTTTATCACATTCACATTTAGAAATGCCACACTTGTGAGTGAATTTGATTGGTTGATGAAAACTGTTCAAGCGGGTCACAAAATCGTCGAGTTCAGCTAACGAATGGTCCCATATCATGAATATATTATCTAGAAAATGGAGCCATACACTTGGTTTCAGAGAACACTGTTCTAGAAAATCTCGTTAAAGTTTACCCATGGAGAGTGACGCATAGGTTGGATCCACAGAGCTCAAGTTCTCATAGCCGTTCCAAGTTTCTGAATATAGTTTATCCCGTTGAATTGAAAATGATTATTTTCAAGGGTCTGTTTGATGAGGCTACAAATTTCATCTTGCGATAATTGCTGTCACGCTTTTCTTGGTTCAAGACGCATTCTAATTTACCCCCCCCACACACACACACACACTAGAACCTAGAACTTCAGTTGAATAAAGCAAACTTCTGATACCGAAGCGCCGTTTCTGGATTTTCACCTATCTATTGTAGATGGAGTTGTTTCTTGCAAAATTTATGATAAACGCGATGATTTTGATTTTGAGATTATACATTTTCCTTTCTTGGATGATCACGTTCCTCTAGTGGCATCATATGGCGTTTATATTTCGCAATTAATTCGATTTGCAAGAGTGTCTAGTCATGTAACTGATTTCAACACTCGTAATAATTTCTTAACTGCTAAACTTCTTAATCAGGGTTATCGGTATCATAACTACGCAAAGCCTTCTCAAAATTTTATAGACGTCATTCCAATTTAATTTAAAAATTCCATGTTGGACTTAAATCTCTTCTGTAACAAGGTCTACCGGAACTCTAATTTCATGGTGACTTAGTATATAAGTTCAGAAAAATATATTATCGCAATGACTTCAGTACACAGTTTCGTAAAATCAGTCTTCGATATAAAAAGATTGGGTACAACATAAATGTTATTCGACAGACTGCATGCATGGTAGTTAACCCAATCACGGTTGACAACTATGCTTCCCTCTTTAATTGCACGCCGATCGGTCAGGCCTCAGATCCTATGACGGTTCCAGTGTAAATGCTTACTGAGAATTAGAGCCATCTAATTCAATGTAACGTTGGTTGGTGCCTGATACTCTGTCTCTGGCTGGGCCCATCGGAGTCTAACTGTTGGTTTTCTTTTGATCCGGCATTTCAGTGGTTTATTGCTGTCGAGTCCTCACCGTTGTTTCATCTCAGTCAGTGGTTGTTTGATTTTTTTGTCTGTTCACGGTGATGTTGCATTGATGAGTTAGGAGGCCTTCATGCGGACTGAACGGAGAATCTAATTTTATGTAATGTTGGTTGGTGCCTGATGCTCTGTCTCTGGTTGGGTCCATCGGAATCCTACTGTTGGTTTCCGTTTTCTCCAACATTTTAGTGGTTTCTTGCTGTCGATTCCTAACCGCTGTTGATTGATTTTTGTGTTCACGAAAATCTTGCACTGATGAGTTGAACTGACCGTTCCAAGGCGGTTCTTTTGTCGTGGTTTATTTTTGTTATGGCTTGTTTTTGAGTGTGTGTATCGCTTATATTATTTGGTTTTGGATAGCCAAGTGGCCATTTTGTGGGAAAGTAACTGTCCTTTTGGCTGTCCGCTAGTGATGTTTCCATAAGGGTCTAGTTGTTTCATGTTTGTATTTCTTTCCCTCGGTGTGTCTGATGGGAGCTGTAGGTTAATTGTATCGATCATTGCCTTCACTTCTATTCTATACCATCCTTATGGGTAATGTTTGTATATAAAGACGTAACATCAAGTGGTACGAGCAATGATTTTTATACCCCCACAAATGAAGAGAGTGAGCTTGTCGGTCTGTCGGTCTGTCTGTCGGTCGGTCTGTTGACTTGGTTTCCAGACGATAACTCAAAAAGCGCTGCACCGATTTTTATAATTTTTGGTACACTGATGTAACATCATAAAATACAGGTCAAGTTCGATTTCCACTACAATTCGTCAATATTCGACATAGTTATGGCCCCGTTCAAGTGAAAAAATTGCAAAATGCCGCTGTTGTACTATCAAGGCCGTTTTTGTGGGGGTATTCATCACCTTTAGTGATAGCTCTAGTTTTTTTTGTAAAGTTTGGAATTGATTTTATTTTGCAAATAAAGTCTGTAGTGTCTTTTACTAACGAAGGAAGAGTTTTCATGTACGGTTGCAAAATGTTACCAATACAGATAGAGGATCTTACACGAGTGGTCACTGCATATGAAATTTATGAAACGAGCCTTCGGCGAGTTTCATAAATTTCATATGAAATGACCACGAGTGTAAGATTCTGTTTATCACATGACCACTTTAAATTAGATTTTATCGCCTTTAAATTTGACATGTTTTCCACAAAATATGCATGGTTGACATGGACGTCGTCATGACGTTACTTAATCCCGCCAAAGTGTTATTACACGTGTGGTCATACGATTTTTATTGCACGACGTTATCTACTGCTTATCAACGACGTCATGTGGTAAAATGTTTTTGTGTAACTATTGCACGCTGAAACATTGTGGAGACCTGGATAGCCAACTGGCAAAGTTTCCTGAGACTGTTTATGTATTTTTGGTAATACATAAAATTGTGGAGTGCGCAAATTACATAGGATCAGATTCACGCTCTTTATCATTGTTTCACTTATCTTTTTGCTACAGTTTATGATGTTTTGTTCAACTGTTTTTGAAGAATTTTCATCCAGTCTTGTGCAGTTAACAAGCGTTCAACCTCTTATGTATAGTCTGCTTTGATCATGATTACAATCATATTTGATTTGTCGGCTTTCTTGATAACAATGGACTCATCCTGACTGGGATTCTATAGTGATTTCATTTCCTCTTTTGAAGTATTACTATACAGTACGGTTTCTGGTTTGGGCTGGCTTGGAGTATTTCTTGTATGACAGCTTAAATGTAGCAAATAGAATTGAAGGCAATGATCAGAAATCGATACAATTAACCCACAGCGGCCATTAGAGACAAACAAAGGGAAAGAAACACAAACATGAAATAACTAGACACTAATGGAAACACCAATAGCGGAAAGCCACAAGGACAGTCACTTCCCCACAGAATGGCCAATCGGCTATCCAAAACAACACTATAAGCGATACACACACTAAAAGACAAACCATAACAAAAAGAAACCGTGACAGAAGAACCGCCTTAGAACGATCAGTGAAACGAATTCAATTGGGGAGCTTAAATCGATTTTTCGCAGCCGCAATCCTCGCCCTTTCTTCCGTCGTGATTTAGACAAATAATTTGGTTAGTCCGCATGAAGGCCCCCTAACTCATCGGTGCAACATCTCCGAGAACACAAATATAAAAAAAAAAAACACAGAGCTGAAACAATGATGAGGACTCGATAGCAAATAACAACTGAAATGCTGGAGCAAAAGAAAACCAACAGTTAGACTCCTATAGCCCAGCCAGATACAGAACATCAGGCACAAACCAACAGTACATAGAATTAAATTACTTCTAATTCTTAGTAAGGCTTTAACCTGGAACCGTAATAGAATCTGTGGCCTGACCCACAGGCGTGCAATTAAAGAGGGAAGCAAAGTTGTCAACTGGGATTGGGTCATATACCATGCATGCAGTCTGTCGTATAACTTAAATGTTGTATCCATTTTTTATATCGAAAAATGATTTTACGAAATTGAGTGCTGAAGTCATTGCAATTATATCTTTTTTCTAAATTTATATACTAAGTCACCATACAATTCGGGTTCCGATAGACCTTGTTGCGGCTAAAAAGTGGTTCGGCAACGGACCGGCCGTACCACTGATGACGGCCTGCCGATGTCACATGGATATGTAATCGTAATAAAATGTCATAAGGAACTGTTATTTTAGAGATGCGAAAGACAAAACAATCTCAAAAGAGCGTTATGCAAATGTAGTATAATATTATTGCTGGCACGAACAATCGGATTTTATCATATGACGTCGCGTCCGAGCGTGTAATAACGCCATGTAATATTTTCGATAATCCACTAGTGGATTAAATATGCAAATTAGCTAGATACGTCCCGTAACGTTACACGTACGTCGTCCTTAACGACGTCGCGTTTACTAACGCGGAATATTGACATTTTTGTAAACAATCGTGAATAAAATGCATTTGCAATGTCATATGATAAATAGAATCTTGCATTCTTGTTCATGTATTGTTGAATTTGTTAAAATCGTTGAGGAAAAGGGATAAAATGCTCGGCAAAGCCTCGCATTTAATCCCTTTTCCTCAACTTATTGAATTTATGTTGAATTTATTAAACTCGTTGAGGAAAAGGGATAAAATGCTCTGCAAAGCCTCGCATTTCATCCCTTTTCCTCAACTCGTTTAATAAATTCAATAATACATGACCACTCATGTAAGATCCTCCATATAATTTAAGCGATCGATTTATGTAACATTACCGCATATACCCTATGAAGTCGAACACCGTAGCTCCTTGATATACTCGCTCTATATTTTGAACAAGTACACTTCAGTACTTAGTGTTGTGTTTAAAATAACTGGATGAGTGGCAAACAGTGGAGAACCTGATGTGACGCCGTAATCTGTGGCGTTTCATCTGGGTCTACATTAATCGCCCATATGCTCAGGCCTGTCTGACCATGGGACACTACCCAGAGCACTGTAACAGATGACTGGCGACAAGTAAATGTTACCCTTGACTAAAAGAAATGTCAAACATATGATGCAAAACGCTGGAACATATATAAGTCAGCAATATCAACAGGCACCAAGCCTTTGAGAGCATTCTTGCTGACTGTTAACATTGTTTCCGATTTCAAAGGTCTTGTGAAACGCAACTAGTTCAATTTTACCATGGGGCCATAAACCGTGGCCAGAAACAGGCTGACTTGTTCATCATAAACTTCGTCAAGGCCTTCATCTATCTCCATATACTGCCTTACGCCCGCGAGGACATTCTAGGCAGGTGCGCTGTCGAATAGAAAAAGGCAGAGTGTTAAAGAAAAGAAAGGCTAAAAACATAATAGTGAAGGGGATAAAAGGTGATGGGTTATGATAGTTCAGATGAGATTAAAATCAGGTTAAAAACAACAACTTTTGGATCTAGGGCCTGGAGTGCTGCAACTCACTAACTGCGACCTTGAATGACTCGAGGTCTGGTGAGCATACAGCAGTCTCTGGTAGTGCGTTCCACTGGACAATGGCCAGTGGAAAAAAGGAGTACTTGTAATAGTCTCGGGAAGTATGGAGGTGTCGGAATGCCATGGAATGACAGTGCCGTAGACTACTAATGTTAACAGGGTGGATATATTCAGGGAGGGGCACTGCCACAAGACCGTAGACAATTTTTTAAAAAAGACAGAGACGCGCATCTGCCCGTCTCTGTTCGAGTGTCCTCCAACCCAAGCTGTCCAACATTGCAGTGACACTAGACTGGTAGTCATAGTTGCAAGTTGTCCAGCGTGCTGCCCTACGTTGGACTTTTTCCAGCTGGAGTATTTTCTCCTTGGTATGAGGGTCCCAAACGGGGGCGGCGTACTCCAGCTGGGGGCGGACCAGTGTCTTGTAGGCAGTCTCTCGTACCTGCGGATTTTTTGTTCTGATGTTTCGTTTAACAAAGGCGAGGGTCTTGTTTGCATTTGCTGTTATCCGGTCAATGTGGGAGTTCCAGGATAGGCCACTGGAGATGTCAACCCCCAAGTACTTCGCACTGGTGACAACCTCCAGGACTTGGCCGTGTAGAGTGTACACTGTATTTATCACTTTCCTGGCTGTTGTCACCCGTACTACTTGGCACTTGGATGGGTTGAACTCCATGTCCCACTGATTCTCCCACTGAAATAGTCTGTCCAGGTCAGTCTGTAGTGCCTTCCCATCTTCCGTGCCCCCGACTGTCAGGTAGACGGCTGTGTCATCTGCAAAAAGACGGACCTGTGATGTCAGCTCATCTGGCAGGTCATTGATATAGACGAGAAACAGGATCGGACCCAGAACTGACCCCTGAGGGACCCCAGAGGTCACTGGGACAGATCCTGATTCCTCGCCATCAAGTACCACAGTCTGGGTTCGGTTTCCAAGGAAGGCACGGATCCAGTTTAATGTAGAACCTCTGATTCCATACTGATGGAGTTTCCAAAGAAGTTTGGAGTGATTTAATTTATCAAAGGTCTTTGAAAAATCCAGCAATACCAAATCAGTTTGCTTACCTGTACTCACATTCCTTGCAAGGTCCTCGACCAACATGGTAAGCAGTGTCTCGCATGACCTCTTTTCCCTAAAACCGTGCTGTAGATCGTCCAGGAGGTCATGCTTATCAAGGTGCTTTACCAGGTGGGAAGCCATTATGTGTTCGGGGGTCTTACAGAGACTGCAAGTCAGTGAAATGGGCCTGTAATTTGCAGCGGACGACTTATCTCCCTTTTTGAAGACTGGAGTTACCTGGGCTTTGCACCAATCGGCAGGGAGCTTTCCTATAGCTATTGAGCGTTCAAAAATGATTTGAATGATTGGTGCAATTTCCTCTCTCAGTTCTTTTAGTAGAAGGGGCTTAAGTCGGTCAGGTCCAGCTGCTTTTCCAGGTTTCAGGTTTTGAAGGAGTTTCAGTATGCCATTTGCAGAGATACAAAAGTCCTCCATAGCTGGGGTTGGATTCAGTACCCCAGGCGGTACCGAGTCAGGACTAATTGTACCACTGTCAGACATATCCTGAAGCTTCATTTTACAGAGTCGAGAGAGTGATAGAGGTTCCTTTGTGGTAAAGACCGAGTGGAACTGCTGATTATGAGCATCAGCTTTCTCGGTTGTGTCAGTCAAGAGTCTAGATCCCTTCTGGAGAGGCGGTGTACCAAGCTGGTCCTGTTTGCAGCTCTTAAGGAATGTGAAAAGTTTTTTACTATCACAGACAGAGTTTGCGTCATTTAGTCCAAGGAGGCCTTCAAGATAGTTATTATAAGAGAGATTAATTTTATGTTTTATAGATTTTCGTAGGGATAGAAATTTGTTTCGAAATGTCTGGTCACCGGTTCTTTTGAATTTTCTGTACAAGCCGTCTCTCAGTCTGATCAGCCTGCGAATTTGCTGGGTGATCCAGGGTAAGGATGATTTACCATGGATCTGTTTAGAAGGGATACACTGTGAGGCAAGAGAGTCAATGGTGGATGTAAAGTCGGTCCAAAGGTCCTCAACAGGTTTGCCAAAGTGATTTTCAAGAAACTTTGACAAGGTACTTTGTATAACTGGACTACTATGGGATAAGAGGATCCACACATAGGTGAATTAGCTCATGGCTCTCTGGGCGCCCCTAACAAGTTGTACTTGATGGCCAAGCGTCTGACCAAGTCCCTGTTATATCTGGAGTCCCCGAAGGTTCGGTTCTTGGACCGGTCCTCGTCTCGGCGTTCCTCAATGATTTCCCTGATAATATCGGGTTATCTGTCAGTTCGTTTGCTGATGATTGTGTCCTGTATAGGAACATAAATTCACCTTCTGACAGATGACCTGGATCGACTTGCACAGTGGGAGGTCGACTGGCAGATGGAGTTCAATGTGGCCAAATGTCATTTAATGAGGGTGTTAAGATAACCTCCGCGCAAGCAAATTAAGTTTAACTATACACTTCACCACCAAATTTTGTAGCAGGTTCAATGCAAATATCTTGGTATCAACATCACTGACGATCTTGATTGGGTTCAACATATCTCAGGGATGACATCTAAAGCAACTAGGATTTTAGGATTCCTTAGACGTAATTTGGCCTTTGCACATAGGCCGACAAAACTGAGATTCAGCAGGTGGAGAAGGTGCAGTGGACAGCTGCTCGATGGACCTGCCCGCGATGGCGAAATAGAACTAGCGTCGGTGACATGCTTAACGAGCTAGAGTGGCCGTCCCTAGAGGTCCGTCGTGAGCAGTTCTTCTATAAGGTACACTCTGATACAGAGTCTATTAATAAAGACAGGTACTTGACCCCTGCAACAGCGTCAACCCAAACAAGGGCATCAAAAGTAAACAATCCACAATACCGTAGGTACCAGTGCCCTGAAAAACTCTTTCTTTCCTAGAACTATTCCTCAGTGGAATAGTCTTCCCTCTTCTGCGGTGAATGTCAAGACTGCAGAGAGTTCAACGCCCGTACAATTAAGATTGAGACTCAGAGGTATGCGTTTAAGGATACCTCTGTTATTCAGATAGGACTCAACCAGAGACTTTTTTTTTTCCTTTTTTAGCTAAATGCTAAATTTAGCCACCCATCTAACTGAGTATAAGAAGATAGATAGATAGATAGAATGCATTCAATAAATAAGACATATGGTAAGAGATATGCTCAACGGGCCTCCGTGGCCTAATGGATAAGAGCGCTGACTCTTAGTCATTAGGTCTCTCACCGCCGTGGGTTCGAGCCTCGCTCGGGTCACGTGTGAGACGCCAAGTTCTGCAACGGAAGGTCATGTGGTTTTTCTCCGGGTACTCCGGTTTTCGCCCACCTATGATTAACGATCGGCTCGATATGAGTGAAATAATCTTGAAAGGGCCGTAAAACCCAACCCCCCCCCCCCCCAAAAAAAAAAAAGAAAAAAAAGAGATATGCTCAGACGTTAGCATACTTATTATTAATGGATTATTGATCACAATCATTATGGCGAGACTGATAAACTGATGCTCTGATTAGCCAGCCTTAGTATGGATGAGCAGCCTACCATTAGTATATATGAACAGGCAATAAGAACTGGTACAAAGTCCCAGGTGGGCTCGGTCCAGCCTGCTTATCCAGGCAATTCGATCAGAAGTTTTCGGAATGTTCACGCGTCGACCATGGATACTGAGCCGTGACCGTATCATTAAGACACATATGAGAAAAATACTGTTATACCGCAAACAGCCATTCTAGAAAGTAGAAGTAAAACAAAGATCAGGAATTGATACAATTAACTTACTCCATCCATAAAAGACACCAAAGGGAAAGAAATACAAACATTAAGCGACCAGACCATAATGGAAACCTAAACAAAGGAAGGCCATAAGGACAGTTACTTTCCCACAAAATGGCCATATGGCCATCCAAAACCAAACGACACAAGTGATACACACAGTAAGTAACAAACAACAACATAAATAAATCGCCACAGAAGAGCCGCCTTGGAACGGTCAGTGGAAGATTTCCACTGGGGGGCTTAAATCGATTTTACGTGGCCACAATCCTCGCCCTTACTTCCGTCGCGATTTAGACAAATAATTTGTTCAGTCCACATGAAGGCCTCCTAACTCATCAGTGCAACATCTCCGTGAACACAAAAATCAAAGAACCACAGAGGTGAGACAACGGTGAGGACTCGACAGCAAGAAACCACTGAAATGCTGGAGCAAAAGAAAACCAACAGTTAGACTCCGATGAGCCCGACCAGAGACAGAGCATCAGGCACCAACCGACATTATCTCTCTAATTTTCAATAAGCCTTTACGTTGGAGCCGTCAGAACCCGATACATGTAAAGGGGGGTCGAATAATTGCACGTTATAATATGTACCTTCCACTGACCGTACGTCTATGGATCGGGCCTACTTTTCAGGTGCCTAGTTTGCAAGGGTAAACAATAACATGCAACCTTTTGTACCCGGAAAACAACCAAATTGCAATTTATTAATTACCTTTACTATATTTATTGAAATATATGTTAGAAGTTTCAGCTGGGTACTTACCTTCTCGGGCTTTCCTGGTTTGAATAGTCCGTTGGAATAATTGTGCACTGATACTGTGGTTGCGTCTAAACCTCGAACATAATTTCTAAGGCTAAAATAAAATATTTATTCCCAGTTTTTCATACAGAATGAAAAGCACCGCCAGACTTTTATTCGACCGACCATGTTGTTTCTGGCGTCACTGAGGAGAGGTGACGTCAGACAGCATGCACTATTTGATATGACGCTATGCTACATGTACGTGTGTGCACCATAGCAATGAATGTCATTTAACATGCCAGACTATCTGCAGTTTTTTGTTGTTTTTATTTTGGGTGAAATTTGCTAACATCACAAAAACACGCCTATATAATTATGACCCCCTTGAACCCCACTTTTATATAGTAAAACATGGGTTTACAGGGGTAAACCTTATTTTTCTTATTTCTGCTCCAAAATATAGGTCGTGGGTACTCGTTAGAACCGCCTCCATGAGGCGGTTCTAACGAGTACCCACAATCTATATTTGGAGCAGAAATAAAAAAAAATATCACAATTTTTCATCTTAAATTTTTCTTTTTTTTCAGCGATAAAGTTTACAATGTATCTGTATAGGCTTGTTTTCGTAATGCTATTGCAAAATCTCTTGATAGTCTGGACTACGGCAGACACTTAAAACACGACAAATGTCTTTAATCTTAAAATATAATCGGTTCGGCGCGACCGACAATTTTATAGGGTAAAGCTCGCTCCTATAAAAATTATCTAAGGATCACCGATGTATTTACTATATTGAAATCTTCCACAAATATTTGTTGCATTGTGTATTCAAACCTATTCAGATAAAACTGAAAAGCAAATGAGAGAGAGAGAGAGAGAGAGAGAGAGAGAGAGAGAGAGAGAGAGAGAGAGAGAGAGAGAGAGAGAGAGAGAGAGAGAGAGAGATTAGATGCAATGGCAAGTCAATAAGTAGCCTATCCAATTTCCAGTTGACAGACACTCACGATTTTCATGCCTTGTTTCAATACATGGTTTAGGCACCAGGGTGAAATTGCACCCCAATCGTAGATTTTGAACGTCAAGCATGGCTGGCGATGCACACGCAATCTTTTCGTCAATCGTTGGGTACTGTGCTTTAATTCGGTACTTGTATTTTGAAAGGGAAAACAGGTCAGGTATATATATATTTTTTTTTGTTTTGTTTTGGTTTTAGGGTCGTTTCAATATTATTTCACTCATATCGAGCCGATCGCTAATCAGAGGTGGGCGAAAAGCGGAGTACCCGGAGGAAAAAAACACCTGACCTTCCGTTGCAGAACTTGGCGTCTCACATGTGACCCGAGCCAGGCTTGAACCCCAGCGGTGAGAGACCTAATGATTTAGAGTCAGCGCTCTTATCTACTAGGACACGGAGGCCCACCAAAACAGGTCAGGAAATACATTGCGAGTTGACAAATGTTGATGAGTCTTCTGCACGATCGTATGCACAAGTTAAATTCTGGGTTGGCGGATGCAAACGCGGTAGAACGTCTTTAGAAGTCGAAATCAGGTCTGGACGCACATCAGATGCCACTGATGAAGAAATGTGTAACACCGTACGGTATCCGGTGTACTCCGATAGGCGAATTATGGTGGAAGAAATAGCGAATGCATTAAACATTTCACATGGTAGCGTTTCAACAAGTAACTGTCTCGAGCAAATCAGTATGCAGCGTATTGTTGAAGCAGTTTAGGTCAAGGAAGATGCTTTTCTTTCACGTCTGGTGGCTGTAGATGAGACCATGGTCCTTTATAATGAGCCAGAGGATAATGTTCAAAAGTTTGTTTGTTTGTTTGATTGATTTGAGGTTTAACGTCCCCGTCAACACTATGAAGGACATTTTGGAGACGTTGCTTCCAATTTTGTGGGACTTTTACCCGACATTGTGATGAAATGACATCTCAAGTCCTGCCGCCCAATGAAACCATTAGGGTTTATTAGCATGGACGGTCCGCCTCGCACCGCGGTTCCTGGACAGATTAAGATCCTTTAAGCGGTTTACCAGTACTAGTGTGCGGGCCGGATTCATCTCTGCGTGGAAGCATCATGCAGCCCATATATTTCTTCAAGCCCCTATGGGCGGGGGCCTAATGTTCAGAAGTCGCCTGTGGGTAGAGCCGGTGTCTCCGAGGCCAAAGAAGTTCAAACGCAACCCTCTGCTGGCAAGGTGGTGGCAACGGTATTTTGTGATGCACAATGTGTTATTATGTTGGACTTTCTAGCAAAGAGAAGTACAATAACATGTGCGTATTATACAAATTTTGCTAGACCAATTGAGAACTGCGATGCGTGAAAAAAAAAACTAGGTAAACTCTCCAAAAGGATTCTGCTCCATCAGGACAATGCGAGAGTTCACGCTTGCAAAATTGCAATGAATGCTGATGAGCAAAATGGGTTCGAGCTAATACCGCATCCGGCCTATTCTCCAGACTTAGCTCATAGTGCTTGTTTCCTATTCCCAAACTTGAAAAAAGGATATCCGCGGACGTCATTTCCGGTTGAACGAAGAAGTCATGGCGGCAGATGAGGAGTGGGTCGGAGACAAAGACCCTGGCTTCTTCAGTTCTGGGCTGATGGCACTTGAACAGCGTTGGTCCAAGTGCATCATTCTGTTGGGCAATTGCATTGAAAAAGAAGAGATCGATACAATGTATCACCCAGAAATAAGTTAGGCTGTTTTTTGTTGACTCTTCCTCGTATGTGGATTCCAAGACATTATACAAACAACCTCGAAATGGTAGTTTTATTCTTTTACATGTATTAAGACTGTGTGCCGTTTAATTGGAGATTTTTTAAACCTTAGGGAAGTATTCATTTTAACAGAATTAAGAATAATTACGAAACCTTCTGTGAAAGACATTTTTATGAATTCTTATTTCCCAGTAGGCATTTAAAATTGATCTGAGATTGTTTTATGGTTCAGGATCAATGCCCAATAAACTTTTGAGTTATGAACTGAATTTGAAAATGGATTTTTAAAATATATTTTATAGTTTTGTGGCCCAAACAAAACTGCTTGGGTCATATCGAGCCGGTCAGTTCAACTAAACACGTTTCCTGTGCACATTACAAAAAAAACATTGTTAGTTTTAACGCAGGAAAGATGAAAAATTATGATATTTTTTTATTTTTCTGCTCAAAATATAGATTGTGGGTACTCGTTAGAACCGCATCGACGAGGCGGCTCTAATGAGTACCCACAGTCTATTGTTTAGAGTAGAAATAAAAAAAATAAGGTTTACCCCTGTAAACCCCAGTTTTACTATATAAAAATGGGTTTAAGTGGGTCAGAATTATATCGGCGTATTTTCGTGATACAATTTGTAGGTGGTTTCTTGCTGTCGAGTCCTCACCGTTGTCTCACCTCTGTGGTTCTTTGATTTCTGTGTTCACGGAGGTGTTGCGCCGGTGGGTTAGGAGGCCTTCATGCAGACTGAACAAATTATTTGTCTAAATCGCGACGGAGGTGGGGGCGGGGGTTGTGGCCACGTAAAATCGATTTGGGCCCCCCGGTGGAAGTCTTGCACTGGCCGTTCCGGGGCGGCTCTTCTGTGGCGATTTATTTGTGTTGTTGTTTGTTACTTACTTTGTGTATCACTTGTGTCTTTTGGTTTTGGATGGCCATATGGCCATTTTGTGGGAAAGTAACTGTCCATATGGCCTTCCTTTGTTTAGGTTTCCATTGTGGTCTGGTCGCTTAATGTTTGTATTTCTTTCCCTTTGGTGTCTTTTATGGATGGAGTGGGTTGATTGTATCAATTCCTGATCTTTGTTTTGCTTCTGCTTTTTATACATAAGCGATTAACCAGCACAGTGCACATTCTTTCGCCAGAATCTGACAACTGCCCTATTTGTATCAGCGGAAACAATATTTATTTAAGAAATGAATATTATTTAGTTAACGTTCATTGGAGTACGACTAAACTGGGTCATGAACAAAGTAAGTGAACCCCGAGGTGTCACGATGTCGTTCATACTTCAATGAACGTAAAATTAATTACTTTTATTATTTATATTTGCATTATTTTTCACCCATTATTTGACACCATTACGAAAACACGCCTATCATGTGACAAACACATTGTAAGCTTTATCGCCAAAAAAGGAAAACTTTAAGAAAAAAAGAAATGGATATTTTTCTTATTTCTGCTCTGAAATATTGATTGTGGTTACTCGTTAGAAAGCGGTTCTAACGAGTACCCACGATCTTTATTTTAAAGCAGCAATAAGAATAATAAGGTTTACCTCTGTAAACCCAATTTTTACTATATAAAAGTGGGGTTCGAGAGGGTCAAAACAATATAGGCGTGTTTTTGTGATGAAATTCTGGTTTAAGGGCTAACATTGAAAAGAGGAAACAATTTTAAGCATTCTTCCTACTGGCAGCGGAACAGCGTCGTTGGCTTCATAACGTCATCGTCGTCCTACCATACTGGAGATAATCATTGTTTATTTTGACGTAACTTACGTAACGTCAGTCAATGTATTCTTTCATTTTTTATGGATTTATCAATGTGTAAACGCCGGCGAATCAACCACATACTGCATGAAGCCCAAAAATAATATTACATTCCTTGAAATCGAAATATTTAAATATGGCGACAAAATGGTAATTTTAGGTATTCTGTCGAAAGCGTAGGGATAAACTTTCCACCAACGGCCAAGGCGGAATGATTATTCAATTAGTAGCAGCTATCTTTGGAAGAAACCCAAGCGAAAAAAAAAATCAACGTCTTTAAATTCGTTTCATTTGTCTGCTAACATTCACGTATATAATAGTCCTCCTTTAAATTGGACGCCGTTGACGTCGTTTCGTAAACAATGACGTATCGCGCGGGTTCTAAACGTGCTTTTTTGACATCACGTGGTATAACGACCTGTCGCTATGTGAAACAGATCTGAGATTCTTGCTCATTGAATTTATCGAAGTATATTTTTTTTTTCAACCAGTCAAATCGCTCGAAATATATATAATGATGGTGAATAGGAATAAAGTATTAACAACATTACCTTCCAATGGATAAGTATAGGGCTTTTCTTGTCAATGCACTAAGCATGTAATTATTCAGTCTTTAACGTTTTAAACCACATTTATCATAGGTTTCTGGTGCTCGATTTGTTAATTTTTATTTCATAACAATAAAGAAACAAATCTGCAACAAGAGGAGCACGGTTCTTACCCGTCGGAATACCACTTACTAAATTCCGTTCAGAAAATCTGAATCATCGATTTTTTCGGTTCTCGCGTTTAATACTCATTTTAGCTCAGACATCACTATGGGAAAGTTTTAGACCTCACCCTCCGCCGATTTCTCCAGCAAGTCATATGCCTCTGCGACAGCCAGGAAAGGCTGTGATTATTTGGAGAAAAATGCAAACTCTAAGTTTTCTTCCACAGACTAAGTCATTCTGACAGGTTCGACACACCCTTTTAAACCATATATAGAAGTG
Organism: Lucinisca nassula; assembly: GCA_963580285.1. Taxonomy (NCBI): domain Eukaryota; kingdom Metazoa; phylum Mollusca; class Bivalvia; order Lucinida; family Lucinidae; genus Lucinisca; species Lucinisca nassula. The sequence goes on along the minus strand of OY757018.1, from coordinate 128,196,114 downwards.
GTTACTGCTGTTGTAAATTACAAGGGCGTCTTTGTTTTATTTGCACCACCACTTCATGGAAAATCATTAGCTGTGACACCACATCCGATATCGGTATAATTCGTTTTGACCACTGTTGACAGCACACCGCGCCAGTGGCTCCCCGTTCCTAGTGAGCTTTTATCTAGCCATTCGAATGTAAGGTGCATATTTATTTATAAACTGCATATTTATTTATAAAGTGCATCAAATGGATTTGAATATTTATTATTTTACCCGACAATCATTGTCAAATGGACTTAGTCTGTGGTCTCATTTCTTTGTTTTGCAATTTTCTACAAATAATCACAGCCTTCCTTGACTGTCGCAGAGGCATACGACCTGTTGGAGAAGTCGGCGGAGGATCAGATCTAAAACTTTCCCAAAGAGATGTACGGGCTAAAATGAGTATTTAAAGGAAGAAACGAAAAATCGATGATTCAGATTTTCTGAACTGAGTTTAGTCTATAAGTAGGACCATAACCTTATACAGATATTATCCAGTAAAAAGGAAAGTGCTTCACAAACCTCTTGACGTGTCCTATATTCATGACGACTATTGGCATCTTAAGAAGCAAAATAAGCATTTCTATCATTGCAAGCAAAATACAGACACTTTTTTGGCAAAGAAAAATTGTTTCAACTCATGTAAATAGTTTTACTTTAATCAAATTATGAGGTTTTGTTGTTTTTTTATTTGAGGTTAAACGACCCCGTCAACACTGTATAGGTCAGTTTGGAGACGTTGCTTCCAATTTTGTGGGACTGTTACCCGACATTGAGATGAAATGACATCTCAAGCCCTGACACCCACTGAAACCAATAGGGTTTATTTGCATGGATGTTCCAACTCGCACCACTTTCCCTGGGCATGCTTAGAACCTCTAAGCGGTTTAACACTACTATAAATGTGGGATTGGAATGAAAGCAGAATGCTGATTGAATTCCTTTCCTTCTGCGTTTTATCATATAAAATACATGAACGAGTAATTGCAACTGCCGAACCTACGTCTGTTATGTAAATATTTTATGGCATCGAAGGCCCTTTTATGCAATCAAAGTGCTAGAAATACCGTAATTTTGCAATTTTATGTGATATATTTTTCTGACATTATATTTTTCTTGCATTTACTTGAATAGATTTTAAATGAATATATGGTTTATCCGCAATGCATACATGTGATCCGAATAGATGTTTTCATGAAACGAAATACGTATTTGTTTAATCAAAGAACTAAGATAACTGTTATTTTATCAAGCATATGTAACATTGGTTTCCGTATCTTTTCACACGAGAAAACGTTTCTGTTTTAAGGCCATTCCATTTGTTTGTATTTATTTGTGCTTTTTTGTTCGTTTGAGAGGCTTATAAAAGAATTAAATTGTATATAAAGAGATGCTCCGATTGCTAACAGACTAAATGGCAACCGATGCTTCTGAAATATACATAAAGCGTAAGTGGATTGTTTTGACCTAGATATATTATAAACATGTGTTTTAACCTAGATATATTATGTATTTTGGCATGTAATCAATTTAATTAGCAGTGCTTTAACATCATCATACATAATGACTTAATTATCATTTCGTAGAAAGCCCCATTCAATGACGTTTCAGACACTTACTGCAAGAACTGACATTTATAAAGAATTGTTCTTCCCCCGAACCATTAAAGATTGGAATGCCCTTCCCGATTCTATTATTTCAACAGCTGAAGATGCTGAGGATTGTGTAGCTAAATTTACCTCTTTGGTTAGATTAGAGCTAGGGACTAACTTCCCGTATCACAGGTCCTGGTGTATGAATGTCATTTGACGTGTCACCAGTAACAGTTCTGATTCTGATTCTGAAGCCATCTGTGTCGGCAAATTTTATTAGTAACCGGAGAATACAAAATGAAAAAGAAGATATTATGATACATAAAATGTCACATTTTAGTCATAGCCTTATGTCATTAAATCCATGTGAAATGGCTATTAATATGAGACTCGCTAGAAGTTGAAAATGAATGTAAAGTGTCAATAGAAACGCCGCATTTAACCTTCAATATATAAGCTAGAATGTATGCAACGGTTGGGGTATAAAATATTCACGCCAAAATATATATCACGATATCCATTTAAGAAATCTGTTTAGGATTTCTTTGAATGTTCTAGTTGAGACCAAGCCAGTAGGTTGACTGACAATTTGTGTGCATACCATATCAAGGCAGTGGTTTGACATTATTTACTTTTCATGTAGTTTTGTGGCTTTTGGCTACAAGCCTTTCCTGCTTATGTATCGGTTTTCTAGCTTGTGCTTCGTGTACTGAATGAACCGCATGGAAGGAAGATTAAAATGAGAAACGATTAGGAACCGATACAGTCAGATCCCTAATTCTTCCCACAATATCACTAAGGAAAGAAGTCGAAACATGGAGTGACGACAGTAAAAAAAACGGACCACAAGTTAACCGAGTCAGCAGCTCTTTCCCAAACAGGTGGTGACTCAGAATATCCAAACCTAACTAAAAGGAACACTTTAGTTCATAACGGGGGAGAATCTGATTCACCAACATGACAAACATTAAACTGGAAGGACAGATGTAACTAAAAATGAACAACCGAAAAGGGGAAGAATCAGAATTATCAACGTAACAACATAATAAAAAAATATATAATTTGGGAAAGAATCAGAATCACCAAAACACATTATGAAGGAACCACAGCAAAAGCACCGACTTGGAACGGTCAGTTAACATTACTGGTGGGTTTAATTTAACATTACGGGATCCCAACCCTCACCTTCACTTTCACTTAGGTTCAAACAAGTATTTGTTTGGTCCGCATGAAGTTGAACTCATCAGTGAATCAACTCGGTAAAGAAAGTAATCACAATTAAATGCCAAATTCTTGCATAAATACCTATGCGCATGGCTGTTAGAAACCATTGTCAAATGGACTGAAAGCTGTGCTCAAACAGCAAAAACAATGTTCAAATCATGAAATTCGCGTGCTGTTTGAACATGGGTTTTGAGCTTTTGATATCACAAGACGGGCCTTGCTTTGTTCACGTTACGTTGAGCGACGTAACGTTATCGCCCTGAACGCAGCGTTTTATGGTTCAATGATGACGTCAGAGGGTTACTGCATGACAACGTCATTGCAAACAGCATTCTGAACTGGCCGCCATTTTGGTTTGCTTGTCGCATTTGAAGAGTTTACATGGAATTTATATGGAGCTTTTTGGCGCTTTCATCAATATTTGCTGTCGGAATCGTAAGTTCTGCAAGAACAACGATCATCCATGGTTATTTCATTGCATGAACATTTGCTGAATCCCTCGGAAGATATTTGAACATTCGGCCTAGCGGCCTCATGTTCAAACAGCTTCCTCGGGACCCGGCAAATGTTAATGCATGAAAAAACATGGTTCATCCCTATATTGACACAAGGGTGAGGACTCGACAGTTAAACGCGCTGAGCCATCCGGTGCTGAACACAACGCCACAGGAACACTGGAGTAAAAGAACAAAACACACAAAAAAAACAATAGTAGAGCCCCGTTGGACCAAGAAAGACCAGTCACTCTTCCTGATGGTGACATTGGCGGTTCTTACTTGCACCCACAACCTATGTTTGCTGTACAAATAAGACAAATATCATGGATTTGCACCAGAAAAGTAGCCATTTTCGGGATATGAGAAAATGCCCTATATCGCATTGGCGTGTTATCGTAATGGCAAAGGAGATCATAATACTTAGTATGCATCTTCCAAACATCACGATAACATTTCTATATTATTTGACCCCCTTGAACCCAACTTTTATATCGTAAAACTGGGGTTACATGTAACAGGGGTAAACCTTATTTTTCTCATTTCTACTCTGAAATATAGATTGTGGGTACTCGATAGCACCGCCTCGATGAGGCGGTTCTAACGAGTACCCACAATCTATATTTTGAGCAGAAAAAAAAAATATTCCGTTTTTCGTATTAAAATTTTTGTTTTGTTCGGCTTTAAAGTTTACATTGTATTTGTATAGGCGTGTTTTCGTAATGATAAATTACTTTAATTCCTGTGACTAGAACTTCAAACTATCTGCTACTGGCTGTAATGGCTATCATTCGTGAAGCTCAGCAATTTCTTCTAAACTTCTCTTTCCTGTGCCTGATTCTCTTGCCTAAACGTCTCTTGTCTGATGCCTCCAGTTGACCTGTCTCATGAGCTTCGTCGGTCGGTGTGTGCTCGGAGGGGGATGTGCTGTGTTTGACTGGTCTTGCCAATCAACCGTTTCAGTTTCATAACTTTGGGGTTGAGACATACTGATGAAGATTAAATATCAGAAAGGCCTCTGTGTCACTAAATTTGGTACAGTTACGACTTATTTGCTATGTCACTGGTTCCTTAGGGCCCATGCTTTGATACAGAATTAACAATTTTAACAAGACGAGTTGCTTAGCAGACAAATAAGATGTTGGTATTAATTTCTTGCTTGCTGTTAAAGTGTTCTTCAAAGTCACGAAAATGTCATTTTGGTACAAAACAACCATTAACTTTAAAAACATCCTTTCAACATAAATTTTTGTGAATGAGTGTGTGTGTGTGTGTGTGTGTGTGTGTGTGTGTGTGTGAATTCGGGTTTAACGTCGCTTTCAACAATTTTTCAGTCATATCACGACGGTGTCTGGTTGCGACAGGGAGCTCAATGCTCACGTTTATAGTGCTGCCTCACTGAAGTATCATGTCCCAGACACATTACATGATACCACACCCAGTCACATTATCCTGACACTGGATCGACCAGTCCTAGCTCTACCCCGTAAATCTGAGTGCCAAGCCAGGAGCAGCTAGTACCATTTTTAACGACTTTGGTATGTCGCGGCCCGGGATCGAACCCGAGACCTCCCGTTCCCCGGAGCGGACACTCTACCAACTGAGCTATCGGGGCCGGTTTTTGTGAATGAACATTACTCAGAACTCAGTCTAGGTTACTCAGCCCCCGCCCATAGGGGCTTGAAGAAATAATTGGGCTGCATGATGCTTCCACGCAGAGCTAAATCCGGCCCGCACACTAGTGCTGGTAAACCGCTTAGAGGATCTAAGCCTGTCCAGGAACCGCGGTGCGAGGCGGACTGTCCATGCTAATAAACCCTATTGGTTTCATTGGGCGACAGGGCTTGAGATGTCATTTCATCTCATTGTCGGGTAAAAGTCTAACACAATTGGAAGCAACGTCTCCAAAATGACATTTACAGTGTTGACGGGGACGTTAAACATCAAATCAAACAACAAAGCAAACAGTTTAGGTTTCTGCAGTTTTATCATGGTGTATCTGATGCCTCAGATATACAGGATTTTAGACAGGTGTCCGTTCATATGCAATTTATGAACCGAGCCTTTGGCGAGTATCATGAATTTGATATGGAATGACCACAGGTGTAAGATTATGTTTATCATATGACGATTTTAAATCGACTTCATCGCTAAAGAAATTCAAAAGAAAATATAACAGTTGTCACGGACAGTGTCATTACGTTATATTTACATTTTCAGTGTAAAGTCAAATGTAAACCTATAGAAAACAATTTAGTACATACTCTCATGAACGTATCGAGTCGCATGATTTCCAGTGATGTCAAGTAACGTCATTCTAAAACATGGTTCGGTACGGGCGTTGGTGACGTCAACGCTGTTCCGCTCTTTGTAGAAAAACAGCGTCTATTTGTTTATTAGCATTAAAATTTTGCTCTTCAAGCATATTTTCGCCCAGTGATGAGGGGCAAAGAATGTAATTATAAAAAATAAACGTATTTTTTTCTGCCCCCCCCCCCCCAGTGGAAATCTTCCACTGACCGTTCCAAAGCGGCTCTTCTGTGGCGATTTATTTATGTTGTTGTTTGTTACTGACTGTGTGTATCACTTGTGTCTTTTAATTTTGGATGGCCATATGGCCATTTTGTGGGAAATTAACTGTCCTTATGGCCTTCCTTTGTTTAGGTTTCCATTATGGTCTGGTCGCTTAATGTTTGTATTTCTTTCCCTTTGATGTCTTTTATGGGTGGAGTAAGTTAATTGTATCAATTCCTGATCTTTGTTTTACTTCTACATTGCATATCAGGGCTGTTTTGTTTGTGCCGTGTGGCGGCTGTAAAAGGTCTCCCCGTACATGCATTTAATGCTCTTATTTTTCCAATCCTCAGGGATTGCTTATGCAATTGCTTTTCACTGTTCCATCAATTGACATCCTTTAGATACCTGTTGAAGGTCATTATTAAACCGATGTTCGTTCCTCGTTGTATAACAACTGCTTGTTTGACATCCCTGTACTTTAAGTAGACTAGGATGTTTTGTGGGCTTTTGTTGTACCTTCCTTCTATTCGAAGGAATCTTCTTCAGTAATTTTATATGCTGTTTTATTTATTTATTTAATAACCGGTATGAACATCGCTTTAGTTTTGACGGTATCACAACCTTATTAACCCAAATGAGTATCACAAATACATTTAAAATATCAATATCACCCCTTAGGTTACACTCTGCTTCTTCTGTACGGATTCCCCATTCTATTAAGAACTTTAATACTATGTTGCCTTCGGTATTGGTTAGACCCTTAAATTTGTCTTCTGTAACTTCAGTTAATCTCAAAGGAGCAGGCAATACCAATGTTTTTGGGAGTAGTCTTCGTATAAGACTATCTCTTCTCAAATCGCCCATCCTTCGAAAATATACTAATCCGTGGAAAAGAAGTGGAATGTATCCTAGTATTTCTAAGTGCAATGCCAAGCGGTGCAGATGTTGTTCGCATTTAAGCACTGCGTCTACCGTTACTTCATCTGTAAACGGTAGACGCTTCTCTGTAGTTAACATGTCTGATTTGACATGACAGTCTACAGATTTAATTTATCTAATTACTTGACGTGCTGCAAACTGTAATATGCAGTACGTCGGTCAAACTAACCGCATGCTTAAAACTAGATTGAACGAGCATTATCGTAGAATGAGAACGCCCAAGAAAACTGACACTTTCTTGTACCGTCACTTTCGAGGTTATTTACAGGTCATTCTGTAAATAACATTGTTATACAACCAATGGAAAAACTTTATTACGATGCAAATTCTACATCTAGATTCAAAATAATCAAAAGACATGAAGCTGAACTGAAATGGACTAAATTTTTACAGACCCCTTTTCCACTGGGATTTAATGACAACATTTATCATGAGGGTAATATTTCCAGAATGCCGGACTTTGATATTTTCTCACTCCTGGAATGTCGGAAACGCAGAACTAGATCTCACGGCACCAGGAAAAATGGTAACTTTAAACGTAAATCACGTGCGTTTAAACGAAACAATACTAGACTGAAGTGACTGTCAATTATATTATTAAATCATGGACGCCACTCTATGCTTTCATTTTTAAGTTCATTACCCGTTTCTGTTGTACGTCTTCTGGACAACGAGGCGAATAAATTCTACGATAGTTCTCATCAGTTATATGATGCGGCTCTCTTAACTAGAGGCTATACTCAGCATACTCTCCGTCCTTGCATTGATTCTGAAATTAATCATAAACGCCATTTCTTCAAAATATCCTTCATTAATAAGTGTATGGATTTTATAGATTTGCCCAGTATCTTCCGTGAGAGATCGGTGCTTTCTTCCATTCCTGCTTATTTTCAAAATACTGAAACACCTATAATTTGCTATAAATATAACTAGAGCTGTCAGAGGATCTGACTATAGCCCCGCTTCAGCGCTGTCAGAGAAGAAAGTTATTTAAGCTGCAGAGAAAACAGTTATGAACAAGAAATAACTGTTGAAAATTTTACATTATCTGGAAAAACTCTAAGAGTTGTGAGCCCTTGTCCCTCATTTCAATGAGCATGATACATTACCAGAATGTCCATGTTTATACTAAATTTCATCTTCCATTTTTCAATGTTCAAAGGGTAATAACTCCTAAAGTAGGCAAATCAGAGTCAGGGTTCCTGCGCTCTGCACATTGTCTCATGGTGCTTTACACTTGTGTGAAGTGTCATGAAAATATCTCAAATGGTTTGTGAGTTATGGAGCCGACACAGTCAAAATTGCCTTTTTAAATGTTCAAAGGGCAATAACTCCTAAAGTAGGCAAACCAGAGTTATGGTTCCTGCACTCTGCACATCATCTCAAGGTGCTTTTCATTTATTTGAAGTTTCATGAAAATATCAGAAACGGTTATGGAGCGGACATAGTTAAAATTGCCATTTTTTAATATTCAAAAGCCTATAACTGAAAAAGTAGACAATCCAGAGTTTGGGTTCCTGCGCTCTGCACACGTAATATGGTGCTTTACATTTGTGTGAAGTTTCATAAAATTATCTCAAACGGTTTTTGAGTTATCGAGCAAAGACGGCTAAAATGGATATTTTTCAATATTCAAAGGGAAATAACTCAAAAATTAGGCAATCCAGAGTTATGGTTCCTGCACTCTGCACACCATCTCATGGTGTTTAATGTTTGTGTGAAGTTTCATGAAAATATGTGAATGGGTTTTAAAGTTATGGAGCGGACACGAAAATTGTTAACAGACACAGACAGACACACAGACAGACACACAGAAAATACGAAAACCAGAGTTATGGTTCTTGCGCTCTGCACATTGTCTCATAGTGCTTAACATTTGTGTGAAGTTTCATGAAATTATCTCAAACGGTTTTCGAGTTATGAAGCGGACACTGTTAAAATTGCCATTTTTCAATGTTCAAAGGGCAATAACTCCAAAAATAAGCAATGCAGAGTTATGGTTCCTGCGCTCTGCACATCGTCTCATAGTGCTTAACATTTGTGTGAAGTTTCCTAAAAATATCTCAAACGGTTTTCGAGTTATGAAGCGGACACAATTAAAATTGCCATTTTTCAATGTTCAAAGGGCAATAACTCCAAAAGTAGGCAATCCACAGTTATAATTCCTTCGCTCTGCACATTGTCTTATGGTGTTTAACATTTGTGTGAAGTTTCATGAAAATATGTTAAGCAGATACAAAGTTATGGAGCCAACACAAATTAACGGAATCACGGAATTACGGAATTACGGAATTACGGAAAATGTTCAAAGGGCAATAACTCCAAAAGTAGGCAATCCACAGTTATAATTCCTTCGCTCTGCACATTGTCTTATGGTGTTTAACATTTGTGTGAAGTTTCATGAAAATATGTTAAGCAGATACAAAGTTATGGAGCCAACACAAATTAACGGAATCACGGAATGACAGAAGGACATGGCAAATCCAATATAGCCCCACTTTTTCAAAGCGGGGCTATAACAAACCTGTTAGATCTATCATTTTGAATTTCAATAAACTTGTTTCAGATCTTGATATTGATACTAATACCCCTGATTCATGTAATGGAAAAACTCAAAGTATTGCTATCCTGCTGCTGATCATGTAATTACTGGCAATTTGAAAATTACTCCTGATTCTAGGATAATGAATATAATTTCTAAAGGACCGAAATATCGTTTTCCTTCTAAAATTGATTTCAGTAAATGTAGAGATGAAATCGCTGCTTCCTTGAATGAATTCGGTAATCGATGGTGTAAGCGAGAGTATGTTGGGCATAAAGCCCTTAAGGACTGGAAACATAGCATTTTAAAACTAGTGAATAAATGCATTTCTTTCTATTCTCAAAATACTAACTTATTACCTCCTAAGCCCAAGACGTCTTTACGTCATCTTAAACTAGGTATTCAAGAATTCCATAAGAAGTTTGTTTTGCCCCCTGCAGACAAGGCCGCTAACAACGTCGTCGTTGTGTGACGGCTCCACTATGTTAACACGCTTAAGCAGGAGCTTGGTGGTACTAAGGCCTATGAACTTCAGCCTTTAGCTGAAGAGAGAGCTATAGTAGATAAACATGTTTGTCTTTCAGCCACCAAGTTTGCTGTGTGTGTTAACGAAGGCCAAGACAAGCTTCCTAGGCTATACTGGTTACCAAAACTTCATAAAAGACCTTACAAAGCACGGTTTATTGCAAATTCTAGCTCTTGCACTACCGCTGAACTTTCTAAATTATTAACTTCCTGTCTTACTGCTATTAAAACGCATGTAATTAAATATTGTGATAAAGTCTTTGAAAGATCAGAAAGAAATCTGTTTTGGTCTATAAAAAATTCGAATTAGGTTTTAAATAAATTGAAATCCAGACATTTTCGTGCTTCTAGTCTGTCTACTTACGATTTTTCAACTCTTTACACTACACTTCCTCATAATCTTATAAAAGAAAAGCTTCATGATTTAATTGAATGGGCTTTTCACAGAGAAGATTCTCTCTATCTTGCATGTAATGTCAGAAATGCATTTTTCACTTCAAAAGAGCATAAGAATTATACACTTTGGTCATGTCAGAAAGTGTGTGATGCCCTCACCTTTCTTCTTGACAATATTTATATAAGATTCGGTACTAAGTTATTTAGACAAATTGTGGGTATTCCGATGGGTACTAATTGCGCACCTCTTGTGGCTGATCTGTTCTTGTATTGTTATGAAAGTGACTTCATTTTGTCGCTTTCCATTGATAACCAATCTGAAATTATTGAAGCTTTTAGCTCCACTTCTAGATATTTAGATGATTTATTAAATATTGATAATACCTATTTTGATGGTTTGATCAGTCAGATTTACCCCCTAGAACTTCAGTTAAATAAAGCAAATTATTCTGATACCGAGGCCCCGTTTTTAGATTTACATCTATCTATTGTAGATGGATTTGTTTCGTGCAAAATTTATGATAAACGCGATGACTTTGATTTTGAGATTGTAAATTTTCCTCGTGCGCCATCCTATGGCGTTTATATTTCGCAATTAATTCGATTTGCTAGAGTGTGTAGTCATGTAACTGACTTCAACACTCGTAATAAATTATTAACGGCTAAACTCCTTAATCAGGGTTATCGGTACCATAAACTACGCAAAGCCTTTGCAAAATTTTATAGACGCCATTCTGATTTAATTTCAAAATTCAATATTGGACTTAAATCTCTTCTGCAACAAGGTCTATCGGAACCCGAATTTTATGGTGACTTAGTATATAAATTCAGAAAAATATATAACCGCAATGACTTCAGCACCCAATTTCGTAAAATCATTCTTCGATATAAAAAGATTGGGTACAACATGGATATAATACGACAGACTGCATGCATGGTAGTTAACCCAATCACGGTTGGCAACTTTGCTTCCCTCTTTAATTGCACGCCGGTGGGTCAGGCCTCAGATTCTATGACGGCTCCAACGTAAAGGCTTATTGAGAATTAGAGAGATCTAATTCATGGTAATGTTGGTTGGTGCCTGATGCTCTATCTCTGGTCGGGCCCATCGGAGTCTAACTGTTGGTTTTCTTTTGCTCCAGCATATCAGTGGTTTCGTGCTGTCGAGTCCTCACCGTTGTCTCACCTCTGTGGGTCTTTGATTTTTGTGTTCACGGAGATGTTGCACTGATGAGTTAGGAGGCCTTCATGCGGACTGAACAAATTATTTGTCTAAATCGCGACGGAAGTAAGGGCGAGGATTGTGGCCACGTAAAATCGATTCAAGCCCCCCAGTGGAAATCTTCCACTGACCGTTCCAAGGCGGCTCTTCTGTGGCGATTTATTTATGTTGTTGTTTGTTACTTACTGTGTGTATCACTTGTGTCTTTTAATTTTGGATGGCCATATGGCCATTTTGTGGGAAAGTAACTGTCCTTATGGCCTTCCTTTGTTTAGGTTTCCATTATGGTCTGGTCGCTTAATGTTTGTATTTCTTTCCCTTTGGTGTCTTTTATGGTTGGAGTAAGTTAATTGTATCAATTCCTGATCTTTGTTTTACTTCTACTTTTCATGAAAGTATGAACGACAGCGGGTCGCTAGCAAAATAGAAGTGAAGTCAATGATTACGAATCGATACAACCCATCAGAAACACCTAGGGAGAGAAACACAAACATGAAACAATTAGACCCTAATGGAAACATCACTACGAGCGGTAAGCCAAGAGGACAGTTACTTTCCCACAAAATGGCCAATTGGCTATCCAAAGCAAAATAATATAAGCGATACACATACTCAAAGACAAGCCATAACCAAAATAAACCCCGACAGAAAGTTTACAAAAACCCCTTCGGGTTCATATACTTAGCACTCGACCCTCTGCGTTCATACTTTCGTGAACAGCAGAAAAAATAATTTTCATTTCTTAAATGCGCCAGTAACCGTACACATGTGGCCATATAATTTTTATGGCATGACGTTAGCCACTAATTCTAACATTGGTCGTCTATATAGCCAATACTAAAATCTAGTGATATATTGAGTTAGAAATCACTGGGATGAACAGCGCGACACGTAGAGCCGTTTTTGTTCGGTTTTATGACGTCATTCTTTGTTATCTTGACGTTAGATGGTGTAATGTCGTTTTCTTGTATCAAATATGCTATGAAAACAGGTAAACGCATATAATACAGTCGGTTATATTGGCGGGATTCCTTAAACAATGGCGGAAGGTAGGGAGAAATAGAGGATCTTACATGAGTGTTCATGTATTATTGAATTTATTAGACGAGTTGAGGAAAAGGGATAAAATGCGAGGCTTTGCCGAGCATTTTATCCCTTTCCCTCAACGAGTTTAATAAATTCAATAATGCATGAGCAGGAATGCAAGATTCTATTATTCATATGACATTTAAAACGCATTTTATTCACGATTGTTTAGAAAAATGTCAATATTCCGCCGTTTGTAAACGCGACGTGGTTACGGACGTCGTACATGTAACGTTAAGGGACGTATCTAGCTAATTTGCATATTTAATACACTAGTGGATTATCGAAAATATTACATGGCGTTATTACACGCTCAGACGCAACGTCATATGATAATATGAACTAATCAATAGCATTTTCGTCGAATTTTAGAGTGTAAGCGTCGAAATAGATCAGCTCTGGTGCCGTGATCTACTGAGGCCTCATAGTGTGAGTAGCTTAATTAACTTGGTATTTGATTCATGATGTTAACTAGCGGTTCAAACTCGCAATAAACAAGTCCATTTCAGGATAAAATGAGTGGATAATCACAATCATAATTCTGTTTCAACTTATAGGAAAACTGTATTTTATGTTTGTATTAGTGCAATTTTTTTTGCATTTTGATTTCCCTCTTACACCAGGAAATGCATTATCGTTAGGTGCTATGACATGCCATAATAAAAAGACAGGAAAAAGACAAATTTTAAGATGAAAAATTGTGATATTTTTCTTATTTTTGCTCAAAATATAGATTATGGGTACACGTTAGACCCGCTTCATCGTGATATTTTTCTTATTTCAGCTCAAAATATATATTGTGGACACACGTTAGAACCGCCTCGATGAAGCTTTCTAACGTGTACCCACATTCTATATTTTGAGCAGAAATAAGAAAAATAAGGTTTACCCCTGCAAACCCAAGTTTTTCTTTATAAAAGTTGGCTTCAAGGGGGTCAAAATTATATAGGCATATTTTCATGATGAATAAGAAAAGTATCACAATTCTCATCTTATTATCGGAGCGCTGTGGTGCAGTGGTAAAGTATCGGCCTCGGGATCGAGCGGCAAGTGTTGTTTCCTTGAGCAAGAGACTTTATCCACATTGCTTAGTACTGGTTCTACCCAGGAAAAGAGGGCCACATGGAAGATTAGTACTAGTTTACTAAATGTGTTACCCTCTATAAATAAGGTCGATTATTATTATTATTATTATTATTATTTTGTTTTGTTTTGTGGAAATCTTCCACTGACCGTTCCAAGGCGGCTCTTCTGTGGCGATTTATTTATGTTGTTGTTTGTTACTTACTGTGTGTATCACTTGTGTCTTTTAATTTTGGATGGCCATATGGCCATTTTGTGGGAAAGTAACTGTCCTTATGGCCTTCCTTTGTTTAGGTTTCCATTATGGTCTGGTCGCTTAATGTTTGTATTTCTTTCCCTTTGGTGTCTTTTATGGTTGGAGTAAGTTAATTGTATCAATTCCTGATCTTTGTTTTACTTCTACTTTTCATGAAAGTATGAACGACAGCGGGTCGCTAGCAAAATAGAAGTGAAGTCAATGATTACGAATCGATACAACCCATCAGAAACACCTAGGGAGAGAAACACAAACATGAAACAATTAGACCCTAATGGAAACATCACTACGAGCGGTAAGCCAAGAGGACAGTTACTTTCCCACAAAATGGCCAATTGGCTATCCAAAGCAAAATAATATAAGCGATACACATACTCAAAGACAAGCCATAACCAAAATAAACCCCGACAGAAAGTTTACAAAAACCCCTTCGGGTTCATATACTTAGCACTCGACCCTCTGCGTTCATACTTTCGTGAACAGCAGAAAAAAATACACCAGGAAATGCATTATCGTTAGGTGCTATGACATGCCATAATAAAAAGACAGGAAAAAGACAAATTTTAAGATGAAAAATTGTGATATTTTTCTTATTTTTGCTCAAAATATAGATTATGGGTACACGTTAGACCCGCTTCATCGTGATATTTTTCTTATTTCAGCTCAAAATATATATTGTGGACACACGTTAGAACCGCCTCGATGAAGCTTTTCTAACGTGTACCCACATTCTATATTTTGAGCAGAAATAAGAAAAATAAGGTTTACCCCTGCAAACCCAAGTTTTTCTTTATAAAAGTTGGCTTCAAGGGGGTCAAAATTATATAGGCATATTTTCATGATGAATAAGAAAAGTATCACAATTCTCATCTTATTATCGGAGCGCTGTGGTGCAGTGGTAAAGTATCGGCCTCGGGATCGAGCGGCAAGTGTTGTTTCCTTGAGCAAGAGACTTTATCCACATTGCTTAGTACTGGTTCTACCCAGGAAAAGAGGGCCACATGGAAGATTAGTACTAGTTTACTAAATGTGTTACCCTCTATAAATAAGGTCGATTATTATTATTATTATTATTATTATTTTGTTTTGTTTTGTGGAAATCTTCCACTGACCGTTCCAAGGCGGCTCTTCTGTGGCGATTTATTTATGTTGTTGTTTGTTACTTACTGTGTGTATCACTTGTGTCTTTTAATTTTGGATGGCCATATGGCCATTTTGTGGGAAAGTAACTGTCCTTATGGCCTTCCTTTGTTTAGGTTTCCATTATGGTCTGGTCGCTTAATGTTTGTATTTCTTTCCCTTTGGTGTCTTTTATGGTTGGAGTAAGTTAATTGTATCAATTCCTGATCTTTGTTTTACTTCTACTTTTCATGAAAGTATGAACGACAGCGGGTCGCTAGCAAAATAGAAGTGAAGTCAATGATTACGAATCGATACAACCCATCAGAAACACCTAGGGAGAGAAACACAAACATGAAACAATTAGACCCTAATGGAAACATCACTACGAGCGGTAAGCCAAGAGGACAGTTACTTTCCCACAAAATGGCCAATTGGCTATCCAAAGCAAAATAATATAAGCGATACACATACTCAAAGACAAGCCATAACCAAAATAAACCCCGACAGAAAGTTTACAAAAACCCCTTCGGGTTCATATACTTAGCACTCGACCCTCTGCGTTCATACTTTCGTGAACAGCAGAAAAAATACACCAGGAAATGCATTATCGTTAGGTGCTATGACATGCCATAATAAAAAGACAGGAAAAAGACAAATTTTAAGATGAAAAATTGTGATATTTTTCTTATTTTTGCTCAAAATATAGATTATGGGTACACGTTAGACCCGCTTCATCGTGATATTTTTCTTATTTCAGATCAAAATATATATTGTGGACACACGTTAGAACCGCCTCGATGAAGCTTTTCTAACGTGTACCCACATTCTATATTTTGAGCAGAAATAAGAAAAATAAGGTTTACCCCTGCAAACCCAAGTTTTTCTTTATAAAAGTTGGCTTCAAGGGGGTCAAAATTATATAGGCATATTTTCATGATGAATAAGAAAAGTATCACAATTCTCATCTTATTATCGGAGCGCTGTGGTGCAGTGGTAAAGTATCGGCCTCGGGATCGAGCGGCAAGTGTTGTTTCCTTGAGCAAGAGACTTTATCCACATTGCTTAGTACTGGTTCTACCCAGGAAAAGAGGGCCACATGGAAGATTAGTACTAGTTTACTAAATGTGTTACCCTCTATAAATAAGGTCGATTATTATTATTATTATTTTGTTTTGTTTTGTCGGCCGTTAAGTTTACAATGTATGTATAGTCGTGTTTTCGTAATGTATTATAAAGCCAATCTATTTATAAGCCGATTGTTTCTTGCAACAAAAACAGGGTCACACAAGGGAATACATGAACAAAGAGTAGTGTCTTAAATAGTAAAAGTTAACTGGTCCGCCGCGACAACTTAATAACTGAATAACTGAAGCTCGTGAAGCTCGCCCCCATAAAATTGTCTAAATCTCAACGATTATTTTATACATGTATTATTAGCACGTTTTATCACATGAAGTCGCGTCTGAGAATGTAATAACGCCCGCAAAAACAGAAGCCCAGCCTGAGTTCTGACCCTTCAGCCGTCGGCCTGAGAGATAGCTATAAAACAACTTCAGAATGGCTTCTGAATAGTCTATACCAGAAGCTTGAGGAGTTATCATTTTCCTTGTGTATGGGTGTAAAATTGGCGTCCGGAAAGAACCCCGGTTGGAGCGAACGATTAAACCCAAATTTTGTATAGTAAAATTAGGATCATACTTTTTTTCTTATTTCTGCTAAAAAACATAGATTATGGGTACCCGGCAGAACCTCCTCGCCGAGGCGGTTCTAACGAGTACCCACAAACTATGTTTTGTCCAGAAATATAAAACATATCTATTTTTCTACCTGAAAACTTTCATTTCTTGGGGTACATCACGTGAACAAGTCTGTGAAATGAACACCCCTCTAAACCCCACTTTATATAAAGAAAACTGGGGTTTACGGGGGTAAACATTATTTTTCTTATTTCTGCTCCAAGACATAAGTTGTTGGTGCTCGTTAGAACCGCCTCATAATGCGGTTCTAACGAGCACCCACAACCGATGTTTGCTGTATAAATAATAAAACTATCACGGATTTTCATCAGAAAAGTGGCCATTTTGGATATGTGTGTGTGTGTGTGTGTGTGTGTGTGTGTGTGTGTGTGTGTGTGTGTGTGTGTGTGTGTGTGTGTGTGTGATTTCGGGTTTAACGTCGCTTTCAACAATTTTTCAGTCATATCACGACGGTGTCTGGTTGCGACAGGGAGCTCAATGCTCACTTTTATAGTGCTGCCTCACTGAAGTATCATGTCCCAGACACATTACATGATACCACACCCAGTCACATTATCCTGACACTGGGTCGACCAGTCCTAGCTCTACCCCGTAAATCTGAGTGCCAAGCGAGGAGCAGCTAGTACCATTGTTAACGACTTTGGTATGTCGCGGCCCGGGATCGAACCCGTGACCTCCCGTTCCCCGGAGCGGACACTCTACCAACTGAGCTATCGGGGCCGGTTAAAACAACAGCTGTAGTGACGTCAAATATGTTCTAGAAAAGGTTATTATTTTCAAAATTCCACAATGGAATCAATGATCCCAAAGGACAAGAAATATAAACTACACTAAGTAAAACTGGGATCATACTGTCTTCTTATTTCTGCCGAGGCGGTTCTAACAAGTACCCAATATATATGTTTTGCCTAGAAATATAAAATATTTTTTTCTACCTGAAACCTTTCATTTCTTGGGGATACATCACGTGAACAAGTCTGTGAAATGAGCACCCCTCTAAACCCCATTTTATATATAAAGAAAACTGGGGTTTACGGGGGTAAACATTATTTTTTCTTATTTCTGCTCCAAGACATAAGTTGTTGGTACTCGTTAGAACCGCCTCAATGAGGCGGTTCTAACGAGCACCCACAACCGATGTTTGCTGTATAAATAAGAAAACTTTCACGGATTTTCATCAGAAAAGTGGTCTTTTTGGAGATGTGAAAATTGCATTATGTCGCACGGGTGTGTATGTATAGGCGTGTTTTCTTAATGTTATCAGTTATACTTTACTATTCCTATACAACGCCTTTCCTTAGCATCTGAATAATGTATTTGTCTTTGCATGAAGTTGATCTTTTTTATTGTTCCTGCCGCAGTGCATAGCATGTCATTCCGCCGACCGCACGTTTGATGCCTCACGTATTCTTCCACACATTTTATTCAAAGTTATCAAACAGAATTGTATTGGGGATGAGTAGCTTTAAAGTGTTGGTGAGCAAATACTACCATTATTACAGACCCAGGTGCTATAGCAGTGTTAGATTCTGATGAATCAATCTGGTTATCTGGGCGGTTCCCTCAGGCAGCTGCCTTTGATGTACATTGTAACCTTTGTTAAACAGCCACCCAGGGGCATTACGACAACACACGTGTGAGGCATAGTATATTTTTTCACATCTCCAAAATGAATACTTTTCCGATGAAAATCCGTGATATTTTTCATATTTATACATTGATCGTAGGTTGCGGGTGCTCGTTTGTTGAGGCGGTCGTAACGAGTAGCCATAGCCTATGTCTTGGAGCAGATATAAGGAAAATAACGTATACCCCTGTTAACCCCAGTTTTCTCCATATAAAGTTGGGTTTAAGGGGGAATTCATTTCACGGACTTGGTTAACTTGATAAATGAAAAATACACTATTCGTGCCTTTTGATATCAAGTTTATCAGACAAGGCTTCAAGAACGCTGATAAACACATTATGATAACACATCCGTGTGATATAGTGCATGTTTTCATACCTCAAAAAAGGTATTTTTTATGATGAAAATTTCCGATATATTTTTTTATTTACACTCAAAACATAGGTTTTGGGTGCTCGTTAGAATCGCCTCATTGAGGCGGTTCTAACGAGTACCCACAACCTATGTCTTGGAGTAGAAATAAGGAAAATAATGTTGCCCCCCGTAAACCCCAGTTTTCTCTATAACGTGATGTGATATCAAATGATACACGTACGAATCTTTATCAGTTAGTTCCCCTGTGCACTCTTAAATTGGAAATTGATGATCAGTTATCGATCGTCTCCTCAGTGCGTCCCAGGGTCATTCTTAAAATTTTATGTAGTTTGGACAGTAATTTATACTTCATGTCCAATTCTTTTTGTGGCAGTTATAAATGTTGATATGTTTTGCATGAAAAGGCAGCAATGGCTACAAGTAAGACTGACAAAAAAACATATTTCACCTCGTTTTTTATGCACCTTCCATTACTCTGATTTCAGTTCCGTAACAAATATATAAAGACCCATAAAATTTTAATTTCTTTTTTGACTTTTTATTTTCAATCTCAATTTTATGTTACAGTTAGTATGTACAGATTGTAACCAATTGTTGCAGAATATCTTATTCAAAATTCGGAATTAAATGAAAATTCGCCCCTTCAAACAACCAAAATATGTGATTGCTTTTTCCCCAAATCTGAGATTTGTGCTTTGATTGACTAAAATTTGGCTTAAGGGATCATTTAATGGGTCTTATTTCTCCTTATGCAAGTTTACATGTAAATCGACAAAATAACCTTACATTTGTTTGTATGGTCTAATTTATTCGCATCCAATGTTAAATCACAGGAAAAGTTACGGAAATGACACACTTTTTCTTGTTTTGGAAATGACGTTATGGAGATGACTGATGAAATATCAGTCATATAATAGGCGCAGGTTAATATATATCAACATTTTTTACTTGCAACACTTTATTATGCATGAAGCAATAACAATGTCATGACAGAACCAAAACAATCCTTTTATTTATTTGTATAATGTTAGTACCGTAACCAACACCGTTACAGAAATGACAGTTATGGAAATTACAATTGTATTGCTTTTATCAGTTTTTCATACCTTATTGTGATGGATGTCTGGTAGTGCTGTGCAATTTCAGAAGGTGCACTTGTGATGTAGCTATTAGTGCAATCGCTAGACACTTCCAGGTGAAGATAAGCTTGCAAAACGGCATACGGCAATGACATGCAGAAATGGTACTCATCTAATTTGATGTATTCAAATCTTAGTCCCTGACTTTTACCATCAGCTACCCAACTTAAAAAACTGACTGAACTATTCCTAATACTGTGTACTTGAGGGGTGCTCAAAGGAGATTTCGTTTGGAAATTTTATTTTCTTTTTAAAGGGGGATATTTGATAGCGTTATGGAAATGACAAAAAAGGGACAATATATTAAGTCAAAAATTTATGCTTGTAATGGTCTTCTTGTACACATTGTTTCTCGATTTCATTGCACTTTAGTATCACTTCCTTAAACATATAAAGTTGATCACAAATTGGGACATTCTATTGAAATAAATACTGGATGATATCAAAAGTACAATACAGGACATGGCAAAAAGCTAGACCCTACCATCTCGGTTGATCAGTTTTGATTTTGTAACCATTGAAAATCTTGTAAAACTTACTTCTACGATCAGAGTTTTTACAATTATTACATAGTAAATCAGTAGTTTGTATGAAACCTTAACAGAGTGTATTTTAAGGTTTGAGCATTAACAGGGACATCAAATGCACATAATTTTTTATTATCACCAGGTGGGTAACATTCCGACATGCAATAATTGGTCGATAAATATAGTATCAGCTGACCGACCGTCATTTGTCCTATGATATGTTTTCAAGTATTTTCTCCATTTTTTTTCCAGTGATAATTACATTTTTGCCATTTTTTCCGGTAGTTCAGTTCATTCATAAAAGTGCAATGTCACGTTGACCCGATAAAGCTCACTTGTCCCGAGATAGCATATTTAAATCAAGTCAAGGTGTTACAATGCAGTTTATATAGGGGTAACTGATAAAACTACAACACCGACTGTTGAAAGGTGTCAGGGCAGCAGGAGGAAACATCTGAGATGTGTATAGCCTGATACAAACTGATAAAATGAATGATAACTGAAGTCAACACGAATATATGAAAATCGTACATTAGTATAACCTCTGTATGCAACCACCCAGGAAAACTCCAAAACTGACTGTTTTGTTACTTACTGTGTGTATCACTTGTGTCTTTTAATCTTGGATGGCCATATGGCCATTTTGTGGGAAAGTAACTGTCCATATGGCCTTCCTTTGTTTAGGTTTCCATTATGGTCTGGTCGCTTAATGTTTGTATTTCTTTCCCTTTGGTGTCTTTTATGGATGGAGTAAGTTAATTGTATCAATTCCTGATCTTTGTTTTACTTCTACTTTTCTGATCAGTAGGTGGAATTGTTTTGAAAAGATCCTTGGCCTGATATACACATACTAAAATGTATATAGAGGATCTTACATGAGTGCTCATGTATTATTGAATTTATTAAACGAGTTGAGGAAAAGAGATAAAATGCGAGGCTTTGCCGAGCATTTTATCCCTTTTCCTCAACGAGTTTAATAAATTCAATAATACATGAGCACGAATGCAAGATTCTATTTATCATGTGACATTTAAAATGCATTTTATTCACGATTGTTTATAAAAATGTCAATATTCCGCCATTAGTAAACGCGAAGTCGTTAAGGACGTCGTACATGTAACGTTACGGGACGTATCTAGCTAATTTGCATATTTAATCCACTAGTGGATTATCAAAAATATTACATGGCGTTATTACACTCTCAGACGCGACGTCATATGATAAATAGAGGATCTTACACGAGTGGTCATTTCATATGAAATTTATGAAACGAGCCTTTGGCGAGTTTCATAAATTTCATATGAAATGACCACGAGTGTAAGATTCTCTTTATCATATGACTACTTTAAATTGGATTTTATCGCCTTTTAATTTGACAATTTTTCTGCGAAAAATGCATTGTTGACATGGACGTCGTCATGACGTTACTTAATCCCGCCAAAGGGTTATTACACGTGTGGTCATACGATTTTTATTACACGACGTTATTCACTGCTTATCAACGACTTCATATGATAAAATAAATGAAGACAGCTCATTTTGGATGTGCATGTATGAACAGAAATATATAATATGTACACGATGTAGACTCCTCCAATATTATGATTACATATTATTTTAATATCTGAATGATAACTTTAAGCGAAATAATCAAGCCAAAAAAGAAATTGTTCTTGTTAATTACTTCGAAGTTTTGGCACTCTGGCTGTTAAATACGGGGCATTAAGATTTAGTATCGTGGCTGCTGAATAGAGGGGTTAAATATTTAGCAAAATGCATCGGGTGGAATTATTTTTGCTGCTGACGAGAGTTTGCTGCTAAACAGATCTAGAGGTGACCATTTATGTCGGTTTTACTGTATGTGCATATGCAAACGGAAAACAAAGTTATTCCTATGGAAAGTTTTGAGACAAAGTGTGTCTATCCTTTATTTTTAGGATTTCACCGAATTAAATATTACACTACATCACGAAAATAGCACATATTTGCATGGTTTTAACAAGACAACTTTAATGCTATTTGTCTGCAACTGGTGTGCCCTCTTTTTCTTATCAGCCCCACGAGACACTGTCATATCAGACTGCTAATAGAAACTAATTGTTCGTCTGTCATTACTGACAATGCAATCTTAACTCATTGAATGCGGGAAAACGCTAATGGGATACCTTGGCAAACAGCGCAGGCCCAGATCAGACGCCGCAGAACGCGGCGTCAGATCAGGGCCTGCACTATTTGCTGAGAGAAATTTCCTTCACAAATAGAAAAAAAAGGGGAAAAAAGACCTGAAACACCTTATATGACTCATGGATTTGTCCAACGTATAGCACTGAAAGAGTCCACTTCTATACAATAGGCAAATCAAATGCACGCTATGCTACTGTTGATGGCTGATTGGATCAATTCAAGGTCTTACTTCATAGGTCTGTTGCAAACAGACAGGCCTCATACTAAACAAAATTAGTGTATACCGCGACAGAGGTAAGGGCGAGGATTATGGCCATGTAAAATCGATTTAAGCCCCCCAGTGGAATTATTTCCACTGACCGTTCCAAGGCGGCTCTTCTGTGGCGGTTTATTTATGTTGTTGTTTGTTACTTACTGTGTGTATCACTTGTGTCTTTTTATTTTGGATGGCCATTTGGCCATTTTGTGGGAAAGTAACTGTCCTTATGGCCTTCCTTTGTTTAGGTTTCCATTATGGTCTGGTCGCTTCATGTTTGTGTTTCTTTCCCTCTGGTGTCTTTGATGGGTGGAGTAAGTTAATTGTATCGATTCCTGATCTTTGTTTTAGTTCTACTTTCAAAGCATGAAAGACCTGATTTTGCAGCCTTAACCCTCATCCTGCCGTACATGACAACCATTACCTTTGCAAACAGTGTAGATCCAGATCAGCTGGCTTCTGCAGAAACCATCTGATCAGGATCTACACTGTTTGTAATGCAGTTTGTGACTTGAATACATCTTTATCAAATAATTTGATTGGTGAATAGGCAGAAATGGATGTAGCAAAATAATTTTATTCAGAGGATAAGTGTTCAATAGCCATTTTAAACAGAATATAGGAGGAAAAATCAAAATCTAAAAAGCCTGAAATCAAGAAAAAATCAAGAAGCAATCAAGCCCTAAACGCTTGAAATCCTGCATATGCCTGAAAAATATGAGGCCTGATACAGAGCCAGAGAGGTTAGAGGAAAAAAAGCTCTGTTGGTGATGCCTTTCCTCTGGCTTTGGCTGAGTAGGTTTCTGCAAAATGATAATAAAATAAGAATACAAGAAAGGTATACATGTACAGTCCAACCTGTATTAAGCAAACACCTATGGGATAATAAAAAAATGCTTGCTTAACACAGGTGAATTTTAATACATTTTATTTTTTCGGGAACTGAAAGCCTGCTTGCTTAAGACAGGTTTCTTGCTTAAAAGAGGTGGCCACTAAGACAGGTTTTACTGTACAAGGTAAAAATTATTTGGAGTACTCTACCTTGTGATGATGATCGCTTCTAAATCGGCTTAAGGGGAATAGGAACACCTGGTAGGTGTTTCCGCCATTTTCAAGGGGAGACGACTTTCGGAATTTCCTGTTCGCTTTTCTGCAAATCCTGCCCCACTGAAAAAGGGGTCAGCTCTTAAAGGAAAGCATTTGCTCCCCCGGAGCAAATTCTTTTATTTAAGAAATGACCCCTACTGACATGGGATACAAAAATACTTTTGCAGAAGTTGCCTTCCCTGAAGGTGTTCCCATTCCCCTTAAAAGCAAGCAATCATGCGTTTGCGCCCTCCACGCGGGCTTGCTCCAGAGCGCGAGTGTGTACGTGTGGTTGTCACCATCATTGTTAAGATTTATTTGCTCAGGTATACAAAGTCACACATACTTGATGGCATGCCAACTTAAATAGGAATATTTTCGATCTCGGACTGTTGTACGCATTTCCATCTATTAATATTCCGAAATCTGAAAATCTTGTGAATAGCCATGACAATCTTCTTTAAATTGCCTTAGCTTATAGGCGCATTTCTTTGCAAAAGCTGATGCATCATTTGGCTGACTACTTGGTAGTGTTTGGGGGCGAAGTGGAATCAGGCTTGACACAAAGCTGAACGGTCTACAGACCTGTGGTGCTGCCAACGATGCTGTATGCATGGGACACGTAGACTGTTCACCAACGGCACGTCAAATGACTGAACCATATCCATACAAGATGTTTCAGAGGACCTTTAAAGATTAGGTGACAAGACAGGATTACAGACACAGAAGTCCTGAAATGGGCATAGATGTAGAATGCACATACTCTTCTGAAACTGGCGGAGTTAAGATGCACAGGCCATGTTATCAGAATGCACGCCCACCCCCGCTGGAATTCGTTCCACTATCCGTTCCAATGCGGTTCATCTGCCGCGGTTTATTTTTGTTATGGTTTGTCTTTGGTGTTTGTGTCGCTTATTTTCTTTTATTTTGGAAAGCCTATTGGCCATTTTGTGGGAAAGTAAATGTCCTTTTGGCTTTCCGCTATTGATGTTTCAGTTTGGGTCTGTTGTTTCATGTGTGTGTTTCTTTCCCTTTGGTGTCTCTGATGGGAGCTGTGGGTTGATTGTATCGATTCCTGATCATTGTCTGTACTTCTATTTCGTGGAACATTTGCCATATCTTCTATGCACAACTAGAAATGGACAAACAATTGACTGAAAACATAGGTTGTGGGTGTTCGTTAGAACCGCCTCATTACGATAAGTCACCCGTACGATATAGTGCATTTTTCACACCTCCAAAATGGCTACTTTTCTGCTGAAAATCCTTGATATTTTTCTTATAAATGCTCATAACATAGGTTGTGTGTGCTCGTTAGAACCGCCTCATTGAGGCGGTTCTAACGAGTACCCACAACCTATGTCTTGGAGCAGAAATAAGAAAAATAATGAAGACCCCCGTAAACCCCAGTTTTCTCTATATAAACTGGGGTTTAGGGGGGGGGGCCTTCATTTCACGGACTTGTTCACGTGATGGAGTACCCACAACCAATGTATTGGAGCAGAAATAAGAAAATTAATGTATACATGTACCTCCATAAACCACAGTTTTCTCTATATAAAGAGGGGTTGATGGAGCTGTTCTCCTAGTGATGTAATAGACGACCGTCAGAGTTTTAGTCGAACCTGCGCACGAACCTTTGCTGCTTGAGGATGTGTAGCAAAGACACCATTACGAAACCTCCGCTATATAAATGCATTGTAAACTTAACCATCGAAAAATACGAAAATTTTAAGATGAAAAAATTGTGATATTTTTCTTATTTTTGCTCACAATATAGATTTGGGGTACTCGTTAGAGCCGCCTCATCGAGGCGGTTCTAACGAGTATCCACAATCTATATTTTAAAGAAGAAATAAGAAAAATGAGGTTTACTCGTGTAAACCCCTTTTTCTATTATTAAAGTGGGGTTCAAGAGGGTCAAATTATTTAGGCGTGTTTTTGTGATGCGAAGTAGCCTCTTGGAAAAAGGCATGCGTGAGTGAGTTTGAGTATTACGTCCCACCAACAGCTAAGGCCATTTAATTTCAAAGCCACTTTATTGCAGACATCACGTCAACGTTAAATGAGCCCATGCATCAGGAAAAGACTCGGCAAAACGCTTCGATTTATGATCTTAAAATGTGCGTTCTAGGCCTAGGTGCATGCCCTTTTTCCGTCTCCGTAATTCATAAACTGAATGCCAAACAGTGTAGATCCTGATCAGATGGCTTCTTCAGAAGCCATCTGATCTGGATCTACACTGTTTGAAAAGATAGGGCTTGTCGCCTACAGCAGGGTAAAGGTTAAAGAGGTGGCAATTGTGTATGTATTTGTTATAACATTAACAAAACTACATTACTTTAACCTACGGCGAGGTCACTGATCAGATTCGGCGCCTCGCGGTGCCTGATCTTGGTCTTTGCTCTTTGTCAATGGCCTAGGCACCTAGGCCTAGAACGCACATTTTAAGATCATAAATCGAAGCGTTTTGCCGAGTCTTTTCCTGATGCATGGGCTCATTTAACGTTGACGTGATGTCTGCAATAAAGTGGCTTTGAAATTAAATGGTTAACCCATATATGCCTAGCGGCCCTTTTCTGGGACATTGGCAAACAGTGTAGATCCAGATCAGACGCCGCAGAACGCGGCGTCTGATCTGGATCTACACTGTTTGCTTAAGGAACATTCGTTTTTGTAAAATTTGCCACAAAGAAAACCAAACATGACACCCCTATAATTGGAAATGGACCACTCCAAACTAACTAGGTGGAAGATTCCATTGTCATATATGGGTTAATGTTCTCCTGCTGATGTAAAGTTGCAATTATGCTGCATTAATAATGCAATAAATCCCTGTGATTTTCTTAAGTGCTAATAAAGTAACCCACATGTGCTATCAATGACAGCTTAATTCACCTATTTATTTAGGATGCTAAATCCATCTGTTCCTTTTTCTGCCAACAGCTCCCAATGTACAAAAAAAATAAAAATAAAAAATAATAATAAAAAAAAAATAAAATAAAATAAGGAAGACGATCAACAATGCAGCCATTCGAAAGAGACCATTGGTCTCAGTGTCTCATAATATTCCGTTTAGATAACACACCCGTGCTTTTTTTTTTTTTTTTTGTCATCACGAAAACACGCCTATATAATTTTGAACCCCTTGAACCCCAGATTTATATAGTAAAACTGGTGTTTAAAGGGGTAAACCTTATTTTTATTATTTCTGCTCTAAAATATAGATTGTGGGTACTCGTTAGAACCGCCTCGATGACACAATCTAAATTCTGAGCAGAAATAAGAAACATATCACAAATTTTCATCATAAAATGTTCGTTTTTTCGTTGGTGAAGTTAACAATGCATTCGTATAGGCGTGTTCTCGTAATGTGTCTCATAATATTACTTTACGATAACACGCACGTGCATTTTTGTTTTTCATATCTACAGAATGGCTACTTTTCTGATGAAAAACCGTGATATTTTTTCTTCTGCAAACATAGGTTGCTGCT
The DNA here is from genome assembly GCA_963580285.1 of Lucinisca nassula. Lineage (NCBI taxonomy): Eukaryota > Metazoa > Mollusca > Bivalvia > Lucinida > Lucinidae > Lucinisca > Lucinisca nassula. The sequence continues at coordinate 128,168,645 of OY757018.1, read as the reverse complement.
GCTCGTTAGAACCGCATAATTGAGCAACACACGGCAGTATTCGTTTCCAAGCATTTTACCGTGATAAAGAATTAGCCGCCGTAAAGAACCATAATAACGAATAGTGTGTATGGGTTTTTTGTGTGTTTTGGTTTTACGTTTTGGCCGATCGTTAATCCGAGGTGGGCGAAAACCGGAGTACCCTGTGAAAAACCACCTGACCTTTCGTTGCAAAACTTGGCGTCTCACATGTGACCCGAGCCAGGCTCGAACCCACAGCGGTGAGAGTCAGCGCTCTTATCCACTAGGCCACGGAGGCCCGTGCAAATAGTGTGTATGTTTTCTCATAATTACTCCAAGAAATAAATGTTTTGGATATTTGTTGGAATCGCCGAGGCAATTCTGACAAATATCCACAGCATTTATATCTTTGAGTATTAAAATATTTTGCATCATTACCATTGACCTGTCTCATACTTAGCAAATGTCTCTTTCCACTGAAATTGTCGCATTACGATTACACGTACGACATAGTGCTTTTGTTCTCATCTCCAAAATGATTACTTTTCTTACGAAAATCCGTGATATATTTCTTTTTTTCTACTGCAAACGCAGGTTGTGGGTGCTCGTTACAACCGCCTCATGGAGGAGGTTCTAACGAGTACCCACAATCCATGTCTTGGAGCAGAAATAAGAAACAATAATGTATACCTCAATAAACCCCAGTTTTCTCTATATAAAGTGGGGTATAAGGGGTGGTAGTTTCACGGACTTGTGCACATGATGGTTAAGACGAGTTTTGTCGTTACATCGCATGTCACATTACGCAAACACGCCTATACAAATATATTGCCACCTTTATCGCCGAAAAATGAAAACTTTTTGATGAAAAATTGTGATATTTTTCTTATTTCTGCCCACAATCTATATTTTAGAGCAGAAATAAGAAAAATAAGGTATACCCCCTGAAACCCCAGTTTTACTATATAAACGTGTGGTTCAAGGGGGTCAAAATTATATAGCCGTGTTTTCGTGATGGTACATGTATTCAAGTTCGGTCGGTTTCAGCTCTGCGCAGATGCATCATGCAGTCCAGTCTGTTTCTCCAAGTCTCGACGGACAGGGTTGTTGTGCACCTTTGTAAGAGCCATCTTTCTTACGGGGATCCATTATTTATCAGTTACCCCCTACATCATATGCATTGTAACACATTGGCCTGATAAAGATAATCTATCTCAGGACAAGTGGGCTTTATCAGGTCAACGTGAGATTGCACCCTTAAGAATGAACCGGACTACTGGAAGAATTGGCAAAAATGTTATTATTAATGAAAAATGAAAAATATATATATATATATATATATATATATATATATATATATATATATATATATAAATGAATTAGCGTACAAAAATCGGTCGCACAATGTTAAAATTGGCGTACAATGTCGGAAGGCCGCGGTGGTGTAATGGTTAGCACGTCTGCCCGGAATGCAGGAGATCCGTGGTTCGAGTCCCGGTTGCGGTGCGACCGATTTTTGTACGCTATTTCATTTGTCTATTTAATTGCCTGTATCGTGCTTTACTTTGATTTTCATATACTTACTCCGATACAGTAGAACATTTGTAAATCTAATAAATAAATAAATAAATAAATAGAATAAAATGGCCGCCGTCCGTAGGTTAAAAAAAGAACCGAAAATGATAGGGTCGCCTATGGCGGTAAATGAAAGGTCTCTAAATAGCGCTAATGACGTTAAAGGTTTATAAATGTTAAAATTGGCGTACAATGTCGGAAGGCCGCGGTGGTGTAATGGTTAGCACGTCTGCCCGGAATGCAGGAGATCCGTGGTTCGAGTCCCGTTTGCGGTGCGACCGATTTTTGTACGCTAATTCATTTGTCTATTTAATTGCCTGTATCGTGCTTTACTTTGATTTTCATATACTTACTCCGATACAGTAGAACATTTGTAAATCTAATAAATAAATAAATAAATAGAATAAAATGGCCGCCGTCCGTAGGTTAAAAAAAGAACCGAAAATGATAGGGTCGCCTATGGCGGTAAATGAAAGGTCTCTAAATAGCGCTAATGACGTTAAAGGTTTATAAATGTTAAAATTGGCGTACAATGTCGGAAGGCCGCGGTGGTGTAATGGTTAGCACGTCTGCCCGGAATGCAGGAGATCCGTGGTTCGAGTCCCGGTTGTATATATACTTGAACAATATACCATAGGAACAATTACGGTCAGATTCGGGAATGTTGGGCTGTACTGAGGGCAATCGATAACTGATCGTAAATTGCCAATTTAAGAGTGTCCGATGGGCAAGGGGATACAATGATGAATAGAATGCCAGGTTCGTGTCATTTTATATCAAGTTTATCAAGCTCGGCTTCGAGGACGCTTGTAGCAAGCCTCGCGATTTTACAAGCGTTCTCGAAGCCTTGCCTGATAAACTTGATATCAAAAGACGCGAACCTGGTATTCTCTTTTTTGCTGCAGAATTTATAGCATCACGAAAACAGGCCTATATAGTTTTGGACCTCTTTACCCCCCCCCCCCCCCCGGCCCCCAGCCCCCCCCCCTCCCGACACACACCCATTTAGATAGTAAAACTGTGGGTTGTGTGGTTTGCAGGGGTATACATTATTTTTCTTAAAAGATAGATTGTGAGTAGATTGTGGATACTCACAATCTATGTTTTGTGCAGAAAGAAGAAAAATATCTGAATTTGTCTTCTGAAACTTTTTTTTTTTCGGCGTTAAGATTTACTATGTAATTGAATAGGCGTGTGTTCGTAATGACTGGTTTGTCGAATGTCTCTGAACTGGGACAGTCCTGAATGGTAATTCTAATTCTCAAGGCTAGTTCGTTGTAACCCATACAGTTATGTATTTTGTGCAATGTAGACCCTGATCAGACGCTGCATGCTGTGGTGTCTCATCTTGGTCAAAACCATCTGTACATTTTCCAGTGTTCCACAATACGATACATGTAACACACCCGTGCGACATAGTGCGTTTTTTCACATCTCCAAAATGGCTACTTTTCTGATGGAAATCCGTGATACTTTTGTTATTTTTACTGTAAATTCTAACACAGCGCGCCTATATAGGCAATGCAAAATAACTGTGTTTTATTCTGCAACAAATCACAGTTCGGAAGAGCGTGACGTGTGACGTCATTAAAACTGCAAATTTATGACGTCACTAGTCGATTTACTTGACGTTAGACGGTGTAACGCCATTTTCTCGCATCGAAAACGTTAGAAAAGGATATAAATGCATGTGTTTCAGTCGATAATTTTAGCGGGATTTCTTCTAACAATGGCGAAAAGTTGTGAGATTTTGAAGGAAACAACAACATTATTGCCGATTTTCAGCGTGTTAGAATCGAAATAGATCAGCTCTAGCCAGTTTTTTTTTTTTTTTTTTTTTTTTGGTGTAATAAATCACAGTTTGTCGGTCAGTTGTAAGTAGACAAATCACGCGCGCTACGCGCTTGTGATTTGTCTACTTTACAACTGACCTCCAAACTGTGATTTATTACACAACAAATCACAGCTAGAGCTTATCTATTTCTGAAATATAGGTCGTGGGTGCTCGTTAGAACCGCCTCATGGAGGCGGTTCTAACGAGTACCCACAACCCATATCTTGGAGCAGAAGTGAGAAAAATAATGTATACCCACGTAAACCCCTGTTTTCTCTATATAAAGTGGGGTTTAGGGGGTGTTCATTTCACGGACTTGTTCACGTGATGAGTACGTGAGCTTAGATAGTTTTCCTTATACTGTGACGGCACATCGACAAGGCTAGTGTGATAGCATTTGCGATCCAATAATAGCATTTTCGAGGCACTGAATAGAATTTTGTTTTATACTTACATGTGTGTGTGTGAATTCGGGTTTAACGTCGCTTTCAACAATTTTTCAGTCATATCACGACGGTGTCTGGTTGCGACAGGGAGCTCAATGCTCACGTTTATAGTGCTGCCTCACTGAAGTATCATTTCCCAGACACATTACATGATACCACACCCAGTCACATTATCCTGACACTGGTTCGACCAGTCCTAGCTCTACCCCGTAAATCTGAGTGCCAAGCGAGGAGCAGCTAGTACCATTTTTAACGACTTTGGTATGTCGCGGCCCGGGATCGAACCCGAGACCTCCCGTTCCCCGGAGCAGACACTCTACCAACTGAGCTATCGGGGCCGGTGTTTTATACTTACATGTAGCAGTGAAATCAATATATATCCGGATTAAATAAAAATAATGTTTTTACATTGTGAATAGATATTCATATTCTGAAAAATAATATGACCGTGTTACTTTCACAGTAGCAGCTTGAACTGCAAAATAAACAGAAAAGTACTTTTTTGTTTTGATAAATACCAAATATATTTCAGCCTGTGTGTTGAAAACATTCATAACTATCACTCGTGCTTCGCGGTCGTGAACTTTCTGATGTTTTCAACACACTCAATTGCATATTTTAGATATGCACCTCAAAAAATAAGTATCCTCTATTTAGGAGGGTCGTACAATAAGTACTTCAAGTCCCGATGGGCTGGGGCCGCGGGCCAATGTATATATTGAAAAAGACAGCATGTGCCGATCGCGCGTATCAATCGATATTATGCAATGATTTTCATTTTGAATACCATCGGATGACGAACAAAGTAGTCCTAAGTGAAATATTCTGAGTAAAGTTACAAAGGTACACGTAAGAAGTCACAAGTCCAAGACCGCTTAAGAAAATTACATTGAAATAACTCTAAATGACGCCCGCATTCAAAATGAAGCCATGGCAGAGGGTCACCCCAATAGAAGCAGACAACAAGAGCACAAAGAAATCCATTGATTTTGCCCAATATCTCCTATTTAGGCAAACAGTGTAGACCCGGATCAGACGCCGCATGATAATCAGGGTCTGCACTGCTTGCCAACAGGACCTCGCTTAAAAACAGCATTAAATCAACAAAAAGGACACGATACATGTACCCTTTAAATGATAGACGGACCCGTCTATAGATATTTTATGCAGATGCACTTTTAAGACTTATGCTGAAGGTTGAATCAAAGAAAGATAACCGACTGTAACTTACTAACGCAATATCGGTAAAAATATGTTTCCCTGCATAACAACATCGGCTGTTTATCGAATCAAACGACAGGCAACACAGTGTATCAGAGTGTAGCTATGCATTACGAAAGCACGCATATACAAATATATTGTAAACTTAACCGCCGAAAAAAAAAAAAAAAAAACACGAAAATTTTAAGACGAAAAATTGCGATATTTTTCTTATTTCTCATCTAAAATATAGATTGTGGGTACTTGTTAGAACCGCCTCGAAATCGAGGCGGTTCTAACGAATACCCACAATCTATATTTTAGAGCAGAAACAAGAAAAATAGTTTACCCCTGTAAACCCCAGTTTTAGTATATAAAAGTGGGGTTCAATGGGGTCAAAATTATATAGGCGTGTTTTCGTGATGCAAAATTTCTAAATGAACTTTAAACTGTGTTGTGGTGGTTTATTAGTACTACCAAACCTATACTATGTAAAAGGTAATGCGCTTTTTTGGACATCCAGGATGGCTGACACAATGGCCATCTTGAAAATCTTCAAATCACATTTTTTCCTGAACGGTAAGTTGGATTGCGCTTAAACCTGATGGGAGGCATCGGAGCATCATCGCAATTTAGAGTTGCTAAAAGGTTCCGTTTCGCCATGCTGGCCATCTTAAAACATTCAAACGACATCTCTTTCCCAATATAATTAGCTCAAAACGTGATGGGAGCCTTCGAGGCTAACGTAGGCATTGGGCGACAGGGCTTGAGATGTCATTTCATCTCAATGTCGGGTAAAAGTCCCACAAAATTGGAAGCAACGTCTCCAAAATGACCTTTACAGTATTGATAGGGACGTTAAACCTCAAATCAAACAAACAAATGATGGAGATTCAGAATTGTTGAGATCTAACCCTTCCAATATACAAGATGGTTGCCGTTACAATCCGTCAAACGACATGTATTCGGATTGAGCTGCATCACGAAACCACGCCTATATAAGTTTGACCCCCTTAAACCCCACCTTTATATAGTAAAACTGGGGTTTGCAGGGGTAAACATTATTTTTTTCTTATTTCTGATCAAAAACATACATTGTGGGTACTCGTTAGAACCGCCTCGTCGAGGCGGTTCTAACGAGTATCCACAATCTATGCTTTGTGCAGAAATAAGAAAAATATCGAAAATTTTCAATCTGAAAAGTTTCATTTTTCGGTGGTAAAATTCACAATGTATTTGTATAGGCATGTTTTCGTAATAGAAACATGATGGGAGGTATTACATGTAGGACTATCCGCCCCCGCCCATCGGGGGTTGAAGAATTAGATTGGCTGCATGATGCTTCCACGCAGAGCTGAAACCGACCGCACACGAGTACTGCTAAACCGCTTAGAGGATCTAATCCATCCCAGGAAATGCGGTGCGAGTTGGTCCGTCCATGCTTAAAACCCTTTAGGTTTCACTGGGCGGCAGGGCTTGAGATGTCATGTCATCTCAATGTCGGATAAAAGTCCCACAAAATAGGAAGCAACGTCTCCAAAATGACCTTTACAGTGTTCACGGGGACGTTAAACCTCAAATCAAACAAAATAAATCTTCCCAAATATAATTAGCTCTAAACGTGAAGGGAGCCTTCGAGGCTAACGTATGATGAAGGTTCAGAATTGTTGAAATCTAACCCTTCCGATATCCATGATAGTTGCCGTTACAATCCGGCAAGCGACAGATAGTCAGAGTGAGCTGCATCACGAAACCACGCCTATATAAATTTGACCCCCTTAAAACCCCTCATTTATATAGTATAACTGGGGTTTGCAGGGGTATACATTATTTTTGCTTATTTCTGCTCAAAAACATAGATTGTGGGTACTCGTTCAGGCCTCATACTGACCAAGAGTGCCCATGCCTGTAAGGCTCGATCATCCTGCTGAATACGAAAAGCATTACCTTTGAAAACAGTAAAGATCCAGATCAGATGGCTTCTGAAGAAGCCATCTGATCAGGATCTACACTGTTTATAATGCAGTTTGTGAATTGAACATATTGGTGAATAGTCAGAAATGGTTAATTAACTATAGTTAGCAGGATAAGGTAAAACTAGTCATTTTAAACAAAATATTGAAGGAAAAATCAAAATCTAAAAGCATGAAATCAAGAAAAAAATGGAGCTCTAAAAGCCTGAAATCCTGCAAATGCCTGAAAAACATGATTTTGTGCAGAAATAAGAATTTTGAAAATTTCCATTTTTCGGTGGTAAAATTTACAGTGTATTTGTATAGGCATGTTTTCGTAATGGAAACTTGGTGAGAGGTATTACAGGTAGGACTATCCGCCCCCGCCCATCGGGGCTTGAAGAAATAGATGGGCTGCATGATGCTTCCTCGCAGGGCTGAAACCGACCCGCACACGAGTACTGGTAAACCGCTTAGAGGATCTAAGCCTGCCCAGGCAATGCGGTGCGAGTCAGTCCGTCCATGCTTATAACCCTATTGGTTTCACTGGGCGGCAGGGCTTGAGATGTCATGTCATCCCAATGTCGGATAAAAGTCCCACAAAATAGGAAGCAACGTCTCCAAAATGACCTTTACAGTTTTGCCGGGGACGTTAAACTTCAAATCAAACAAACAAACATGTAGGACTATAGGGAAAATTAGAACTGCGAAAATCGTTCCTTTTCGCTATCAAATACGGCCGCTATAGCAGCCAGTTTGAAAGTCTTCGAACCATTTCTGCTCCCTAAAGTCGGGTTGGCATTGGGGCGACATGGAAATTCAGAATTGCAGAATGGAAGTCATTCCGATACCAAAAGGGCCACCTTAAATAAACTGAATATGAGCCTGAGATTTCCTTGTCGAGGTCTCAACAATGTTGTGTCGTGAGCTATCCAGAAACGTCGACCGGAAGGTGTTGGGAATCGAGAAAAGCATGCAGAAGAGACCACGCTATTGAGTCTAGCAAGGCCTCTTGAAGTGTGAAGGCTCCAGACATACTGCCAGGGGAAAACCAACCATTTACCCAGGTAAGACTTCTTCCTTGTCCCGTCCCCAGTCCTGGTCCCACATACGGGCTATTAAAAATACATTATTTGGCGACGAGCGATAAAACGGAAGGGGGAATTCTCCGGTCATTTCGTTAGAAGTGTATTACTACTTCACGAGTTATCCTCGGATTCGTGAGGGACGGTGAACATGATACACGGTCCACTTCGTTATTTATTTAACGTTGGGCATTGTGAAGGGTTCAAATTTACTTCACGTTTTCGGACGTGGGGGACGGTGAACATGATACGCAGTTCCTTTTGTTTACAGAGGGAACTGTGAAGGGTTCAACTCTTGATAGCCTGACAGGTTGAAATTGTAGTCAGGTGAAGTTCTGAGGCATTTAGCTTTTTGGTTTGGCCTGTTTATTTTTTCAACATCGTGGAGCCAGTCAGTTTTGGGGACAACCGGTGAGTTTGGCATTAAGCTGAATGAACCAATTCTTAAGGCAGTCTTAAATTAATTTAAGTTTAGGAAATTGGATTGTTTTTCGTTTGTCTTCTGTCAGTTTTTTCTTGGGGGAATTTTCAGTTTGGAAAAATTCTAAATTGTCCCTTGCCAGTTGGGGTTTAGTTTTTCCTGGTTTGGTGGCTGATTTTCTCAGTGAAATGGCAGAGGAATACCTGGTTGTCAAGAAAGAAGAAAAGGTAATCTCTGTGTTTTCTAAACCAAGATTTACATATACTTTTCTTCGATTGTTCGCTGTATTTTATACGCGATCATTATTATAAAAGAAATCCCTAACCTGTATCATTGTGGTATTAATTCAAGAAACCTACGTAAAATCTTTGGCGTATTCTATACACAAAGTACTTTCTTTAATAAAATTGGTGACAAATAGCTGTCTTCATTTTTGAAGAAAGGGTTGGTTGGTTGGTTGCAGACGAGAAGGGGTTATTTACTTGAGTTTTCTAAACCGAAAATAGTCCCTTTTCTTCAATTTTGTTGTATTGAAAAGTATTGGCAAACAGCCATCTATTGAAAAAGCATAGTTCTTACATTTTAGGAGTATTCTATACCCAAAATAGTTAAAAAGAACTGCTTATTACTTAAAAGAAGCCAGTCATCTATTAAAAAGCATTGTTCTAACATTTTAGCAGTACGGTGCAGTCCGGTAACATTGCGCATATAAAGTTTTGATAGTTTTGTGACTTTGTTCAAGCCACCACTCAATTTTCACAGTCAACAACATTGCAACATTTCCCTATCGACCAGCTGCATTGAAAATTGGCCTCTGAAGTTATTAATATACAGGACAAAGAATACCATGAAAAGGGATACCCCCTTGAAATTGAACTACCAATTTTGTCGCCTAACATTGCGCACAATATGTTTTTTTAACAGTTTGAACATGAGGGTTGACTCAGATAAGTTGTTGATTCGTTCTTCTGCAGTGTTGTCAGAAGCAGTAAGTTTAGATACAAGATAATAGCGCCTTTGGCTAGTTTTAAACTCAGTCTTGACTTTAAAAATTTCGTATTTTGAGAAAATTGAAAAATTCCGCGAAACTATCTCATCTGCACGTGTAGGACATCTTTTCCTGGGCTAAGTTAAACGTAATGCCGATGCACTGGTAATAGTGGAACTGATAATTAGGGATACAGTTTTTGAAAATGCGAATGCAGGGTGCGCAAAATAAACGGCCGTGCAAAGTTGCCGGACTCGACTGTAATATATTCTCAAAATGATTAGTAAATAACTGCTTATCACTTAAAAGACAGACTTTTCTAGGGTTTTCGCAGTATTCTATACGCGAAAATTGATGAAAAGTGTCTTGCCTGTCGAAAAGCCAGAAAACAAAGGATAAATATTTTGGGAGAGAATCTCTCGAGTATTCTATACACGGAGGTTATTCTTGAAATATTTATATTACACTTTACACAAGTTTGTATTTGTCACTCCTTGCACAAATAAAAGATAGCAAATGTTGAGGCTAAGATTATTGACCAGACAGATGGCTTGATGGACCATTTGTCGTCTTCTAGATACACAGGTGCCGGACGACACCATCAGTCAAAGGATGAAGAAATACTTTCACGTGAACAGAATTAATGGAAGAGTGTAGTGGACATGGCGTTGATTTCTAATCCCCATTGCCAAGAACAGTAGAGCAGTCATGGAGTTGATTTCTAATCCCCATGGCTAGGAAGGAACAGAAGAGGACATGCATTGGATTTCAGAAAGAGTTTAAGAATTAACAGAAAGAAGTGACTGATCAGTCAGATGGTTCAACGGAGTGCTTGGAGTCTTCTAGACACATGCGCTTTGGTCGACATCATCAGACAAGAATGAAAAAATAGTTTCACGTGAAAAAATAGTCTTTGGTCTCTCCGAAAGCAGATATGAAAATGGACTTGATAAGAAAAAAGATGGGCCTCATGCCAGTGAATATAATTCCTACAGCCGAGAGTGACATTCATGGTCAAGATCACATGGTAGGAAGTTGGAAGAGTCAAGAAGGCAAACCAGACCAAGGTTAAACTCCAGGGGTTAAAGGTCAGGAACAACTGCAAGAGGGCAGATTAAGCCAAGACTGGAGACACCTTCTAGAAGGCATGGAAGGTCGGGCTCAACTTCAAGGAGACAGAAATTGTCAAGGTCACCTAGGCGGGAAGGTCAAGTTCACCATCAGGAAGACAGGAATTGTCAAGGTCACCTAGGAGGCATGGAAGGTTAAGCTCCCCTTCAAGAAGACAGGAATTGTCAAGGTCAAATTCTAGAAGGCATAAAAGGTCAAGAACGCCTTCAAGATGACGTGATGTGAGGAAATCACATTCAAGAAGATCGAGGTCAAGATGTCAAGGTCACCTTCAGGAGGGTAAGGAAGGTCAGTCACCTTCAAGAGGACGTGAAGCGTCAAGGTCACCTTCAAGAAGGCATGGAATATCAAGGACATCTAGAAGGCATAACATCTTAAGGACACATAGAAGGCATGACGGGTTGACTCTTCAAGAAGGCATGGCAGGCCAAGGTCACCATTAAGAAAGTATGACAGGTCAAGGTCACCAAGAAAGCATGAGAAGCCAAGGTCATGCTCCAGAGATGCAAGGTCAGGGTCGCATACAAGATCATACGCTCGAAACCGGATGTCAAGGTCACCAAGGACATATTCAAGGTCGAGCGTGTCAAGACACGAATGATAGTACTTCTAGGTCAAGGTCACCATGGCATACCGCTATTGATGTGGAAAAAGCGAGTGATGATAACATATCACATCCTGAGGAGTCTTCTAGACACTCAAGAAAGGAGAGGCGTGGTTGTCCGAAGGCGGCTTCCGAAGAACGTGGATTTGATGGAAATGTGTGCTGGATGTTTTTTAAACATACACAAGTTTGAAATCTGCAGGTCAGTTTTAAAATGGTCCGACAGAGAATGTTATGATTACCTAAATTGGTCTTTAGAGGGCAAAGCTTTGGATTTCTTCGCAATCACTGCAGGACTTGGAAGAGAATTGAGGATAGATTGGACAACAGCAAGAATGAAATTCCAGCAATCTTTTCAAGACAGGAAAGATCTTTGGAAGACCAGCTGACCGAGTTTTGACCCTTGCTACTGCCACATTTAGAGACCTGCCTGAAAAGCATCGGATGCAGGAAGCTATTTCAAAATTCTTACAGGGATATGCTGATAGACAGCCAAGCATTCTTCAGTATGGAAGCTGCTCTTAATAGAGGAAAACACCAGTGCAAATCCCAAGCTGTGGAAGGAAAGAGACATTCCAGTGGGTAAAGAAAAGATGTTTTCTGTTAACAGTCAGCTCACTAACAGAATCCCGGGTACCACGACTGACTGCTAGCGGAATCGATGGACAAGAATCTGAACGATAGAAGTATGAAACATCAAATGGAATGATCCACATTGATATTTTCAGCTCATTGGTGGCAGAACCAGTTTTTTGTCTGAAGACTTCTACACTAAATTTTGAAATGGCTTGATGAAAACAGTTTCTAAGTAGGCTTCTAGCGACAAGGAAAAGTTTTCGCTAAAGTGCAAGGCAAGAAAATACCAAGTAACATTGACAAATGCAAACTATGACAGGCAAAAATAGTCGAAATAATGATGGCAAATACGGATTTTAAAACAGCAAAGAAAATTTGTCCAAACCTAATGATACAGGTCCCTTTATTTTGATATGTGAATGCTTCCAAACGTTTGCAAGTTTAAAATGGAGTAGAAAAAGTATAGGCTTGTAAATGGCAGTTTCTTTTTGCCTCCATATTAAAGAAAGATGTAATTGAACAAATTGAAGATTTTAGCTGGAGTTGAAATAGTATAGGCTTATAAAATAGCAGTTTCTCTTTGCCTCCATTTGTTAAATGAACAAAAATAGATTTTAGCTGGAGTCGAAAGAGTATAGGCTTATAAATAGTAGTTTCTCTTTGCCTCCGTTAAAACACATTTGAATGAACAGGAATGAGATTTTAGCAGGTTTCTCACTAGGGTTTTGAAAATTGAAGTAAAAATGCAAACCTCCAGGAAAAGTTGGAGTTTTACCATACTTTCAAAAAAGTTGGGAGTCAGATATGAAAAAGTTGGAGTAAATTACTCCAAGTTTGGAATTCACTAGACCTCTGTTTAGCCACAGTATTGTTTACCAGTTATCTTGGGTACGATCTTCTAGGCAAATTCTGAAAAGGCTCATTCAAGTTTAACATGGTTTTTAATGTTCAGGGAGCCTTAAGGGTCAGTTGCTCAATGGGTTGAGGGGTTATCTTAATGAAGCTTAACCTGAAAATACAGACAGTTAAGGAATTCAGATCCTCTAATGCCATGTGCAGCATACCGCACATGAGTACTAGTAATCTACTTAGGGGGTCCGGGCCTGCCCGGACGGGGTAGTGCAAGTCTGACTGTCGATGCATATAGGCTATGCTGGTTTCCTTGGGCGGCAGGAATTGAGATGTCATTTCACCTCTGGTAAGGGTCACGCATGGTTGAGGGTGGCGTCTCCGGGTGGCCTAGGTGGTGTTGATGGGGACGTTGGGTCTCGGGGTCAGGTAAACAGAAAATTTATCTATCTGACAAACACAAGCTGTAGTTTTGCCCTGCGGTGGTTGTCATTACTGCACCAGGCCAGACTTTTAATGGGTCAGGTTCACGGAAAATGTGGGTGGCTCCATTCGGTACAATTAGCTGGGCAGGGAGAAAAAAAATAATGGGACATGTCATAAGAAGACAACCACAGAGATGAAAGGCAAATTGTTACTAGAAGATGCACACGGATAAAGCATTACCCGGTAACCATTAGGTTTACTGATTACTTAAGTTCACCGGTTAACAAACTGTGCTGATGTTTTGGAAGTATCCACTAAGAATAAAGGAAAGATTGGTTGTCTAGATCACACAGATCCAGAAATGTGTCTTCTAGATGGCAGTCTATCCGTGGATTTCTGTAATAGTCCACTAAATGACAATGAGCTTCTAGTTCTGTCAAGATTTCTGGATTTCTAGTTCGAAATCTGTTGGACTTAACAAGATGACCAGACTGCAAATTGAAAGCGTGTCTTCTTTGTCCGCTCAAGCTGTCAAATAACAAACTAGACTCAACACAGCCGCTTGCAAGTGAGGCTTCTTCGTCTCCTTCAAGCCAGACAATAGACGGTGAGACTTCTAGTCTCGCCCAAGGCCGAAGTGACAGTGGGACATCAGTCTCACTTGAGGAACAGTGGGCAGTCCCACTCAAGGATGAACCTGGCAGCTGGTGACAAGGCCTTCAAGATAAAGTGGACAGGAGTGTTGTGTCGTGAGCTATCCATAAACGCCGACCGGAAGGTGATGGGTTTTACCCACTTGGATATTCTATGGTACCGGGGAAGCGAGAAAAAAATGCAGAAGAGACCACGCTATTGAGTCTAGCAAGGCCTCTTGAAGTGTGAAGTCTCCAGACATACTGCCAAGGGAAAACCAACCATTTACCCAGGTAAGACTTCTTCCTTGTCCCGTCCCCAGTCCTGGTCCCACATACGGGCTATTAAAAATACATTAACACCATCATTGATTATTTTTCTCACCCACCAACTTTACTTTAAAGAATGTGCTATAAATGGTTGAAAAGCTATCGCCTTCAGTCTGCCCAAGATACAGAAAAACAAAAACAATATGCAAAACGGCTCCTTCATACAAATGTAGCATAGCAAAATAAAAATGAAAAAGGAAAGCTGATTAAATATTTTTTCCAGTGAGCTGTTAAAATCCAGTTTCGATACATTCATTTGCATGTTGTAAATTTGAAATCATAATCAGTTGTTGTTTTCTGAAAACTGTAACAGTGCATGTATTTCCTTGATATTTGACAACACATCACGTTTACAAGTCCGTAAAATGTACACCCCTCTGAACCCCAGTTTATATAGAGAAAACTGGAGTTTACGGGGGTATGCATTATTTTTTCTTATTTCTGCTTCAAGATATAGGTTGTTGGTACTCATTTGAACCGCCTCAATGAGGCGGTTCTAATGAGCACCAACAACCTATAATACCGCCTCTAATGAGCACCAACAACCTATAATTGCAGTATAAATAAGAGAAATATCACAGATTTTCATCGGAAAAGTAGCCATTTTTGGAGATATGAAGAAATGCACTATGTCGCACGGATGTGTTATCGAAATGAGTATGATGACATACTGAATGTCAATTTCATTACAAGTTAACCAAGGTCATGGAATTGTGGCTATTAAATACAGAATACCAGGTTCCGAGTTTATCAGGCAAGGCTTCGAGAATGCTTGCAGAATCGCGAGGCTTGCCAAGCGATTCTACATACCTTCTCGAAACCGAGCCTGATAAAGTTGATATCAAATGACACGAATCTGGTATTCTGTTTATCAGTTGACCCCATTGTACACTTTTATTTTTTGCCGATTTTTCCAGCAGTCCAGTTCATAGAAGTGCAAAGTCACATTGACCTGATAAAGCTCACGTGTCCTGAGATAGCATGTGTCTATCAGGTCAGGGTGTTAAAATGCAATTAATATAGAAGGTAACTGATAAAATGTACATGTAGGGAAACACAGAAAAAGCTGGTTCCCTGTTTGCATTGGTAACAAATCATACAAAAGAGGACAGTTAAAAATAATTTCACTGCAATATACATGTTTTCCAATATTTTGCAATGATTGGCAGATTGAGACACCTTGGGTGAGATAACAGTTTATACTCTCTGTCGTACAAAGGGATGTTCTTGCCCTATGTGTGATTTGTTTGTTTTTATTGGTTTTTTACGGTCCAGTCAATACTATTTAGGTCATTTTGAGCCGGTCAGTTTACTTATCCACACTTTTCCTGGGCAAGCTTTTACGCCACGTGTGAGAAAAAAAACAAATCAAATAACGAACATTTTGGTTTCTTGGCTTAAATCACCAAACATAATTATGATAGGCTTGATGGTGAACTCGAAAATCTCATTAAAAAGGTGCACGAACATAATGCCATGTCTAGACTAGCGAATTTCCCCAAGTGTGTGTATGGCAATTTCTACGAGTCATGCAAATATTTTATAAATGACGCCATTACGTGAACAATACCTTGAAATAATCGCCCCCCCCCCCCAAAAAAAAACCCACTTTATATGGAGAAAACTAAGGTTTACGGAGGTATTCATAATGTTTTAGTTTCATTTATGCTACAACAAGGGTTTTGTGGATACTCGTTAGAAACGCGGCGTCTGCTCAGTGTCTAAGCTGTTTGCTAAAAGTGCAGGAATTTAAGGGTTAAAGATTACAGCCTGCAAATTATCCGATCAAGACCATTTTCCCAGCTCACGTCACGTGAACAGGTCCGTGAAATGAACACCTCCTATACCCCATTCTATAATGCGAAAACTGGGGTTTTCGGAGTATACATTATCTGCCTTATTTTTGCTCAAAAACATAGATTGTGGGTACTCGTTAGAACCGTCTCAATGAGGCGGTTCTAACGAGCACCAACACTCTATGTTGAAAGCAGAAGTAAGAAAGATGTTATCATTTTTACCCAAAATGTGTAATTTCTGACACCATATTGGATGCAGTAGTTCACACTTTTGTTTGATTTGAGGTTTAACGTCCCCGTCAACACTGTAAAGGTCATTTTGGAGGCGTTGCTTCCAATTTTGTGGGACTTTTACCCGTTATTGAGATGAAATGACGTCTCAAGCCCTACCGCCAAATGAAACCAATAGTGTTTATAAGTATGGACGGGCCGACTCGCACCGCTTTGCCTGGGCAGGCTTAGATCGGTTTACCAGTACTCGTGTCTGGGTTGGTTTCAGCTCTGCGTGCACGCATCATGCAGCCCATCTATTTCCTCAAGCCCCAATCGGCGGGGGCCATGTTTTCACACGTACATGAGAAGCATTCGACCCAACAGTGCGGTCAGTTGCCTTGTTGCTAGGCATCACGAAAACACGCCTATATAACTTTGATCCCCTTGAACCCCACTTTTATATAGTACAGTAAATCTGGGGTTTCCGGGGGGTATACCTTATATTCTTATTTCTGCTCTAAAATATAGATTGTGGGTACCCGTTAGAACCGCCTCGATGAGGCGGTTCTAACGAGTGCCCACAATCTATATTTTGAGCAGAAATAAGAAAAATATCTCAATTTTTCAGCATAAAATTTTCATTTTTTCGGCGATAAAGGTGGCAATGTATTTGTATAGTTTGTATAGGCGTGTTTTCGTATTGTTCTCTTTTATGAGATCGTTAATTTATCTGTCTGGATTTTAGTATTAATATCGACATGTCTTGTTTAATTATTTCATTCAGATGTCTAGATTTAAATTCCATGCTGGTCATAATTTTGTCAAGAGATGCAAATAATGGCGATGGGAGGTGCATTTAATGAAATTGAAAGGATTTATATTACTTGCAAAATTGTTTTAAGAGAATATTAAAACCGCTAGTTTTGATTTATTTTGCAAGCTTTGCTCTTTGGCATTAATAAATCCGCAAAATAGACATGGAATAAATGTGTGATCAAAATACACCTTGCATGGTTATCTTATCTTCATATCGTACTAGCGATCATTAAGGCTGGGACAATTTACTACCAAAAGCTGCGCATAAAATAGCTGTTTGAGTGGCAAACAGTGCAGACAAAGATGAGACGCCGCGTTCTGCGGCGTCTCATCTGGGTCTACACTGTTTGCTCAGATCTGTCTGTTCAAATACATACGGAAAAGTACAGAATATGGAAGGAGTCATGCTCAGACAGAAAGCCAGACAGGTAAAATTATGACAAAATCTTCAGGGATTACTATTCGATTATCGATCGCAATGACATGAAGATAATCGATTATTTTTTCAGCTCCGATTAGTCAGCCCTAGCGATCATTGATGCCAAAGAAATCAGAGACGATCAGGAAAAATGTAGAAATAGGGGATTTTGATTTATCTTTGTTATTACATGTACATGTTGGATGCGCGTCTGACTGGTGATCGATACCTTCCGGGTCCGCAACGATCACGAAAATATGCCTCTATAATTTAGACCCCCTCCAATCCCACTTTTATACAGTAAAACTGGGGTTTAAAGAGGTAGACTTTATTTTTCTTATTTCTGCTCAAAGCCACAGATTTGTTGGTACTCGTTTGAACCACCTCGCCGAGGCGGCTAAACCCCGAACAAAACACACAATATACGCGTATGTCAAACATGTTTCTATCACAGTTGACTCTTACAATATCAAACCTTAATGCGTTAAAGCTTTAGATCAAAAATATGAAAAGCATCGGAATTTTTATCGGGTATTTTTTGGGGGTGAGAAGCCTCCGTGGTGCAGTGGTTACGCTACTCGCCTTGTAAACCAGGGATCGCAGGATCGATCCCGGGCTTCTCCAGACTTTCGGATGAGTCTTTAAACCGAGGTCCCGTCTCCGTATGACCTTAGCTGTTGGTGGGACGTAAAACTAAAACTCACTCACTCACTCACTTTTTTGGGGTGAGGGTGGGGGGTGGAGACGAAATTTTGTTTGTTTTGTTGTTTGTTTCCCCGTCAACACTATAGTATATAGGTCATTTTGGAGACGTTGCTTCCAATTTTGTGGGACTTTTACCCGACATGATGAAATGACAGCTCAAGCCCAACCAATAGGGTTCATAAGCATGGGCAGTCCGACTCGCACCGCTTTGCCTGGGCTGGCTTAGATCCTCTAAGCGGTTCACCAGTACTCGTGTGCGGCCGGATTCAGCTCTGCATGGAAGCATCATGCTGCCCGTTTGTTTCTTCAAGCCCCGATGGGCGGGGCCGGGGGTGGCGAAATCCTATAAACATTTAGATAGGCGTGTTTCCGCAACATTGGCCCTATAATCTTTTCTACGGTCATTGTCTCCCTTCCGTTGATTCAAGAAGGGCTGTTGTCTGTAGTTTCTGGCGAATAAATGTGTGCTGTACTCGTTATCTGGTTATGTACAGTGAAATTCCGCTATTAACCTTTAACCTGCTGAATATTCATCTAAGCCACACCCATTTCGTTATATCAACCAATCAAAGTACTTGATGTAATTTATTGCTACAAATTCGTAAACTGAATGTCAAACAGTGTAGATCCTGATCAGATGGCTTCTTCAGAAGCCATCTGATCTGGATCTACACTGTTTGCAAAGATAGGGCTTGTCGCCTACAAGCAGGGTAAAGGTTAACACATAAAATTAAGACTACATGTAAACCTACTTTAAAAAGCTTATTTAGTAGGTTGTAGTTATTCTTTCACTGAGTTGTCTGCATACATTGTTCTCTGGTCATCGACCACCTTTGGGACTGTTCAAAAGTGGTCTTAAAGACCACTTTTGAACAGTCCCAAAGGTGGTCTTAATATAAGAATTTTACTGTAACTTTATTTTAACCGCCGAAAAAAAACAACAAACTCACACACACACACACACACACACACACACACACACACACACACACACACACATACACACACACACACACACACACACACACACACACACACACACACACACACACGAAACGTTTAAGATGAAAAATTGTAATATATTTTTCTTATTTCTGCTCAAAATATAGATTGTTGATACTCGTTAGAACCGCCTCATCAAAAAATAAGGTTTACCCCTGTAACCCCCAGTTTTACTTTGTAAAAGTGGGGTTCAAAGGGGTCGAGTTTATTTAGGCGTGTTTCCGTGATGTATGTAAAACAGGTTTTTTCTCACAGTTGAATCTTATAATCTCAAAATTTCATGACTGAAAGCTTTAGATCACGAAAACATGCCTATATATTTTTGACCCCCTTGAACCCCACTTTTATATAGTAAAACTGGGGTTTGCAGGGGTAAACCTTATTTTTCTTATTTCTGCTCTAAAATTTAGATTGTGGGTACTCGTTAGAACCGG